>CM062617.1:56015234-56615234 GCA_025617555.3 Puccinia polysora | reverse complement strand
AGATATCCGTTGCGGGGTCAACACTGAGGTCAATGGATTTTTGGGGATCGTCCATAAGGATAGGAGAGGGTAGCAAGAGAGGCATTGCCTTGGGGTTGGCTTTGAGACAATAGTCTGAGTGGAATGGGAAAATGGTTGGGAAGAATTTGACATGATGAGACATTTGGATCTTGTTTTGAGAAGGTATCCAGAGCTTATAGGAGTGATGATGAGGATCAAAGCCAAGGAGCACACCCTTGACTCCTGAGGGAGAGAATTTCAAGTTCCTCCACTTATTTTTGACAAAAACAATTGCCTTGCAGCCAAAAGGGAAGATTCGATTTAGCTCTGGGGGTTTGTTGAACCATTTCTCGAAGGGGGTCTTCAATCCCAGGGACGAGTGAGGAGTGCAATTCTCAAGAAAAACAGCGGTGCAAACAGCTTCCCCCCACCATTCAAGCAGAAGTCCACTGGTGGACAGAAGTGTCCAGGCTTTTTTGATTGTTGTGCAATTACCCCTTTTGGCGAAAGGATTTTGCTGAGGAGTATAGGGCGCAGTGAGGAGGTGATTGATACCATTTAGCTGGAATAGATTTTTGAATGATTTGTTTACAAACTCGCCCCCGTTGTCCAATACTACAGTTTTAAATTTGCACCCTGAGACTCTTTCAGCCTCATGCATGAAGGAGATGAATTGATTGTAAGAATCAGACTTACAGCGGAGTGGATGGATGAAGGAAAATTGAGAAAATCTGTCAATGATTTTCAGAAAGTATTTATTTCCCCCAATTGAAGTGGGGGAGATTGGACCGCAGAGGTCCATGTGGATGCAGTTGAGAGGAGCCACTGGGGTAGGGAATTTCCCGGAGAAAGGTGCCTTGGTCATCTTGGAGGTTTTGCAGTCAGAACAGACAAGTTCATTGAAGGAGCAAGACGGGAAGAGGTGTTTGAGAAAGGCTTGATTTGGGTGTCCCATGGCCGAATGAAGGTCCAGAGACAACAGGGCAGCGTTGGCACGGTCAAAGCGGGTGTCCAATGCCAGGTTGTTGTCCACATACTTCCCAGTCATGAGGCAGTGATACTTCTTGATGCATGAGAAACCATCTCTGGTGGGAATGACCAAATATCCCTGAAGCAGAAACGGGGTAATTGAGATGAGAGAGTTGGTTATGTTGGGAACGTACTGAGCCTGAGGAATCTCCAGTATCCCGGTTGCGAGGGGAATGATAGCTCTCCCTTGACCTAGGATCTGGAGAGGAGATCCTTTGGCTGCGTAGAGCGTGGAGTGAGTTGGAGTGAAGTTGACAAAGTATTATTTGGACTTCAGATAGTGCCCGGAGGCACCACTATCTAAAAGAATGATGTCGGGATCGGAAGTGTGAAGGCTTAGCAAGGCTTTTCCTGGGTTATTCTTTCCCTGGGAGGATTGGAAGTGTTGGAGGGCAGCCTGGTGATAGGCGATAGCAAGTTCAGGGTGAAGTTGGTGACATTGCTCCGGAGAGTGTGTTGTATTGGGATTATGAACTCCATTGGTGCAGAACTGTCTGACCTTTGTGGGTTTATTTTGGGCCGGTTGAGAGGATTTGGTGAATTGGAAAGCTGATGATTGTGACTGTTTGTGAGAATCGTCCTGTCTTTGAATTTCAAGTTTGAGTTTGCTGAGGAAGGTATCAAGGGGGATTTTGGCTTTCTTGCCCTTGTACTGGGCAAATTGGAGAGAGCGCATTACAGAGAAAGAAGAAGGCAAACTTTTGAGGATGATGATTGCCCAAAGGGTTTTGATTGTCAAGGCGTCAAGACTACCATCTGATACTTCTAGCAAAAGCTTGAAGGTTGCTCGGAATTTGTTGATGGAATCTTGCAAATTTCCTTCAGAGAATTGAATGTTGTAGAGTTGGTCCATTTGATTCACTACATTCTCAAGCAATTTTGTGGCATAATGGTCGCAGATGGAATCCCACAAAATTTTGGGCTTGTATGATGTGGGGTCCTTAACAAATTGAGTGAAGTTTTGTTGATCTAGGTGTAGCCGGATGAAAGTAGTTGAATATTTCTTTTTGAGTTTGATTTCAGGTGAGGTATTGTTGACTTGTTCCAAGACAACCGTGTCAAGGTCCTTGTACCCCAGGCCTGTGAGTACGCTGTTTCTCCAGCTGGAAAAATTTTTGGCTCCTGTGAGTTTTTCTCCATGGAGTCCTCTTAAGTCCTGGTTTTCCCCCATAGTGAGATTGGCAGTGAAACCAACGAGTAGGTTCTGCACGGTGATTTCCAAGGATGATGACGCCAATGAGTTGTATTCAGAGTTTGGGGAAGGGGTAGTCACAGGAGTCCGAGGGAATCCATCCTCAGGGCCAGAGGGAGACGCCACAATTTAGGTAATCAAGTCTTCTTGAATCTCAATGTTGACTCTCTTGTCCTACTGTGGTCACGGCTGGTGATTTAAACTGGGCTCATAACCTTTTGAGTGAGGCCAGCGAGTGGGACTTGTGAGCGGACAGATGATGGGAGCAAGATGAGGGACACAAGCAGGAAGAAATGAAAATACCTTTTGAGTGAGGCCAGCAAGTGGAACTTGTGAGTGGACAGATGATGGGAGAAAGATGAGGGACACAAGCAGGAAGAAATGAAAATACCTGATTGGGCAGGTAAGAGAATGATGAAAGCAAACAGAAATGAGATGAATTGCAAGCACAGAGATGAGGAAAAAGTTTTTTGAGGCAGCAAATGAGGAAGAGAAAACGGAAACGAAAGAGAAAACCTTTTGAGTGAGGCCAGCGAGTGGGACTTGTGAGTGGACAGATGATGGGAGCAAGATGAGGGACACAAGCAGGAAGAAATGAAAATACCTGATTGGGAAGGTAAGAGAATGATGAAAGCAAACAGCAATGAGGAAAGGGCAGAGACGAGCTTAGGTACAATCAGTCTAAGTAGTAGTTACAAGTTTGTTTCTAGACCTAATTGGATGGGATGCACATGGTCAGTGTGTTGAGATTAGGTTTGCTGTTTGGTCTCTGTTTGGTTTGCTTGGTCGTGCATCCCCATCACAACAACCACACCTCCAATCATAGCTTGGCATAATGAAAATTCAAGAATGGTAGGATACTTCAGAATGCTCAACAATTATACTCAAGCAGATTATTATCCTATACCCCAGATTTATCATGCTCTGCTTGAATTTTCCAAGGCCAAGTACATTACTACTATGGATATGCTTAAAGGTTTCCACCAGATACCAATAAGTCCTGAAAGTAGGAAGTTTATGAGAATAATCTGTCATTTGGGAATATATAAATATCTTAGGATGCCCATTGGTATAAAGAATGCTCCATCACACTTCCAGAGAACAATGGATAAAGTTCAAGGTACTTACATCAGACAAGGATGGATGATGGTATATATAGATGATGTTATCATATAATCTGATGACTGGGATACTCCTATTAACCAAGTAAAATTAGTATTCCAGACAATCTCCAGAGCAGGATTGAAGGTGTCCATGAAGAAATGCAACTTTGGCTATGGAGAATTGAAAGCCTTAGGACATATAGTCTCTGGTCTAACTGTAGCTGCTGATCAAAATAAGATAGCTGCTGTCATGAATAGACCTATGCCACAAAACAAAACAGAATTACTTTCTTTCATTAGTTTTTGCAGTTATTACAGACAATACATACCAAAGTTGGCTATGCTAACTAAAAGTATGTATGAAGTATGCAACAACAACACCCTATTTGAAATGACTCATGAGAGACTAAGAAACTATGAGGAATTGAAAATAGCTATGAAATCTACTCCTCTACTTATCCAACCAGATAACTCCAAGCCCTTCAAACTGTACATTGACGCCTGCATGGAAGGGCTAGGAGCTGCCTTACATCAGGAAAGGATAGAAGAAGACAGACCAGCAGAGAAACCAGTACTCTTCATATCTAGACAGATCAAAGATACAGAGAAGAGATATGGGGCCAGTCAGTTGGAATGTTTGGCACTAGGATGGCCTTTAGAGAAGCTACACTATTACTTAGAAGGCACCACTTTTCAAGTAATCATGGACTGTAATGCTGTAAGAACTCTTATGAACATGAAGAATCCCAGCAGAAATATGCTCATGTGGCAAATTGCTATACAACAGTATAGAGGAAAGATGACTATAGTGCATAAAGATGGAACTAAACATCAGAATGCTGATAGTCTAAGTAGGAATGCTTTGGCTAATGAATCTAAAAATCCAGCATATGACCCTGAAGATCAAGATATTTTTCCTATCCTGAACATCAATCTCTTTGCATTGAGTTCTCCAATAATGGGGATCCACTTATGTGAATTAGATACTTCTTTATTCAACCTAGTAAGGGATAGCTACTCTCCTGAAATCAAGCTGCTGATTACCATTATCAAATGTGAATCCCCAGAAGCAGCTCTGATAAATAGCCTACCTGCTTCATTACTTAAACCCTATAAAGCAGGAAGGTTTACCTTTTGGGATGGTCTCCTTTACTATAGACACCAACATTCCAGCGTATTAGTACTAAGTATCAAAGAACATATGCAACATATACTCCAGGAATGCCATGACAACTGTTCATCAGGGCATCTATCCATAGAAATAACTTTATAAAAAGTAAAACAAACTGCCTGGTCGATAGACTGGAAACAAATCACTACTGAATATGTTACTAGCTGTGAAACCTGCCAGAAATCTATTAAAACTACTGGAAAAAGGTTGGGACTCTTACAGAAAATATTTGAACCTACAACCAGATGGGAAATCATCAATATGGATTTTGTCACCTGCCTCCCCCCTGGAGGTACTCATTCATATAACTCTGTCCTAGTTATAGTTGGCAGATATTCTAAGAAGGCAAAATTCTTACCTAACCACAAAGAAGATAGTGCTATGGATGTAGCTTTACTATTCTAAAATAGGATCATAGCTGATGTGGTTATACCCAAGATTATAGTCAGTGACAGAGACCCCAAATTCACCTCTGAGTTTTGGAGGAATCTACATGATATACTGGGTACTAATCTAGCATTTTCTACAGAATACCATCCCCAAACTGACGGATTAGCTGAAAGAATGATACAGACCCTAGAAGATATGCTAAGGAGGTTCTGTAGCTTTGTTATAGAATACAAAACCCCAGATGGTTATTTCCATGATTGGGTAAGCCTACTCCCAGCCCTAGAAATGGCTTATAAAAGCAGTAAAAATTCTACCACCAAAGAAGACCCTTGAATACTAGAAAGAGGGTGGATTCCAAAACTCCCTAGGAATAGCTTAAAATATAACTTAGCCACTATTCATCCAACATCTCTTGAATTTAAGAAGATGATAGATCTGGAAAATAATCATGCTCAAAAATGTGTAGGAGAAGCAGTAGAATACAACAAACAAAGATGGGAAAAATCACATAAGGAACCTGACTTTAAAATAGGAGATCAGATCTTGATATCTAAAACCAATTTCAACAATCTAGCAGGCAACAGAAAACTGAAACCAGCCTTTGTTTGACCATTTGTTATCAAGACGATGCATGGCAAAAATGCTGTGGAAGTAATCTTGAGTAAAGAATTATCAAGGAAACATCCAGTATTTCATGTTAGCCTAGTTGAACACTTTCAACCAAGAGAAGGCAGAAACCTCCCTCCAGCAATAATACCCATAGATCCTGACCCTGTGAAAGAAAAAGGGAAAGTCAGAAGGATATTGAGAGATAAGAAAGAGAGAGTACAAGGAAAAGATGTTAGACTATACTTAGTAAGATACAAAGGAGAATCTGCAGAAAAAGATGAATGGTTACCAGAAAATAACATACCTGATGGACCAATACATCTCAGAAACTACAGAGCCAGCAAAAGGAACTGAAAAACAAATTAAGTTAATTTTCTCCCAACACCCTCCAGATTGTTTTTTCAGATATGGCCATATCTTGGAGTGGGGGAATTTCAGCTTGCTACTTTTTCAGAGCAAGCTGAAAAGTAACAAAAATAACACGAAAAAATGATAATACAATTAACCTGAGAAGGAGTAGGAAAAACATAAAAATTATTACAGAAATGAATTCCCCACCCAAAATTAGGTAGGGTCACTCACTGACCCCACCCTTGAAATTCAACTTCTTATAATTTTAAATAATTAAGGAAAGAAAGACCAAAATACTACGGCTCCACTATTGAGTTTTTGGTCAATTAAATATTTCACACACATTGTCACCTATAGGTTTCACACCTAAAATTCAGTAAGAATTGAGGTGTTGTGTATATTTTAGGAGTTACGGACAGAAATGTGTTTTGTCACAATTGCCGCACGCAGCTGCGGCAGCCAATGCAACCGCGCACGGCTGAGATACAGCCCTGTCACTCCTTCAAGGTTGTTTACGCAGCCCCGGGCCTCTGAAAAGTAGGCAGTTGCAGGACTACGGGCTGACAGAGTGACAGGCGGCCTGAGAGGCTTACATACCGCGTAAACATGCTACAACCCACACAGGAACATTTTACATATGTAATAAATGTTCCTGTGGATAGTAGATAGTCTAAAAGTACATAATATTATATAAAAATACTTAAATAATCTTTATACGTATTTTTTATTTAATATAATTCAAAGTACCAAGAATGTCGAAAATAAGACAATGACAACTTATAAAAATATGTTAAAATAATTTAATATACTTTTATCAGAATTTCTAGAAATCAATATCTTTGTGACAGAATAAGAAAATTAATGATGTAAAAATATTACATGAAATCTCATGAATTATATTTTTAAGTAATTCTCTTAGTAAATCAACTGGAACTCGAAAATAAGGAGTAAAATCAATATAATGACTTTTACTCAAGATATATAATACATAATGAGAACTTACCTGACATCAAGATGTCCATAGAAATTTCTATTTATATAATTATTAAATTACTGGGAACACTGACTAAGGATAATTAATTAAATAATACATAAATGGGACTGATTAGTGTTATTCACACGTCCTAATATCTATTATGAAGTAGAATAATTCCCATACCCTGAGGAATTAGATGCTACCTGTGCTATAGCACCAAGAACACGTGACAGGCTACCCCTGGTTACCCTGCTAGCCTTAGTTCCCGTCCCTTTGAGCCCCTGTACCCCTCAGAAGGACAATGTTAGGACTCCAAAAGCTATAAATAAAGAGCTATTTTGAGGATATTGATGGGAAGAGACCCAGTTATATTGATATCCAGAAACTGTGCCAAGGTAATCAAGTAGATAAGTAAGTGATTTATGAATAAGTCTGATCAATAGTATCTGTCCTCAACCTCTTTTATATCAATTAAAAACGCTGAACAACCTTTATAACCCCAGTATACAGGTTTAACCCATCAGTGCACGTCTCAAAAAGATACCCAAAGGATTTAATAATATACCAGTGAGTTTTATTATCCTTTCTCTGTCTTGGTAGCTTGGCTAAAAGGCACTGCCATTCCACCGTGTATTTCATATACATATTATCTTTGGGTAAAATATCCTTTAAACTAAAGAGCCCAAAGTAACCAGGACTACATCTTTTCATACTGAAATACCTGAAGAGAGGTGTTAAAGATCCCCAATATAATTGTGGCCCCTCTATAAAAAATATTTAAGAATCAATTAATTCATATTGAATTAAAACAATAAACCATAACCAAACCACTTAACCTTGCAATAAGCTTAATCCAAATATTTTATGGATTTTTGCTGCATTTATTAAATAATATATTTATTATTTATTCTATAACCTCTGGTAGCTAAAGGATAGCAAGGGTCTTGGCATCCAGGAGGCTGACACTAAAAGTACCAGTCAATAGTTTGTTTAGCCCAGTCTTGTTCCTGTCTTTGTTTGTTCTTGCCTCTTTCTTCCTCTTTTTCTTTCTTTACAATTTCCACCCCTCACTTTCCCGAATCCCCCCTGTCATCCACTGCTGCATCCGCCTACCACAACTCTTGAAAAACCCAGTAGCATCCTCAGAACTCAGGAGGAGCTAGAAGCAGCTTAGGAGGAGGTATTGGTCACTTTTGCTCACTTCTCTCTCTATTCCCACTCTTTCCTACTCAGCCATCCTTTTGCTTGTCCTCATCTGTTTTCAATTATCAACATTGCTTATCTTTCTTCTATTTCCTGAATAATGCTGATTTCACGTTCACTGAAGGTTCTAGCTAGCTTTTGCCCAAACTCCAGTCTGATTGTTTGATTAACTGGTCACATTTTATCTTTAGGTCTCCTGTTATCTTTACTGTTACTAATTTGTAGTACGCGCTGAAATAAAGAATTACTCTTATCTCTGGAATGCTAGCAAGAGTCAATTTTTGGAACCTAGTTAGAACAGAAAAAAACAGAAAACTCTGAAAAAAAACTCATCATGGCCAAAGCTCAACCCACTGGCAGTGTAAAAATTCATATCCCTGACTCAAGCAACTCTGGGGACAACTACTCCACTAAGTCAAAGCTTCCCATACTCACTAGGCACAACTGGTGCAAGTGGAAGGCCGAGTTCAAAAATGCTGATAAGCAAGGGGCATGAGGAAATACTCAATCCAAAATGGGTGAAGGAAAAATCCAAAACTAAGAGGCATTGGAGTAAGACTGCTTTAGCCATCCATCTACTATTCAACTCCGTTGATTGAAAGTTTAAAGGATGCATAACACCCCATCAAAAAGACTTCTCAAGGGCTTTCAATGAACTAAAACAGGCCTGTGGGGAATATTCTCTAATAGTAATAGGCGACCAAGTCTCTCAGCTGTTTTACATGCTGTATCAACCCAACTCATCCATTTGAGAATACTCAATCATTTTCCGCAAAAGATATCTTGCCCTCCAAGAGACTCTTGATGCACAAGAGACTAAGGATCCCAAAGAACATATAACCATATCATCCTCCATAGCCGCAATCCTCTTCCTTAAAAGCTTTTGACTATAAACTTCACTCAAATCTTTGATAAAGTCATGCCACAACATTTGGCCCTTTTGTTTTGATAAAATCTATGACCAACTACTGGCAGAAGACACTCAAAGGGAAATTGAAAATCCTGAACAAGCCTATCTCACTAACCCCGCAAGAAACCAACGAACCACTTGCCCATTGACCTCCAACTCTTGCCCTCAGCGTCCTTGGCCAAACGTCTTGTCAACCTCATCAACCTCTGATTGGAATCACACAACTCCTAATTTACCAACGGTGCAACCAGCTCCTCAACCTGCAATCCTAACTTGGCATCATCCCTCTCACAATCCCGCCAAACATCAACTCAACCCACAAGACAATAACCTAGCTCAGTTTGAACTTTGCCTCAACTCTATAGTTCATGACCTTCAATGTATGCAATCTTCAAATTTGGCAAACTTGGTGAAAGATGAAGACAAAGCGTCAAACAACTCCCCCCCTGAAGGCAATATTGTTGAGGAAGCAGAAGAGCCAGAAGACTCAGGTTTCTTCATTGACATGGTAACTGCGTACAGAATAACAAATCCCTCTCATTCCCCTCCATCCAAACTCATCTATGACTCAGGCGCCACTAAATTGATTGTATGAAACCCTGCTTTAATCCAAGATATGAAGCACTGCGACCAACCCATGAAAATGTTTCAAGGTAAGATCCGGGTTACTCACTCAGGGACTCTAACCCTGGGTTCTGTATCAATACACCCAGTATACTACGCCCCTGATGGACCGCAAAACCTCACTCTGCCTCCCAGCTGGAAGATCATGGCCTGAAAATTGTCCATCATCATTGGATAGTTCTAATTAAGTCCGCAGACACCATAATGTTTAGGTTTTGTAGAATTGGCAACCTATACATAGGTATACCTACAGCCTTCAACCTCTCATGCAACTCCATGAGGGATAACCCTAAGGTAACAGACTGGCACATAGCCTTGGGTCATCCCTCAGATCCATATCTCAAGCAGTTTTTTAAGATTCACAGATTATTTTTCCCCTCCAAAGAGCACTACACAAAGAACTTTGCTGTGAGAAAGTCTTGCAAGTTCAAAAGATCCCCACAGTCCCTTCCCGTTCCATACTGTTAACTTGAATGTTCTTCAAATCAATCCTCCCTCCAATAACGGTTGTCAATATATCTTGGTGCTAATCAATGAATTTAGTAGATTCAATCAAACATACATTCAACACACCCAGGGTGAGTCCAAAAAAAACATCCTATCCTTCTTCAATGAAGTCAAGAATAGTCTTGGTTGCTTTCCGGCAGACGTATTCCACTCTGACAGAGGGGGTGAGTTCACCTCAACTTCCTTTCTAACTGAACTCCGCCACATAGGAATTGCTGTGGAAAGAGGACCTTCTGATTCTTCTAAAAAAAATGGTTTAGCTGAATGGTTCAATTAAACACTACTTACAAAGCTTCAATGTATCCTGGCTCAGTAAAACATACCAATATTGTATTGGGATGAGGGCGCAAAATATTACTTGTTGCTCATCAACCACCTCCCAAGTAAGGTTCTGAAGTTGGAATCTCCCACTAGTCAACTTTCACACTTGGACTGCTTGATCAAACCAAATTTTAGCATCCATCATCTCCTTCCTTTTGGAATCAAAGTACACACTTATAAAAACTTCACCCCCTCATAGATCTTGCCTCCTGGTTTTCCTGTACTCTTTGTGGGATACAAACCCCTGTCTGATGCAGCTTGATTCCTGGACCCAGCTAAGGGAACCATTACTGTTAGTAGAGAATTCTCTACCTCCAAACTCAGCTTCAGGTACAACTCCCCTGATGCCCTCAAGAAACCTCCATCTACTCTTTCCCATATTTCTGCTCCCTCAAACACCTATCCTTCTCTTCACAAACCTTAGACTTGGGGGAAAATACAGATGGACCATCCCGCCAGGTCCAGGCCCAAGCAGTTGCAGGCAAAACCAATTCTCAAATTGGCTGCCTCTTCTGCAGCTTCCCTGGATCTTGTACACAATTTGACAGTTGACTCCTCCCCTGATAAAGCCGCATTTCCTGTTTTAGCTCAACCAACTCCTGCTGCAACTAAAGGATATGCATACATACCTTACTACAATGTAGCACCTCAAAACATATCCCGCTACACCAACCCCTTGGCCATTCTAACCTCATCCCGCACGGGATAACCTTCCGCCACTCGTACCTTAGAACCAAGAAAAGACTTGACCAATCTTGCTGAGGTGGTTAACTTCAAGGCAGTAATGAATTATCCTATTGAGAAACCAAAATGGCTGGTATGAATGGCTGAAGAGAATGCCTCTTTCATGTCCAAGAACACGGGAACCTTAGTGCCCCGGCCCAACAATGATAAGGTGATCGGTAGAATGTGGAGGTTAGTCAGAAAGAAGAAAAAATTTGGTGAGATCATTCAACGCAAGTCCAGGTGGGTCTGTTTTGGAAACCACAAAGATGAAGGCCTACACTACTACAACACCTACTCTAGCATTGGGCTGAATGAGTCAATGAAGGCTGTTCAACACAACTGGTTTGTGTTTCAGTTTGACGTAGAAACTGCATTTCTCTACGGTGATATTGATGCAAAGGTTGAAGTTTCTCAAGTTTTGGGTTTTGAGGTCCCTGGGAAGGAGGACTGGGTATGGCATCTTAACAAGTCACTATACGGCACTAAGCAGGCGCCTTGGTGCTGGAAGAAACACCTCACAGACACTCTGAGCAGGCTAGGGAAGAGGCTGTCAATTGCCGATGAATCTCTCTTCACTAATCAGTCTAAGATAGTGATACTACACATTCATGTGAATGATGGTCTTGTTGAAGGAGAATTGCATGAGGAGGTTCTAAAGTTCCTAGCCACTCTGCGGAAAACGTACAAGATCAAGTCTGCAGAAAAGCTGGTACAACACTTGGGCTAAACTCTTGACTGGAAGGAAAATGGCTTGGTACTAATTCATCAATGTGACTACTGCAAAAAGGTACTTGATGATCTCTCTATGTCTAACTAAAATCCGGTTAAAAGCCCAGATCCAATGAACCTTGTCAAACAAGCAGCCAAAAAAGCCAATCCCTTTGATTTTAAGGTCATGGAAAAGGCCATTGGCATGTTGAACCACCTAGCCCTACATACTAGACCCAATATCACGCATATGGTCAACGTCCTATCTCAGTACTCCAAAAGACCCACCTTTAAACATTGGAACCTCATCAAACACCTTCTCCACTATCTACTTGGCACCACTGAAGTTGGAATCTTGTATTGTAAGTCTGCAGATCAGAACAAGCACCTACAGGGATGGGCAACCGCAGATTATTCCAACTATACAGACATGCAGAAATCTACGACTGGCTTTGTGGTTAACTTGTATGGGAATCCAATAGATTGGGAATCCAAGAAGCAACCTGTAGTAGCCCAGTCCACAACAGAAGCCAAGTTCATTGCTATGAATCACTGCGCTAAACAAGTGAGGTGGTTGTCAGCTGTATTAAACAACTTAGATATTAAAATTAACGCTCCAGTCATACACACTAACACCTCCGGTGCCAACTTCCTCAGTAAGGAAGCTCATCTGAAACCCAATTCCAAAAAAATTGAGGTTAGGTATCAATACTTGAGAGACCTAGTGGCTAAGTCACTTATATCTGTCAAGCAAGTTCCTTCTACCAAGATGATTGCCGATATACTCACCAAAACACAAGGAACAGTATAGGTCACTGCTGCTTGTCACCAACTGAGGTTGACTAAGGCTGAAGACTGGAGTATTTTTAGATGATGACTTCAATCTCATCAACCTTTTCAGTGATTTCAGCACTTGCAAACGCTCCAATCAATTTTGTGACACTGCCGCTGTCCCACCGCAGCAGTTACCCTACAGTCTACAAGTATCAGTCAATAGTTTGTTTAGCCCAGTCTTGTTCCTGTCTTTTTTTGTTCTTGCCTCTCTCTTCCTCTTTTTTTCTTTACACTTTCCACCCCTCACTTGCCTAAATACCCCCAGTAATCCACTGCCATGCCGCATCTGCCTACCACAACTCTTGACAAACCCAGTAGCATCTTCAGAACTCAGGAGGAGCTAGAAGCAGATTATGAGGAGGTATTGGTCACTTCTGCTCACTTCTCTCTCTATTCCCACTCTTTCCTACTCAGCCATCCTTCTGCTTGTCCTCATTCATTTTTGATTATCATCATTGCTTATCTTCCTTATATTTCCTGAATACTGCTGACTTCACGTTCACTGAAGGTTCTAGCTAGCTTTTGCCCAAACTTCAGTTTGAGTGTTTGATTAACTCCTTGAGTTTCATATTCAGGTCTCCTGTTATCTTTACTGTTGCTACTTTGTAGTACGTGCTGCAATAAAGAATTACTCTTATCTCTGGAACTTTGTGACTCAAAGGGGCTCCAATTTGAACAATGTTTTGGTCCCTGTACTCTTGCAAGCTGGAAAAACAAAATACTCACTGGCCTTGGATTCAAGGACCTTGAATCTGTTGTCCCCCATCAATTTGCTGCCTCAACTCCTGAGATCAGCCTCAAAAAGAAATTAGCTGCCACCTTTATCCGCCTTCACCTGGACCAAAATAAATTGACCCACTTTGTCAAAAATCTCACCATCTACAAACCTAAAATCTTGTGGGAATCAATCTGCAATCAATACACCACCAAATCACTTGAGAGTGTGGTCAAACAAATGGACCACCTCTATGACATCCCCCTCTCCAACTGCAATCTCCAAGACTCAATCAATCAGTTTTGAGATAGCTTCAACCTCCTCCTTAAAGTGTCCAATGGATGATGAAATTAAGATTGGGTACCAAGACCAGGCTGTGAGATGCATTTCAACAAAGTTGTAAAATAAGTGTGAAATCTTGACAAAGAAATGATACAAAAAACAACCAACGAGAGAGCACAGGCAGAGAGTCTGATGAGGTTGAGAATTGATATGTAAGTTGAGACTTGAGATATGAAGGCCAGTGCAATGAGTGATCATGCCAGTTAAGATGTTGCAACAGATGAGACAAGGCACCTTGAATAACTATTGAAGATAATTGTGTGAGTGAGATGAGCAAGAAGTTGAGACTGGTTGCTCTGAACCTCTTACTGATTAGACTGGCTGCCTGACTTGAACGCGTGACTGAAGGTAATTGTTGGTTTCGGTGTTTGATGAGTTGATTGAGGATATTGAGTCATTTGGATTTATTGGTTTGAGATTTGGAGTTGAGGATTGATTGGATTGCAATTTTGAGTTGATCGGTTTGAGTTGATTGATTTTGGAATGAGCCCGCCGTCAGTGTCAGGGTGAGAGCGGGGTTGAGACTCTAGAGTGGTGACCAGAAGTAGAGTATCTGCAGTCACCCTGACTACAGCGGGTCATGTGCTTTGAGATGCTATGCGCGGTTGCATAGAAGATAAACAGATAAATAGAAATAAAAATAAAAGAAATAAATTATAGAAGACAGACAAGAAACAAAAAGAAGAGTTCAGAGTAAAACAACAGTTAGGTACCAGAATTGAACAAATTCAACAATGGAAACCTGGATCCCAACACCTTCAAGACCCTGTGGGCCATAATCATCCTCAAAAGACTACCATCATCCTTTGATATGATGCAATCCCTTCAGTTTTCTAAGTAAAAATGAAAATCTGCCGAAATCCCCATGGACACCTTCCTTAGCAACCTCAAATAAGAAATCCAAAGCCAGAAAAAATCCAGTGAAACAATTCATCCCTCTGCGTTCAGCATCTCCCCAAATAACACCTCTCCAACTTCTCAACAAAAGAACCAGAAACAACATCAATTCTGCAAGAATGATGTTCACAACCCAAACACCTCTGATTCCCCTGAACAATGTCATCAAATCCACCCCAAGAGGGCCATGGCCTATCAACAGGCCTCTCTCAAAAAAAAATTCAATCGTCAAAAACCCCCCTTTGGGCCCTGGCAAGGTATACCTCAGTCAAATTCAAGTGGACTCTGATGTCATCATACTTGACAGTGGGGCATCTTGTCACTTTCTTAAACACAAGAAATATTTTTTTAATTATGTTTATTCTCCCTTGTTCCTCTATGTTTCCAATGGGACCCCACTGAAAGCAGAAGGATATGGAAAAGCCATCATTCCCCTCACCAATGGGGTGCTTGAAATCCCTCATGCTCAATATGTCCCTGAAATCTCCAATTTTCTAGTCTCCATGACCCACTACCCTCAATTGGGCCACTCAATCATTCACGCCACCTCAGGTTTTAGTTGAATCAAGGGAAACAACTGCATAATGACTGGAAAATTCTCCAACAACATGATCTCACTTGACACCGCCAGGTCTCATGCTTTTGCTACCCTCAATGCCCTCAAAATTCACCAAGCAATGGGCCATCCAAATTACAGATACCTCTCTATCCTCTTTCCTACCCTCAATCTTGCCAACCTCTCTTTTCCCAAGTACCTGAACTCTAAGATGACAAATACCCCCTTCTTGGGGCACTTCCCTTCATCTTCAGCTCCCCTTCATTGTATCCATATGGATGTTTGCAGACCTATCACTCCTACCTCCAAAGGAGGCAGCAGGTTTTTTCTCAAAATCATCAATGGATTCAGTTGCTACACATTGATCTATCCAATCAGGAGTAATTCAGACTCCTTTTATTGCTTCTCAGTCTTCATAAGCAAGGCTGAAATTGTCTCCGGATGCAAATTTGAGTCTGAAGTTATCAAAAATGGAGGCAAGTTTTTCATAATCTTTTTAAGAAGCTTTTCCTCAAAAAAGGGGTCCTGCACCTCAAGAGGGCTCCATAAACCCCTCAAAAAAACCCCTTTCCAAGCGAGGAAACCAAACTACCATTGAGAAGGCTTGCACTCTTCTATCCACCAGCAGCGTGCCAACCAAGTGGTGGGGTGATGCCATTGTCACATTTGTTTATCTTGAGAATCAAACACCCCAATTGTCTCTTAACCTAAAAATTCTGTTTGAAAAATAGACTGGCAAAGCTCCTTCTCTTGAAAACACTGCCCCATTTTTATGCAAGGTTGTCATGTACCTTCAGAAGGAGTGGCACAACTCCAAGTTCTCTCCTTCAGGAATTAAAGGTTTCCTCTTAGGTTTTGACACACACCATCTCTCCTAAAAATACTCATCCCCGCAAAAAATGCCATTCATCAATCACACCATGTAAAGCTCTTCCCCAACATCTTTCTGTTCAAAAACATGAATCCAGCCTTCAATCACAATTCCATTCCTCTCACTGTTGTCTGGACCTGCCATTGCAAAACTTGCCCAGTGACCTTGATGCCATCAATCAAAATGGAGAATCTCCCAATTTCTCAAACCTGAGCTCAACAAACTCAAAGCCTACTGAACCAACTCCACTTGCTTAATCTTATGAGACTCCTCCTTCTTCTATTCCCTCCTACAAGCACCACACCGCCCCCAAAGAGGTGGGTGCAGAAATCTCCACTGACTGGATCCTCCCCACCAGGTGTTGGCACCAGGGAAAATTTGATTACGAGCAAACCAAGCCATCAAAGTGACCCCAAGACAATCCAGGAGGCTCAAGCTCTGTTAAAATACGTATGCACTTGCGCGTGTGCTACGTATGAGTTTAATTCAAATGGGATGCACTTTGGGCCTCTGCAGCCCGTTGGAAACACACACGGACCATACATGCCTGTGTGTATGTCATGGATTTGGGGAAACTGGCCTCAAAACGCGTGAAACAGGCCTATTGGTACACAGGCCCTAATGGGCCCGGTTGGGTTTATGGGAAAATACAGCCAGATGGGCTTTTATGGGCATAATTGGGCCCAAGGTTTATTTTGGACATGCTTGGCCAGCCGGGCTGGCCCAAAAAAGTATGTTAAACTCACTTTTTGGGCTTGGGGGCGGCCCATTGGGGCCGCCACCTGTGTCACAGCCCGTTTGGAGCTGCTTCCTGTGTTGCGGCCCGCTTGCGACCGCTGTTTTTGCTTACAGCCTGTTTATGGGGCCCAACGGCCAGCGCAGGGCTGTTGTAGGGGGCAGGGGGACTCAAAATGGAGTCCCCCCACCCCAGTTGCGGCTGCCGCGCTGGGTGGTGGCTGTATGGCTGGGGCTGATGGCCTTGGCTCCTCCCGCTCCCCTTGCTTGCCATTGGAAGGAGGAGGGGGAGGGCTGGCTGGATTGAACCAGCCAGCTACCGGTTGCAAGGGGCAATCAGTCATGGTGCGGTGGACCTGATCACCCCCCCACCAAGTGTGGTGGCTAGGCCGGTCACAGCAAGGCAACCGGCCATAGGGGGGAATTGACCGCCCCCCCACCATCAAAGGGGCGCTCTCCCCCCCCTTTACCAAGGGGGAGGAGAAATGGGCTGGAGGGGATTTGACAACCCCCCAACCCACCTACCATGACAATTCCCTGGTGGTATTGACCTCCAGGGTCCCTGGTAGGGGGATTTGACCTCCCCCTCCAGGGATTTGAGTGAAAGAGGGGGAGGGCGGCATGTCCACCGGTTACACCCCCCCCCATGTGTGTCTGAGACCAGACCCAGGTGTGTCCTGGGTCCCACCTGGCCATTTGTATGGCCAGGGGCTGGTTGCATGAGGCAACCAGCCAGCATGTGAGGTAACAGGCCAGTTTTAACAGACAACTGGCCAGGGGTTTGAACAACTAAGGGGCTGGTTCAGCCCCATTAAGGTGCAAACACTAGAAATAACTGGAATAGGCTGGTTGTAAGGGTACAGGGACTAATGCCATGCGTGCTGATGTAGCCCAAACCAAGTAACAAGGCCTGTAGAGCCTGTAGAGCTCCTTTGGAGAGGGAAATTTTCCTTTTGGATTGTTGTATCATGGGCTCACAAGAGGCCAATATTTTGTACTTAAGGAGCTCTTCTCCCTGCTGTTTTCCATCATCCATTCATCATCCAATCAAATTCATCACCAATTTCATCCAACATATTGCCCCATTGTGAGAGCCAATTAGCAATTATTGACACAAGGTGTCCAGCATTTCTTTTGCTTTAAATACTGCTCATTTGACTAAGATAATTGCTGGCCATCATTATTAAAAGCTCAAAATGACTGGTGTCAGGAATAAAAGCTCTATTGCTTAACTTGGCTGTGGTTTTACCTGAAAAAACAAGACAAAAACCAATTTTAAAGTCAGTTTTTGACTCAAATAATTCAAGCAAAAGCTAAAATTTCAC
This sequence comes from Puccinia polysora, assembly GCA_025617555.3. Taxonomy (NCBI): domain Eukaryota; kingdom Fungi; phylum Basidiomycota; class Pucciniomycetes; order Pucciniales; family Pucciniaceae; genus Puccinia; species Puccinia polysora. The sequence goes on along the minus strand of CM062617.1, from coordinate 56,597,139 downwards.
AGAATCAAACAAAAACAAGGTATTGTGAGGATAAAGCCACACCTTAAGCCTTTATAAAAAGGTAAGGGGCCTGGCTCCAAATAAATGAAGCTCAAAGGAGCTTTGCTTATAAATGAGCTCAGATCCTTTGTTTTAGTAACACACAAGGTTCACTTATCCAATTAGGAACTTCCACTCAAAGTTGAAGTTGCCAATAAGATTGTTAGTTGAATATAATACTAAAGTTGATAGGCCCAGTCAATTTCTTCTTGATACTAAGTTTGGTGGGCTCGTTAATCTTTCCATATTCTCTTAAAAATAATTAATCATATATAACTGGTGAGGAAGGGGCTATAGGGTGAAGACCCTCCTCTTATAAGGTAACAGGAGCCCTCAGGAGACTCAAGAAATCATCAGGGAAGATCTAGGCTCTCCCTGGTTTTGTACTCAAGGGCTGAGAACCCCATCACACTCTGCCCAATGAGAAATAGGATACTAGTACACATTGGGGGGGATTTTCAATTTAAAAGGGTCCTATTTGCATACCCCAGAGGTTATATACTCTACTACTAAGCCGAGAGCCCTCTAAGTGGACGCTCCCAAGGCTCAGGAAAGTTTATCAAAGTATAATTATATCCCCAAGGAAGGTCATATTAAGATTATTTGATTGGTTTATAAAGAGTGGAGAGTATAGCTTAAATTGATTACTATAGCTTGTCCCCAAAGGAAGGGAACTTATTGGGAAGTTATTCATAAATAGTTGGGACGCATCTGAGTCCTCCTAACTTAATTCAAATTTATATTGGATCCCCATCTTGATAATATACATTATCAAGGTTTCAATTCCATAATAAATGCTCATAAAAACATACTTATAAAGTATTATAAAATATTATACAAATTTATTATGTAATTCTAAAACTCCTGATCATTAATCATTTCTGTCCCATGGTGGTTTTAACCAGTGACCTTGGTGTCAGATAATGGAAGGTGAGGTTAGTAATTGACCACTATGACAGCAAGACATATGAGTTGTGCAGACATTTGGACATATCTAATTGTCTCATGGCTGACAACTGGCCTGGTTGGAAGACTGCAATTGACTTCAAGCATAACAACTGCATAAGGCACAAGCTATGGGAGGTAGTTTCAAAGCCAGCCAATGAAATGGAGCTCAACGCAATGTGGGTCCTCAAGACCAAGCTGGATGCCAATGGTGACTTTTTCCAAAATAAAGCCAGGCTCTGTGCCCAGGTATTTTTTCAGGTTGAAGGAATTGACTACAAAAATACTTTTTCTCCCACTGGACGGCTCCCTTCCCTATTTATCATGCTCAGCTTAGTGGCCTTATTCAATCCGGCTCTTCACCAGATGGAAGTAAAGTTCACTTTTCTGAATGGAAATCCTGACAAGGAGATCTTAATCAAGTTTCCTGAAGGATTAGCTATCCTCATCCCTTCTGGCCATGGAATGCAACTCTTGAAATTGCTGTACATCCTCAAGCAGATTCTGTTCTGCTGGTACTCTGTGCTGTCAAATTTCTTTCTGTCTCTAAAATTCCAACCCTCAAACTGTGATCTGTTTCTCTTCATCCACTCCAACCCACAGAAACTGTTTCTTTTCTAGTTCCATGTTGATGACCTGGTCATTGACAGCAATGAGGAGGATGTCCTTGAATTCAAAGCCAACATTGGTCAACATTTTGAGATGGAGGATTTGGGCAAGTGCAAGTATGTTTTAGGCATGCATGTAACTTGGGATTTTCAAAAACAAACAATTCAACTCAACCAGAATTGTTACAGCTCAAACATCCTGGAAAAATTTGGCATGACCAACTGTAAACCTGCCTCAACTCCTCTCCCAAAAAAATTTGCAAAGATCCCTATCTCCACCAATCCTGACACCCCTGTCTTCAATTATCCCACGGCTGTAGGGCTCCTGAATTACCTTTTCTGGACCTGGTATTCAGCTGGAGCTACTTCTCACAGTTCCTCAAGTCATTCACCACCACTCACCAACAGCAATTCCTTCACCTATTGCGCTACCTCAAGAAAACAGCCAACCTTGGGATCAGGCTGGGTGGACCAGTTGAGAAGGCTTTTGAACTGGAAGCCTAATGCAATTCTGACCATTCCTTGAGTAGAAATTGACGCTCCTTCTTGGGGCGAGTTGTCTTGCTAAACCAACCCATTTTGTGGCAATGCTCAAAGCTGGCTGTCTTTGCCCTCTCCACCACCAAAGACAAACACTGGTCCTGCTCCAAGTTGGGACAAGGCTTTCTTTGGACCTCCATGCTCCTCTCCTGCCTCTCTCAACCAATTCAACAATCATATGGTCCCCCCTCCATGTTATGCAACAATCAAGGTGCAATAGGACTCCTTGAGAATCCTCTGTACCAGCATCAAACTAGACACATTGATGTGCGTCTACACTGGATGAGGCACCATGTTGCTGAGGGAGACTTCAAGCTAGCATATTTCCCTACAACCAAAAAAATTGCGGATGGGACAACCAAAAACTTCTCTCCCATCCTCACCCATAAGTTCCAGGCCAACCTGCGTCTTGTTCCCTTCCATACAGCATAGCAAGCAGGGGGGCTTTGTGGTAGTCAAAACCTGTTCTATAGCAATCAGACTCACTATTCTAGTGTAACAAAAGCTCAAAGCCTCAAAGTAACCTCAGGAATGGATTGAACATCACAAAAAACCTTTGGTCACTCAGCCAAAGTACCCCTCTATTCCTCATGGATTAGAAAATAAAGTCCAACAAACCTCCAACTGTGGCAAACTCATACCCAACCAGGTGTCACATCTCTGTAGAAGACATAATACATAACTTGTAAAGCCTCAAGTACATACCAGTAACAGTTTAACCTCAACACCAGGACAATACAACCCTGTAACCTCAGCCAGGATACAGCAATACAGGTACAGGAGGCAGTGCAATCTGTCAGACCCTGTCACCTCAGCCAGAATAAATTAATACAGATATAGGAGGCAGTGAAACCAGTCCAGATGCAGTCACCTTATCAGCATACAAAGATACAGTTACATGAGGCAGTGCAATCTGTCAGACCCTGTCACCTCAGCCAGAATACATCAATGCAGACATAGGAGGCAGTGAAACCAGTCCATATGCAGTCAAATCATCAGCATACAGTAATATACATACAAGAGGCTGTGAAGAAGTATACAGGAGCAATATATGCAGGAGGAAACTAAAAAAGTCTGAAGAAGAACCAAAAAAACACGCAAATACACATACAGGAGGCTGTGCAGAAGGATACAGGAGCAATATAGGCAGGAGGAAGTCAGACCAGTTGCAACCAGAAAAAACAAACCACCAGTATCGCACAGAAATAAATGTAGGTAGAATCAAGTAGCACTAAACAAAGCACCAATAAAGCACAAAAATTCAACCTATCTGCACTTCACAGCAATTTATGCAAGGCTTTGCATGCATGAAACCCCTGTAAAAGCTTTTACCAACCAGCAGAAATGACTCATGTAACTGTAAAAGTTTTTCCAACCAGCAGAAATGCCTCATGTAACTGTACAAGATTTTTCAAACCAGCAGAAATTCCTCATATAATTGTATCTCACTGTTCCTCACCAGAACAGGGAGAACCCTCAGAGGCAGCCTTGAGCACCTCAGGGGGAAGGAATTTTCTATTTAAGGAGGGCCACTCTGCCCTATCCAAGTTGTATCATCACCAACCTCTCCTCAGATATCAGGCCCTCTGGCCCATCAAACCATCAGTAACCGTCTGTGGTACCTACCCAGATAAAAATTATTAGTGAACCAATTATAAAGAAACAGGAAATCAGAGCCCATGTTATAACCCATCTTTAACCAATTAAACCACCCACCAGGTGCTTGAATAACGGTTCTTCTGTGACCTAAATATTCAGAACCAGATTAAAGAAAAACCACCCATTAATAAATAAATAACCCTTACAAAGAAAGGGAGCGCAACAAAAGAAAACTACCAACCTTCCCTCTACCCAGCACCCTGTGGGTAAACCCATCCTTGGGTCCTCTCCTGAACCACCCCCTTGATAAAACCTGTGAACCCTTTAATATTGGCATACTGGTTAAGATCAAATATATCTGATCAATAAATAACCAAAAACCCAATATATCTGGTCTATTCTTCAACAAAAACCTACCAATAACAATGAATAACTAATCTAGGTCTGATCTGAGGCCTATTTTAAGTCTCAAAGAAACCAGCCATTAATTTAAATAAATTATTGTGCAGAGTTACTATAGTACTAGAAGGGCAGGCAATTCAAAAACACCCTTAGTATTTACTAATACTCTAAAGGAGTAGGAGCAATACTAAATTCCCCTTCAAGGACTGCCAGAAAGCTATTTGCTACTTTATATTTATATCATTCCACAGGAGTCTCTACAGTGTGTTGGAGTATGTAGAGTCATGAAATTGGGTGGACCAACCAGCAACCATCACCCCCCAACCAAATATGTGAATTAGGTTAACACAAGAAGCCTGTACCTAGTCCTGTCCTACTACAGTTGTATTGCTTCTTCCCTTTTCTTTCCTCACTCACTTTGTCGCCTGTCTCCACTCAGTACCTCATCCAGTTACTTTCTTGTCTCTCATCCTTGCACCTTTGGTCCCAAGACATTCTCCCTCACAGCTCCCACTTGCTGGTTTCTCATTTCAGGTGTTTTTTTCCTTTTTTCCCTGTTTCTTTTCCTTCTAATCTTTCTTTTTCTCACCCGTCTGTCAGAATCAAAGTGCTTGCTAACTTAATCCATACTCACTTTGTTGCCTGTCTCTACTCCGTACCTCATCCAAGTAATTTCTTGTCTCTCATCTTGTGATTGTCCCTTTGGTCCCAAGACTTGCCCCCTCACAGCTCCCACTTGCTTGTTTCTCATTTCAGGTACTTTCTTGTCTCTCATCTCATTCTTTCCCCTTTTCTGGCAAGACTTGCTCCCTCACAGCTCCCACTTGCTGGTTCCTCATTTCAGATTTCACTCATGTGAAACCCATCACCCCCGCAATCCAAATGGGGAAATGAGGAGAGTGCAAGAGTGTGCTTTCAAGGTGGGCGCATTATTTACAGGTTTCACCATAGGTAAACTGCTGCAGATCTAGAAATGGGAGAAGCCAATTTACAGATGTATCTCAAATTTCAAGTTCCATAGCAACACTGTTGGAGGTCATTTTTGAGCCCTGCATTGGTAAATCTACCTCTGAGCACCATTTACCAATTCTGCTGGAGATGCTCTAAGCAGCTGAGAATGATTCAATCAGCTCAGCCTGCCAGTGACTTGACAAGCCTTACATAAATATTTTTTGCAAACCAACACCAGAAAAAATTAGGCGTCTCTGGCTTACCAGAGAGTTCATATCCTTCCAAAGAGATGGTCACATCCAATCAATTTATAAAAATTTTCCATCATTTGGAAACACAGACATCCCCAGTTTAAAATTAGTTGTTTCACAATTTCTCAAATTGATCACATTTGTTTCTGTTTTGATTCCATTTTATCTCCCCTTTGGTCCTCCTAGTTTTCACCTTGTTTTTTTCTGGTCTTCCTTATGATTTCAATTGGTCTTCTCCAAAATTTTTATTTTATTTACTCTCAGATTCCATGGGGTTTCCAATTTTTTTTCTCTGTCATTTCTCCCTAATTTCTCCCCAGTTTCCATGGTTTTTCCACCTAGTAGCCCAATCTTTCCTTATTTTCTGAAATGGAATGAGAGCATACTTCAAAAAGAAATTTCTCCCCATCTTTCATAGAATTCCTCCTGTCATGTTATGTTTGCTGTATTCCAAGTAGTTATTGTTGTATTTCAAGTAATTTTTGTTTTATTTCAAGTAACGTTTGTTGTATTTCAAGTAATTTTTGTTGGATTTCAAGTAATTTCTGTTGTATTTAAAGTAATTTTTGTTGTATTTCAAGCAATTTTTGTTGTATTTCAAGTAATTTTTGTTGTATTTCAAGTAATTTTTGTTGTATTTCAAGTAATTTTTGTTTTATTTCCAATTGATGTTTGAAAAATTTAATTTTAATTCTCCTCAAGAATTAGGAATTCAAAGAAAAGAATTTGAAACACTTCCTAAACTTTTTTGAGTATTACAAAACTTTCAAATTTTACTTTAGGACCATAAATTTTTTTGACTAGTATAGTTCTGTTCTGAGAGAAACAGACTAGTATAATTCTGTTCTGAGAAAAATACAATGATTGGCCACCAACAGCCTGAAAAGAAATAATTGTTTTTTCAATTCAATGTTTGAATTTTTAAAAATTGAGATCAATTGGCTAAAAATTCCCATCAATTTTCAAAAGAATTGACTTCTAAAAAGAACCCTGGTATGCTTGCATAGGGAAGCACCACACTAAATGTTGTTTTAATATGACCTAAGAAAGACAATTCAACCAGATTATATGACAAATTAGTTTTCCCAGAAGTTGATTCTAATTTTGATAATGCCATTTTATTCCCATATAGATGGTTCTAATAGTTCCACCATGGTGAGAGATTAACAGAGTTTTTTACTTTATTGAAAATATTGAGTTCATTGAAATCTTGCCAAGTAGTAGAAGGGATGGAATTCCTTAGATAATAGAGGGATTTGTAATGAGATTCTGGATTTTTATGGACAGGATTTGGGTTTGGCGTTTAATTTGAACTGGTGGATGATTCAAGAATTCCTGAAGTTCTTTTTATCTCTGGAGGTGCACCTGGTGAATTGACAAAAGATTTGAGATTGGAAATTCTACAGAATTTTTGCATTTTAGTAAGTGTTATTTTCTTGAATTTAATGGAAATTTTCAGCTACCTGATGCCAGGAATCTTGCTGTACTTTAGCTACAGAAAGTGATATTGGTGTTTGATAATACAATTTCCAAGAAAACATGTAAAATGCTCAAATAATGATGATCCGGTGAGAGCAAGTACAATTTTTGTGTTGGTTTGGTTAAAAGGGTTTTCAATTTTTTTCCAGAGGTGATGAATCTTATAAAAAACTTGGTATTTTTACAGTAACACAAACTCTCTTCAGGAGGCCACTTTGAACAGTATAAGGCCCTGGAAAATGGGATCCTTTAGAAATACTTCAAAGGGGTAAATCCGAAGGGAATGATGATGGGTCTGGGCTATAAAAGCAAAAAGAAAAGGGTAGGGAGGAACAGACTTAATTTGAAGTAGTTGGCTCATAAGGATTCTGCAGAAATTCATGGTTGAAATAGTCTCAAATCAATGTTTGGCGTTTTTGCTAATCTTCTTCAGTTTAATTAATAATGGGGTTAAAATTGAAAGCTATGCTATCAAAATGAGGACATATATCAAATTTTTATCTCTCATAAACACTTAATCATGGATGGCAATGGTTCTGCATTTATTCTAAAAATTACTGTGGTTTAAAACAACCAGAAAGCACTGTACATATACCTTGTGGGTTGAAGAGGCTTTCTCAGGGCACCTAAAAGAGTTTTTCTTGTGTGCTAAGGAAAGCAGGCTGGCAAGGGCTATTTTGACACACATTATTAGTTCTGGTACTCAGATGTACCTGTTTGTGTCATATTTATGTGTGAAATAATTTTCTGAGCCTGTTTAAATTTTAATTTTTATATTTTTGTAGTTCATCAATATTTCCTGATTTTGTGTCAGCTTGCTACTATTTACAGAGAAGCCTGTTAATAGAAACACAAAACTATGAAAAATAAGAATATCTCAAATAAAAAAATAAGGAGTGAGAAATCCATAAACATTATTACAGAAATGGATTCCTCACCCAAAATTAGGTAGGTTCACTCCCTGACTGTTGAACTTTGAGATTGGATTATCAAGAACTAAGAACCAACAAGGCTGAACAACGTAGGATAGGTAAAAACATGAGAAGACACAAGATAGATAAAGGGAAAGAGATCCTACAGGTCTGATCAATCACAAGAGTTGAGTTAAGTATGATGGATGAGGAGACGTCTTTGAGATAAGTAGGATGAGTCGGGCAAAAGCTGATGTTTGAGGAACTGAGGGTTAGTTGGCCCGGATGATCTTCTGGGAAGTTTGAGATCTTACCAGGCAGAGATTGGAAGCAGTTCAGTCTTGACGTGGATAGATGTATAGGTTGTTGATGGCGGAAATTTGAATAAAGAATAGAAGGAATGGAACAAAAGTAGAGAATAGAAGAAAGAATGAAATAAATGATATGGAAATAGAAAATAAGGGAATAAGGAAATAGAGACGGGTTTTATTTGATCTTGATGAGCTTTGGCGTCGATTTGGTTGGTTGAGGATCCGGAAGAAGTTCATTCAGTGCCAGACCAATGAGGAAGAGGGGAGGCGCGGAAGAGGTAAGTCGGGGGACCGTTGGGGTCGCGCGGAGCTTTGAGTGGGTGCGCTCTAGAGCAGATAGAGAAGTGTTGCGGAAGTGTTTCATGTCTTAACACCCCTTGTGGCTGGTAAGAGGAGAATTCAAATGGCGGTCATTGTTGATTCCGCAGAATATCTTTGCGTGAAGAGATTGGAGTACTTGAGCTGAGGTTGCTTTGGTTAAGGAGTCAGCCATCATTTTGTCTGAAGGAACAAGCCGTAGTTCATATTTCTTGAGCGAAAGGTCTTCTCTTAAGCCTTTAGGTTTGATATCTATATGTTGAGATTTTGAATGAGACCCAAACTTCTTTATTTAATCTTTGAGCCCCTTATTGTCTACGTAGATTGTGGGTGTGATTGAGGTGATGGAGTAAATCTCACCCACTAGATGGCAAATCCACTTCAATTCTAAGTAACAGTCTAGCATTGCATTCAGTTTGGATTCAGTGGACGAGTAGGTTATGTTTCTTTGTCTTGACAAGTTCCAGATAACGGGACTTCCGTAGTGAAAAATTATATAACCGGTCTGAGACTTGTGAAACACAGGGTCGTTGGCCCAAGTTGCGTCACTAAAGCCAGAAATTATCTCCTGATTGGGATCGTATCAGAGGACCAGCTTGAGATTCCTCGTTGTCTTGAGATACTTCCAAACCTTCCAGACCTCTCTCCAGTGCGTGAGACCTGGTTTGGCGTTAAACCTTGCTAAGTTTGATACGGAAAAGGAGACGTCCGGTCGAGTGTATTGAGAAATATGATTCAGGAGGCCAATTGCGGATCGGTAATTAATGTTGAGCTGGACAAATTTGGCATGATCTTCATCCGTAGCACGTTCAAGGTGTGTATTTTGAGTCAGTGGGGAGTTGACATCTCTGCAGTTGGTAAGGCCCAATTCTTTGAGTCCTTGGTTGATATGGTTTGGTTGGCTGAGCATAATCTTTTTGCCTTCAAATTCCATCAGCATTCCAAGGATCGTGTTCGGAGAATGACAAGAAGAATTGGTGAATCTTTTTAGAAAGTTCGTCGCGAAGTCGTTAGTCCTTCCCACTAGAATCAGATCATCTACGTGGAAACAGACAACATTGCCAGAATCAGAATTGAGAAAAAAGCATGGGTTGCTGGTAGACCCATGGAATCCTTGCGACTTGATCCAAGCAGTAAGAGTTTCTTACCAGTTCTTTGGTGATTGTCAGAGGCCGTATAAGGATTTCTTCAACTTTAAGTAGGGAGACTTTCTATCTGATCCTTTGGGAGTTTTAATTATAACTTTTTCGTTCAGAAGAGCATCTAAGAAGGCTCCCTTTACGTCAAATTGTGTAAAACTCATCTTATTTTTGAGGTCATGCATGAGAGCCAGGCGGAGAGATCCTAGTTTACCAGTAGGTGCCCAAGTTTTGTCAAAATCAATGCCTTGAATCTGATTGAAACCTTGTACGCATAATCTGGCTTTGTATTTAACAGGTTCTCCATGACAATTTTCTTTTATCTTGAATACCCAGGTAGTGTTGAAGATGTTGTCTGGAGTGTCGTAATATTCTTCCCAGAGGTGTTGAGATTCAATTGATAGTAATTTGTCCTTTGACGCTTTCTCCCATTTTGGCCATTTGGGACATTTTTGGGCGGCTTTATAGGAAGGTGATTTTTAGTAGTGGTGAAATCCGTATCTTTGCGGTTTTCAAGTTTCTCGTTTGGGTCGCAATGGTATATTGGGAGCAGGAACCGTTTGAGTTGGAGAGTTTGATGATGGGGGATTTGAGGAGTTATCTTTGTCCTTGGGTTCAGAGTCTGATTCTAGAGATTCAGCGCTCGCCTCGCGGATGAAATATTGTTTGTTGGATGTGGAGAAGTCTGATTCATGTAGATCTGAGTGGGATTGGGAGAAGATGTCCAATCCGGATGATTTGAGGAGTGGGAACTTTCTCAAGCTTGTCTTGAGGAATTTAACGTGCTTTGTCTCTATAACGGCCCCAAGCAAGTTGAGGACGAGGTAAGAGTGAAAGACTGGATTGAAACCAATTAGGATTCCTTTGAGACCTTTTTTGTCAAACTTGCGTCCCTTTTGCCTAAGGTTCGCAAGATATATTACCAATTATGTACCCACGGGTTTTAAATAATTAGTTGGTAGTTTCTTACCAAACATAGACTCCCAAGGAGATTGATTTTTACCTTCCCGCAGAATTTGGTTGAGCATGAAGCAACAGCTTCTGACCACGATGTGCCAGTAGTTCTTGGGTAGTCTCGACGACGAAAACGTGGCTTGGGAAGATTCTACAATAGTTCAATTGGCCCTTTCAGCGCGGCCATTGTGTTGAGAGTGGTAGGGTTTGGAGGTTAAAAGCTTGATATTTTTCAAATTAGCAAAATCTTTGAGGGTGACGTTGGTGAATTCAGTCTCTTTATCTGAGAATATTTCGGTTGGATAGTAGTTTAGTCTTTTGTGTTATGTTTTGAGTAATTTGATGATAGTGTTGGGAGTTTTGTCCTTGGATTTAAGAGGCAATGCCGCCAAATAACCAGTATAGTTGTTGACAAGGGTGAGAAGGTAGTGATGTCCGGATTTGGATTGGGGAGAGATTGGGCCAATCAGATTGAGATGGAATTGCTCAAGGGGCTTGTTAGAAGAGGTAGAGACACTAGTAAATGGAGCTCTGGTGATTTTACTTTTAACACAGCTCTCGTATTGGAACTTGAGGAGTTCCTCGTTAGGATAGTGATCTTTCAGGAGAGGTTTGAGGGTGAAAATTGAAGCATGTCCATAGGTTCAATGGAGTTCGAGTAAGGGAGGAAGGGTAGTGGGGGATAGGTTGGAGAGATTCACAATTTGGTTATTCCCAGTGGTCCTAGGTTTTTCAATGACAAAGAGATGATCTTGGATGAGTCCTTTTAAGACGATCTTGTTGTTTCTGGTAACGGTGAAATTGTTGTGTCTTTGAGTGAGGTTACACCCTTTTTTAGCTAGGAGACCAGGGCTGATTAGGTTTATCATGATATCGGGCGCGTATACGCAGTCTTCAAGGGTGATTGTTGAATCTTTCCATTCTAGCTGGACCCTTCCAGTTCCTCGAATCTTGAGATTAGCTTCTAGTTGACCAGTTTTGATTTCCTCAAGGTTATCTTGCATCTCGATTGAGGTGAAGAACTTGAGATCGTTGAAGATGTGAACATTGGCTCCAGTGTCCAGAAGGAGGTTTGGATTGCTATCAGAGTTGATCCAGAGAGTAAGGAGAGCGTGGTAGTTGATTGTTGGGTTCTTTTTGTTTTTATTCTTCCATTCCATTTGTTGTTTGATCCACCAGTCTGGAGGGGTCTCGGGATGTAGGTGGAAACAAGATGACTCAGGATGTGGAGCGTTAGGGTTGTGGTAGCCTTCTCTGCAGCGCATCTTAACTTTGCGTTCATCTTTGTTGAGTTTCACCCTAGTAGTCACAAGGGACACGTTGGCCAATGGTTTTGTGACTTTGATCTGAGCTTTTCTTTTGTTATTGTACTGAGTGAGATGATTGAAGACCACGTCTACAGTCAGATTCTTCTCGACATGCATAACCTGTTGTTTGAGGTTCTCAAGGATGGGGGGAAATTTAAAGAGAAGTAAATAGGCTAATATGTCCTTTGGAAGTTCAATTCCCACTTCCGTCATTCTTGTAATTTCTTTTTGCATCTTGGTGATAAATCCATCAATGGGATGTTTGCTAAATGTAGAGTGGAGGAAGTGGTTGAAAACCCTAGCTCTGTTGGCTGTCTCTGATGATGCAAATCTCCGCATGATTTTGGCCCATAGAAGTTTAGATGACGTTATGTTAGTTGAGTTGACTACATTTGCATGAGTGGTACTATCAAGTTTTGAGAGGATAATTGCTCGTATCTCTCGGTCTTGCTTAGTTGACATCTGTCCAGAATTCCTCGTAATGGCGTCTTTGATGTCCTTGAGATCGAAGAGCATGAGCATCTTGTCTTGCCAAATTGAGTAGTTTTCTTCATTCAATGGGGGTATGGTGTGAACCAAGGCTTTTAGGGCTACTTGGTGGAAATAGTCTGACGCTCCCGTTGGTTTGTTCATGTCTTTAATTTGTCTGGTTGAGGTCGTTGGCTTTGGCTTTCAACCGTGTTGAACTTTGAGATTGGATTATCAAGAACTAAGAACCAACAAGGCTGAACAACGTAGGATAGGTAAGAACATGAGAAGACACAAGATAGATAAAGGGAAAGAGATCCTACAGGTCTGATCAATCACAAGAGTTGAGTTAAGTAGCATGGATGAGGAGACGTCTTCAAAATAAGTAGGATGAGTCAGGCAAAAGCTGATGTTTGAGGAACTGAGGGTTAGTTGGCCCGGATGATCTGGGAAGTTTGAGATCTTACCAGGCAGAGATTGGAAGCAGTTCAGTCTTGAAGTGGATAGATGTATCGGTTGTTGATGGCGGAAATTTGAATAAAGAATAGAAGGAATGGAACAAAAATAGAGAATAGAAGAAAGAATGAAATAAATGATATGGAAATAAAAAATCAGGGAATAAGGAAATAGAGACGGGTTTTATTTGATCTTGATGAGCTTTGGCGTTGATTTGGTTGGTCGAGGATCCGGAAGAAGGTCATTCAGTGCCAGACCGATGAGGAAGAGGGGAGGTGCGGAAGAGCTAAGTCGGGGGACTGTTGGGGTCGCGCGGAGCTTTGAGTGGGTGCGCTCTAGAGCAGATAGAGAAGTGTTGCGGAAGTGTTTCATTTCTTAACACTGACCCCACCCTTGAATTCCAAGTCCTTACATTTTTAAAATAATTAAAAAGAAAAGTACCAAAAATTATGACACCAGTATGGCACTTTTTGGCCATTCTAATATTTAACACGTGTTGTCACGTATAGGATTTACACCTAAAATTCACTCAGAATTGAGGTGTTGTGTATATTTTAGGATTTACACGCGGAAATGTGTTATTTCACAATTCCCGCGCGCAGCCCCGCATCATTACATATCCCTACGTACTTGTAGTGGCAGATTACCGCGTACTAGAGACCCGCTCGCAGCTGATTCTGCCATGCACACAGCGGATCCTACCCCGCGCGCATCTGTACTAACTGATCCCCGCGTCTGGATCCATTGTGACTAATCTGACAACCAGGTACTGCTCAGAAGAGCTAAAACCTATTTAGAGTTTCCTAGCATATATAACAAGTTGACATATGCATTAATAATAGTCTAAAAAGATCAAAACTTAAATAAAATTAATAAAAATTAATTTTAGAACATTTTTTAATAATAAATCAAAGATCAAGGATTACCATGTAAATCACTGACTCTGATCTTTGAAGACCACAAAACGCTACAAGGAGTGTTCATAAAAATTATTAAAAATTATCTATGTGATCAACAGATAATGAATAATTAGTAAACATCCACATCTGCCCGCTTTAAAGCAATATCAATAGTAGAAATGAAGGATGAGTACAGAGAGATCAAATTTACGCCATAACAGATTAACAGATCCTGTGGCTAAAATAGTACAGAAATCCAGCATATCTAAGGACAGCTGATTGAAAGCACCAAGTGGACTTTCCAATCTTTCCCTGACTGGCTTGCCAGCCTCAGCCCAAGAGCAGAACCCTCTCTACGTGCCCTGAGAAGCTCAAAATCACCCTAAAAAAGTATTTATTCAGAACTCTTTGGATCCAATAAGTTAATCAGTTTTACCAGGAATTGTTATTATCAATCAGACACCATTTCATTGTTGATCAAGTGCTTATATGAAGATAAGAAGTGATTTATGAATTAGTCTGTAGTAGTATTATTTTTTCTTATTGACCAATCAACCCTTGAAGTTTAGTCAAGCAATCCACCCCATCTGCCCTGAAACCCTTCAAATTATTTCAGGATTCTCGTGGTAAAGTGCTCAGAGTGAGTGTTACCCTTCCTGTATTGGCCATTTGTGCTGTTACGCACGGCCATTAGTGGAATAATTCCTTTCTAAGGCACCCATCTTTATTCCAAGGTTCTTAAAAAGCCTAAGGAGGCCCCTTGAAGAGAGGTTGCTAGTCTGTAAAGATCCCCAGTATTATAATACTGTGGCCCCTCTTTTATATTATATTGAAAAACATTTATTACCAAACTAATTAAACATTGCAACCGCTCTTATTATATCATTTATTTGAGCTTCTAAGTGTTTATTATTGGAATAATAATTATTATTAATTATTCCAGCGTTTTTATCACTCTATGTAGCTAAAGGACTGCAAGGCTCCTGGTATCAGAGAGCTGACATTTTGTATTATATTCTTCTGAGTGAAATGGTCAGAAGTGGTTTGCTTGAATAAGGTTTCTTCTTTGACCTAAAAATTCAGCACCAAATTAAAAAAGAACCACCCATCAATCAATAAATAACCCTTAAAAAGAAAGAGAGCCCTTACAAAGAAAGAGAGCACAACCAAAAGCAACTACTAACCTTTCCTCTACCCATCACCCTGTGGTTAAACCCATCCTTGGGTCCTCCTGAACCATCCTCTTGATAAAACCTTGAGCCTTTTAATATTGGGATTCTGGTTAAGATCAAATATATCTGATCATTAACTGACCAATAAACCAATAAATTTGGCCAATTCTTCAACAAATACTACCAATAACAGTTAAATAATTAATCTTGGCCTGATCTGAGCCCTATTTTAATTCTCAAAGAAACCAGCCGTGAATTTAAATCAATTATTGTGCATACTTACTATAGTACTAGAAGAGCAGGCAATTCAAAACAACTGTTAGTATTTACTAGTATTTTAAAGGAGTAGAAGCAATACTAAATTCCCCTTCAAGTACTGCCAGAAAGCTATTTGCTAAATTATTTATATAATCTCAAAGGAGTCTCTACAATTGGTGTCCCAACAGTGGCCTGTTGCCTTTAGATCTGATTATTTATTAAACCAAAAATAAATATTGGTGGAATATTAGCTTCAAGGATTAACTCAAAATTCTGAAGGCAGAAATGATAAACCCCTTACCAGAGACTTAAAGACCTCAAGGACAAACTCAGAGGGATTTAAGGTAATAATCAAGTTGAAATTTTTTCAATACACAGGATGCAGCAAGAAGGACCAGGAACTATGCAAGAAGTGGCTAGTGGATCTCAACTAGAAATGACAGAAAAGCAATATAAGTCCACCCCCCAAGACCATTTTTTGGAAGTGGAAGAACAACTCACCCACAAAATCATAGTACTTATGAAATATCTAGATACCACCATAGCCAAAGAATCTGAATCAATTAAAGAGCTTCAAAATTACTTTCCATCAATCCAGAAAAAAATTGTTAAAGGACAGATAATCAGCTATGATGTAAACCATGGATAACCTAATCAATTTTTGTCTGAAAGTTCTAGAAGCAAAGAATAATAAGGAACCAGAAATACCTCAGCCTCAAGCAGAACTAATATCACAGGTCTATTACAGCCACATCTCAGATACAAGTGCACCAGAATTAATTGCCAAAGAATCACCAGAGGCATCTCAAAGTTTGTGGGAGGCCCCTACATTCCAAGCCAGAAAGAAAAAAATATATTATGAAAACTGAAAAGAACCTGTAGAAGAACAAGTTTTGATCAGTGGACAAGACATTCCTGAAACCAATGGAAAGGCATCATCAGACCCTTGGGCCATTCATATCCTCAAATCAATCTCACTGCACCCTGAATCTAAAGACTACAAATCAAAAGAAGCCAAGCCAAAATCATACAACAAGTTTGTGAGGTTTTTGGAGGATTCTGGACCCACACTGAAGAAATAGAAGTAATTAAGTGGAAGAACTACCTGGAGCTGGAATTTAAAATTCTGAATTCATAGAGATTCTCAACCGTCAGTGGGCCAATACCTTACTTGATCAAGGGGAATGGCTTTCTCATTATGGATAAATCCCTGGGGTAGTTAGAGCCAGCATCTATTATGGGGAGGAATGGGCCAATTTATGTAGTTCAAAGCTGATCAATATGTATAAGGTCACCCCATTTGAGTCCTGGTGGTCAGGCCAATTAGATGAGTGGGTTTGATTCTCATTTGTAGTTGATGAAGCAGTAAGCCTTCAGTTTCCTTTGCAGAGCTGAGGGAATGGGTGAAAACTGTTTCATTCTCACTGTAAAAAATATGGTATCTAAAAGAAAAGGAAAGAAAAAAAGATTTTAAGTATTTCGCCCTGTTGCATCTCCATTAGTTTCAAAATAAATAAATAAATAAAAATAAAAAAATACTCACAAATGATAAACCTAACTGATTAAGTCTCCTCTCAACATATATATAAGAAAAAGAGATATTCATTGCAAAATACATACATATAACATACAAACATACATATTGATATAAACCTACAAAAAAGTGCCCCTGAAAATATATAATAAACTTTTTTTACTTTATTTCCCTTAAAAAAAAGAGAAAAAAAAGGCCCAAAAAAGGAGGACTCAGCAATCAAAAACCTGTCTTCCCCCCCCCCCTCAAGAATACAAAGGAACACCCCCACATCAATTGGTGGAAGGGGGTAGCTACGGGTGTAAGACTCCAAACGGTGCTAGGCCATGGCAGTTCTGTGGAGGGGAAAGGTGCTGTTTAAGCTGCCCTCCTGAGCATTACAAAAATATTCAAATGTAACCAAGATCAAGGTCCAGAACTTTTTAAGTGAGGAATCAAGTGGTAAGGATAAAGTTTGATAATAGCTGGTAGCAATGGAACAGCACTATCTGAGGCAAGATTACATGGGAGATATTTAAACAAAAAGAGTTTAAATCTTGTTTTGAGTTCAAAAGAACAAAGCTGTTTTATGTAACAATGCCCACAAGCTAATAACTCTGGTCTTCAGCGGAAGATTGGGAATGATCAACTCAAACCCCAACCAACCTCCAGGTTCTCAATGAACCCGCCCAACTCTCCCTAATCAAGTGCTTGAAGGGTACCAGATAACTAAGTGTGGCCATAAAAGACAAAGCACAATGTTTTGAGAAGCTCTAGAAGCAAACAGAAAACCAATTTGAACAGGGATAACCTCAACACTTGTCAAGGAACTCAAGAATAGGCTGGCAGAATGCAACTTTGAAAAATAACAGAGGTATCACACTTAAGTTTTTAAGCTTGGTAAAACTCTTCAATCAAATGTGATTGGCTCCAGAAAGATTATCAAGAAAGGATCGGGACCAGTATGGTCAGAGGAAGGAATCAAAGAGTGGTGTAACACAGTCTAGAATTCCAAAAGACAGAATTCTCTTCAACCAGAAAGGCTATTAGTTGGTGATAAGGATCAGGCCTCAGAGGGGCAAAGACTCAGGATTAAATGGATAAGGGGGAAATCAAAAGATATACCCAGGATAATGATTATTAATTATGATGTCCTGTGCCAGGGATGGGCACATGCAGAAATTGAGGGGACGCGCGGACAGGCTCACGGGCCCATGCAACCGCTGAGACCCGCGCGGACAATGGAAAAGCTGCGCGGGATACCAGTGAACTTGGAGGTGAATTGAGGAGCTTTTTGATAAGTTTGTCATAGTTAATTCATGAATTTTTAGTTGATAGACCAAATGGGATGCAACAATTGAATTTGAATTCAAATTCAATGGGGGAAGATGAGGAGTAGGGAGTTGATTGTTGGAAGCTGGATGAGTTCAAGCTTGGTTGAAGATTGTGGGGAGTAGGTGGATGAGGTCACGAACCAACCAATTGAGAAAGATTGGTGGGCGGTGATGGTGGTGGGAAAAGGCCTTGGCTGGAGCAACCGCCCCAGACAAGGATGGAGGTGAGATTGGTCATGGGGATGCCAAATTGGGTCAGGTGAGGCCGATTGTTCCCATGACCAATCTCACGCAGGGGATCAGAGATGATGGGCGTTCAAAGGGAGGATTGGAGGCAGGATGGGGGGCTGGTCATGAGGTCACCAGCAACCAAAAGTGTTGTTTGCGGTTGCAAATCAATGGCGGCAAAATTGGGGAGCAAGATTGGGATGTTTTGGGGAGCTCAATGGCTGATGAGATTGCGGGTTGATGGCAAATGAGATCAAAGGTTGATGGACAATTGGGGGTGCCGGTGCCGGAAAGAAGCCCGCAAGCCAAGCCGGTCTTCATCCACGCGTTCCCCAAAAGGGTGGGTAGCAGCGCAAAGCAAGGGCAAATTGAACATAGGACTGGGCGCTGGGAACCCAAGAGATGATCCTAGACGACTAGTAGAGTTGGAGCTGGAAGTTTGGGAACTGGATATGGGAATGATTCTGGATCAAAAATTTTATTTTTTTTTGATCTAAATGGAGGCTATAGAAAAATTCATAAAAATTTTACTTTTTCTGTACTGGTCCAGAGGTGTGCCAGATTGGGCACCACAATGGGCTGGCCCGCCAAAGTATGGTTTACTTAACTTTTGGGATTGGGGCAGCCCATTGGGGCTGCCGCCCGCGTTGCAGCCAATTTGGGGCTGCCGCCTGTGTCGCGGCCAGCTTTGGGCCGCTGTTTTTGCCTTCCGCTCATCTATGGGGCCCAACGGCCCGCGCAGGGCTGTTGTTGCCGCTTTTGAGCCAATTGCGACCTCTGCGCTGGGTGGCAGCCGGATGTCAGTGCCAAAAGGGCAAGGGCCAATGGTCCCGGATCCCTTGCCTCCCCTCACCCACCATTGCAAGGGGGAGTTGGGGGCAGCTGGTAGCAACCAGCTTGCCACCCAGGCCAGTTGCATCAAGTCAACTGGCAGTGGGGGGGAATTGACCACCCCCCCATCAGCCCTAGGTGGTTAGGGCAATGAAAAGGTAGCTGGTTGCAACAAAGCGACCAGCAGTGGGGGGGGACCTGACCACCCCTCCATCATCAAAGCTAAGGGGCTCTCTCCCCCCCCCCGCTTTAACAAGGGGGAGGAGCAACTGGGCTGAGGGGATCTGACCACCCCCGATCCCACCATTCTATGACAACGCCTTGGGGGTATCAACCCCCTGGACCCCTGGTACGGGCATTTGACTTCCCCCTCCAGGGATCTGTGAGAAAGAGGGGGGGGCGACAGCATGTCCGCTGGTCACCCCCCCTCCGCCCCATGTGGGTCTGAGACCAGACCCAGGTGTGTCCTGGGTCCCACCTGGCCATTTTTATGGCCAGGGGATGGTTGCATGAGGCAACCAGCCAGTATGTGAGGTCAGGGATTGAAAAGCAAAATGGGCTGGTTCAGTCCCATAACGGTGGAAACACCAGAAAGGACCGGAATAGGCTGGTTGTAACGGTACAGGGACTGATGCCATGCGGGCTGATGTAGTTCAAACCAAGTAAAAATGCCTATAGAGTCTATAGAGCTCTTGTGGGGCGGAAAATTTGCCTTTTGGCTTTTTGTATCATTGGCTCACAAGAGGCCAATCTTTTGTACTTAAGGAGCTCTTATCCCTGCTGTTTTCCATCATCCATTTCATCATCCAATCAAATTCATCACTGATATCATCCAATGTATTGCCCCCTTGTGAGAGCCCATCAGCAATCATTTTCATAAAGTTTCCATCATTTCTTTTGCTTTAAATACTGCTCATTTTCCTAAGCTAATTGCTGGCCATAATTATAACAAATTATCAGCACCAAAATCATCATTACTTCCAAGCCATCTAGACCCTTGTACCTAACTCTTGAAAACCTCAAAGACCTCAATTTTTCCAAGAAGATGTCCTATATCCATGATGTTAGCTCCACCAACATAGTTCTTAACAGTCAGAATTATAATTCTTGGGCTGTCCTTATGGATAGTAAGCTGGACAACATCTGTTGTGGGGAGATAATGGATAAAGATGAAACTTTGATCACTTCAGAAGTGGTGAAAAAGTCTTATAATCTCATCCTTAGGCATCTTGATTAGAATCATGTGACATGTTTTGCTGATACTCTTAGGCAAGATGAGAGAAGGAGGGACAGCATCCTTTAGAATTTGCTTAAGTCCAAGTATGATGGTGATTCCGTTCACCAGAAGGGTATAGCCTTCAATAAACTGTTCAAGTTACAATATTCAAATTTTAAACAGCTTGTTGCAGAGGCTATGTCTAGCATAGCCAAGTTTAACTAATCAGGACTTAAAATGGATCCTGATTTTTTGTCACTCTTAATCCTTCAGAATGAAAGAAGTAAGATGGCTAAACACCAGAACCACTGGAGTATGTATTTCAAACAGAAGGAAATAGGATGTTTTGGCTTAGTTAACATGTATTGAAGCAAAAAGAGTTGTGACAAGATGTGAACTCTTAACCAACAGGAATGAGAATGGTAAAAGTTGAAACCTCAGCACAAGATCGGATCCATTGTGTAAAAGAAGACAGGCCTGGGATGAGCGATTAAGAAGTGGTTAGTGAGGTAAGTTACTACTCATCCAGAGGCAAGGACTTGACCGTACTTGCTGACGTTCAGCTTTGAGGTTATGACAAAGCGACTTTGATACCATTGATTGATTTCCGTGGGGTGATCTGCGGATCCTGAAATTCAGTTATGGTTGAAGAGTATCAGACTTCTTGAATCACGAATTACCAGATTGCTGTCCTTTGTGGTTGTCGGCAATTAGTCGTAGATGGAGATCTTGGTTGAAAGACAATGATCATTGGAATGTCGGAGTGGTCAGAGGTGGAAGAAAGAGTAGAAGAAAGATCAACAGATGGTGTGAGTTGATTTTCTCCACCTTGCTGAATGTCAGAGGCCTGAGAGAAGGAGAGCGTGCGCTCAAATGTTGGCTCATGCCAAATTGGAGTATCTCCATTGCTATTGTGATACTGCGGACTTCAATCTGGAGTTACAGAGCACACTCAACACCCCTCCTGGATTCAAGCGTAGTAAGTTTTAGGTACTGACATGATGGACCAGTCTGAGCAGTGACGGTTTGTTGGTGGCTTTGGTGAGACCATCTGCGACCATTTGATTTGACTTAATTAATTGAATTCAAATTAATTCATTGGAAACATCCTCTTGGAGACCCTTTGTCTTTAGGTCTATGAATTTTGTTTTCGAGTTGCTTCCAAAATTCTTTATTCTGTCTACTAAGCCTTTTTTATCAATTAGGTGGAGACTGGGCATGATTGGTCTTCTCCACAGTTCGTGGATGAGATGGTTTATCCATCTGCATTCCAGCTGACAATCCCTAAGGGCATTGCATTCCGCTTTGGTAGAGGAATAGGTGATGTTCCTTTGGCGTTGGCTGGTCCAAAATAGTGGAGAGCCTCGAAAGAAGCAGATGAATCCGGTTTGAGAGGTCCTTGTAATGGGATCGTCAGCCCACGTAGAATCACTGTAGCAGACTAGATTCTTGGAGTTGTTTCTTTTAGAGATTAGAAGGCTTTGATCTTTGGTGTTGGCTAGGTATTTCCAGACCTTGAGGACTTCTTTCCAGTGGGAGATGCCGGATTTTTCAGAGAATCTGGCAAGGGACGATACGGCAAAACTGATGTTGGGCCGGGAAAGCCCGGCAATGAAGTTGAGTTGTCCTATTTGTGACCAATAGCTAACTCCCAGTTGGGTGAATTCTTTGATTTCTTCCTTGGTTGCGGGGATGAGTTGGATTCCAGGTGTACAGGGAGTATTGGTTGGTTTACAGTCTAGCAGTTTCAGCTCCATCAGTCCTTTGTCTATATGAAGAGGTAGGGAGAGCCTGATGCCCTCCTTGGATTGTTCAACTTTCATCCCCAAAAGGGTGTTTGGTGGGTGCGAGGAAGAGTTCTTGAACTTCTTCAGAAACGCGTCTTTAAATTTCCTCACATTACCCACAACCAGTAAGTTGTCGACGTGGATGAATACGGCTGAGACCCAATTGGTTCAGATGTATAAGCAGGGATCGGCTTTGGACGGAATGAAACCTTGCTCTTGGATCCATTCGCTGAGCACTTTGTACCAATTCTTTGGTGCTTGCTTGAGTCCATATAAGGACTTCCAGAGTCTGAGGATTGGAGTTCTTCTAGAGGAGCCAGTTGGACGTCGGATGAAGACTTCCTCATCAAGAGGAGCGTGTAAGAAAGCCCCCTTGACGTCGAACTGGAGCATGTTGAGGTTCCAATCCACTGCGAGTAGGAGAACGGCCCTAAGGGATGCAACTTTGCCGGTTGGGGCGTAAGTATCCAAATAATCGATTCCATACCTTTGGTTAAATCCCTGTACGCAAACTCTGGATTTGTAGATTGGGGCCTCACCGTGTGTCTTTTCTTTGACTCTGAAGGCATAAGTGACGTTGAGCAAATTCTTGGGTTCCGGACCGTCATAATCTTCCCATACACCAAACTCTTTGCATGTGTCAAGTTCCTTGTGCAGCAATTTGGACCATACGGGCGATTTCAACGCTTCTTCTGCTGTTCTGGGAGTTTCAACAGTGTAGTAGCCATATCGCTCCGGAGGTTTCAGTTTGGATCGATTTCTGAGCTGTTGAGTTCTTGGAATGAGACCTTCTGATATGATGGTCTCTTCGTCGTCGTTGTCTTCCTCGGATTTGGAAGAGTCAGGCTCTGATTTGATTGAGGACTCAATTCCTCTGTCGGGTTCTACTGGCGCTGTTTCATTTGGTGGTTGGATGGCAACAGCGGGCGCAGGACTTTCTTGGGCGTCCTCTTGAGTTGACGGCAGATCTTCAGAGGACTGCAGTTGGCACTTGCTGAATCTAACGTTCTTGGTTTCTATGATGCTGCCCGAGGTCGTCAAGATCCGGTAAGATAGTAGCTTTGGCGTATAGCCTATGAGCCGCCCTGGCAGTCCTTTCTTGTCAAATTTCTTAAGATGGTGGTTTGAAAGATCGAGATAGGTTACTTTGCATCCTAGAGGCTTTAGGTAATCCAACGGCAGCTGAGTTTTGTGCATGAGCTCCCAAGGAGTGATCCCATCTCCATTTGGAATTTGATTCAGGGCCAAGGAGCAGCTCCTGATCACCTCATGCCAGTAATGTTTTGGAAGATTGGAAGATGAGAAGGTCGCCCGTACAGATTCAGCAACCTTCCTGTTTGCTCTTTCGGCTCGTCCGTTGTGCTGCAGATGATAAGGTTCGGATACTATCCGTTGAATTCCCTTCTCTTTGAAAAAGCTGGTTAGGTTGGCGTTGATGAATTCACCGCCCCCGTTGCAACAGAACTCGGAAGGATGATAACCTAGCTTATTATATTTGTTCAGGATGACGAATTTGATGATGTCACCGGCGTCGTTCTTCTGCTTCAGGGGAAAGGAGCTGATATATCCGCTGAAGTTATTGACCAGGGTGAGAGAGTAGCGGTAACCTCCTTTGGACGATGGACTGATGGGGCCAATTAGGTCAGCATGAATTCTCTCAAACACTTTGCCAACCTTGTTTGACGAGTCCTTGAAGCTGGCGTGGGTGATTTTACTCTTTTTGCAGCTGTCACATGAAAAGGCGTTTTTGAGGTCCTGGGGAATTGCGGATTTGAGATATCTCTCCATTCTGGCAATCCCGGCATGGCCAAGTTTCAAGTGAAGTTGATTCACATCTTTGAGCCGGAGGTCTGTTGAGGAGAGATAGCTTTGTTCCTTCTCCATGTCGAGATACAACAAATTGTTTATGATCTTCCCTTGAAGTACGGTTGTTCAATTTGCGATGACTTTGATGATTGGTGGACTGACTCGGTCTTTGACAACCAGACTGGCGCCCTTGGCTAGAAACACTCCCATTGAGAGCAAGTTTACACAGGCGTCGGGAGTCCACGCAGCTTCCTTTAGTTTGAGCGTACCCAATGTCTGTTGAATATTTTCGAGCTCCTGATTACTCTTTCCAATCTCTTCTCTTCTCTTTTTCATATTTTCTTTAAATCTAACTTCTTTCTATTTTGTTTTCTCTTTTTCTATCCTTTTCTTTTCTCACCTTTTCTTTTACTTTCTCCGCACCTATATTCTGTCACTTAACTTTCACTTACGCGCGCGCGCTACTGACTGTCATTACTGTCACTGCTTGCGCGCACTCTCTACTCTCGGTCAAACTCTGTCTTAAAGTGAAACTCGAGATCTCAAACCGGATCAACCTACGACTGCTCACCAATTCACGATTACACATGATTCAACTCTCAAATCTCACTTCTCGACTCACAAACCAGATCAATCATCTCAAACGTTTTTTTTTATTCATCAATTCTTTTTCATCTCTTTCTTCTTTCTAATTTATTTCTTTCCATTTCCCATTTACAAAAATCCTCAAGCCTCATCATCTCGAATCTCACCAACAGCTTTCTTTCCTCTTCTTGAGTATGTCTGTCACGGCTGGCTTTCTCCTAGCTCTTTATTTCTCAACCTAACCTTCAACTTTCTTCTTCGACTCAACCAACCTTCTACATTCAATTACAGTAACCTCTCTATCACTCAACTGCTGATAAGATCTATTCTCACTGTCTTAAGTCTACCTGCTTCATGTTTGTTCTTTTATTGTTTTCTTTTCTTTAAGATCTCATTCATCTTAGCTTTTATTCTTTGTACTGATGACTTGCTCCGTGCAGCCCTTTTTAAGATTATAATTTATTTCAATTCTTTTCCAGAAATTTATCAATGTTGCCTTGAGGATTGCCGTTCCTCTTCCCATGATTGCCAAGGAAGCTCCAGGTTTGCCAGTCTTGATGACGTTTGAACCATCTTCAGATTTCATTGAATTGAACCAGCTTTTGTTGGTTAGCATGTGAATTGAGCACCCAGAGTCCAGAATAAAAGCGGTTTGATTCATGGGAAGCATATGCACAAAGCAGTGAAAATAGGAGAAAAAGTTGGATACCTCCTCCTTTTTCTTATTTTCTGGTTTTCTAGATTTGAATCCTTTGGGCTTGAGCTTGGGATGTTCAATCCAACACTTTTCGCATGAATTATTTTGTACCTCTGGATTATGGATTCCATTTTCGCATCTGGGGTAGCTTGAGTACAGACTCAGATCTACTTTCAAAGAAGTCGCTCCCTCTTTGACTTTGGCATTGATTTTGTTTTTGTGTTGTACCAGATGATCGAGCACTTGTTCGACAGTAATTTCCTTGTCGCCGTGCATGATCTGAGAGGCGATGTTTTTCAAGTTTGGAGGGAATTTGAATAGAAGCAAGTATGCGAGGATGTCGGACGGAAGTTCAATCCCAACCTCAGAGAGTTTGTTGCGGTGGAGCCGCACGTTGGTTACAAACCTATCAATGTTATCCTTGCTGAAGGAAAGATATAGGAACAAGTTGAAAATCCTTGCTCAATTGGCTGATTGGGAGGAGGCGAAATAATTTTTTGTCGCGATCCAGATCTCTTTGGCATTTCTGAAGTTTCCAGGCTTGATGATGTTCGTGTGAGTTGCTGGTTCCAACTTTGCAAGGAGAAAAGGAGCCATGTCTTTTTTGATTTCCGGATCCAATTGAACGTCTTCGCTGTTACTCTCCATGATGTGGAGAATCCCTTGTAGGTCGAAAAAGCTTTCCATCTTGACCTTCCAAATGGAATAGTTGTCTTTGTTTAAGAGTGGAGTCGACTCTACGAGGGTTTTGAGCGTTATCGTCCTCATTGTGCTGTCATTCCCAGGTCCTGGTGATGGTTGGTGGTCGGTCATCTTGTGAGAGTCATTTTGGCTTTTAACCGTGAAAGAAGTAAGATGGCTAAACACCAGAACCACTGGAGTATGTATTTCAAACAGAAGGAAATAGGATGTTTTGGCTTAGTGAACATGTATTGAAGCAAAAAGAGTTGTGACAAGATGTGAACTCTTAACCAACAGGAATGAGAATGGTAAAAGTTGAAACCTCAGCACAAGATTGGATCCATTTTGTAAAAGAAGACAGGCCTGGGATGAGCGATTAAGAAGTGGTTAGTGAGGTAAGTTACTACTCATCCAGAGGCAAGGACTTGACCGTACTTGCTGATGTTCAGCTTTGAGGTTATGACAAAGCGACTTTGATACCGTTGATTGATTTCCGTGGGGTGATCTGCGGATCCTGAAAGTCAGTTATTGTTGAAGAGTATCAGACGTCTTGAATCACGAATTACCAGATTGCTGTCCCTCTTGGTGGTTGGCGATTAGTCATAGATGGAGATCTTGGTTGACAGACGATGATCGTTGGAATGTTGGAGTGGTCAGAGGTGGAAGAAAGAGTAGAAGAAAGATCAACAGATGGTGTGAGTTGAGTTTCTCCACCTTGCTGAATGTTGGAGGCCTGAGAGAAGGAGAGCGTGCGCTCAAATGTTGGCTCATTCCAAATTGGAGTATCTCCATTTCTATTGTGATACCGCAGACTTCAATCTGGGGTTACAGAGCACACTCAACACAGAAGCTACCAAAGGATTTTGATTCTTTAGTCAGAATTATTTCTCAATTGGATCCTCTTCCTGGGGAGGAGGATGTGCTGAAAAGGATTGAAAAGGATGATCTTCAGTTCAAGATGAAGGGGGGTTCTGGAACAGCCCTTGTTTGAAAGACTGGAAAATCTTGCAAGAAGGAAAAAAAGGATTTGTCCAAGATATTATGCTATAATTGTCAGAATAAGGGGCGTTATGCTTGGGATTTCAAGGAGGCTAAGAAGAGGAAGAAGTCTGAAGAGATTGACAAGGAGGTAAATCTCACAACTGAAAACTTTGCAATGGTAGCGTTTGATGGTCCAACAGAAATGGTTGTTGGGGAAAAAGGCCCCCACAAGAAGGCCAAAATTAATTAGGATCAGGAAAGGGACTAGATTTATTATGAAGAGGATTGAAGGAGGATGTTCTTGTTTTGATTGATTCTGGTTGTACAGAGCACATGTTTTTTGAACCAAATTTATTTTCAAATCTTAGTGACTCTGATGGAGTTTTAAATATTGGTCAGAAAGGCAGAAAAATTCAGATTAAAGGAATTGGAAAATTATTCTTGCAAATCACTTGGGTTTCAAAATTTCTTTTGAGAAAGTGTTCTATGTACCAGAGTTGCCTTATAACCTTGAATCTCTTGGAGTGTTGTGTAAAAAAGGTTTTCAAATTTGTTATCTTAAAGAAGATAGGTTTGTTATTGATATGAATGGGCAAACTGTTCTTAGTGGAAAAGTTTAGAATAAGCTTCTGTGTGCAAGTTTTTTCAAAATCACAGGTCTGAGCACTGTTTCTCACAAGAGAAGTGGCCACAAGGTAAAGGACAGCAACTGTGAGAGTTTTACCTTGCGGGCTAAGACTAGAAATGTGTTCTCAAAGAGAAGAGATTGCACTGATGTTCCTAGAGAGGAATTTTTCATTGATTTGGCAGGGCCATTCACACCCAAGTCCCTTGGTGGGGCAAGGTACTTCATCAATTTAGTTGATAATGAAACTAATTATTTTTGGGTTAAACCAATTTGATCTAAGGATCAGACCACAGAGGAGGTTTCTGTAATCTTCAAAGTCTGGAAACAGAATGGTCTAATGACGGAGATCAAGAGGGTTATTACCAATGGAGGTGGTTAATTTGTGAGTGCAGAGTTTGAGAATTTATTGAAAGATTATGGTATCATTCATATAGTCACTACTGCAATTACTCCACAAAATAATGGAATAGTTGAGGGAATGAATAGGACTTTACTGGGCAAGGTCAGAACTATTACGTCTCAATCTGGTCTACCAAAGTTCTTATGGTCTGAGTTGATGTGTAAAGTCTTTCTGTTGCACAACAATGTAAGTGTTAATGGGAACAGTCCTCATTATCAGTTTTGGAAGTTGTACCCCAAAACATCACACCTAAAAAAAATTGGTTGCTTGGTGTATTATAGTGTCCACCATAATGAGATGGTCAGAAAATTAGACCCTAGATCCAGAACAGGGGCACTTGTAGGCTATGATTTAATAAGTAAAACATATAGGATCTATTGTCCAGGGACAGCAATGGTTATCCGTAGTAGGGATGTAAAATTTTGATGAAAGTACCTTTCCACTAAAAAGGTGTGAAGATGGTTTTGTGAATAAGTCACAGAAAGAAATAGAGTTAGCACCTATTTCACCAGCAAAGGCTGAGGAACATGTGGTTCCAGAAGATGAAGAGATGGCAGATGTGCCACTAGAGGGTTTAGTGCCTGCTTCAGGGGAGTCTGTTAATTTGGAACCTGATGAGCCTCCACCTCCAGTTAGAAGGAGTGGTAGGATTAGAGAACCAGTTGATATGCACGGGGAATGGAAGTCCCATTATGCTGCTGCAGGATATGAGGAAGATACATTTCAGGAACAGTGTATGCTCAATGAAGTCCTGGAGTTGAGTTCAGAAATGGGTAACAGGGTTAAACAAAATAGCTTTGGCCAAGCTATGAATCCTGAAGAGAGAGACAACTGGAAGAGTGCTTTATTTGAGGAATTTGATTCTCTAGAAAAAAATAGTGTCTTTGAAGTGGTTAAGCGGAATTTTGTTCCAAAAGGAAACAACATTGTGGGGTCTAGATTGGTGTTAAACAAGAAGTTTGACACAGATGGAGTTTAGAAAATATTCAAAGCCAGATGAATTGAAGAGGGCTTAAAGCAGAGATAGGGTATCAATTACCAAGAAAATTTCTCACCAACTGGAAGGCTGTCCACCTTCAGGTACATCATTGCTCTGGCAATGGACTTGGGTGAAGAAATCAGACAAGCTGATTTTGTAACAGCATACTTGAATGCAAAACTAGGAGAGGAGGAGACTGTTTATATGTCAATCACTGATGGGTTTTGTGAATGGTTAGTAGAGGCTAAACCAGAAACCATGAAGAAAATCTGCGTTAGAAGTTTTCCTTCAGCAGATAAAGGGGAATATTTCTTCAAGCTGTGTAGATCCCTGTATGGATTGAAGCAAGCAGCTAGGTTGTGGTATCATACCATGAGTGAGAAACTGATAAAGATTGGTTTCAATACGTCTGAGGCCAGAACTTTTCTCTTTGTGAGAAAGGATGAAATTTTGTTTGTGTGGTTTGATGAAATTATCATTATTGGAAATGGTAAAGAGAGAGTCATGGAGACGCTCAAAAAGGAATTCAAGATAAAAGATCTTGGTCTGGCACAACAGGTGCTAGGAATGAAATTAAGTAAGAGCAAGAATGGTATTAAGTTAGACCAGAGCCATTATGTGGAAGCTCTTCTTAAGCAATATGGCTTAGAGGATGGAAAGGATTTTGATACTCCCATTCAGTCAAACATTTGTTTAGAGAAGTCTACAGATGACGAGTATCTGGATTTTGTTCAATCTGGTAACAACTACAGGTCAGCTGTTGGATTGCTTAATTATTTGGGGAAGTGTACAAGGCCTGATATTGCCTTTGCAATTGGTGTCTGGTTGCAACACTTAGAGAAGCCAAGCATGAGGCATTGGTCAGCGTGTAAGAGAGTTATGAGGTATCTTAAAGGAACGCACAGTCTGGGACTGCTGTTTACAAAGTAAGAAAACTTTGATTTGGTTGGTTATTTAAATGCTAGTTTGGCAGATGGTAACACTAGGGAATCAACAAGTGGTTTCTTATTCATCTTAGGTAAGAATCTGGTGTCATGGATGTCCAACAAGATATTGGCTATAAGTCTTTCATGAACAGAGGCTGAGTATAGAGCTTACTTAGCAGCTTCACAGGAAGCAAAATGGTTGAGAAAATTCTTAGAGGATACACATCAGCCACAAGGGTTTGTGTTTTTTTATTCTGATAACCAGAGTTCCATTGTGTTGGCGCAAAACCAAGTGCTTCATTCAAGAACAAAACATATTGATGTTCACTATAACTATATTTTTGATGCATTTAACTGCAAGGAGATTTTGTTGAGGTACATGACCACTGGAGGGATGATTGCGGATATATTGACTAAGGCTTTAGATAGGAACAAGCATCAAGACTTTGTGACTAACATGGGGATGTCACCCCTTTTGGATCAAGGGGGTGTGTTAAAATATGTATGCACTTACGCGTGTGCTACGTATAAGTGTAATCCAAATGGGATGCACATATGGGCCTCTCTGGCCCATTGGACACTCACACGGACCATATGGGCCTGTGTGGATGTCACAGATTTGGGGAAACTGGCCTCAAAACATGTGAAACAGGCCTATTGGTACACAGGCCATAATGGGCCTGGTGGGGTATATGGTCAAATACAGCCAGATGAACTTGTATGGGCATAATTGGGGCCAATGTTTATTTTGGACATACTTGGCCATACGGGCTGGCCCCCCAAAGTATGGTTTACTTAGTTTTTGGGCTTGGGGAAGCCCATTGGGGCCCCTTCCTGTTGCAGGCCAGTTGGGGCTGCCGCCCATGTCCTGGCCGGCGGGGCTGCTGTTTTTGCCTTTGGCCCATCTATGGGGCCCAATGGCCTGCGCAGGGCCATTGTTGTGGCTGTTGAGCCTATTGCAGCTGGCTGTTGGTGCCGCAAGGGCTGGGGACAACAGCCCTGGCTCCCTTGCCTCCCTGGCAGCTGGTAGCGACCAGCTTGCCACGCATGCAGGTTGCATCAAGGCAACCAGCAGGGGGGGGGAATTGACCACCCCCCCACCAGCCCTAGATGGTTAGGGCAATGACAAGTTAGCTGGTCACAACAAAGCAACCAGCAACGTGGGGGACCTGACACCCCTCCACCATTGAAGCCAAGGGGCTCTCTCCCCCCCCCCCCCCTTTACCAAGGGGGAGGAGCAACTGGGTTGAGGGGATCTGACCACCCCCAGCCCACCATTCTATGACAACGCCCTGGGGGTATCAACCCCCAGGGCCCCTGGTAGGGGGATTTGACCACCCCCTCCAGGGATCTGTGAGAAAGAGGGGGGGGGGACAGCATGTCCGCTGGTCACACCCCCCCCCCATGTGGGTCTGAGACCGGACCCAGGTGTGTCCTGGGTCCCACCTGGCCATTTGTATGGCCAGGGGCTGGTTGCCTCATGCAACCAGCCAGTATGTGAGGTCAGAAATTGAAGAGCACAGGGGCTGGTTCAGGCCCATAACATTGGAAACACCTGATAGGACCGGAATAGGCTGGTTGTAAGGGTCTAGGAAGTGATGCCATGCGGTCTGATGTAGTCCAAACCAAGTAACAAGGCCTGTAGATTCTGTAGAGCTCTTTTAGTGCGGAAAAGTTGCCTTTTGGCTTGTTGTATCATTGGCTCACAAGAGGCCAATCTTTTGTACTTAAGGAGCTCTTCTCCCTGCTGTTTTCCATCATCCATTTCATCATCCAATCAAATTCATCAACATTATCATCCAACATGTTTCCCCATTTGTGAGAGCCCATCAAGCAATTCTTGAAAAAAGGTGTCCAGAATTTATTTTGCTTCAAATACTGCCCATTTGCCTAAGCTAATTGCTGGCCATTATTATAACAGGTAGGCCATATGATTCTTTCAAGAGACCTCTCTCTTCTTCAAAGAAAGCAATAGAATTTTATCAAAGAGCTAAGGCATTTTTGATCAATTTAATTAATCAGGAAGAAGCCATCCATCTGGACCAAAGTTGACCACCTTCAGACGTTCTTCAGTAACACAACCACAAGGAACAAAAAGACCACTGAGAGATCAAGATAAGCCATATTAAAGATCGTAAGATAGAGGTGGATGCATAAGAGGAGGGTTGAGGTTGAAAGGAGCCCATCAACAATAATTCACAAAAAGTGTCCAGCATTTCTTTTGATTTAAATACTGCTCATTTGCCTAAGCAAATTTCTGGCCAAAATTATAAAAAATATCACCTAGACCATAGTAAGCTCTCCCGGAGAAAGATTCAACAAATTTTTCAGTAGCAGGAGGAATAAAAAAGTCTTTAATATTAACCTTATTCAGAGGCTGGACATCATGAACTATTCTAAGTTTACCATTCCTTTTGAAGACACAGAAGACAGGACTGGAATAGCTGGAATTTGACTGCTCATATGAACTTTTATGGACTTGTTGGCGGATCAACTGGATGAACTTGTTGATGTTAGCAGCAGGGATAGGGATCTTTTCTTTTGCCAGGGATCATTTTCTACTACTGGAATGATATAAGGTAGTGTTAAAATACGTATTCACTTACGTGTGTGCTATGTATAAGTTTAATCCAGATGGGATGCACATATGCGCCTCTCTGGCCCATTGGACACTCACACAGACCATACGGGCCTGTGTGGATGTCACTGATTTGGGGAAACTGGCCTCAAAACGAATGAATAAGGATCATTGGTACATGGGCCCTAACGGGCCCAGTGGGGGATATGGGCAAATACAGCCAGATGGGCTTTGATGGGAATAATTGGGCCCAAGGTTTATTTTGGACATACTTGGCCAGACAGGCTGGCCTGCCACAGTGTGTTTGTCTGAGGTTTTGGGCTTGGAGCGGCTCATTTGGACCGCTTGTATTCCTTGGTTTGGCCCACGCGGGGCCCGATGGCCGGGGGGGGCTGTCGCGGCAGCTAAGGGATCCCCCCCAGCATCGCACCGCGCGGGCCTGGCTGGTCGCCAACAAGGGCCACCGAGGTGGGAGAGGGAGCCAGAAGCCCTGGCTCCCTCCACCTCCCCTTGCTTGCTATTGCAAGGGGGAGGGGGTGGCTGGCTGGGTTGAACCAGCCAGCAACCAACCTCAACAAGCCGGTTGGTCAGGGCAGGGGGATTTCATCACCCCCTTGTTCAAAGGATGACAAGGCCGGTCGCAAGGAGAGCAACTGGCGGTGGGGGGGGGGGACCTGATCACCCCTCCACTATTGAAGGGAAGCAGAGACCAGGGGCGCTTCCCCCTCCCCCCCTAACCAAGGGGGAGGAGAAATGGGTCTGAGGGGATTTGACCACCCCCAGCCCACTTCCATTGACAACACAATGAGGGTATTGACCCCCAGGGCCCCTGGTAGGGGGAATTGACCGCCTCCTCCAGGGATCTGAGAGAAAGAGGGGGGGGGAGCGCATTTCTGCTGGTCAACCCCCCCATGTGAGTCTGAGACTGGACCCAGGTGTGTCCTGGGTCCCACCTGGCCATTTTTATGGCCAGGGGCTGTTTGCATGAATTGTGTGAGGCAATAGGACCAATTGTAACAGACAACCGGCCCAGGGATTGAACAGCACAGGGGCTGGTTCAGCCCCATAAGGGTGGAAACACCAGAATGGACCGGAATGGGCTGGTTGTAAAGGTTCAGGGACTGATGCCATGTGGCTGATGTAGTCCAAACCAAGTAACAAGGCCTGTAGAGCCTGTAGAGCTCTTTTGGGGCAGAAAATTTTCCTTTTTGCTTTTTGTAGCATGGGCTCACAAGAGGCCAATCTTTTGTACTTAAGGAGCTCTTCTCTGTTAAAATACGTACGCACTTACGCGGGTGCTACGTATAAGTGTAATCCAAATGGGATGCACAAATGGGCCTCTAAGGCCCATTGGACACACACACGGACCACACGGGCCCATGTGGATGTTATAGATTTGGGGAAACTGGCCTCAAAACGCGTGAAATAGACCCATTGGTACACGGGCCCTAACGGGCCCGATGGGGTATATGGGCAAATACGGCCAGATGGGCTTGTATGGGCATAATTGGGCCCAAGGTTTATTTTGGACATACTTGGCCAGACGGACTGGCCCGCCAAAGTATGTTTTTCTCAGTTTTCGGGCTTGGGGCGGCCCATTGGGGCCGCCGCCAGTGTCGCGGCCCACCCGGGGCCGCTGCCCGCGCCGCGGCCCGTTCGGGGCCGCCTGTGTTCCTCGGCACGGCCCACGCGGGGCCCGACGGCCCGCGCGGGGCTGTTGCGCGGCCGAGGGATCCCGCGCGGTGCGATGCCGCGCGGGCCCGGCTGGTCGCGACCGGCGACCAGCGCCGCGGAGCCGGGGCTCGCGGCCCCGGCTTGCTCCCCCTCCCCTCGCTCGCCGTTGCGAGGGGGAGGGGGCAGGCTGGCTGGGTTGAACCAGCCAGCGACCGGCCGCGATGACGCGGTCGGTCAGGGCAGGGGGGACCTGACCACCCCCTTGCCCAGGGAGGTGGCGGCGCCGGCCGCGAGTGTAGCGACCGGACGGTGGGGGGGATTTGATCACCCTCCCACCTTGTAGCGAAGAGGTGACGAGGGGCGCTCTCCCCCCCCCTTTACCGAGGGGGAGGAGCGACGGGCCAGGGGGGATCTGACCACCCCCCAGCCATCCTTACCTTGACGACGCCCTGGGGGTATCGACCCCCAGGGCCCCTGGTGAGGGGATTTGACCGCCCCCACCAGGGAATTGAGAGAAAGAGGGGGGGGGGCGGCATGTCCGCCGGCTACACCCCCCCCCATGTGAGGTTGAAACCGGACCCAGGTGAGCCCTGGGTCCCACCTGGCCCATTTGAGGGGCCAGGGGCTGGATGCATGAGGCAACCAGCCCGTAACAGAGGTAATAAGGCCATCAGGGCCGGTTGTAATAGACAACCAGCCAGGGGATTGAACAGCAAAGGGGCTGGTTCAGCCCCGTAACGGTGGAAACACCAGAATGGACCGGAATAGGCTGGTTGTAAGGGTTCAGGGACTGATGCCATGTGGGCTGATGTAGTCCAAACCAAGTAACAAGGCTTGTAGAGCCTGTAGAGCTCTTTTGGGGCGGAAAATTTGCCTTTTGGCTTGTTGTATCATGGGCTCACAAGAGGCCAATCTTTTGTACTTAAGGAGCTCTTCTCCCTGCTGTTTTCCATCATTCATTCATCATCCAATCGAATTCATCCAACATATTGCCCCATTGTGAGAGCCCCATTAGCCATTATTGACACACAGTGTCCAGCATTTCTTTTGCTTTAAATACTGCTCATTTGCCTAAGCTAATTGCTGGCCATAATTATAACACATTATCAGTACCAACATCATCATTACTTCCAAGCCATCTAGACCTTTGTACCTTACTTTGGAGAACCTCAAAGACCTCAAGTTTTCCAAGAAGATGTCCTATATCCCTGATGTTAGCTCTACCAAAATAGTTCTGAATAGTCAGAACTATAATGCTTGGGCTGTCCTTATGGATAGTGAGCTGGATAACATCTGCTGTGGGGAAATTATGGATGCAGATGACACTCTGATCAGTTCAGAAGTGGAGAAGAAGTCTTACCATCTGATCCTTAGGCATCTTGATGAGAATCATGTGACATGGGTTGCTGATACTCTTAGGGAAGATGAGAGGAGGAGGGGCAGCATCCTTTGGAAGCTGCTTAAGTCCAAGTATGCTGGTGATTCTGTTCACCAGAAGGGTATAGCCTTTAATAAACTGTTCAAGTTACAATATTCGAATTGTAAACAGTTTGTGGCAGAGGCTAGGTCTAGTATAGCCAAGTTCAAGTCATCTGGACTTAACATGGATCCAGAGTGTTTGTCACTCTTAATCCTTCAAAAGCTGCCAAAAGAGTTTGATTCCTTAGTCAGAATCATTTCTCAATTGGATCCTCTTCCTGGGGAGGAGGATGTGCTTAAAAGGATTGAAAAGGATGACCTTCAATTCAAGATGAAGGGGGGTTCTGGAACAGCCCTAGTTGGAAAGACTGGAAAATCTCGCAAGAAGGCGAAAAAGGATTTGTCCAAGGTCTTATGTTACAATTGTCAGAATAAGGGTCACTATGCTAAGGACTGCAAGGAGGCCAAGAAAAGGAAGAAGTCCGAAGGGGATGACAAGGAGGTCAATCTCACAACTGAAAACGTTGCAATGGTGGCGTTGGATGCTCCAATTGAAGAGGCTGTTGTGGAAGAAGGTCCCAACAAGAAGGCCAAAATCGATGAGGATCAAGAAATGGACTTGATTGATTATGAAGAGGATTGAAGGAGGATGTTCTTGTTTTGATCGATTCTGGTTGTACAGATCACATGTTTTTTGAACCAAATTTATTTTCAAATCTTAGTGATTATGATGGGGTTGTAAATATTGGTCAGAAAGGCAGAACAATTCAGATTAAAGGAATTGGAAAAGTTATTCTTGCAAATCAACTGGGTTTACAAATT
The DNA here is from genome assembly GCA_025617555.3 of Puccinia polysora. Lineage (NCBI taxonomy): Eukaryota > Fungi > Basidiomycota > Pucciniomycetes > Pucciniales > Pucciniaceae > Puccinia > Puccinia polysora. The sequence goes on along the minus strand of CM062617.1, from coordinate 56,561,047 downwards.
ACTTTTGATAAAGTGTTCTATGTACCAGAGTTGCCTTACAACCTTGTGTCTCTTGGGGTGTTATGGAAAAAAGGTTTCCAAATTCGTTATCTTAAAGGAGATAGGTTTGTTATTGATATGAATGGGAGAACTGTTCTTAGTGGACAAGTTCGGAATAAGCTTCTGTGTGCAAGCTTGTTCAAATTCTCAGCTCTGAGCACTGTTTCTCACAATAGAAGTGGCCATAAGGTAAAGGACAGCAACTGTGAGAGTTGTACCTTGGGGGCCAAGACTAGAAATGTGTTCTCTAAGAGTAGAGATCACACAGATGTTCCTAGAGAGGAATTTTCCATTGATTTGGCAGGGCCATTCACTCCAGAGTCCCTTGGTGGGGCAAGATACTTCATCAATTTAGTTGATACTGCAACTAATTATGTTTGGGTTAAACCGATTCGATCTAAGGATCAGACCACAGAGGAGGTTTCTGTAATCTTCAAAGTCTGGAAACAGAATGGTCTGATGAAGGAGATCAAGAGGGTTATTACCGATGGAGGGGGTGAATTCGTGAGTAAAGAGTTTGGGAGGCTGTTGAAAGATTATGGTATCATTCATATAGTCACTACTGCAAGTACTCCACAAAATAATGGAATAGTTGAGAGAATGAATAGGACTTTACTGGACAAAGTCAGAACTATTATGTCTCAATCTGGTCTGCCAAAGTTCTTATGGGCTGAGTTGATGTGCACGGTGTGTCTGTTGCACAACATTGTAAGTGTTAATGGGAAGTGTCCCCATTATCAGTTTTGGAAGTTGTACCCCAAAACATCACACCTAAGAACAATTGGTTGCTTGGTGTATTATAGTGTCCACCATAATGAAATGGTCGGAAAATTAGACCCTAGAGCCAGAACAGGGGCACTTGTAGGCTATGATTTAATAAGTAAATCTTATAGGATCTATTGTCCAGGGACAAGAAAGGTTATCCGTAGCAGGGATGTAAAATTTGATGAAAGTACCTTTCCACTCAAAAGGAGTGAAGATGTTGTTGTGATTAAGCCACAACAAGAAATAGAATTAGCACCTATTTCACCAGCAAAAGCTGTGGAACATGTGGTTCCAGAAGATGAAGAGGTGGCAGACGTGCCACAAGAGGGTTCAGTACCCGCTTCAGGTGATTCTGTGGAATCAGAACCTGATGAGCCTCCACCTCCGGTTAGAAGGAGTGGTAGGGTTAGAGTACCAGTTGACAGGTACGGGGAGTGGAGATCCCATTATGCTGCCGCAGGATATGAGGAAGATACATTTCAGGAACAGTGTATGCTCAATGAAGTCCTGGAGTTGAGTTCAGAAATGGGTAACAGGGTTAACCCAAATAGCTTTGGCCAAGCTATGAATTCTGATGAGAGAGCCAACTGGAAGAGTGCTATTTTTGAGGAATTTGATTCTCTAGAGAATAATAGTGTCTTTGAAGTGGTTAAGCGGGATTCTGTTCCAAAAGGAAAGACCATTGTGGGGTCTCGATTGGTGTTAAACAAGAAGTTTGACATAAACGGAGTTTTGAAAAGGTTCAAGGCTAGATGTGTTGCACAGGGCTTCAAGCAGAGAGAGGGTATTGATTACCAAGAAACTTTCTCACCAACTGGAAGGCTGTCCACCTTCAGGTACATCATTGCTCTGGCAGTGGAGTTGGGTGAAGAAATCAGACAAGCTGATTTTGTAACAGCATACTTGAATGCAAAACTTGGAGAGGAGGAGACTGTTTATATGTCGATTCCTGATGGTTTTCGTGAATGGTTAGTAGAGACTAAACCAGAAACCATGAAGAAAATCTGTGTTAGAACTTTTCTTTCGGCAGATAAAGGGGAATATGTCCTCAAGCTGTGTAGATCCCTGTATGGATTGAAGCAAGCAGCTAGGTCATGGTATAACACCATGAGTGAGAAACTGATAGAGATTGGTTTTAAGACGTCTGAGGCCGATCCTTGCCTTTTTGTGAGGAAGGATGCAATTTTGTTTGTATGGGTCGATGACATTATCATTATTGGTGATGGTAAAGAGAGAGTCATGGAGACACTCAAAAAGGAATTCAAGATAAAAGATCTTGGTCTGGCGCAACAGGTGCTTGGAATGAAAGTCAGCAAGAGCAAGAATGGTATTAAGTTAGACCAGAACCATTATGTGGCAGCTCTTCTTAAGCAATACGGCTTAGAGGATGCAAAGGAGTTTGGTACTCCTATGCAGTCAAACATTCGTTTAGAGAAGTCTACAGATGAGGAGTATCTGGAGTTTGTTCAATCAGGGAATGACTACAGGTCAGCTGTCGGATCGCTTAATTATTTGGGGCAGTGTACAAGGCCCGATATTGCGTTTGCAATTGGGGTCTTGTCGCAACACTTAGAGAAGCCAAGCATGAGGCATTGGTCAGCGTTTAAGAGAGTTATGAGGTATCTTAAAGGAACACACAGTCTGGGACTGTTGTTTACAAAGTCAGCAAACTTTGATTTGGTTGGTTATTCCGATGCAAGTTGGGCAGATGGTAACACTAGGGAATCAACAAGTGGTTTTGTATTCTTTTTAGGTAAGAATCTGGTGTCATGGATGTCCAAGAAGGTGTCGGCAATAAGTCTTTCATCAACAGAGGCTGAGTATAGAGCTTACTTAGCAGCTTCACAGGAAGCAAAATGGTTGAGAAAAGTCTTAGAGGATACACATAAACCACAAGGGTTTGCATTGTTGTATTCCGATAACCATAGTGCCATTGCGTTGGCGCAAAACCAAGTGTTCCATTCAAGAACAAAACATATTGATGTTCACTATAACTATATTCGCGATGCAGTCAACTGCAAAGAGATTGTGTTGAGGTACATGCCCACTGGAGCAATGATTGCGGATATCTTGACTAAGGCATTAGACAGAAACAAGCACCAAGGCTTTGTGACTAATATGCGGATGTCACCCCTTTTGGATTAAGGGGGTGTGTTAAAATACGTACGCACTTACGCGGGTGCTACGTATAAGTGTAATCCAAATGGGATGCACAAATGGGCCTCTAAGGCCCATTGGACACACACACGGACCATACGGGCCCATGTGGATGTTATAGATTTGGGGAAACTGGCCTCAAAACGCGTGAAATAGACCCATTGGTACACGGGCCCTAACGGGCCCGATGGGGTATATGGGCAAATACGGCCAGATGGGCTTGTATGGGCATAATTGGGCCCAAGGTTTATTTTGGACATACTTGGCCAGACGGACTGGCCCGCCAAAGTATGTTTTTCTCAGTTTTCGGGCTTGGGGCGGCCCATTGGGGCCGCCGCCAGTGTCGCGGCCCACCCGGGGCCGCTGCCCGCGCCGCGGCCCGTTCGGGGCCGCCTGTGTTCCTCGGCACGGCCCACGCGGGGCCCGACGGCCCGCGCGGGCTGTTGCGCGGCCGAGGGATCCCGCGCGGTGCGATGCCGCGCGGGCCCGGCTGGTCGCGACCGGCGACCAGCGCCGCGGAGCCGGGGCTCGCGGCCCCGGCTCGCTCCCCCTCCCCTCGCTCGCCGTCGCGAGGGGGAGGGGGCAGGCTGGCTGGGTTGAACCAGCCAGCGACCGGCCGCGATGACGCGGTCGGTCAGGGCAGGGGGGACCTGACCACCCCCTTGCCCAGGGAGGTGGCGGCGCCGGCCGCGAGTGTAGCGACCGGACGGTGGGGGGGATTTGATCACCCTCCCACCTTGTAGCGAAGAGGTGACGAGGGGCGCTCTCCCCCCCCCTTTACCAAGGGGGAGGAGCGACGGGCCAGGGGGGATCTGACCACCCCCCAGCCATCCTTACCTTGACGACGCCCTGGGGGTATCGACCCCCAGGGCCCCTGGTGAGGGGATTTGACCGCCCCCACCAGGGAATTGAGAGAAAGAGGGGGGGGGCGGCATGTCCGCCGGCTACACCCCCCCCCATGTGAGGTTGAAACCGGACCCAGGTGAGCCCTGGGTCCCACCTGGCCCATTTGAGGGGCCAGGGGCTGGATGCATGAGGCAACCAGCCCGTAACAGAGGTAATAAGGCCATCAGGGCCGGTTGTAATAGACAACCAGCCAGGGGATTGAACAGCAAAGGGGCTGGTTCAGCCCCGTAACGGTGGAAACACCAGAATGGACCGGAATAGGCTGGTCGTAAGGGTTCAGGGACTGATGCCATGTGGGCTGATGTAGTCCAAACCAAGTAACAAGGCTTGTAGAGCCTGTAGAGCTCTTTTGGGGCGGAAAATTTGCCTTTTGGCTTGTTGTATCATGGGCTCACAAGAGGCCAATCTTTTGTACTTAAGGAGCTCTTCTCCCTGCTGTTTTCCATCATTCATTCATCATCCAATCGAATTCATCCAACATATTGCCCCATTGTGAGAGCCCCATTAGCCATTATTGACACACAGTGTCCAGCATTTCTTTTGCTTTAAATACTGCTCATTTGCCTAAGCTAATTGCTGGCCATAATTATAACATTCTCCCTGCTGGTTTTCATCCATCCATTCATCATCCAATCAAATTCATCACCAATCTCATCCAACGTGTTTCCCCATTTGTGAGAGCCCATCAAGCAATTATTGACACAAGGTGTCCAGCATTTCTTTTGCTTCAAATACTGCTCATTTGCCTAAGCTAATTGCTGCACATAATTATAACAGGTAGGACATAAGATTCATTCAAGAGACCTCTCTCTTCTTCACAGAAAGCAATAAATTTTTATCTAAGAGATAAGGCATTTTTGATCAATTTAATTCATCAGGAAGAAGCCATCCATCTGGACCAAACTTGACCTCCTTCAGACATTCTTCAGGAACACAAGCACAAGGAACAAAGATACCAGTGAGAAATCAAGATAAACCATAGTAAGGATCACAAGATAGAGGTTGATGCATAAGAGGAGGGTTGAGGTTGAAATGCATTGTTTGGTTGACTGGTTGAACCTTTTTTGCAACTGGCTGATACTTAGTGGCAAAAGAGTGAAATCCTTGCTTCCTCAAAGCATTGAAGAGCAAGAACTGACTTCAAAAGCTGAGAACAAGTTCCAACATCTTCCAAGTTTGATGTTCCGCAACGTCCCTGAAAGGTTCCTTTTCCATAAAAGAGAATCCAAATGATGACACATTGCTTGCATGTGTGGCACAGGGTAGGTTTTCAAAAATGACAGTAGTAGGATCCCCTGATGGTGCATAATTGGGAGGAATTACATCTACCCCAAATTGCCTCCACCTAAGGCCATACTTCTTCATACCAAAACCACCAAGAAGAGAATTGATATTGACATCTAGTTTAAACTCATTGCGGAGATTTGAAAATGGAGTAGGAGAAGATTGATCAGGCCAAAATTAACAAGGAAAAGAGGAGACAACAGATTGAGATAGAGAAGAAATATTTTTAGGATTTTAGGATTTTTCATTTTTTTGATTTTTAGTTTTATTTGGATGAGAAGGAAATGATGAGGAAAAAGAAAAATATGCCTCTGAGACAGAAGTCAATCCTTGAGTTGAAGCCCTGAGACTGGGAAGAACTATAACTATTAGTAGGACCAACTAATCTAAAAAATGAGAGAAAGAAGAGGTGTCCTTCTGTTTCCCTTTCAAAACCAATTTATAAGGGTTACCAGGAAAATCCCGTCCCTGTTAAAATTATGGCCAGCAATTAGCTTAGGCAAATGAGCAGTATTTAAAGCAAAAGAAATGCTGGACACTGGGTGTCAATATTGGCTAATGGGGCTCTCACAATGGGGCAATAAGTTGGATGAATTTGATTGGAATGAATGAATGAATGAATGGAAAACAGCAGGGAGAAGAGCTCCTTAAGTACAAAAGATTGGCCTCTTGTGAGTCCATGATACAACAAGCCAAAAGGCAGATTTTCCGCCCCAAAAGAGCTCTGCAGGCTTGTCACACGACCACTCCACGTACTATAGGGTAATTCTTAGATGATTGTGAGCGCGGAGGAATGCTGAGTGCAAGGGCAAGTGCAAATAGCAAGCCTCAGTTGCAAAGTGCGAACTTAGTGGTGCCACTTGACAAACGGCAAGAGGAATGGAGTGTGTTCCAAGGAGGGAAACTCAACCTGAGTCCAATGTGATAACTAGGTTGTAGCAGAATGCGAGAACGTATGAAATTAACTAACTGAGGAGACAATCATCAGGCAAAGGGGTAGCCCTTATAAGGTAATCCAAAGTGACTAGATACAACCTGGTGGTGAGCTAACTACAGTTGAAGGCGGTGAGGCAATGAGTGACAGGAACGGGATAGGAAATAAAGCAATAGTACAATCATATCCGAGGCCATGGCGTAGGTGCAAGACAATAGAATCTGAGCGTACAAATGTATGATGAATTGGGACAGGAGAAAATGATGTTGAAGGTAATACAAGTGAGAAGTAATAGTGTATGCAGGGTAAGTACTAGTCCAATTGCAAACTGTACAGTAATGATGGCTTAGTTGGACATAGATGCAAACTAACAAACAGTGCATGACCAAAGATTGAAGTACAAGGCTGTTGATTGGCCAGGGAAGGAGATTGGATCTCATAATGGATGGCCAACCGGTATGGAGTTAACCACAAAGTTTGCAAGTATATACTGAGTTGTTTGCCGAGATTGGAAGGTCAATGCGAGCCAGAGGAAGTAGCGGATTGCACCATTGATGTTGTTCTTTATTTGTGTCACGCTTATAGACTGAGGTAGATGGTACTGAGGAGAGGACATGTTGAAGTGATGAATACAATAATTCCTAAGTGCAAGGCGTGACAGTTGCCGGGGTATAAAGATGCAAGCTCATGCGAGCATTCAGATAAATTTTTTCATTGATTTCAAGTTGTTAATAATACCATATACCCTTTAATTCATTACTTGTTAGATTTATAAGTTATATAAAATGTTGTCATTGTCATCCCGCTGTTGCAAAAACTGTATTCTTCAAAACAAGCAATGTATCCCTAGTACTGCTGTCAGAGGTCTTTGGGGCAAGTGCCAGCAGTGTTTTCTTTGCAAGGTCGCCTGTAACTTCCCTATAAATAGCAAGTCAACTGTTGATGGTCCTGCGGAGTCATTGAGGGAGATGCAGAGTGGTAGGTCCGCGCCAAGGGTTAATTACAAGATACCACCATTGCCGGAGATTGAATTCTTGGGTACTCAAGTTCCTGGTGAGTACAAATTGGGACTGACTAGTGATAATAAAGGTGGTAACTAAATTTTACTTGTCTTGCTAGTGTTGCCCCGTTTCCGGAGATATACCACAAACACACCACCACCACCACCACCACCTTATTGGGATCCGCCGACTGAATTTCTGGGGGCCCAGATGAATGCCAAGGTGCAAGATTAAGTGCCCTGTGCGGAACCAGTTGTGGTCATAGCTGAGGAAGGGAGGGAGGAAGGAAGGAACAAAGCGGAAAGATAATCGGGAAATGGAGAAGAAGGAGAAGGAAGTGGACGGAGAGAGGGAACGGAGCCAGAAGAAGAGGCTGTAACGGAAGAAGTGGGAGAAGGGAATGGAGGAGATGGATAGGATGGAATGGATGGAACGGAAGGAATGGAGGGCCAAGGAAAATTGAATCCGTTGCGAGTTGTAGGGCCAATCAAGACTGATGCGAGGCGACTGAAAGGCAATGTTGGGGAAGGTTCGTCGGGAGGCCAAAGGAAAAGAGCATACAAAGAACTTTTGGGGGAATGTGGATGGAATTCTTGGCCGAAGCAAGCTCAAATTGCAAAGTGCGAGAAGATATTTGAGAGGCACATTGTAGCGGAGGTGCTGGTTCCTTGAAGGATGTCATCATTGATAAATGATGAAGATCTGGATACCTTTTGGTCCATGGTTGCGGAGTTGACTGCTAATTGGGACGATGCAGAGAAAGAAGTGAAGGAAGCTTTGTAACTATTATTATAAATATAATTTTTTTTTCTTATTATTTAATAAAATTTTTTTTTGTATATAAGGAATGGGAATTTCATTTGGTAGGAATGAGAGGGGGGTGGGAAGAAGGAATAACATGGTGAGATGAAGGGGTTGATTGATGGAATGGTGATGTGGAATTGAATGGGGTTGGATGAGATGGAATGTGGAATGGGATGGGATTGGATGGGATGGAATGTGGAATGAAATGGGATTGGATGGGATGGAATGTGGAATGAAATGGGATTGGATGGGATGGAATGTGGAATGAAATGGGATTGGATGTGATGGAATGTGGAATGAAATGGGATTGGATGGGATGGAATCATGATTTTTGAGGTTTGTGAGGGTAGCTCGCATGGAAATCTCAAATCAGGTTGGGAGAATTGCAAAGGTGATGGGCTGGTTCCCACGAGGTGCAATATTCGTCGGACTGGAAGCCAGACCATTTGACAAGGTATTGAAGTTTTTCTCTGTGTAACCTGGAATCCAGAATACGGCTTACTTCCCACTCTTGATGATCGAGGACAGTGACCGGTTTGGGAGGGGGATGAGTCTTGTCCGGGTATAGGACTCAAGCTGGCTCTAGGAGAGACTCATGAAAGACCGGGTGGATACCTTTCCATTTCTCAGGTAAAGTAACTTTAAAGGCGTTAGGGGAGATGACTGATTCTACTTTAAAGGGGCCAAGCTTTCTTTTGAAGAGTTTGCGGGTTGGGCAAGTACTGCAAATATTGCAAGCATCAAGCCACACTTGATCTCCTACTGCAAAGGTTTGGGTTGTAGTGCAAAATTGGTCTGCTTGCTCCTTATAGCGCTGGTTTGCTTCTTTGAGGTTGGTTTGAAGTTGCAATTGAAGAGATTGAATTTGTTCAAGGTAATTGGTAGCAGGTTGAAAAGGTGCTACGTGAAGGGAAGAGAAAGTTGCGTTTCTACCATAAAGAGTTTGGAAGGGCAACTGTTTGGTGGAGGAATGAATGGAGTTGTTGTAGCCAAACTCAGCTAGTGGGAGCCATTGCGACCAGTTGTCTTGTTGATAGGCAACATACATTTGAAGATATTGTTTGAGAATGTGATTAACTTGCTTGGTTTGCCCATCCGTTTCCGGGTGGTACGCCGTTCACCAGGAAAAATCAGGCATCTCTGGCTGACCAGAGACTTCACTTCACCATGATGGTTTCCCCAATTGCTTCACAGTTTATAATCAATTTCCAGAGGAAATCACCATGATTTCTGTTTTTTTTTTCTGGTAGAGTTCACAAAGATGGAAACACAGTTGATACATGATTGCTTCTGAGACTCCTCTTAAATTCTCCAAAAGTGACCAATGAATTCTAATTTGATTCTTCAAATTTTCCACTGTGTTTCTAATTGGTTTCTGCAGGACTTATCAAAAGTGTCTTTTTCTTTTCCATTAATTTTCCCCCATGAATCCCCTTGATTTCTCCCTGGTTTCAATTTGATTTTCCTCAGATTAATGTTTGATCTCTTTCAGAGCTGTATGATTTTCAAATAATTTAACCCCATTTGATCACTTCCAAGTATTTACTTCTTCAATTCACCTTTTTTCCTCTTATGGTGTATCAACCAAGTTTGGTCAGGTGGTCAACTGGGTGGCTTTTTTTTAAGCCACTTTTGGCAGGTTCTCAAAGTTGCATGGCAGTTAATCAACCGCTGCTTGTCAGGTGGTCACCCAATGGGGGTGTTCCAACAACTGGGGCGTGGCGGCTTTCAACTTAAGCTGCCAAGAGTTTGGCATTGACAGGAGGCCATCCTATTGGTCATGCTGGTCATGAGGATCACAACTGCAGCTAAATTGCTTCTTGTTGCTTTCAGTTGATCAAAAACTAGGTCAGGTTGATGACCCAACAAGATTGGGCTCCCTTGACTTTTGCCCCATCAACCCATTTTGTCAGGTGGTAAACTCCAGCTTGTCGCATGACCAGCAGGAGTTTACCACCCATCCAGGCTCAGTGGATACACCATATTTGATTCATAAATTGTCAAAAAAATCACCTACCATTTAATATGGTCCAGAAACCAGGAAAGTGATGGTTGCAATGGATAATTTAATATTGAAGAAAAAATAGACAAGATGAATGTTTTCTTGAATAAGGATAATGTGAAAAAGCTGGATTATCTCCCATGAACATTTTTGCAAACCATGTTTTAGCTTCTGCATACTGCTTTCCAAAAATTCAGTAATTACAAGCTGTTTGATTTCCAAACAAATCACCATGCATTTATTCCAAAAAAAATTGAAAATACACATTTTTAAAAGAATACTTTCACCGTTTTTGGGTGGCAAATCAGCCGGAATTTAAGGTACAAATATCGAAAATAACAAGAGATCAAGCTCTAATGAGATGAAAGGATTAAAGAATGAGTGAAAGGGGCTTTTAAAGTCAAGCGTAACAGACCTGATATCAGGAGGAAAAGGACACTCCGGTTGATGTGTTGGCTGAACAGATGATCAGTTCAAATTGAGAGCACTGGTGTTGATATAGACTAAATACACAATAGGCTGACAAGTGGTTGAGTACAAAATGAATAAGGTAAAATTAGCATAAGAAGTTTAAGTGACATGGTAAGTGAAATGCTATGATTAGACAGTCTGAAAATCACAATACTACAACACAAGATCCTCTATTAAATAACAAATATAATTTTTCTTGGTTATAACACAGCCTAGTTATATTTTACCTGTTGTTTGATTACTTTAAGATAACAATAATAAGATCACATCAATCCAATCAATTACACTCTAAACTCTAGTGAAAGTCAAATATATGAAAACTCAAATTCTAACACACCCGCTTGACTTGCACTGGAGGAAGTTACTGTCTGAAATGAATCTAACTCTTTTTCTTAAATTAAATTTATGTTCTACTAACTGTTGGAATTATTCTACATACAGGTTAGTGACTGATAACAAGATGAGCTGATTGACTAGTAAACTTCCTGTGGCATATTTGAATTTAACTGCTATCTTTAAGTATGATATCTACTATTTTCTGGAAAGTTCTTCAGTTCAAATGTGATTGATTGATCAAGCCCGTTGATATTGAGTTGATGATTGATTGATTGATTGATTGATTGATTGATTGATTGATTGATTGATTGATTGATTGATTGATTGATTTATTGATTGATTGATTGATTGATTGATTGATTGATTGATTGATTGATTGATTGATTGATTGATGGATTGATTGATTGATTGATTTATTGATTGATTGATTGATTGATTGATTGATTGATTGATTGATTGATTGATTGATTGATTGATTGATTGATTGATTGATTGATTGATTGATTGATTGATTGATTGATTGATTGATTGATTGATTGATTGATTGATTGATTGATTGATTGATTGATTGATTGATTGATTGATTGATTGATTGATTGATTGATTGATTGATTGATTGATTGATTGATTGATTGATTGATTGATTGATTGATTGATTGATTGATTGATTGATTGATTGATTGATTGATTGATTGATTGATTGATTGATTGATTGATTGATTGATTGATTGATTGATTGATTGATTGATTGATTGATTGATTGATTGATTGATTGATTGATTGATTGATTGATTGATTGATTGATTGATTGATTGATTGATTGATTGATTGATTGATAGTTTGAAGTGGGTAGCTCATTTTTGACCGGCTTGATACAGAGTAATTGTGATAGACCAATTTGAGAGACAACTTCCTGAACCTTTAAAACTGCCGTCAAGAACAATCTCAACTTTTTCCTTGAGGTTGCATTGATTTTTTCCGCGGCCGCGTGTTCTCGTTCATCATCATTAGGCGCCTTAGCCCCAGGATTATGCGGACTAGTATTGGAAGTCGGTGATGTGATTGGTGAGGCCGTTGGGAGTTCGTCATAGCTAGAAATTGACATTGTGAGGGGATAAAACGGACGAGGATTGAGTGAGAGCAAGGATGGGAGCTCAAGACCCTGACAAGCTTGGGGAATGTACGTATATAAACGTGAACCTGGGTGGTCTTAGATTGCCCCGCCTTCGGTCTTCGGATCACAATCCTGTGGGATCGGCGTACGATCGTCGATCTTTGGTAGGATCAATCTACCAACCCAAGGGTACCTGGGTGAGTTCTCAAAGAAGTTGCTCCAGTAGTCTAACAATTTCTTTTGACAATTGTTCAATCCTCTGAGGTTGTAAGTCAGGCCGGTTTTGAAACAACCGGTGACAAAGGCACGAATAGCATCACGACCTGCAAAGTGATGATAGGTGGCCTAAGGGCCATACATGTTCAAGTTTGAGTTAACGTTATAGACGATCGCCAAGATGACCGATTGGTCTTGAGATTGATCTGATGATTGAAAGGCTTGATGGGTGACGGCATTGACGAAGGTAGCCAGTTTGATGTGCTCTTGGGGTGATAGCTTCTCCAGAACGATTGAGAAGATATCACTTCTGCTGATCTTCCTAGGCTGAACCGTCTTGAGTAACCAATCCATTTCAACGGGAGTACTTGCAGGGATCCTCAAATGGTATCACCAATTGATCTGGATCACACTATTGGTTGTATTGAGCTTCTTGGGCTTTTCACTTCTGACTGTGATGATGGTTGACCTTGTTGTGAAGATAGTGGAGCTGATTTAAATGATGATTGTAATCTTTGTTCTTGATCAGTTGTGATTAACTGAGTATATTTGAGTACTTATCTGCTGGAAGAAGAAGAAGAAGAAGAAGAAGAAGAAGAAGAAGAAGAAGAAGAAGAAGAAGAAGAAGAAGAAGAAGAAGATGATGATGATGATGATGATGATGATGATGATGGATGAGAATGAGGATGATGGTTTGGCTGATGAAGCTTTAGACAGTGGTTGATGATGATCATCATCCCATTTGATGGATGGGATCAATGGATTTGGATTTGAATTGGGTTGGTTGGTTAATGATGATGATCCTTGGATCCTACGCTCTCAATCTTGGATCAAATCAAACGTCGAATCCATCTGTGGCTTGGAGGATCTTTAGGTTTGGGGTTTTGGATCAGGTGATTGAGGATGGATGTATTGGTATCGGTTGACTCCTTCCTCCTCGTCCTCCAACTCGATGGTGTCCTAGTGTTTGTTGTCAAAGTGGTTGGATAGGATGAGCTTGATAGTCAATGATAAGGCTCATCCTCATCTCCCCCCCTCGCCAAAAGAGTTGAAGATTGGCTATCAGGATGAGACTGTTGAAGGCGGACAGTTTGAATGAAGTATAGTTGGCTCAGGTTGAGCAAAGGCTTTTAACCGTATAGAAAATAACAAGAACTCAAGCTCTAATGAGATGAAAGGATTAAAGAATGAGTGAAAGGGGCTTGTAACGTCAAGCGTAACAGACCTGAGATCAGGAGGAAAAGGACACTCCGGTTGAAGTGTTGGCTGAACAGATGATCAGTTCAACTTGAGATCACTGGTGTTGATATAGACTAAATACACAATAGGCTGACAAGTGGTTGAGTACAAAATGAATAAGGTAAAATTAGCATAAGCAGTTTAAGTGACATGGTGAGTGAAATGCTATGATTAGACAGTCTGACAATCACAATACTAAAACACAAGATCCTCTATTAAATAACAAATATAATTTTTCTTGGTCATAACACAGCCTAGTTATATTTTACCTGTTGTTTGATTACTTTAAGATAACAATAATAAGATCACATCAATCCAATCAATTACACTCTAAACTCTAGTGAAAGTCAAATATATGAAAACTAAAATTCTAACAACAAATAGATGAGGTTTTTGCTTCCATTACAATAAATAATTTACTCCACCAAACAATAGCAAGAAGCAGCTTTATTTCAGCAAGAATCTGAGTGATTTTCAAGTTGATTTTTTTAATGGGCTAAGATTTAGAATGCTCAAAAAGATTGAAGAGCTTGACCCTGTTCATGATAGAAGAACTGAAATTAAAAAGATCTTAGATGATGATAGATTCCTTCAAACTTGAGAGAATCAATGGAATGCTTGGATTTGTCACGCAGTTTCCATGGGCATGAATGAAACCCAAATCCCTAAGGGTGAGTTTGTACCCACACAAACCATCATGAAGCCTCATTTTGGAAATAAAGTTAGTTTCATGTTTGATTTTGTGCAAAATGGAACATGATGCAACCTTATTTCTAAACCTGATGTGTTTGGCGTCCACAAGCAACATGATAGTCTTGATGGGAGATGTCTTTGGCTTTCACCAGTGACAGGGGAGATGTCAAGGGCAAAAGTGGGGGATAAGTCAATAGTTAGCGCATAGAGGGAGGAGAGGATGTGTCTATGTATGTACATGATGCTAACAATTTGGTCCGGACCAAAATGTTCCGTTGTGTCCAATTTTGGCCTATGGCAGACCTCAAACCTTGAGAAGCATCAACTACCGTCATTTGGGCTAAAGTTCACGAGTGGACGCCAAACACACACCATGAAAAGCTACCCAACCATCATATGCCTTCATAAATATCCAGGATTTTCATGATGGTACATGACGGTTCATGTGGGTCCAAATGCACCCTAACTTTTACAAAATCTGGACCAAGCATTGTAAGGGCCCCTTTGGCAGATGACTTGTAACTGTAACTGCTGGTTAAAAGTTAAAAATCTTCCCATGAGTGGATTTGTAACTGTAAGTACCTGCTCATATCAGGGCCCCGCAGCCAAACAGATTGGGGCCTGTGAGCTCTCATTTTTAGTGCATTAACAGCAAGTTACAGCAAGTTACAAGGGTAAGAGCTTGTAAATTTCTGTAAACTTTTTTGCGGAGGGCAGCATGGGAGTGTAACTTTGTAACTTCAATTTGGCAAGGGGGGATCTGTTACAGTTACAGATATGGTGTGTACACTGAGTTTCATTGGCTCATCAACTCGGTGGGTTTTTTTGTCAAACCACAGTTGGCAGGTTCTCAAAGATGTGTGGCACTTAGTCAACCACCCCTTGTCAGGTGGTCAACTAATGGAGGTGTATCATCAACTTGGCTGTAGCAGCTTTCAACTGAAGCAACCAAGAGTCTGGCATTGACTTGAGGCCACCCTGTTGGTCGTAACAGTCATGAGGAGCACAGCAGCAGAAAAAATACTTCTTGTTGCCCTGAGTTTATCAGAAACTTTGTCAAGTTGATGACCCAAAAAGATGAGGCCCCCTTGGCTATTTCCCCATCAAGCTATTTGGCCCAACCATCAACCATGTCTTGTCACATGACCAGGGGGAGTTGACCACCTGACCAAACTCACTGGATACACTATACATTGTGCAGCTTAACAGCACCTAAATGGCTTGGAATAGGTCAGTGCTATGTTCATGTGCAATCATATTTCTAAGTCAGATAATGACTTGTAATCTTGGCAGGTCCACCGATCAAGAAGGAATGCTCTTTGAAACAAATAATTCATTTTTACAAGGATGGAATACGCCATGCCAAAGATTTGGTGCTGACTTTCTCAACCATGATACATTTTTGGAATATTGGTCTTGTAAAGAATCCCAGAGTAACGTAGGAGGAAGTAAATTTGTCTGCAGGATGATATGCTCTTGTATTTAGGATATCAAAACTAAAACATGAAAGGTGCATAGGGATGATATTGATGTGCTTTGATTGCTTTGTGATGAAATCTGAGAACAACAAAATCACTACTTTCAAATGAGAATATTTGAGAAATCTTATGTGGAATTTTATGTAGAGTGTCTTACCAGAGAGTGTGACGTTTTCTCTCTCTATTATTGGATTGTTTTGATCAAATGAGTTTTGGGTATAGAAGGGGGAATCAAATGATTTGCATCCAATGTTCAATGAGACAAACAATCAAGACACATGCAAACTTTTTGAGGATGTCTAATTTTTTCATGTTAATTGAATTATGAGTCATATTGCTGATATTGTCGAGCAGTCCATATTGCTGATATTGTCAAGCTGAGAAGCAAGAACGATATCTTAACTGATGACTTGACTATTGGTCAGTGAATCCAAGCGCATGAGCACTCCAAAGGTTATCTCAGGTATTCAGGGGGAATATAAAATCCGCAGGCTTCCCACCAATACGTTCACTTTCCCAGAACATTCATCCATTTATCCCCTGATCCTGAACCATATGAAAGAGTACTGATCCTGAACAAAGTGAAAAGATGGAATGTGTTGTTGATTGTCAGTTAAACTTCAATTGAAAAGTTATTGATATATATAGATGCTTTAAAAGGGTACTCACCCAGTGCATCATGAAAATCACCAGTGATCTCCCCCTACAGCAGATTAGTTTGTGTGTATTTGACTGATGGATTGATGCGTTTATTTTTATTATTCTTAAACCCCTGTGTATTTCTGAAGATGATCCTGAGAACAATCAATATATCAAGGAAGATGATTTGGCTACTCCTACTCAAGCTTTGATTACTGTTGGAAGTTCTGTTCAAAAACCAGGTAATGTTGTGTATTCATCATAGGAAGTTGGATTGGTGTGAATGCATGAAATACCAACCATTTTTTTAGTTGGAATGGATGAAATACCAACCATTTTTTTACTCAATTAATTTATTTTGTCTTGGATGAACAGCAGAACCAACCCCAGGTGATCAGATTCAGCACAGTCGAAATGATGAAGAAAGCCTGGGTCCAAGAATGGGGCAACATTCTCCGCATGACAATATTCAATCTGAAAATACTGGTGAGTGAAGGGTTGATACTCTGTATGTTTAATTTTCTTCATTTATTAATGTGGGGTGATTTAACAGGAACTGGTACGTAGTGTGGGGATAAGTCTTCATAAATATGAACTTAGTCAATCATTATATATTAAAATTTATTTTTTTTCATAAAAGAAAAAGGAAAGAAAGGTGTAGTGAAAAAGAAAAATAAAAAGGAGAAATTGGCATCTGCTAGACGCAGTGATAAGTCAGATTGCTCACGGTCTGAAAGTGCAAGCTCATTGGTCCAAAATATTTTGACCAAAAGAGTTGAACAACAACATTCATCTCCAACCATGTCTCATCAAGAAAAAGGTGAGAGGTTTTACTAATATTAACTGATTACAATTTCTGAAGTCTTATTTTGCATTGGGAATTATCTCCCCCCCCCCATAGGAGAAAAAGTAATCACATCTTCAAAGGAATCCAACCCAGGTATTAGTTTTTATTTTTCCATTTTTTGTCTGACTCTTATTTACCTTGATTCATCAATCCTGTAGTCTCCCCACCTTCAATCAGATTGGCAAGTTTTGCATCTGGGGGAGGATCTTCACGTGGGAAGAGTGCCAGTGTCAGTGCAAGGATTCAAGCAGCTTTGCAACCAACTGAAGGTGAGAATCCTGGGTTATGGAGCATGAAGATGAGATTTCAGGAATTGCAGGGGGCTGCATCTGAGAGATTGGATAGAAGGGTAGGCAGCCCCGGGGAAGGTATGTTCTATTTTGATTCAATCAATTGATTTTGTTGGTGGTATTAATTCTTATTTACCTTTATTCATCAATCCTGTAGTCTCCCCACCTTCAATCAGATTGGCAAGTGGGGCCTCTGGGGGCAGATCTTCACATGGGGAGAGTGCCAGTGTCAGTGCCAGGATTCAAGCAGATTTGCAACCACCTGAAGGTGAGAATCCTGAACTATGGAGGATGAAGATGAGATTTCAGCAAATGCAGGAGGCTGCATCTGAGAGATCGGATAGAAGGATAGGCAGCCCACAGGGAGGTATGTTTTGTTTTATTTCAATCAATTTATTTTGTTGGTGATATGAATTTTTTTTATGAAGGATTCATTCAAACATCAGGAGCAATGACACTTGATGTCACAAGGGAATCATCTCCAGGTAGCATGTGACATTGATTTATTTATTTATTCTGAATTGTTTCTGACATGTTCTATTGCATTTCAATTTTAGGAATGATTTTCCCATTGGGTGCCTCCCCAATGTTTTCCAAAGCAGCAAGTGTGGCCTCTGCGGAATTTCTTCACGTGGGGAGAGTTCAAGCCTATAGAGGCTTCTTTACATGTTCCAGGAAATCAGAATCCTGCCTTGTGGAGAGTGAGAGATGAAAAGGAACAAGTGGAAAAGTCAGATTCCCTGTCTTCAGATGGTGAGATTGAGGCAGCTTTGAAAGGATCAGGTATCCCAGCTTCCCAGAAAGGAAAAAAAAGAGGTGTGTTTCTTTTGTTTACTTTGAGATAACCATGAGCTTTGTTAAATGAAACACAAGTTGATTTTTAATACAAACAGGGGCTGAAAATTTTACTTCCCCACAAAGAAACAATTCTTTGAGCCAGGGTTCTTTGGAAATAAATTTGATGAATCCTTGTGAGCTATTTTTTTTGTTGGAATTATTTTGTAAGATTTAACTGACTTACAATTTTCAAACAAGCACAAGTGTTAGGAGAGCACAGTCAGAACCTTTTTGTGGTTAATGTCAATGATGAGGCATATGTGTCAGGATCTAATCTCATGGTAACACCAG
This sequence comes from Puccinia polysora, assembly GCA_025617555.3. Lineage (NCBI taxonomy): Eukaryota > Fungi > Basidiomycota > Pucciniomycetes > Pucciniales > Pucciniaceae > Puccinia > Puccinia polysora. The sequence goes on along the minus strand of CM062617.1, from coordinate 56,542,704 downwards.
GTAGGTTTTTGAAATTATCTATGTTTCAAAATTGTCACTGTCTATGATTTTGATGCTAATTGTTTATAAATAAGCGGGTAAAAAAGATTTGGAAATGGGTATGATAGGAGGGCCTAGCATTCATCAATCAATTTTTGATTCCACTATGATGAATCCTGGTGCTCAACTTGAAGCTCCACCTCCCAATATCACACCAGATGGTAATCTATATTTGCAGCTAATTTTATCTGTGAGTAAAGATCTGATTTTTTTTTAATTTTGCAGAATTACAAAGAAGATATTTGGATAGAATGGAGAAACTTGGCCATAGAATACCAGAGCGGGGGACTTTAAAGCTCCAGGGAAGAAGGGGTCACTTATTTGGGAGTAATCTTAAAGGAGGCCAAGAATTTGAATTAAATCCATTGGGATCCCAAAGGCCTCCAAATGCTCCAATTCACAGACGCATGCAATCTTTACCAAACCCTTCAGAATGGATAGGAAGGCCACATGAAAAATCTGAAAAAGTAAGGTCACATGATGACATGGCAATAGAGGTAGTAGGTAAAAGAGTTTTGTATGAAAAAGATGGCCAGCCAGTGTATGAAGAGATACATAAATCAAAGGGTAAATTAATTATATTTCCCACAATTTTGACTGTGGATTTGAGGATGAATATTTTGTTTTTCTATTTAGGCCCAGAGATGCGCAAGAGGGTGCGAACATTTGATGATGACATAGGAGGAAATATTAATGCAGATAAGCCTTGGTCTGCAAGGCGTATAGGAGAAGATTGTGAGTGGAATACAGCTGAATTTCAATTATTTTTGGCTCAACTGATGCATTTTTGAGTTTTTTTTTACCCAAGCAATGGATTTTTCCTCTCCAATTGTTCACAAGTTCAATCCGTCGAGAGCACATGAAGTTAGCTTTATGAGGCAATGGCAGCATGTTGATGATAGAGGGGAGGGTGGCTCAAGTGGATTTGTCTTGGAAAGTAACTTCCAGGAAAAATTGAGGGCATCTGCTTGGCAATCCAAGTATGTCATGGAGAGGTCTCAACAAAACCCAGAAGTGCAAGATACACCAGAGCCCACATTTACCCAGGGTGGAATTGATACAAGTGGTTTGGAAGTGGTGAGATTGTTTTCAAAACTTCTCTCATGGGTTTTCTTGTTTCATAAAATCTTCAGCGGAAAGACTGACATGTCACCCATTCTCCCAATCCAATAGGTTGTGCCAGGGGAACCTTCTATGTCCTTTGGTTCAAGTGCTGTTCATTTCATCTTGTCTACCCCACATCTGGAGGAAGTACGGGCTCATCCATTTGTATCAACAAGGGCCTCCCCTTCTTTCCCCAAAGAACAACCAACAAGAGATGCGGATGTGTTGGGAAATTCAAATATTGAAGTTATTTCACACCCTCCAGCCTCCCAAGCCTCTGGAACAGATTTATCACCTTCAAAAACTGTGGGGAATAATCCTCAACCAACAGATCCACACCTCCAACAAACGAGTACTGCTTCAATTCCTCCCAAACCTACTTCAACAACCGCCATGGGTGTGAATGCAGGAACTAATACAGCAGCCACTGACATACCAATGCATGGAATGTCACCTCCACCTCAATCCATTAATGCCCCTCAAATCCCACCTTCAGGGCTGGCTGACACAACAACAGCTTCACAAAATTTTCCATCTGATTCAAATTGTGAGTTAAATCAAGTGAAATAAATAATTAAAACTTAATCATTGAACATTGGTTGTAAATTCTATTTGATTTCCGGACCAACCAACTGATGGAACTTCACGTGGGAATGGTGGGTGATGGCTCCTATCAAAGAGTTTTTCAAGAATCTTACTTGATTTTTTGGGATATTTTTTTTGAACAGTCATGCAATCAAGTCAAGATGATCAGTTGGCTATTGAAATAAATGAGTGAATTATTTTAATTTTTCATCTGATGGAAATCAACTGAAAATTTTATAATTCTTTAGCCATGGAAACAAAAAACAAGCCTGACAATGCTGAAGAAGGTGTTTAAGGATTTCAATTATGTAAACAGTATTTCAAAATGACTAACTGTTTTGATAACCTCTTTGTTCCAGTGGAAGACTATGCACGGGACTCACAAGCACGCCAAAATGAAGAACTCAGAGCCAGGGCCTCCCTATCTGCCAAGAGGAAAACTAACAAGGAGAGGCAGAAAGAGTTGAATGAAAAACTCCCACCAGAGACTGATACCATGCGCACTGTGGTCCATGCTCATGCCAGATTCTTGCTTCAAATGAAGAATAGGGATGTCACCACACTACTGGGACCACCCACAAATGATGAGCGTGATTTGGCAGTTCAGCGTGGGAAGGGGATTGCATTTGATCAGAGAAATCCAACTGCACCAGCCTCACCTGAAAACCACACCCGTGCCATAACCAGTTTCACCCAAACCCGGCTTTGAGAGCTTGGTCTGACTCAGTTTACTTTTGACTGGATGAGTGGATGGAAGCATCCATTCAACCAAGTGATGGATGTCTTATTTTTTTGTACACTGGATGTTGCACTTCATACTGGGGAGTACAACAATTTTTTATGGTCCCCTGACCATTCCAACCATGCAATTGTGTCCGCGCTGTTGGAAAAGTACTTTCTTCATTTACAGGGTAAGTGTAGATTGATCCAAAGGAGTGGAGAGGTTGCTGTTGAGGAAAGAAAGGCCAAGGAAAGGACTGCCAAACTACGGAAAAGAGTAAGCCATTCAATGTCACACTTGTGGCAACTAAACTGAAAATGTATGATTCAAATTTGTAGCTAGCAGAGAGGAGGCAGAAATGGTGTGATGAAAACAATTATGTGGCCCTTGCAGCACAGTTCAATTATCCTGAAGTGTGCTCTGACACAGAAGAGTTCAATGAAAATGGTATAACCGTTCACAGGAAGATGCAATTGGATTGGCCTTCAGAAAGGGCTTCCCAATTGATTGAATTCATTGACCATCAAATATTGATTGGAAGCCGGATTGGTAAGGCCAAAAGGCAGCCCAAGTTTGTTGATAGGAAATCTTCCTCCCAATTTGAGGTCAATCCAAGGATTCCAGCCAAATTATCTCGAAAATTTTACAATGTAACTTGGCTCAACACACTACAGCTTGCAACAAGATCTGCTTTAAAAATACAAGAAATTGAGGTGATTAAGAATGACGGAACACCTGCAGCCTGAATAAAAAATAAATCAATATTATTTTACATATTTTCATTCATTCCTTGAAATACACGTCATACATGGTAAAAGAAAATTATTGCTCCTCCTGTAGTATCTGAAATATCTCTCTCCAATCTTTAGTTGTGATGATGGTTGATCTGAAAAAGAAAAAAAAATGTTAGCTGAATAGTGGAGATTTCCTGAATGGTTGAATAATAGTGATTGTACTTGCTCTGCTAGTTGTTCCTTTCTCTTTTGAACCTGAATCAACATTAGGAGCAAATCAATACCATTTATGCTTAAAAATTGCTTGTGAACAGGATCTCACCTTTTGAATATTCTCCTCAATGGTTTTTGGAGCAATCATGTAATACACACGCACTTCTTTTTTCTGGCCCAATCTATGCAAACGATCTACAGCCTGTGCCTGGTTTTTGGGATTACATCGTGGCTCCTAGTGGAGGTGGAGTATGAGCTAATTTCAATGTTTTTACAGAAAGAATGGACCACATACCATGATAAAACAATGTTTGCACATGTGATGTTGAGACCCACCCCTGCAGCTTGGATGGAGGCCAGTAGTGTTTGGGTTGAGGTACTTCTGGCTAAATCTTGCAGGCATTTGATTTGCTCTGTAGCTGTCATTGTACCATCCAAGCGGAAGTATTTGATGTTTTTATGACTCAAAGCAATCTTAATTCTGAGAATTGAATATTTTTTGAAAAACATGGTAAGCATCTTTGTGAACATTGAAGCTTATCTGGAGGAAGTCTTACAAATCAAGAAACCTTGTCCAACAAGAAAACACCACCATCTTACTTGGGCTATCCCGTTTCTCCAATTCATCCATGATCATGTTGATTAGTCTTTCAATTTTTGAGCTCTCCAAACACACAGCAGGGTGGACTTGATGTTGAATTATACCACGTTTTGAAGGATTGCAATCTTCTTCTTTCACTTGTGTTTCAAAATGACCAGATGATGTGAGAACCAGATTTGAGTCGGCCAACAGGGGATGATCACAGATTCCACAGAGTTCCTGAATTTTAGTGAGGAATGCAGCATTATTGGCACCTTGATCAACACAGGACTCTTGCTTTTGGAGTGATTCAAAAAAGATGTCATGTTGAACATCATAATATTCTTGTGCAGAGGGTTTCAGGGGTGTGTAGATGATTTGATGGTGTGCATCTGGTAGACTATCAAGCTCATCCTCTTTGATTCTCCTCAGGACTAGGTGACGCAAGATCAGTTGGAGTGGTTTGAAGTTTCCAAGCTTGAGATGGGGTAGAAGCATTTTTACCCAATGGTTGTGAGATTCTTCAATATCCGTGCAGAGGAATGCCAGCAATGAAATTAGGTCATTTAGATGGTTCTGGACTGGTGTCCCAGTGAGGCATAGGCGTTGTTGAGCTCTAATTTCAAAGATTGCTTGAGTCATCTTTCCATTGCTGTTCCTGATTGTGCTATCAAATGAAAGATGATCAGTTTCAGGAATTGCATGTAGTGGCAGTGATACTTACTGTGCCTCATCAAGGATTATCCTGAACCAATAACAAGAGTAAATGAAAGAAGAAGAAATGTTGGATTCCTTGTGTGCCTTCTCATGAGTAGATGCCGTGAGGGGATAAGTGGTGATGATGACCGAGGCTGAGTTGAGGACATCTGGACTGAATCGATGCCTTTCACGTCCATGGTAGATCAGGTGGTTGATGGTGTGAGGGGAAACATGTTTCCTGAGTTTGTTTGCCCAGTTCTGTATCAGGCGGGGTGGGCATATGATGAGAGTTGCCTGATGTCGTGGAAAAGCTGGAGGGTTATCTTGGTGATGGTAAAAAAAGGTTGATTCAGGTATAGTGTGACAAATAAGGGAGATTGCTTGTAAAGATTTCCCAAGACCCATATCATCAGCCAGTATTGAGCCCAAAGCAATTGGTGGAACAGATGTTGGATCAAGTAGAGCTACGCTTGAGCTGCTGATTTTGTTTTCCCAGATGTGCCAGGAATTCATGTTTGATTTATTCCACAAGGCCAGAGCAGAGGTGGAATGTGGTGATTCACGATCAAGCAAGAATGCAAGTCCTTGAGCCTGGTGGGGGAGGAGTTTGGTGGTGACTATTTGTGGATTTGGATGGATTGGATTAAGATCACATCCACTTGGGATTTCAAGGAGTTTTGGATCATAGTAGGGGTTTTCAATATTTGGGATGGTAGGTTAGCCAGTGGGCAGCCCTGGTTTTTTGAAGGGTTTTACTTGGGGGATCTTTTGATGGTTATATGAGCACCAAGAAGCTTATCAAGTATGTCTGATATATTTTTTTCATGAAAGAATAGCAGGAGAGAAAGTTCAAATGTGGTAGTTGTGGAAAAACCAACATGGAGAATGGTTTCCACAAAGAGAATTGGATGAGGCAGTTTGCTCATCATTGCCTGCCAGTCACCACATGGTCCATAGCCTGTAGGATGGGTGAGGAGGGGTAAAATGATCAAGTCAAGTGGAGGAGCAAGGACTCCTACATGGAAAGGAAGATCTAGTATGTAGACATGTATCTTATTATGTCTGGGGAATAATGATGCCCAATAGGTTCCTTCACTATGTAGCAGTTTTGGGAGAGCTGGGATAGTTATTTCAGCAAGAGGGACCACAACAAGGCCAATACAGAATGGGGTATGATTAATTGACTGCATTGTAAGTATGGGAGCTTATGGAGGAATAAGACAGGTGATGTGTTGAGGAGGGAGGAGGATGGTACTATTGTGGGCAGTCTGTCAGAAAGTGAATAGGGAAGGGGTATTTAAATGAAAATAATTTGAAAAATTTATGTAAAAATTGTGGGACATGTGTAATGATTATAAACATATGCATAGAGGATGGGATTTACAATAATCCTTGCAAATTGGACCCAAGACGTGCACTCATGAGCAAATTAAGCCATGTGATAAGGATTACTTCACAAATTATGACCTCACTGTGTTTTGACCCCTGGGTTGAGAAGATTATAACACTCCTGGGACCTTGATTTCATTTAGCTTTCTACGGGGGCATAACAATGGCAAGACACAAAGCCCATTATCCACAAATCAAGCATGGAACGGTTTCCGGAAACCGGGCATCAACATCAATAAATTCAACTGGCTGTACAGAGTAAAAGCATGGGGTGAAGAAGGACAAATAAACAGGGGAATCCGGCTTGTAGATAGTCTCACTTTGATGTTCTCTACGGGGGCGTAACATGGCTCCAGGTTGATGCCCGGTTTCTGGAAACTGGGAATCACAGCAAGTGTTATGCTCCCATATAGCATGAAGCACCCCAAAGGATGATGCCCGGTTTGCGGAAACCAGGCATCAACATCAATAAATTCAACTGGCTGTACAGAGTAAAAGCATGGGGTGAAGAAGGACAAAGAAGCAGCATAATTTCAGCATAATGTGGCTTGTAGATAGTCTGGTCTTTATGTTCTCTACGGGGGTGTCAGGGATTTAACCTCTATTGCTATACCTATCTATGGTTAAACCTGAAAAAGAATAAAGACAAACCAATATTTAAATTAGTTTTGACTTATATATTCCAAACAGCAACTTTAAAAGTTTACAGACTCGAATAATACCAAGGTATTATGAGTAAATAGCCACACCTTAAACCTTTATAAAAGGTAAGGGGCCTTAGTCTTAAAAGAGTAAGACCAAAAGGAGATTTGCTTATAAATAAGCTCACACCCTTTAAAGAGTAACACACAGGGGTTACTTATCCAAGTGAGACCTTCCACTCGAAATTGGTTTTGCCAAATAGGTTATTGATTGAATTTAATACCAAAGTTTATAGCCCCAGTCAATCTTCTTCTTGAGGTTAAGGTTAATGGGCTTGTTAACTCTTGCTTGTATTCTTGTTCAAATAATAATATAAAATGGATGATGAAAGTGCTATAGGGTAAAGACCCTGCTCTTTTAAGGTAACAGGAGCCCTCAGGGGAATCTAGTAATCACCAGGGGAGTGTCGGGCTCTCCTTGGTTTCGTCCTCAAAGGCCCAAAACATCATTACATCATTCCCATTAGGTAATGAAGAACTATTCCCCATTGGGAAGGATTTTCAAGGTAAAGTTTTCATTTTACTTACATAAAGGTTACTTACTGGGTCTAAGGACTTATACACCACTCAGATGGACGGTACAGAAGCCTTAGAATCCATCATAATGATTTTTTATATTTATTTAATGTAGCTTAATACCTTGGCAAATAGTTTAATTTTAATTGTAAGTATCTGAACTCATACTATACACATAGAGTATGTATACTCTTTGCAATGTTTATTAAAAGGTTTACAGCCTACATATGAACTCTGAGCCCTCTGAGTGGACGAACTCAAGGCTCAGTGAAGTATATTAAAGCATTAATACACCCAAAAGGGGATAATATTAAATAAGTAATTAATTTATAATTATACTATACCTACAAGGGGTATATACTCTTGGCAGTGCTACTAGAAGGTTCATAGCTTACAATTAAGTTCTAAAGCCTCTGAGTGAACTCTCTCAAGGCTCAGTAAGGTGTATTAAGTGTACAGAGGGAGTATTACTTATCATTACATCCCAAAGAGGGATAAGGTAATAATTATGCAATTTAATTGTACAGAGTAGAGAGTATGGGTTAATATGATTACCATGGCTCCCAACAAAACCCTGAGCCTTCTGAGTGGACGCACTCAAGGCTCAGATTAGTATATTAAGGTATTAATGTATCCCAAAAGGGATAATATGTAATTAATTTATACAGTATAGAGAGTATGGGTTAATATGATTACTGTAACTCCTTCCTAAAGAGAGGAAACACTTTGGGAACTTCTATATCAATAATTGGGACGCATCTGAGTCCTCATAACTTAATTTAAAGTTATATTGGGTCCCCTTCTTGATAATATAAATTATCAAGGTTTTAATTCCATAATCCATACTCATAAAAACATACTTATACAACATTATTTAATATTATTAAGATTTAATATATAAAAACTACTAAACATTTTCATTATTGTCCCCATGGTGGGTTGAACCAGTGACCTTGGTATCAGATACTGGGAAGTGAGCCTAGTACTTAGCCACTAAACCAGCAGGACATATGAGTTTCCAGACATTTGGACAAGTCTAACTGTCTCATGGCTGACACTCCCTACCACCAAAAGAAAATTACTCTTCAGAGGAATTTTTAGCTCTCTTAGATGCTCTATATCTCCTCAATACAATATCAGAGTTTTTAATGTCTTTAGCTTCCAACCATAAGTCACTATCAGCTAATTTATTCTTAAACCTGACTAGATAAACTCTTACATCTTTACTGTCCTTTCTAATAATCTTATGTTTCAATATCTTGTGAGGTAATCCATCTTCAACATGCTGTAGAGGTGGGACCACAACCACAGTTACCTTCCTTAGTGGGAACTTTGCAGTGGGTTCTAAGAACTTCTTAACCAGACTGATTGGGAAAGTTGGATGTTTCCTGTCAAACTCCTTTCTCAGAATCACCTCTACTGCATTCTTACCATGTAAGGCTTTTACCAAAAATGGCCCAACAAATGAGTCTTTGAGTTTTCTATGCCCTGCTATATTAGAAAAATTCACTGTTGAAACTAAGACCATGTCTCCAACTTTGATGTCATGATCCTTGTGTGTTCTATCCCATCTACCCTTGTTGTACTCTACTGCTTCTTGAACACATTTGCTACCAAAATTTTTGGCTTTAACCATCATATCTCTAAAGCAATCTGCAGTGGGATGCAGTACAATACTTTTGCTGAGGAGCATATCCTTGGGCATGCGTGGGATCCAACATCTCTCTAATTCAAAAGGTGACATTATAGTGGTGGAATGCTTACTGGAGTTTTAGGCAAACTCTAAGGCAGGTAACAATGATACACAATCATAAGTATAACCATCATTGTCTTTGTAATCAATCCCATAGGCACAATACCTTCTTATCCTGTCTTCAAAAGTCTGTATCATTCTTTCTGCCAATCCATCAGTCTGTAGGTGATAGGCTGTGGAGAAAGATAATTTGGTTCCTAGCAAATCAAACAAACTCTTCCAAAATTCAGAAGTAAACTTAGGGTCTCTATCACTAATTATTTTTTGTGGGCAACCTACATCACTCACAATACTATTCCAAAACAATAATGCTACATCCATGGCAGAGCTATCCTTATAGCATGGCAGGAACCTAGCTCTTTTGGAGAACCTATCAACTATTACCAGTACACAATTGTGGTTATCCTTTCCTCCCGGTGGTAATCCAGATACAAAGTCCATATTAATAGTGGACCATCTATGCTCAGGTTCTTCTATTGACTGAAGCAAACCATATTTCTTTCCTGTGGATCTGTTAGCTTTCTGGAATCTCTCACACGAATCACAGTAGTCTGAGACAGTGTTTCTCCAACCAGGCCACCAAGCTATCATTTTTATCCTATCTGTTGTCCTCTCCTTGGAAAAATGTCCTGAACAGATATTATCATGGCATTCATTCATCAACAACTGTATGTGCTCGTCCTTCACTACTACTAATGAAAAGCAGTGGTCTGACTTATGATATAATAACCCATCTAAAAGGACTAGCCTGCCATCAATTAGTTCCTTCTTTCATTTTTCATCCATTCCTTCAATCAGGTCTTGTCTATTGACTTTAGATTGCATAATATCTACTAGTAGTGAAGTATTCTTCTCTCCTGAATAAGAGTCATACACAGAATCCCAAAAACTCTGTGCTAGGCTACTCATTGAAATGGCCATGATAGGTAATGTATCTACAGTATCTTCTGGGTCATAATCAGCATTATTTATGTCATTAGGTAGTGCCCATCGTGACAACCCATCTGCATTCTTATGTACTAGGCCTTCTCTGTGGAATATAGTCATAGAGCCTCTCCACTCCTGGATAGCAATCTGCCATCTCAACATATGTCTATTGGGTGTCTTCATGTTCAGAAGAGACTTCAAAGCTGTACAGTCAGTAATGACTTCAAACTGACAACCGTCCAAATAGTAATACAATTTCTCTAAGGCCCATACCAAGCACAAGCATTCTAATTGTGAGGAACCATATCTCTTCTCACTATCTTTCAATTGTCTGGATATGAAGCAAATTGGCCCCTCAACTGGTTTATCATTCAAAATCTGTATTTGGTGTAATGCAGCTCCAAGAACTTCCATACATGCATCCACATACAGTTTGAATGGTTTCTTAGGGTCTGGGTGAAATAGCAAGGGTGCACTTGTCAACTTTTCCTTAAGTATCTCATAGGCCTTCAACCTTTCTGTAGTCATTTCAAATGAAACATTTGGACTGCATATCTTATACAGCCTAGAAGCTATTATTCCAAAATCCCTAATATGTAGCCTGTAATATCCTGCAAAACCTAGAAAACTCTGCATTTCTTTAATGTTACTAGGAGTGGGCTTCAGTAATACAGCTGCTACTCTTGCCTGATCTATCCCAAGTGACAGACCACTCACAACATGACCCAAAGCCATCAATTCATTGAATCCAAATGAAAACTTAGTCAAAGATATTATCATATTCATCCTGATAACCTTCTTGAGTACAATGGAAATCCTCTCCTTATGTTCATCCCATGTTTCTGAAAATACAATTATGTCATCTATGTAGACTATCAACCAGTTTTGCATCAATTCCTCATGAAATTCTGAGTCCATCATCCTCTGAAAATGGGATGGGGCATTCTTGATACCAAAAGGCATTCTCAAATACTCAAACACTCCCAGGTGGCATACTATCCTCAGGAATTTCCTGCTGTCATGGTCTACAACATTCTGATGAAAACCTTTCAGAACATACATACAAGAAATATATTTAGCCTGGTGCAATTTGCTCAAAGACTCAACAATCCTTGGCATAGGATACCTATCAGGGGTTGTGTACAAATTCAGTGCTCTAAAATCCCCAACCATTCTTGACTTCCCATTATGCCAAGCTATGATGACAGGTGTGGTGATGTCCACATCCTCATTAGCTCCTACTTTTCTGATCACATTCAACCTCAATAATGTATCTATATGCTCTTTCAATGCCTCCTTGCTCTTAGGGCTAGCAGGGAAAGGATGTTTCCTCAAAGCTGGGGGATATGGCCTGTCTATTGTTAAAGTAATCTTGACCTCATGACCCCTGATTGACCCAAAAGGCTGATCTACTGTTGCAAAAGCTGCTTGATGCCAAAAAAACAAAGAAAATAGTTCCTCCTTTTCATCTGCTTTCAAGGAAGAACTGATTTTTGAGTCTCTAAAGAGCTCTTGGCCAAAATCTTCTTCTGAAACATTGTTCACCATATCCATGCCAAAATTATTGAAGTAAAACCTTTCACTGTTTCCAATGGTAAAGGATGAAGAACTGTGCCCATGGAATAAACTAAAACAATACTTTTTCATATAGTCACTTCCAATGATGAAGTATTCAACCATTGTATTGTCAATTATTACAAACTTGATCACCAAAGCCAAATCTTTCAGGAAAAATCTGATTTTTACCATTCCTAAAGGTTCCAGTGCACCAGAACAGCTTTGTAAATTTAACTTGGGTGAGTCTAATAAGTGCTCTTTCCATTGGGGATAGAACTTCTTCAGGTATACCCTTCCTACTATGGACTTACAAGCACCTGAATCCAGAAGCACCTTACAAGGCTTCCCGCAGAATAACATTTGTACCAAGTCATTTGCTGAGTCTATGGAATTTATGCATCATATGATTAAGTGGTTATCATCCTCTTCAATATATTCATCACAAGAATAATAAGCAATCTCCACTTGTTCTTCTTTGTTAGTTTCTATGTTATTCACTTTGCTTGCCTTCTGAGGACAATTCCTAGAAGTATGTCTTGCCTTCCCACATGTATAACAAGAGACTTCTGTGCCCTGCAGGTTCAGTTTTGGCTGAGCTTTGCCTTTGTATTTCTCTATAGGAACTTCTTTGGGAGGATATCATTTCCTCCTACCTAGAGATGTGTCTTCTACTATGTCTTCCATTATATTAATCAAGTTTGAGCAATCATCCGTAGTTTTCATACTAGTTTTTACTGCAAATGAAACTTCACCATCCATCAAGGATAGTAACTTGAAATTAATACTATCTTGATCCAGGTATGGATCACAGGCTCTAAGCCTCTTCCTCTTTCTGGTTACCCATGTTGCTGGTGGTGTAACACCTGGCAGGAATCTGTCTTTGTTAAAAGCATTTAAACACTTCCTCTTCCAATTTGCTGTACCAAATTTTGAACTTATTTCTTTTTTCCAAAATTCCCAGTCTTGCACACCTACTGAATTCCTTCTGTCTCTATACCAGTCTGAGGCTATACCTTTAAACAAGATACTCAACCTGCTAGTGATCAAAGTATCAGGTAATCCTGTGTCCTCTTTCAATGTATCAATCCATGAAATGAATTCAGTGTGGTCATATTCACCTTCTCCAGAGAAATCAGGCCATTCAATTATCTTGGGCAATCCCTGCAGAATATGTTTGAACACTTCATTCTTACTAGAATCTTGCACTGGATCAATTTTTTCTGCTATCTTCCTATCCATCCTATGATCTCTGTCATGGTTTTTGGTCTCTATGACATGACTGTGGTTGCTTGGGGACAAGGAGAGCAATCTACTAGCAAGCCTGTCATGGTTGTGCTCCAATTGTTTATGTACCTTATCAATCCTTGCACTTAAACTTTCTAAACCTTGTTCTGACACAACCTGATATTTCAATATCTCTTCTCTGACAGAATTCATATTTTTATCAAACTTGTGTTCCAGCAGCTCCAAGGAGTGACTTATTTGTAACACCATGGATGTCAATGAATGGACCTCCTTCCTCACTGCTACAGATTCTTCTGCATAATCTTTCAATGATTCACTAATACTTGTCACTTTGTCATCCAAATTACTTAAATCACTATTCTGGAACTTGATCAGGTCCAGTTCAATGGTCTTATTAGTTAAATCTTCTATATCTCTTGCAGAATTTTCTAAAATAGATTTAAGGGCAATGCTATCAGATAGTATACAACTGTACTTCTTGTCCATGGCTGCAAAGCCTTCAACACAATATTGGTTTGTGTGTACTACTGCCTTCTTGATGTGAAGGGTCTCATTGAATACAACATCACGAAATTTTTCTAACAAAATTTCTGATTCAAGGGATAATCTTAACCCCTCTTTGCCCTCTTGGCTCTTCCCTCCTCTAAATATTGAAACCCCCCTTGGAGAGATCTCGCCATCCTCATCATCTCTCCATAAATTGCATTCCTGTGATCTTTTCTTTTCCTCATCCTTCCTCCCTGGTTGTGAGGAGGAGAGGGGTCTCTGTTCCTCAAAGGACCCTGGGAACCAGAGGCTACTGGTTGTGGGGTTATCCCCCCTGATAGTTTCTTCTTTGCTTTTGGTTTTGGAGCCACTGGCTTCTTGATCTGGGTTGGGTCCCAACTCTCCATCTCTTTCATGAGCCTCTCCCTCCCTAATATCTTGATCAAGGCACTGTGCGTCTCCAGGGCTTGGGTCAGGAACGTTTCCTGGTTCTGTGTGTTGCTGGCCGCCACAGCCTCCAGATAATTGATCTTGTTTTGGCTGTTGCAGGTCAGCAGATTGGCTGATCCTTGCGGTAGGTCGCCTTTTTTGTTGTTCAAAATAGCCGGGGGGCACAAGCTGAGCCCCCTTGCTTCTGGTGTTCATTGCCATTAACGTACGAAGTTAGAAACAATAAGCAGTAGGCACTTTAATACGTTTTTACGCCAGTCGAAGGACGACGGGAGACTCACGGTGAGTCACAATATCCGTTGTCGGCAATCTTGCCCTTTCTGTAGGTTCAACGCTACGGATACTCGGTCCCCTTGCTTCACTTTGCGGGACGGAGCTAGTTTCCAATACAAAGCTCCAAACCCTTCCTCGGTTAGATTGAAGGAAGGAAGCTATGGAGAGTTGTATCAACACTATGTTGTATTGAGATAACTTAGGTATGTCAATACTATGATTTTTTTTTTTTTAAAAAAAAAGAATGTATACTAACTTGCTCTTCTAACCAATAATGGTACTAGTCACGACGATCTATCCTTCATTCAGCCGGCGGTAGGTCACCGGCACCATCTGCTCGATTGGAGGTCAGTTATTTGTCTAAATCTTATAAACTAATGAACAGACTGACCAATTGATAAATGGGTCAGTTGTTCTCTGCCCTGGCGCGAAATTAAGCGGAGCTACCTTTGGATAGCCGGAATCACGCGGTGTGGCGACCAATCCGGGACACCACGGAAAAAAAAAAAAAAAAAAAAAATCGGATTTCAGTTGTACCCCTATGGGTACCTTCATTTCCCCCCATCTCTCAACTTCTCCCTGTCCTAGCGGTCTAGGACAGGCCTCTTGCCTGTCTCTCCGCTTCAATCCTCTCTTCCTATGTTCAACTCCCACTTTTCGCGCTTGCGGCCCTGACTTTTGGCGACGCGAGCGATTGTCGAACCACTTTTGATGATCCCTTCTCCTCCTCTCCACTCCATCCACACTCATCCACCACCCTATCCTCATCCCAACCCACTCAGTCACCATTGACTCATCATCATCCACCCCCAATTGATTGGCTACCTCAACCACCATGATCTCATCCCTCACAACCCCCTCATTCGATCCTTCCTGATCCACTCATCCAACCGACGCCGTTGCTTGTCGCAACGGTCGTCAAACATCAAATCGGTTTCCCCCGGCTCCTTGCAACCTGGTTGGAGCTCATCCAACAGACCGCAAGCTGTCGCTTGTGGCCGTTGAAGTCTTCACAAGCCCTGATCCCTTGCCTTCCAACTCGAATCCTCCATTCCATCACCACCGGTACCGTGAGGGATATTCAGATCCTCATCCAAGCCAAAACTGAGATGACCCAATTCATCTCTTCAAGCCTTCAACGTCTTCTTCTCATCTCCTCTCTCTCAAACTCTCTCAACTCCTACCAACGCATGCTCCTCCATCGTCTCGGTGACTCGTTTGGAATCAAGCGCCCCATTGAATCAGGTCAATTGATCATTGAACAAACTCAATCCTCAGCCTGCCCCCCCGTTGCTAGAGATCAATCCACCCATGAACAACAGTGATCCCTTCCGATCAGCACCCACAACGTGCCCATCAGACTCACCCCAACAACCGTCCTCTACACCATCTCACCTGCTTGCTCATCACCCAATCATCATCCCCTTCCTCTACCCGTACCTAGCCAACGTATGCGGGCTCCCTCACTCTCCTACCGACCGGTTGGATTGGATCCTCCTACTCACAACCTCCAGCTGGCTGGTCTCCCGCCCGGCTTTTCTGTTGCCCACGCGGGTCTCAGCTGTCTCCCGGGCCCATCAGCCTGTCCGCGGGCCCCTCAATAGCTACTCTCCTGCACGTTCCCACCATTGACACGGGCCAGGGTCTTGATTGAACTCTTCTTTTTTTTCTGAGTGTTTGTTTGTTTCTTTTTTTTTCTTTTGTTTTCTCATGTCAATCATCCTCAAAAAAAATAAAAGAGAAAAAAAAAATCTTTTTTTCTGCTCTATTTTTAAATCTCTCTTGTACATAGTATACAGGGCCTCATGTCTATAAAAGGAGGGGCTCTCCCCTGCCTTTTGGCCCAGCATCAGAGGATCCTATCATCATCATCCTAGCATCCAATCAGACCATCATCAGAAATCAACTTATCCGTGGGCATCCTTCCCACTTATCTGAGCAAATTATCCGGGTATATCTATGATTGCCCCTTGATCCTTGGAGCCTCCATACTCAAACTCTGTCCCTTGTGACCTTGTTCCTTATCACCAACCAATAGCCTTGCTGGTTGAAGAAGAATTCCTGTCTGTCTGAATTCTTGGGTGTGTTATACCACTCTGATCCCTTTTTACGACCATACTGGTCTTGATCTCTCCTTGATCATCTTTCTGGAGCCAATCACGTTTGATTGAAGAGGTTTTATTAAGCTTAAAACCTGGAGTGTTATACCTCCCTTCTTCTTTAGGGTTGAATTTCGCCATGCTATTCTTGAGTCCCTTGAGAAGTGTTGGGATATTCTTGCTCAAATTCGTTATTGATTTGCTTCTATAGCTTCATAAACAAATTTCTTTTGTTTTGTTCAGCCTCCCACAGTTATCTGGTACCCTTCAAGCGCTTGATTGCGGAGAGTTGGGCAGGTTCATTGAGAACCTGGAGGTTGGTTGGGATTGAGTTGATCTTTCCTAATCAGCTGCTGACGACCGGAGTTATTAGCTTGTGGGCATTGTTACTTACAACTGCCTTGTTCTATTGAACTCTGAACAAACCTTGACTTATTTGTTCAAGTCTTTACCTGCACCATCTTGCCTCAGATAGTGCTGTTTCCATCGCTACCAACAACTCTTATCCTCTTCCCTTACTTTGATTTCTCATCCATAAGGTTCTGGACCTTGATTGCAGTTACATTTAAATATTATTGTAACTCCTAGGAGGGCAGCCTAAACAGCACCTTTCCCCTCCACAGAACTGCCACGGCCTAGCACCGTTTGGAGTCTTACAGCGGCAAGCAACTTTGTCAAACTTCGGGTCAACAGAGAGAAAGATAATCAAACACACACCGTCGGAAAATAGGCAACAATGCTTCAATGATGCTGTGAGAAAAAACTCTGTTTTTCTCCTTTTCTTTTCTTTTTTGTTTTTTTTTTGTCACGGTTTCTTCTTAATTTTATTATAATTTTTTTTTTATATTAAAAACAAATAAAACAAAACCAGATCAAAACCAAAAACACTAGATTAAGATTGCTTAATATCAGTGGAATAATATCCTTAAAAAGGGCTAACTGTTTTAAAAGCAATTTTCGAAAATTTTGCCCTTTTTTTTTCTATTTTCTATAATTTTCCTATATGAAATGGGAAAAAAATCAATAATTGGCAGAAAACTCTGTTCAGAATTGGTCAAAAATGCGCACAAAATATACTTAAAAACTCAAAACAGAAGGACTACTTTTGCCCAAAATATCACAAAATTGTGTACTTTAAGCAGGCAAAACAATCTCAAAGGTACTGAAATCAGATGAGGCCCCCAATTGTCAGGGATTTAACCTCTATTGCTATACCTAGCTGTGGTTAAACCTGCAAAAGAATCAAGACAAACCAATATTTAACTTAGTTTTGACTTATATATTCCAAACAGCAACTTTAAAAGTTTACAGACTCAAATAATACCAAGTTATTATGAGTAAATAGACAAACCTTAAACCTTTATAAAAGGTAAGGGTCCTTAGTCTTAAAAGAGTAAGACCAAAAGGAGCTTTGCTTATAAATAAGCTCACACCCTTTAAAGAGTAACACACAGGGGTTACTTATCCAAGTGAGACCTTCCACTCGAAATTGGTGTTGCCAAATAGGTTATTGATTGAATTTAATACCAAAGTTTATAGCCCCAGTCAATCTTCTTCTTGAGGTTAAGGTTAATGGGCTTGACAAATCTTGCTTGTATTCTTGTTCAAATAATAATATATAATGGATGATGAAAGGGCTATAGGGTAAAGACCCTGCTCTTTTAAGGTAACAGGAGCCCTCAGGGGACTCTAGTAATCACCAGGGGAGTGTCAGGCTCTCCTTGGTTTCTTCCTCAAAGGCCCAAAACATCATTACATCATTCCCATTGGGTAATGAAGAACCAGTACCCATTGGGAAGGATTTTCAAGATAAAGTTTTCATTTTACTTACTAAAAGGTTAATTACTGGGTCTTAGGACTTAAACACCACTCAGATGGACGGTATAGAAGCCTTAGAATCCATCATAATGATTTTTCATATTTATTTAATGTAGCTTAATACCTTGGAAAATATTTTAATTTTAATTGTAAGTATCTTAACTCATACTATACACATAGAGTATGTATACTCTTTGCAATGTTTATTAAAAGGTTTACAGCCTACATATGAACTCTGAGTCCTCTGAGTGGACGCACCCAAGGCTCAGTGAAGTATATTAAAGCATTATTACACCCAAAAGGGGATATTATTAAATAAGTAATTAATTTATAATTATACTATACCTACAAGGGGTATATACTCTTGGCAGTGCTACTAGAAGGTTCATAGCTTACAATTAAATTCTAAAGCCTCTGAGTGAACGCTCTCAAGGCTCAGTAAGGTGTATTAAGTGTACAGAGGGAGTATTACTTATAATTACATCCCAAAGAGGGATAAGGTAAAAATTATGCAATTTAATTGTACACAGTAGAGAGTATGGGTTAATATGATTACCATGGCTCCCAACAAAACCCTGAGCCTTCTGAGTGGACGCACTCAAGGCTCAGATTAGTATATTAAGGTATTAATGTATCCCAAAAGGGATCATATGTAATTAATTTATACAGTATAGAGAGTATGGGTTAATATGATTACTTTAACTCCTTCCTAAAGAGAGTAAACACTTTGGGAACTTCTATATCAATAATTGGGACGCATCTGAGTCCTCATAACTTAATTTAAAGTTATATTGGGCTCCCTTCTTGATAGTATAAATTATCAAGGTTTTAATTCCATAATCCATACTCATAAAAACATACTTATACAACATTATATAATATTATTAAGATTTAATATATAAAAACTACTCAACATTTTCATTATTGTCTCCATGATGGGTTGAACAAGTGACCTTGGTATCAGATACTGGGAAGTGAGCCTAGTACTTAGCCACTATACCAGCAGGACATATGAGTTTCCAGACATTTGGACAAGTCTAACTGTCTCATGGCTGACAGGGGGCATGACATTGCTCCAAGGTGATGCCCGGTTTCCAGAAACCGGGCATCACAGCAAGTGTTATGCCCCCGTAGAGAACATAAAGATCAGACTATCTACAAGCCACATTATGCTGACATTATGCTGCTTCTTTGTTCTTCTTCACCCCATGCTTTTACTCTGTACAGCCAGTTGAATTTATTGATGTTGATGCCCGGTTTCCGCAAACCGGGCATCATCCTTAACCGGGCATCATCCTTTGGGGTGATTCATGCTCTACAAGGGCATAAAACTTGCTGTGATGCCCAGTTTCCGGAAACCAGGCATCAACTTGCAGCAATGTCATGCCCCCGTAGAGAACATAAAGACCAGACTATCTACAAGCCACATTATGCTGACATTATTCTGCTTCTTTGTCCTTCTTCAACCCATGCTTTTACTCTGTACAGCCGGTTAAATTTATTGATGTTGATGCCCGGTTTCCGCAAACCGGGCATCATCCTTTGGGGTGATTCATGCTCTACGGGGGCATAACACTTGCTGTGATGCCCGGTTTCCGGAAACCAGGCATCAACCTGGAGCCATTTCATGCCCCCGTAGAGAACATAAAGACCACACTATCTACAAGCCACATTATGCTGACATTATGCTGCTTCTTTGTCCTTCTTCACCCCATGATTTTACTCTGTACAGCTAGTTGAATTTATTGATGTTGATGCCCGGTTTCTGCAAACCGGGCATCATCCTTTGGGGTGATTCATGCTCTACGGGGGCATAAAACTTGCTGTGATGCCCGGTTTCCGGAAACCGGGCATCAATCTGCAGCCATGTTATGCCCCCATAGAGAACATCAAAGTGATACTATCTACAAGCCCGATTCCCCTGTTTATTTGTCCTTGTTCATTATTCCACCCTGTATGGCCATATAAATTTATTGATGTCAATGCCCGGTCTCCGGAAACAGGGCATCAAACTTTGGGGTGTTTCATGCTCTACGGGGGCATAACACTTGCTGTGATGCCCGGTTTCCGGAAACTGGGCATCAATCTGGAGCTATGTTATGCCCCCGTAGAGAACATCAAAGTGAGACTATCTACAAGCCCGATTCCCCTGTTTATTTTTCCTTCTTGATGATTCCACCCTCTGTAGCCAGATATATTTATTGATGTTGATGCCCGGTTTCCAGAACCATCACCACAGTCATTCACACAGTCATGACCATCATCACAATCACGGTAAGCAAGCTTCTGTCACAATGACACCTATTCTCTACGGGGGCATAACACTTGCTGTGATGCCCGGTTTCCGGAAACCGGGCATCAACATCAATAAATTCAACTGGCTGTACAGAGTAAAAGCATGGGGTGAAGAAGGACAAAGAAGCAGCATAATGTCAGCATAATGTGGCTTGTAGATAGTCTGGTCTTTATGTTCTCTATGGGGGCATCACACTTGCTGTGATGCCCGTTTTTTTTTTTTTTGTTTCTAGTTAAAAGTTGTATTTACAATTATATTAAAGAAATAAAAAAAATATGTTAAAAATTTTGCCCCCAATCATTGATTTGGCGGGGGTGGCCAATTGGCTTGGCTATTGGCCAAGCCGAACTTTGGTCCAACCCACCCAAACTTGGGTGTGTGATTGGCTCCCAGCGGTGGTCAAGGTACGCGGCACCATCAATCTCATGGTTTTGAATTGAATATCAATCAGGCTGTCATCAAAGCGAGCATTTGGATGAAACTCAAAATTTGTGTGTAAACGCTCTCAATCATGCTTCATTCAAGCCACCCAGATGCCGCAACCTCCGTCCGCAGGTCAACTCAGTAGTTCCTTAGCCCCCTCAGCTCACTTGGAAATCAATTCAAAAACAAGCAATCAATTGCCCCCGCTCATTTCTACTCTTTTGCCGCGCGACTTTGCATGCATACCTCTCACAATCTTGCTGTTTCTCATCCCACAATTTCGATTGCTTGCAGTTCCACAGCCCCCTCAACTCACTTGGAAATCAAATCAAAAACAAGCAATCAATCGCCCCACTCATTTCTACCCTTTTGCCCCGCGACTTTGTTTGCATACCAAGATTGCGCAGCATTGAGATCCGCCAAATCAAACCGCTGCTCTCGTCCCGTCCCCTCAATTGCTTACAACTAGCTCAAGTCTGTTGCAGGATCGCTTGACTTCCTCAAGCCTAGTCCGGAGCACCAGTCAAACTTGATCAGGCTTATTTCTTTCTCCATAATACAGAGCATGTCAACCCGCACCCCCTAATTGGATGAAGCGATTCAACCTTGGAGCAAGACAGCTTGCCTACAGACACGTGTGCATTGGTGTGACCAGAAAATCTGACAATGCCCTTGTTTGACCGCTCATATCACACTGACTCCAGGACTTAAGGAGTCTATTGACGTCTCAATCATCAGTGCTTCACCCCTACCCTCATCTTGCCCTTTCTTACCGACTTTGATCGCGGCTTTCCCCCAACATTGTGTCAAATAAATCCTCAGGCCTTGCGCAAGCAAGAAGCGCAATCCGCTGCATCCAGCAGCAAGCAAATTAGAATTGTTTGCTACACCTGGCGCAACCCCAATCTAATGTAAGATCTGCCAAATAATGAACCCTTGTAAAAACGGACCTGAACCTGATTGTCACTGTGTGACCACAGCCACAATCCCTTAGCCGCAATAACCTTCATCTCAATGAACCAACCTGGTCATAGCTACCAATAACAAGGCCCCCAGCAGCCTATATCACGCACGAGTAAGCCTCATCAATCTCATGTATAAAAGCAAGCCTCACTCTCAGCTAATCATCCTTACTTCCAATTGCATTGCACAATTTCTCTCACCTCATGGAAACACTCTAAACATCTCATCATCCTTATCGCGATCACTCTATCTGCACTAAGACTAAATAACTATTGCTTCTTTCTTGCAAACAGAAATCACTTCATCTATAGCAAGAGCTGTTATCATCAATCTCTTTAGGACCTTTGACGTTGGTCCCTTAAATTGCTGCCTTGCGTCCTACAACTTCGCTGGATGTTGTCTTTTCTTCTTCTTACAAATCTTTTCATGCTCTCTTTGTTTTGCGACGTTGTTCTTGCCCTTAGGTAAGAGATCCAAAGACTATTGTACTATACATATTTTTGCCATGATATTTCCTTTTACTGATTTAAATGAATTACTCTTAGTTTTCAATTCAAAATCTCACACATTGCTCACATCTCTCATCTTGCAACTTGGATTGCATCTCTCATCTTGCGACTTGGATTGCATCACATTCACCAACCTCAATCGGGACCTGGCTTGCTATTTCTCCTCTACTCCACTGGCAACATTGTTTGCTTCTCCGTCTGCAACTTTGATTTCAACTTTCCTGGCTTGCTTCTTCATCTAACCTAAGCTAGCTTGCTCCAACCAGTGCAAATCCTCCTCCTCCTACTCCTTTGGTCACCCCTTTGCTGTAACTCAACTGGAACAACCAATTGGGACGTGGCTTTTCTGATATTAAAATTTTCATTCAAATACAATGTGAGTGGCTTGACTACAATATTTTGCACATGATCATTTGAATAAAAAGGAAAAGAAAGCTGATATCAATACTCTCCCTGGCAGATTAAAAGGAGACCATTCCCCATGGATTGTCCAGGTTTGTCCCCCTCATCTCATGTCTTTCATCAGAGAATGTTTGTTGTTACCTCTCACCATTTTCACACAGCCCCCAGGAAAAAGAAGGTTTGTTGTTTCATTTTCATCTCTGATCCTTTCCCAGGGGATGATTGTCTGAGGAGAAGTTTACGCAGCGAGTTTATCCAGGACGGGCGCCTTGTATTGCTTCTCTGTTGAGGGCGTGGCCTGAATGTCGCGCAAGCACTTCATGTTTCACATCATTATCCCCTGGGATGATCTTTCATTCCTCTCTTATGTCCGTTGGATGGGATGCCTGTTGGAGGGAGGGTTTACGCAGGGAGTTTATCCAGGACGGGCGCCTTGTATTGCCTTCCTAATGATGACGAGCCTGAATGTTGCGCAAGCACTTCATGGTTCACCTTGGAATCCCATAATTGGGTTCAAGCTGATCATTTTTGCTGTGGATTTTAGAGATGTGGAATCCACTCCAAGGAGGCCCAGGAAGCTGGTAGGCAGGCTCAGCAAGCTAGCGGAGCAAGTGGCTCTTGCCAACCAATCTCAGCACCTGTGGTTAACATACCCACTCTTCCGGTCCTTCCTCCACATCCAACTCAGAGCCAACATGTCCTCACCCGTACTTCCACCAGTCAGGATTATGGTTTCAGCTCTGAAACTCAGAAGAAGAAAATTGAGGCATTGGCCAATATCACCCGCTGCCCTGGTCTCAGCCTCTCCCTCAACCAACCGGATGACTTTACAATGATCAAATGTCCAGATGTGCACTCAATTTCAAACACAACCAGGTTCCTTGAGCAGTTCAAACACCATATTAACCCAGGACCTCCAGTGGTTTTCCTCACTAACCACAAGCGTGAACTTGGCTTGGTTTACAAATTCACCAAGTGGTCAGACATGACACCCACGGAATATGAGGAAATCAGACTCTTGACCACAACCATTTTCCAACTTGGATCTTTCTATGGAAATCAAAAAAATGCCTCTTTTCTTGGTGGTATCATGAAAGCACTTTGTTGGCGTAAGGGGTATGATGAAGTGGAAAAATTCGGCAAGTAATTTTATTATTGATTTTTTTGATTATAATTGATACTAATTTTAATTCAGTTATTTTCATTAGGAATATATAAGCCTTTTGCTTCAAAGACTCTTACGCCAGAAAGATACAAACAGTGGAAAGCTCTCCTGGACAAGATGCCTTTTGTGCAACAAATCATGTCCAAAAGATACAAAGCATTGGCCCCTGGACTCTTTTCACATGCAATTGAGCAGATGAAACAGGCAAACATTCCTGGTTTTGGTGCCCAAGAATATGGAGACCCCCAGGACACCAAGCCTTTTGCTGCCAACATCACCGCCACCTGGAGGGAGTTTTACAATCAAGCTCATATTGATGACAACGTCAATGCTAGAACTTATGGTGGCTTTTGTGGTATCCATGAGGCAACCGTAGAACCAGCTCACTTCAGTCAAGGATTTGACATCAAACAAGGCCAGTTTGTTCTTCCAGGTATTTCCACGGTCATTGAGTTTGACAAGCATGATGGATGGATTGATCTCTTTTGGGCTTTCAACCTATTATTCCACCAAACTGTTCAATCTGATCAACCGGCAGGAATTCCATTCACCAGACTTGGTATTTCTGTGCAAATTGCTCAGAGACTTTACAATGGGTGTTTGGCCGCAATGCAAGAGGATGAGGTGATCACTGGTGGTTCATCTGCACGCCATGCAGAATTAAGAATTAAATTACCACATTGTATGTAATTATATTGATCTGCAGACTACATCTCCTGCTTCATACTATATCCAGTCTCTGTACTGGGTATTTGTTTTATTTATGTTCTGTCTGAAATATACACATGCCACCATCAATACATGAATATACTTGAATAGAATTTGTTTTCAAGGCCCTGTCATCAGTTCTGTCATCTCATGCTTTCATATCAAATACAGTCATGATCCCCCAGCACAATTATATAAAGAGCGTCTTTCCCTGTTCTTTTCCCCCCTCATCCATCCACTCAATCTTTCCTCACTACACCACTGTTTCATCCCCAGCTCCTACATCCTACTTTCCATTCTTATCATACTCTTTTAAAATTATATATCTGATCATGGTTACCAATTGATCTTCTTTCAATTCCCTTGGGAATGATACTCCTGCACCCCTTGCATCAACAGACAATACAATTGCCCAGGTCAATATCCAAACTTCACCTGATAGCTTGGAGCCTGCAGCAATGGATGCCCCCCCTGCCCCTAGCTCAAAACTGCCGAAACCTCCTGCTTGGAACAAAGTTGTTGGTGACAAAGACAATGCAGCCAAACCACTCCCACCCCCTCCTCCATCTGAGACTGGTGGATTCCTAAACGATTCAGAAGTCTCTCTCATATCACGCCAGGAATTCCTCTCCAGTAACAAACGAAAATGTCAACAATTGGAAAAAATTGCAAATGACAAAACAGCCACCCGCTCTCTTTGTGATATTGCTTGTCAAGGAATTGAAGCCTGTGACAAATATGATGCCAGTAAGTCATTCCCACTCAACTTCAATCTTGACCCCTGTTGACCATTGTGTTCTGTATCAGTTGTATCAAAGGGTGAAGAATTACCTGAAACTGAAGAGGTTAGAATTGGTAGTGGCAACCTACTAAAAAAGCAATCCGCCTCTCACTCCTCCTCCAACAGACCTTCCAAAAAACAGCATGCATTTTTTCAAGAAAGTGATGAGGAAGAAGATGAAATGGATATTTCTGCACAACCCGACACAGAAAAACCAGATGATTTGACTGCAGTCCCCAACAATGAAACTGAAACCAATCCAGCTGGGGAGACAATCTCAAATATTGGCTCCTCTTCAGAAACACCTGCTCAATTAACTCAAAATCTGCAGCTCTCTCAGAGCATCCAAAACCCAGCTCCTGGTAAGGAACATATATTTATTTAATATTGATTGATAGTAAAACTAATGTTAAAATTCTTTTCTTTTATTTCATTCAAGATGGGATGCCTTGTCTCAAAAAGTATCATTCAGAATCTCAGCCAATTCTCAAATTATTCTCTACCTCCCTCACCCTTTCAGCATATGATTTGGCAGTTTCATCCACAATTCATCTCTTTGAGGCTCAGTTGAAACACATCAAACCCTTGGAATCATACCCCTCAACTCTGAGCCAGTCCATCCGGTTTGAAACATGTTTGACTGGTTTGAAGGAGTGGGTCAAGCAGTTGGAAAGTAGTGGTAAATTAATCTGAATGTTGGCATGCATTTTTTCAAGGCTGAACTGGTTTTTTTTCTGCATTCAGATTCCAACCCGTTCAAAGCTCAAGTAATGAGCCATACTACTCTCCAGAAGTCATCAACATCCCCTCCACACCAACCGACCTCCCAAAAAAGGGCCATTATTCCTTTGAGGATTTGATCCAATTACTTTTGTTTCCTACCAAGCACTGCAAATGCAACTGGGCCCACATCTGGTTCCTGACAATTTCATTGGTTTCTCAGGAAGTCACTCCTGCCCCCAAATTTGATAATCCAGTTGATCCAGAGGATGAAATTGCAGAGGAAATCTTTAAAATTCAGTACTTCATCAATTGCATCAAATCTCGGCAAAACAAACCAGCAATCACACAGTCTGGAGAAAACAATCTATCCAACATGCCTGCAAGCGACTTCAAAGCAATAGATAATGTGGTAGATGACATTTACTATATGCTCATAGCTTTCTCCATTCTTCGGGCAAAACATAAAATCAACAGGGCAACAACCACTATTGCAAAATATACTCCTGCTTTTGCCAAAATTCCTCAACAATTCACCAAACGTCCTGCCTATCACCTTCTAGCAGCATATCTGGTCTCTGGAATATGTGGTTTCCTGCTTATTCCAGATGATCAGGAGAGGTTCAAAGTCACTGATTTTCTCCAGCTTATATCATTAATATCTAAAATAAATCAGCTAGAGCCAAAAGATATAACTGAAAAAATATGGAAAAGAACCAATTCATACGTTGTATCTCTGATTCAACAATCTTTCTTTGATGATAAAGCATTCTCTTGGCCTTGGACTTCACAATTTACTCTTGCTAAATGCCTGGTACTTTATTTCAGTGATTATTGGCTTCAATCTGTGAATACTGAAGAGAATTTTGTATTTAGTGTTCCACGTAAAGCCCATGTTGGATCAATTACACTACAGTAATATGTTTTATTGATCTTCATAATTCTCCTTCCGATTATCATAAGAATTGTACTTATTGAAATATAACAAAAGAAAGTAGTGATTCCTTCATGCTGAAAATGGAATTCAATGAAAAAAATCAGCTCTCCTCAATCAGAAATCCATACCTAAAAATTCTACAAAAGTCTCACTCTTGGGGTAATGTATTATGGGAAACAAAAACCCTATGTAAATAATTCTTCATGATAAGTAATGAAATGAAACACCTCATGATAAGCCTTCAAATTTTTCATGATAAACCTTCAAATTTTTCATGATAGTCCTCTATTGTTTCATGATAGCAAATCAACTGCTTCATGATAAGCCATCTATGGTTTCATGATAAGTGAAGAAAATTGTTCTTCCAAGTTCCCAAAACATGTCTCATGGAATCAGTTTAAAATCTTTCAAGATAAGAACTCAATTTATTTCATCTTAATAAGCCACATGAGCCACTGAGAGGAGGAAAACAAAAACATTGAACCTCCAACATATTTCACACAAGTTTTTTTCATATAAAGAGACAACTTTCTCCTCCATCAACAATTCTTCCACTCATCAAGAACTTGGACCAAAATGGCCCCTAAAAATATCCAACTTATTTTTTGCATGTGTGAAAATTGCTCCAGAAAAACTCATATGACTCCCAATGGGATAAAGCAAGGCATAGAATTTACCCCTTCTGGATATGCTAAGCATCAAAAAAGCACCACAAGTTTGCTTTCCACTCACGTTTCTTCACAAGCACTATTTGCTCCACAAGCACTGTCTCCAAGATCACCATCAAGCCATAGGTATCTATTAGATAATAACAATGCAAACGTGGCACAATCTCAAGATGATATAACGTCAATTTCACCTCTGGCTGGTGTTCCCATATTTGACACTCAAGACTTTGTCCTATTACCCTGGATACAAAACCAACAACATATCATCCTTCCAATGGTGATCACAGCCATCATGAATTTGCATCATCACATTAGTAAAGAGGAATCAAGGTTCCTGCTTTGTGCTTTCAATATTCAAAATACTCTTCAAAACCATGAGCCCAATAACAGCTCAAAGATTCCCCTCAGCATTTTGACCATCTTCAAGCATCTCAACCTGGATGCTTCACTGGAGATATATGTCTGTTGTCCAGAGTGCTTCTACTTGGTTGACCAAGAAAAAAATGTCACAGACCCTAATATCAAATGCACACAACATTTAAAAAGATTTGACCAGGGTCCACCTTGCTAATCAACCTTGGGATCTATGAAGACTTCCATTAACTCCATGCCTAGCAGAAAGCATTTACAAGAATCAAAATTCTCCGCAAGCAAACATTACATTTACCAACCATTTCAACAATGGCTGGCAAGATTTTTGAACCATCCAGGTATTGAGGAAGAACTTCTCAAACATATCCAAAACAAACCCTCTGAGATAATGAAAGATATCTGGGATGGGATTGTTTGGAAAAGATTCAAGGGCCCAAATGAAACTTCCCCGTTTTTGTCAAATCCTGGGAACTTGGCATTCACCCTATATGTTGACTGGTTTAATGCTTTTGGCAAGTCTAGTCGTCATGCCTCTCTTGGAACCATTGCCATGGTATGCCTGAATCATCCACCTGAGATACGTCTGAAAGCAGAAAACATTTATCTGGTAGGAATAATACCTGGCCCCAAGGAGCCTACTGGTCCTCAACTGAATCATATACTCACCCCCCTAGTCAGAGAACTTCAGAAACTTTGGAATGGTGTCCACTTCTCCAAGACCAATAATAATCCTTCAGGAGTTACCATCAGAGCTGCTATATTCACTGTCATAGCAGATGTTGTGGCAATGCGCAAGATCATAGGATTTACCAGTCATTCAGGAAAAAGGTTTTGCAACTTCTGTACCATTGAAAAGTCTGAGATAAATGACATTGAGACTTTCAATTGGGCCCCAAGAAATTTTTCAGAGCACAAAATTCAAGTAAATTCATGGTTACATGCAACTCAATCACACAGAGATCATCTCTTCAAAGAAAACGGTGTCCGTTACTTAATATTGGAAGAACTCCCTTATTGGGATGCCACAAAAATGGCCAACCTTGACATAATGCACAATATGATTCTTGGAGCCTTGAAAGATCATGCTGTTACCAAATTAAAACTTCCAGAATCCTCTTGGAAAAAGATACAGAAAAATGCACCAGACTCATCAGATGATGAATCAAATGATGATGGAAATGAAAGTGGAGACAATGAAGAT
The DNA here is from genome assembly GCA_025617555.3 of Puccinia polysora. NCBI lineage: Eukaryota > Fungi > Basidiomycota > Pucciniomycetes > Pucciniales > Pucciniaceae > Puccinia > Puccinia polysora. The sequence continues at coordinate 56,513,670 of CM062617.1, read as the reverse complement.
CCCAGTGAGAATCAAATTGATTCTAGAGATTTGCGTTACTTAAAAAGAGATGCCCGGCAAGATATTCAAAATATACAAAAATCCAAAGGCAAAGGGAGAGAAAAAACTCCGGCTCTAACTAATGAAGGATTCATGGGGGCATCTTCTTCATTCTCTGACTTGGATTATGTACCTGTTTCATTTTTGGATCCAAGCACTAGTGATATCCCCGAGCAAAGCCCTCCAATTTTATCAAAATTCAACTTTGATTCTGCTCTGCTGAAAAATCTTCAACAATTCATCAAGATTACTCTAATCCCATCTGATTGGACAAGAGTAACAAAAAACCTTGGAGCAGCAAGTCATGGAAGTCTCAAGGCTGCAGAGTGGTCTCTTCTTTATAAAGTCTACATTCCAATCTCATCATTGCCATGCAATTTGAAGAATGTCCATTCCCAGAAACAGTTGTTGAAAATACCTTCCATTTAGTGACCTGTTTGAACATTCCCACTAGTTGGAATATCAGCTCCCAAAATGGTTCTGATTTCACCAGGCACTGGGCAAAATATTGCCAACTTTGTAGGAAGCTCTTTCCAGAGCAAAATCAAAAGCCAAATCATCATCTTGCATCCCATATCCCTGAGCTTTTAAAAAGGTGGGGGCCTGGCCCCACATGTGCTACCTGGGCTTATGAGCGCTTGAATGGGCTATTTTCCAAGTTCAACAGCAACAATGTTTTGGGTGTGTGAATTAATTTCAATCAAAGATATACAGAATACAACAATGCTGACTATGATTTACATAAAACTCAGATGAAGTGCCACTTACTATAGTTCAAAGGTTCTGCAGACTTTCAAATTTAAAGGCCCTGATCAACACACCAGGTGAACCACCAGATATAAATCAACTTTCAAGAATTCTTGAATCATCTACCAGGTCAAATTCAATCCCACACCTAAATCCTGTCCATGCAAATCCAGAATCTTATTACAAATTCCTCAATTATCTCAGGAATTCCATCTCTTCTACAAATTGGAAAGATTTCAATCAAATCAATAGTGCCAATGAACCAAACACTGTTACTCTTTCACCATGGTGGAACTATCAGAATAATCTCCATTGGAATAAAATGGCATTATCAAAAACAGAATCAAATTCTGGAAACAGTACTGTGTCATATAATCTGGGTAAAGTCTCCTTCTTGGGTCAGATAAAAACCATATTCAGTGTGGTGGATCCATATGGGAGCATACCAGGTTACTTCTTGGAAGTGAATCCATTTCAAATTGACACAAATTTTTTATTTGATTGGAAGCATCTCAATGTTTACAAAGTTAAACATGGGATTGAACAACAAATCATTTCTTGTGATGCTGTTGATAGCCAGTGTGCATATTTCTCTCAAAATGGAATAATACTAGTCACAAAATTATATCTTCCTGAAAGTGAAATTTAAAAATTATGGAATATTCCAAGTGTTATGAATTGTTTCAATTTTTTTCCTTTGATTTATTTTTGGAGTCAATTCCAATTAAATCTATCAAGCATTACCTGTAGATAGAACAGAAACTCCATGAGAGAAGGAATTGTATGAATGATGAGGATAAATTTTGTTCAAAAAATGCTTTTGTTTCATTTCAGAAAATTAGGAGGGATTATCCTAATAGGTGGAAAAATGGAAACTTGTGCAAAATCAGGAAGAAATCAGGGAGAAATCAGGGAGAAGTCAGGGAGGAAAAAATTGGAAACCACATGGAATCTGTGAGGAAGTAAAATAGAATCCTTGGAGAATACCAATTGAAATCATAAGTAAGACAAGAAGAAAAGAAGGAGAAAGCTAGGATATCAAAAGGGGAAACAGAATGGAATCAAATGAGAAATAGATGTGAATCATTTGAGAAATTGTGAAGCAACTAATTGTAAACTGGGGGTAAGCTGTGTTTCCAAATGATGGAAACATTCTAGAAATCAATTGGATTCAACCATCTCATCCAAAGGATGTGATGTCACTGGCTGACCAGATCCACCAGATTTTTCCTGGTGGTTGATAAATTGCAATTTATCTTCAAATGGTGGCATAGCAAGGTCCAGAAGCTCAAGAAAAAAAGAGATCCATGATCACTAACTATATTATCAGCGAGACCATGTTTTGAAAATACATATTCTATGAACAAGTTAGCTAAGTCTCTTGAAGAGGCCATCACATTACTGCGCAGAAATAAAGCCATCTTTGAGAAGCAATCTACTACTACTAGAATAGCATCATATCCACTAGAAGAAGGTAATTGAGAGATGAAATTCATAGAAAGCAAGTGCCAAGGATGAGGCAGAATTGGAAGTGGCTGGAGCAGCCCATACTTTGGTTTTTTTGAGGACTTGTTACGATTGCAATCATAGCACACGCTAACATAGTCTTTTACTTCTTTGGTCATACCAGGCCAGTAGAAGTCTTGTGCAATCAGTTGATAGGTTTTATCCTGCCCATGATTACCAGCTAGCAGAGAATCGTGCTGTGACTCAAAGATATCTAACTTAATTCAAGAATTATCTGGTACTACTATACGATTATCATAGACTAAGAGGTCATTATCATCAATACTGTAACTACTATCTAATAAGTTTGCACTCTTGCAAATTTCAATGCACTTGGGGTCAAGGCGTTGAGCTTGTCAAAGTTAAGAAGCCAAAACTTGTAAGTGAGCAATGATCAAACTGGGTTGGGCAGATTGGGTTAAGAAGATTTTCCTAATGTTTTCAGGGTTGTTTTCACCTAAGGTTCTCCCCCCCCTGGGTAAACGTTGTCCCAACCTGATAAAGCATCAGGGACTACCGCTTGTTTCCCAGGGCGGTACGTGATTGTAAAGTGGAACTCAGAGAAGTATTTGGCCCATCGTTCCTGTCTACGTGTGAGGACTTTTGAGCTCATGAAATACTTCAAAGAATTATGATCAGTTAAAATCTCAAAGGATTCTCTAAGGCTCAAAAGATATGAACACCATTTCTTTAAGAAATAAACAATTGAAAGAAGTTCCTTGTCATGAATCTCATCGTTAAGCTCCGCAGCAAGCCACTTGCAAGACTCAAAAGATACGGGGTGAAAGAGAGAAGTGGAGGAAGAGAACTGCAAGATTACTCCTGCAATTGCATAGTTGCTTGCGTCTGTTTCAATAATAGTGCGAGCCAGCTTGTTGAAGTGAGCAAGTATTGGAGCAGTGGTGAACGCTTTCTTCAGATCTTCAAACTCCAAAGCAGCTTGTTTGGTAAAAACAAAAGGAGTGTCTTTTTGAAGAAGGTTAGTAAGATTCACGGTTTTCTCGGAGTAATGCTCAATGAAACTCCTATATAAATCACTGAAACCAAGGAAATCTTGAAGGGATTTAACAGAAGAAGGTGGGGGCCAGTCCAATATGCATTTGCGTTTGGCTGGGTCCATCAATAGTCCTTGCTGCAAGACTACGACACCTAGAAACCAAAGGGAAGAGGAATGGAATTCGCACTTAGAGGCTTTTGCAAACACATCATTCTTGCAAAGTTGTTGCAGCACCTCTTGCACATGTGCAATGTGATCTTTGAGGTTCCTCGAGTAGACTAGTATATCATCTAGATATACCACGAGGTATTTACCTATGAGATTGGAGAAAATGTCATTGACAAAATGTTGGAAAGTGGAAGGGGCATTACAGAGGCCAAAAGGCATGAAGGTATACTCATAACTGCCAAACCGGGTTCTCATTGCGGTCAAATACTCATGACCTTTCATAATGAAAATTAGGTTATAGGCACCTCAAAGGTCTAACTTCAAGAAATAAGCAGCTCCATGGAAGAGGGTGAGGAGATGTGACAAAGGCGGTACTGGATAGGCATTCTTCCGGGTTACCTGGTTCAGTTTCCTGCAGTCAACACAAAGGCAAAGTCCACCATCCTTTTTTGGAACAAATAGGACAGGTGAACTGGTATTTTAATCGCTTGGTCAAGGAAATCCTTTTGCTACATTTTCCGCAATGTAGTCTTGAAGTGCAATTGATTCTTGCATTGAGAGAGAGTAGACTGGTCCTGGTGCCAGAGATGGGCCAGTAAGTTTGATCTTGTGATTGTAAGAACGGGATGGAGGCAGTGTATCTGCTCTTGCAGCTGAGAAGACATCAGCAAATTCATGATAAACTGAAGGTATAGACTCTTGAATGATTCCTAAATATTCAATCTTGTAATCTTTGAGCACCAGATTTGAGGTGCTTGCATGGTGCGAGAGGATTAGCAAGCTCAAGATAAACCATTTGGTTGGTTTCTGTTTCTCTTTGAAGGAACAGGAAAGAGGTATTAAGCTGGATAGGTAAGCAATGACTCCTAAATCTGAAGAGGGAACTTGGGAATGGAGGTCACAATATTGCAAATCTCATGGCGGAAAAGTGTCATCCAACTCAATGACAGTGTCAGGTAGGATTTTTAATTCCTGTTTGACGGAAAGATTAGTGTTCTGGGGGTGCAAGGTTCAAAGGTTAATTACTCCTTCTTGCCAATTCACATCTGGATTCCAGTAAACCAGGAAATCATGGCCTAGAATGGTATCATCCATTCTGGGTATAGCCAAGAAAAATAAATCCCATTCGAAGCTGAGGAAATTGGAGAATGCAAAGGTCCATTTTGCCTTTTTGGAGACCCAATAAGACCGTTCAGTTGCACTACTTACTAAATAGATAGGAAATTTATCTATCTTGGAACGCGTAAGATTTTTGGAAGAGGCAAAAGAATCACTGATGAAGGAAACATTAGCTCTGGAGTCAAGTAAGACTTGATAAGGGGTGTTGTCGGAATGGAATAGGATAAATCTTGAACTAGGAGCACCTAGTGACTCGCAAGTGCAAAGATTTACTCGCGGTGATTTAGATAATGTGTAGTTTTCCTTGCGAGTATCAGAAAAACTACAAGCTAATTTCTTGACTGCTTAGCCGCTTTGCACAACTGTTGACATCATGTTTTCCTCCACAATGCATACACAGCCCATTCTTCTCCCTCCTTAGCCGTTCCTCATTCCGTAGCATCCCGGTTTCTTTGTCCAAGAACTTTGGAGTTTTGGTAATGGTTTTCCCTTTTGAGTTGGAGTTTGAAGTCAGGGTTGGTTTAGATGGTTTTGGGTTCCTCGTGTTTTGCTTCGAGGAGTTGTCCACCCTTGGAGCAAAGGTGGACGGTCCATGGTTGTTTTGCCGAGAGCAATTTTTGTTGTAATAGCCATTATCAAGCTCAATCACTTAATTGATTAGCTGCTGGAGCAAGGTTGTCTTATGCCCCCCAACTGCAAGCTTTTCAATTAAGCATGCCGGTAGACCCTTTTGGAAATGGAATAGAAGAGCGGCCTTGTTCCACTGGATGCAAGACTTCAAGGTTTGAAAGTGGGAAATATAAACAGAAGCTCTACTATTTTCCTTCATAACTAGACTATTAAGTTTGTATTTCGCCTTTTGAACTTCATTGGGGTCGCGGAACAGGGTGAACAGTTGTTGCTTGAACTTGTCCTGTAAAAATAAAAAGGGCTCAAGCTCTAATGAGATGAAAGGATTAAAGAATGAGTGAAAGGGGATTGTAACGTCAAGCGTAACGGACCTGAGATCAGGAGGAAAAGGAGACTCCGGTTGATGTAATTGGCTGAACAGATGATGAATTCCACTTGAGAGAACCATGGCTTTTTATAGACTAAATACATGATTGGGCAACAAGTGGTTGAGTACAAAATGAATAAGGCAAAATTAACTTAAGCAGTTAAGTGACATGGTAAGTGAAATGTTATGCTTGGACAGTCTGACAATCACTACTAAGAACACAGCCTAGTTATATTTTAACCATCATTTTAATACTTCAATAACAACAATAATATAAATCAAATCAAACCAATCAATGATACTTCAAACTCCAGTGAAAGTCACATATATATAAACTCAAATTCTAACACACCCGCTTGACTTGCACTGGAGGAAGTTACTGTCTGAAATGAATCTAACTCTTTTTCTTCAATTAACTTTATTTTCTACCAAATGTTGGAATTATTCTACATACAGGTTAGTGACTGATAACAAGATGGGCTGATTGAATAGTAAACTTCCTGGGGCAGATTTGAATTTAACTGCTATCTTTAAGTATGATATCTACTATTTTCTGAAAAATTCTTCAGTTCAAATGTGATTGACTTGAATGATGCGTTGAATTTGTTCAACGTTGGATTTGATTGTGTAGAATTGATAAAATTTAGTTGGTTGATTTTCGGAGTTGATTACTAAAATGATTGTGAAAATTGATGGATGATTGATGAAGAAAATAAGGTGTAGGTAAAGTGTGAACGCAGCAGGCAAACTCCAGAGGGTGCTTTCAAAATGATGGATGATCAACCTAGACTTCTCTTCAGTTTTCCCAAACGCTTTTTTTGTCTTTGTCAATTGATAAAGCTCTCCTCATGTCAAAGGAATCTTCTTCTTGCAACTGATGACCGACTCCACTTCCAGTGTAGTAATTTTGAACTCGCTGATAAACCAAATACCCAAATTGCTCATACATTGTGATTGCTAAGGTGTTTGAGACCCTGACAAGGAGATTGACAAAGTAACATAGTTCTTGATCTGAGGCTGATTCTATCAACTTCATCAACTCTCTGGCGATCAAAAGCCTTTGGTGCAATGGTGCTACGGTTATAGCGCTCACGTTCCCATGAAAATCTTTGTTTTCACCTTCCACCTTACCCATCACATATCCCATGATCTGATGGTTTTGAGAGTTGGCAATGTTCATCAAGTTGGGCCATGTGGCCAAGTAGTTCAAGTAGTAACTGGTTGAATAGGTTTCCGTGTAGGGATCAAGGTTGAAGTGGTTGAACTTGAAGAGATCAGATGCTTTGAATGGCCTGAATGAGCTCATGAGGTTTTGATGATTGATGGTCAAAGGTGAGTGATACAAGGTGTTGGTTTTCATGGATCTGATGATGATGAAAATGAGGTTAAATTCGTCCAGGTTCAAGAGAGTAACTGCATGTTGTTTGAGTGATATCTTTTGAAATTCCAAGTTTCAAGGATTGATCAATCCTGCCAATTTCAAACTGGTTCAATCAATAGGAATTCATGAACCGATCCGATTTTGTCTAGTGTTAGTCAAACAAATCTTCAGAATTCTTTCCAAGAATTGTGTGATGTGACTGGATTGATCCTAATTCAACAGATTGATGTTTGTATTTCTCAAATCACCAAGATGATAGCTTGGAAATAGTATCTGAGGGTGAGGATGCAAGGTCCAATGAGGATGAGTTTACCTTCCTGATTAGGCCATTGTCCTCATGAGTTGGTTCTAAACCAGTTGTTGATTGAAAGCACCCTCCAAGCTACCCAATTCATTCTCCCTAAGAACTTCCCAAATTTTTTTTTTGTATTCTTCCTCCCAGGCATAACCTTCACCGTCCTTACTGGCGTAGGCCGTTGCCTTCTTCTTGTGCTATCATCCATCTCGTAACCTGCGCAAGAGTTGCTATCCATCAATTGGCCTCCCACACGCTAACAAAAGGACAATTCAGTTCAAGACGGCTTGAGGAGGTGAGTCAAGTACTTCTTGAGATGTTTGGTTATCTTGATTTTTCAATCAGAATTGATGGCTGATGCCATCAAAGTAGATGGATAGGATGAGCATGAATGTCAATGACAAGGCTCATCCCCATCTCACCCCCTTGCCAAAAGAGTCAAAGACCAATTTCTGGATGAGACTATTGAAGGCAACCAGTTTGCATTGAGTATGATTGGCTCAGGTTGAGCAAAGGCTTTTAACCGTGCAAAAATAAAAAGGGCTCAAGCTCTAATGAGAGGAAAGGACTAAAGAATGAGTGAAAGGGGCTTGTAATTTCAAGCATAACAGACCTGAGATCAGGAGGAAAAGGACACTCCGGTTGATGTAATTGGCTGAACAGATGATGAATTCCACTTGAGAGCACCATGGTTTTTTTATAGACTAAATACGTGATTGGCCAAAAAGTGGTTGAGTACAAAATGAATAAGACAAAATTAAGTTAAGCAGTTTAAGTGACATGGTAAGTGAAATGTTATGCTTGGACAGTCTGAAAATCACTACTAAGAACACAGCCTAGTTATATTTTGACCATCATTTTAATACTTCAATAACAACAATAATATAAATCAAATAAAACCAATCAATGATACTTCAAACTCCAGTGAAAGTCACATATATATAAACTCAAATTCTAACATGTCCCAGTTGTTGAGAATACACGTGGGACTGTTGCTGGACAAAAGTTTGAGGTACGGTTTGAACCACTGCAAGGCTCTACCTCCTAAGAAGGAAGAAGCATACATAACTTTATGCCTATTGGAAGGGAAATTGTTGGAGTCGTTTGAAAAGATGACTTTAAAAGACTGTAGGTAGGATCTAAGCTTATGAGGGTGTTCTCCCGTAAATTGATTGGGTTGCTTCATGCCCGGGGTGCAAAAGCTAGGAGTACTTGGACTAGATCGTGGGGCACCATGAGTGAGGGTCTGGATCAATGTCAAAAGCAGGGTTGAAGCATTGTTCTTGGGAGCAGTAGTGCGAACCCCTGGTCTACCACGAGTCAACGTTTCATTGGGAGAATGGTCGGAATCGGCAAATTCCACAAGAGGGTCCGTTGGAACATCCCATGGAGGAGTCCGAGGATCATCAAGGGGTTCAACAGATGGTGATTTAGGAGGAGGAACGGGATATAAGGGTTGTTGGGCCCAAGGAGCACTGGTTCTCCCTACCCAATGGATATCATCATTGTAAGGGGCAAGGGAAGCGTTCCCGGTTGAGCGAGTATGTGACATCAAGAAAAAGAGGTCTACTATAGGTTGGAAAGCTACAATAGATGATTTGAGTTAGTTAATTTACTGTCACACGACCACCCCACGTACTATAGGGCAATTCTTAGATGATTTTGTATGCAAAGGAATGCTGAGTGCAAGGGCAAGTAAGAATAGCAAGACTCAGTTGCTAAGTGCAAACTTAGTGGTGCCACTCAACAAACAGCGCGAGGAATGGAGTGTGTTCCAAGGAGGGAAACTCAACCTGAGTCTGATGTGATAACTAGGTTGTAGCAGAATGCAAGAACGTATGAAATTAACTAACTGAGGAGACAATCATCAGGCAAGGGGGTAGCCCTTATAAGGTAATCCAAAGTGACTAGATACAAACTGGTGGTGAGCTAACTACAGTTGAAGGCGGTGAGGCAATGAGTGACAGGAATGGGATAGGAAATAAAGCAATAGTACAATCATATCCAAGGCCATGGTGTAGGTGCAAGACAATAGAATCTGAGCGTACAAATATATGATGAATTGGGACAGGAAAAAATGATGTTGAAGGTAATACAAGTGAGAAGTAATAGTGTATGCAGGGTAAGGACTAGTCCAATTGCAAACTTTACAGTAATGATGGCTTAGTTAGAAGTAGATGCAAACTAACAAACAGTGCGTGACCAAAGATGGAAGTACAAGGCTGTTGATGGGCCAGGGAAGGAGATTGAATCTCATAATGGATGGCCAACCGGTATGGAGTTAACCACAAAGTTCGCAAGTATATACTGAGTTGTTTGCCAAGATTGGAAGGTCAATGCAAGCCAGATGAAGTAGCGGATCGCACCATTGATGTTGTGCCTTATTTGTGCCATGCTTATAGACTGAGGTAGATGGTACTGAGGGGAGAACATGTTGAAGTGATGAAGACAATAATTCCTAAGTGCAAGGCGTGACAAGGCTCTACTAGCCTTGTTACTGGGTTGGGACTACATCAGCCCACATGGTGTCAGTTCCTGAACCATTACAACTGGCCTATTCTGGTCCATTCCAGTGTTTCCACCGTTACGGGGCTGAACCAGCCCCTTGTTGTTCAATCCCCTTGGCTGGTTGTCCGTTAAAACCAGCCACGATGACCTCATTACGTTTTTTATGGGCTGGTTGCCTCATGCAGCCAGCCCCTGGCCCCTCAAATGGGCCAGGTGGGACCCTGGGCACACCTGGGTGCAGTCTCAGACTCACATGGGGGGGTGTGACCAGAGGACATGCTTTCCCCCCCTCTTTCTCTCAAATCCCTGGTGGGGGCAGTCAAATCCCCTCACCAGGGGCCCTGGGGGTCAATACCCCCAGGGCATTGTCAAGAAAGTTGGCCTGGGAGGTGATCAGGTCCCCCCAGGCCCATTGCTCCTCCCCCTGGATAAAGGGGGGGGAGAGCAACCCTGCTTGGTTGCTTCACACACTTGATGGGGGAGGGGTGTTGAATTCCCCCCCACCTGCCGGTTGCTACGCTTGCGGCCGGCGCGGCCACCTCCTTGGGCAATGGGGTGGTCAGGTCCCCCCTGCCCTGACCAACCACACTGTCATGGCTGGTTGCTCGCTGGTTCAACCCAGCCAGCTTGCCCCCATCCCCCTTGCAACGGCAAGCGAGGGGAGGGGTAGCAAGCCAGGGCCGCAAGCCCCGGCTCCGCGGCACTGGTCGCTGGGTGCAACCAGCCGGGCCCGCGCGGGATCCCTCGGCTGCGCGACAGCCCCGTGAAGGCCGTCGGGCCCTGCCTGGGCCATACCAAGGAACACAGGCGGCCCTGAACGGGCCGCAACGCGGGCAGCCGCCCCAAGCGGGCCGCAACATGGGCGGCGGCCCCAATGGGCCGCCCCAAGCCCGAATTGTGAGCATTACATACTTTGGAGGGCCAGCCCGTCTGGTCAAGTATGTCCATAATAAAGCTTGGGCCCTTTTATGCCCAAATAAGCCCATCTGGCTTGGGTGGCCTATCCACCCTGGCGGGCCCTTGTCCCAAAAGACCATAAAAACGTGTTTTGGCGCTCAAATGCCCAAAACCAATAACACCCACATACGCCCACGTGGCCCAAGTGATGTCCAATGGGCCTTGGAGGCCCATTTTTGAATCCCATTTGGATTACACACTCCTATGCACATTACCTGAGTGCATCCGCATTTTAACAGTTCCCAACAACCAGAATCCAAGGAGCAAAGGGGAACTTCAATTGTCCTGCCATCAGCATCAGGGAGAAGAATTCTCTCCACAACTTGATCAGAAAAAATTACGGTTGCACCAAAATCTATTAAGAAAAGTCTTCCCAAGATCATAGGTTCATCCAAAGAAGTGATCCAGAAATGACAAGTGCCTACAATATTTAGTCCAATTCAAACCATGACATCCTCAGAAATACCAACTAATTTGCATGACTGATTCCCTATACCATACACAACAGATTTTAAGATGACCCTTGGGCTGAGTTTGAGTTTGCGGGCCATGACATCCAAAATTGAATTGAGCCTGGGAGCCACAATCCACCAGAAGAGAAACTGTTTTAGAAGTCACTAAGATAGCAGGAGAGGAAACAAAGAGGACAGGAATACAAGTTGCCATCTGAAGGAGGATCTTTGCCACCAGAGTTCTCAATCAAAGTACCAGAATAAACTTTTAATTCATCCGTACCAATCTCCACTTGTCAACAAGAAATTCATTTCTTCATCCCTTCAGCCACAGATGGAGAGATTGACCGTAGTTCAGCCACAGACAGATCAGGAATTTTTAGATCAGAGATTTTCCTGAATACTCCTTCTACAGCATTGGGGTGATCCTTGGATTTCAGCTTGCTACTATTGCAGAGCAAGCTGCAAAAGTAACAGAAATAACATAAAAACAATAATAAGAAAATTAACCTAAGAAGGAGTAGGAAAACCATGAATATTATTGAAAACATGGATTCTCCACCCAAATTTAGGTAGGGTCACTCACTGACCCCACCCTTGAAATCCAACTCCTTATATGTTTAAATAATTAAGGAAAGAAATTCCAAAATACTAAGGCACCACTATTGAACTCTTTGGCCAAATAAATATTTCACATGTATTTTCACTTATAGCTTTCACAACTAAAATTCAGTCAGAATTGAGGTGTTGTGTATATTTTAGGAGTTACTCATGGAAATGCGTTCTGTCACAATTCCAACACAAAGCCGCGGCAGCCAATACACCCGCGCGCGGCTGAGCTACAGCACTGTCACCCTTCTAAAGCAGTGTACGCAGCCCCGGGCCTCTGAAAAGTATGCAGCCGCGGGACTACGGGTTGAAAAAGTGACAGGAGGCCTGAAAAACCTAGGTAGCGCGTAAAAATACTACAACCTACACGGGAACATTCTAAATATGTAATCAATGTTCCTGTGGATAGTAGATAGTCTAAAAGTACTTAACCTTATATAAAAATACCTAAATAGCCTTTATACGTATTTTTTATTAAATATAATTCAAATTACCAAAAATTTCAAAAATAAGATAATGACTACTTCTAAAAATATATTAAAATACTTTAATATACCATTATGAAAATTTCTAGGCATAAAAATGTTTGTGACATACTAAGAAAACTAATGATGTATAAATATTACATGAATACCCATGACGTTTATTTTTAAGTAATTATTTTAGTAAATCAACTGAAATTGGGAAATAAAGAGTAAAATCAATATCATGACTTTACTAAAATTATTTAATAAATAATGAGAACTAACCTGACATCAGAATATCCTTAGGAATTTTTATTAAAATAATTATTAACTTACTGGGAAAATTTACTAAGGATAATTAATTAAATAATAAATAAAAAGGACAGATTAGTGTTATTAACACGTCCAAACATCAATTATAAATTAGAACAATTCCCATACCCTGTGGAATTAGATGCTACCCGCACTACAGAACCAAGAACACGTGACAGGATGCCACTGGTAACCCTTCTAGCCTCAGTTTGTATCCCTTGGAGCCCCTGTACCCCTCAGAAGGACAATATTGGGACTCAAAAAGCTATAAATAAAGAGCTCTTTTGAGGATATTGATACCCAGAGACCCAGTTATATTCATATCCAGACGCCAAGACAAGGTAATAAAGTACTTATAAGAGATAAGTAAGTGATTTTTGGCAATTTCTGATCAGTTATATTTACATCCAGACACCATGCAAAGGTAATAAAATACTTATAAGAGATAAGTAAGTGATTTATGGCTTTATTCTGATTAATAATATCCGTCCCCAAATCTTTTTATCAATTTAAGCTGATGAACAACCTTATAACCCCAGTAAACAGGTTTATACCCATCAGCGCACATCCCAAACAGGTACCCAAAGGATTTAATAATATACCAGTGAGTCTTATTATCCTTTCTCTGTTGTGGAAGCTTGGTTAGAAATCCCTGCCACTCCACCTTCTATTTTATATACGTATTATCTTTGGGCAATATATCCTTTAAGAATATAAATTAAAGGTTCCAAAGTAACCAGGCCTACATGTTTTCATACTGAATTCCCTGAAGAGAGGTGTTAAAGATCCCCAATATAATTGTAGCCTCTCTGTTAATTTATTTAATAATTAATTTATTAATATTGATTTATAACATCAAACCATATCCAAACAAATCAACCTTGCAATAAACTTTATCAAAATATTTTACGGGTTTTTGCTGCATTTATTGATTAATATATTTATTATTTATTCTATCACCTCTGGTAGCTAAAGGATAGCAAGGATCTTGGCATCCAGGAGGCTTACATTGGAAATGCCTTTCTCAAATTGAAATTTGGGCTGGGTGGAGGGAGGATGATCAGGTTGAGCAGGTACTGGATCAGGATCAGAAGATTGTGGTGATTGAAAAGATTGAACAGGTGGAGGATCAGATTGGTCCTAGAGCCTTACCATAAGTGGTTCCTTTTTTACTTCCATGTCTTCTACATCAGAGGAAGGGGGCTCAGGTGAGGATTGATGTTTGACGGGTTTTCAAAGGATTGAAGATGGAACTGGAGGAGACTTGTGAGGTTTGGCTTCCTCATGGAGTTTCCAGGCTGGGTTAGAGTGATAAGTTCCAGAGAAGCTGGAAGAAGTGACAGCTGGAGGATACCAAGGTTGTAAAGTGCCACAGGATGATCAAAAATGCAAGGAGACCAAAGATGAATTCTTGGGAGTTTTTGGTTGATAAGAGGCCACCAAAAAATGGATCAGACAAGACAAATCAAAAGGGATCAAAGCACCATTAGGAAGAAAGGAATTGTTTTCCTTCTGCTCCACCAATTTTTCCCCCTTGTCCTTCTGGAGTTCATGACATCTCCCAGTACCATGGCCTTCCCTATGACAGTAATAGCAGACTGAAGTGGTTTTAGGAACAGAGTTAGAAGGTTTAGGAGTATCTAAAGAAGAAATTTTATGATCAATTATGTTTAAAAAGGCCTGAAGTAATTTAGTGATCTCATCTATGGTAGCAGTTTCCCTATTGGCCGGGGGATTTGGTTTAGGTCTGCCATTTGCTTCCATCTTGTTCATTATTTCATTAGACTCTTTAAAGGAAGGAACATGTACTGTTTCAGTGACTCTAGTTCGTTCAAAAATAAGAGCTGTTTGAGCTTTGATCACTTTATCCACTTCACTCCTTAGGAAAAGAAAAGCAGGGAGCTTGAACCAATTATCTCTAGTAGTAATCATAGATCCAGATTTAACTAATTAATCTCTAATCCTTTCCTGCACTCCTGGAGAAAAAGACTGAAAAAACAGACTCAAATTTCATACAGTGTTGTGGAACCTCAAGCAGTGATACCCCCAAAGTTTTCCTCAAGTCCTGGAAGTTATTGGTCTAAGCGTCTGTAAGGAGATTGGATGCAATGATTTTAAGAATAGAGAGAGTGATGATAAGATAAATTCCTTCCCTCCAATACCTCTTATACCATTTCCTGGCGGTCTGGTGATATGAACTATATGATATGTATGGTAATCTGATAGCCTTCCCACAACCTGGAGTTGAGAGTGAGGTATTTTTGAGTCCTCCATCTCAACCCTAACCTAGGTACAACCACAAGCAGAAAGATAGATGAAAACATAAACCCAAGTACAGAACCCTAGCTCCACCCTAACCCTACCCTATACCACCCACCCCCTCCAAAACCCACCCCTTCCATATCATGTACATCCAGTTTGTCCTTCTCATGGCGCTGCAGAGGGCTGCGCCCTACTTGGAGCCCCCGGGTTTATCCTTCTGTGCGCGCCTGCCAATCCCGCAATCTGTGAGTCAGCCCGTGCTTATGCCTGCGCGAAAATCCCCGGGGCGTATAACCCCCGATTGCCCCGCCCTTGCCTTCTGGACTAGCCCCCTGCAAGCTTGGTTGGGCTGGCTTGATCACTTGGTCTGTGCTCCCTGGGCCGGTTGCGGACCGGCGCCCCCCCCAGAGTAGGCCCAACCCGCACCTGGTGCCAAGCCCCGCAATCCCTGCCGCTGAGCCATCAACCGCTGCCGCTGAGCCCGCAGAAGGCACTGCTGAGACCGCACGCACCCCAAATGCTGAGCCTGACCTACCCAACTGCTGAGCGCGCAGCCCGCAACGCAGCTCCCAATCCAAGGTTATAAATACGACACCACATCCCCCCCCCCCAAGTTGAGTTCTGTCCCCAGAGGTCCTTCCATCACTACCTCAATCCTACTGCGCTACCAGACCACCCCCCCTTACTCCTCCCAGTCCACCCCAGCTACTAGCCCCGCCCCTCCTTAAAACTTTTGATGATGCTATGATCCCCTGCAATTTCTGCACCAGGAACAGGCACGCATGTTTGTTTGCTCCTGGTTGATGCGCCTGCAGCGCTTGCAGTCGCGGCCACCGTTTCTGCTTGCTTAGTGAGGGAATTCCCCAGCCTCCCCCTCAATCTGGCTCCCATTCCCGCCTGCGCAAGAGGGCCTGTCCAGATCCCTTTGTGGTATTGGAAAATGAAACCATCTTGGAGGACTCATGAACTCCGCCCGGATCACCCTAATCTCAATCCGTGATTGCTCTTTGCCATTCTGCCGCGCCCGACCTCCTCCAAAGGAGCACTTCCCAAACTTTGCGGCTTACCGGGTGGCTATGTGATTCTGGGCGGACCGCGTCTGGGTAACGCAAGGCGCGAGGGACCCGTGTATTGATGAAATCCTTTGACATTGCGCGGCGCCTCCTCAAGCTCCAACTCTGGCCCCTGCCCCGGCTCCTCCTCCGGCCACTGCCCCAGCTCCTCCTCCAGCCCCTTCCCCGGCTCCTGCCCTGGCCCCTTCCCTGGCTCCACAAGGCACTTCTCCAACCCCCGCGTCACCCATTGTTGTCCCATTGTTGCCTCCCATTGGACCAAGCCCCCCAGATGTTCCTCCTCAGGTCCCCTCCTCACCAGTCCCGCCGCCCCCCAGCCCACCCAATATCTTGAAAATCCCCTTTGTGTTGGCACTCCTGGCGGCCGGATTCAAAATCTTCACTGAGAGGTCGACCGCAATGCTCCGCAACTTCCCAGCAACCCCCAGCGCTCAATCCTTGGAATCCAGGCGCAAGCTCTTGGCGTCTTTCCGGGCCTTACTGGAATTGTCGCGGGCGGAAATGGAGGAAATGATGAGAATGGCTTAGGAGCATCACCCCCCCTCTCCCCCTTCCCTTTTTAAGCGTTTTCCTTCCCTTTTTAACGCACTTCCCTTGTTGAGAGAAATACACGTCTTCTGCGCGCGCATCCTTTCCCAGAAGGTTGTCCTGCAGACAAATCCCCATTTCCCAAGTGAGTTTGAGAGTGAGATTGAAATTGGTGCCCGCCTCCTGGTGAGAATGAGACTGAGATTGAGATCTGCGCCTGCGTCCTGGTGGGAATGAGAATGAGTTTGAGCTCCGCGCCCGCGTCCTGGTGAGCATGAGAATGAGATTGAGATCCGCGCCTGCGTCCTGGTGAGAATAAGAGGGAGATTGAGATCCCTGCCCATGTCCTGAGCCAACAAAGTTCCCCGGAAGTGTTGAGTTTCTCTTTTTTGGTGTACTGTGTACGGCGGCAGGGCTTCACATAGACTTTCACCTCACATCCACCTGTCACACAATCCCTTGCTCCACTCATCCAAACCTTTCTCTTTTGGTCTCCTGCGACAAGCAGCTGAATCAAGATCCTCTTCCCACCTCCTGATCTCAACCCCGCTCCAACAACTCCATTCTCTTCGTCCTCTGAGCTCACCTGCTCTCTCTTTAACCCCCACCAACTGACCAACCTCCTATTGCAACCTCTCTCCCATCTCAATACCTCAAGACCAACTGACCAACCTTGCACCATGACCTCTCTCTCTCCGCTGAATACCTCAAGGTTGAACCGTATCTAGTTTGGTATGATTAACTGCTTGACCACTATTTTCCCTCCTTTTTCTTTGGTCATCTATTGTGTCTTTCATTATCTTTCCTTTGATTTTATTCACTTACCTTGACTTCTTTTGATGCACATCTCAAGGGGAACACGGTCCCATACTATTCTTCAAGATACTCTTCTTGCAATCTAGTTCAAACCATTTCCTAGTTATTTAAACCTGTCTGGGTCTATTATCTATTTCAAGATCCTGTCTTGGTGGTGAGTATGAAGATTTGAAGAGACTCAAAGTTGTTTCTTTTACTTCTGAATTCCTTTTTTGAGCCTTTTTTGTGACTCATATTTTCATGGCTGCCCTTAGTTTTTGTCATAAATAAATTATCCATTTACTCTTCATGATTAACAGTTGAAGCCAAAAAAGAATTCATCCCTACCTTATCCCCACACCATGACAGATCAATTGCAACAAACCATCCTAAAAACCGCCATTGAATCAATCCCTTTGTTGACCCACAACAACTTCTCATTATGGAGAACAAGAATAGAAAACATGCTTGATATTTGAGGCCTCAGAAACAAATTTATCTCAGAGAACAGAAACCTGTCCAAAATCAACAATATATACCTTTGATCTATCATCACCTCCAAACTAGACGCCTCAGTACATGCCAATATTATCAACGTTGAAAACAAAAAAGGTGAAAAAATCATCTGGAAAGCCATCTTGAACTTCTTTGCGTCCTCCAAAGCTTCCAACAGATTGCAAGTGTTTTACAACCTTCAGAACCTTGCCTTTAACCCAAAGGACGGACTTGGGTTTCTTACTGCCGCCAAAATGGCCATAAGGAGACTGCACAAAGTTGGTATATATAGATCTTCCTCAAGAAATCTTGGCCTACATGCTCCTCCACAAACTTCCTCCGAACATGAGTAAAATTAAAGACCAAATCACCCACAATAGGGACTCCATTAACCCTGAGAGAGTTCTAGACAACGTCAGAATACATCTTAACAACCAGAAACCCAAGATTGAGGAATACAAATCTCTTCCGTCCTGGCTTGTCACCACTGGGAGAATTCCAGACAGTAACCCCATTCCCAGATGCAAGAATGGCAAAAACAACCCGAACTTTTTCCATTCCCCGGCCAACTGTTGGGCTCTCCACCCAGAGTTGAGAGAAGAATATCACAAAAAGAAAAACGGTGTGTCAACTACCGTCAGTTGTTTCTATCACCAAGAATCAGACTACTCCTCCATCTCATTCGTCTTAGACACTGGCTCCTCTGCTCAAATGATTTCCAACCCTTTGTACTTCACTTCTCTTACCACTGAAGAAATAGGAAACATAAGAACTCGCTCAAAAGACAAAAGGCTGAAGATAGAAGGAATTGGAACTGCTGTGATCAGACTTAGAAAAGGAAAGCTGACTCTTCACAATGCCCTCTTTGTTCCGGATCTCTCCACCAATCTACTCTTCACCAGATTTCTGATGTTAGAAGGACTATTTATTAAGTTTAACAAGAACAACTTTAAAATAAGTGAAAACCAGGAAATGTTGTAATTTGGATTCTACCAAAACAATTTACCCATTGTAAACCCTCTTGAAATGGAAAAATCTTCTTTGCTATTTTACTCAGAATTCCTTCACAAATTGTTGGGACACGTGAGCTACAGCCCACTGCGCAACAAACTGAATCTTCCTGTGAAAACAGAATCACCGTGTAAATTGTGTGCAAACAGAAAAATCACTTGAGAAAGCTTCAAACACTCCCACAGAAAAGCCAAAAGGCCCTTCCAAAAAATACACCTAGACACCGTTGGTCCCATAGTCAGCTCCGCGGCAGGACACAGATACTTTCTGAAGGTGTGGAAGATAAAGGAGAGTTACTCTCCTTAGTTGTCTGCAAGTCCAGAAGTTATTGATCTAGGCGTCTGTAAGGAGGTTGGATGCGATGAGTTCTTAAGTGTAGTGAGATAAAAGAGAGATAATGAGCTGTATTCTTTTTCCTTCAATCCTTCCTCTTCCTTTCCTTTCCTTTTCCGACAGAAGGATTGATTGATTCCTCCCTTTCCCCCCCATAACTCAACCCAGAGTTGAGGGTGAGGACTTGGTCCCCCCCCTTCAACCCTAACCTAAGTACAACCACAAATGCAAAAGAACAATGAAAAACAACCCCTAAGCACAGAAACCTAGCCCAACCCTACCCCTCCATTCCTTGCCCCATACCCGTGCCCTTTGATATCAATGTACACCCGGTTTTTCCTTCTCATTGTGCGGCCCTCGGCCGCGCCCTACTCGGAGCATCCCAGTTCGCCCGCCCGGGCGCGTCCGCGGGCCTTGCGGCCCGCAATTTGGCCCGCACGCGCCTAACCCCCGATGGCCCCACCCTTGCCTTCCGGACTAGCCACCCACAAGCTTGGTTGGGCCGGCTCCATCACTTGGTCCGCGTTTCCTGGGCGGGTCGCGGCCCGGCGCCCTCGGAGTAGGCCCGACCCGCACCTGGTGCTGAGACCTGCAATTCCTACTACTGAGCCCGCAGCGGCTGCTGCTGAGCCCTCAGCAGGCACTGCTGAGACCGCGCGCACCCAAATGCTGAGCCCGACCTACCCAACCGCTGAGCGCGCAGCCCGCGACGCGACTCTTGACCCAAGGTTATAAATAAGACACCACATCCCCCCCAAGTTGAGTTCTGTCCCCAAAGGTCTCCCATCGCTACCTTGCCTCCATCACCCTACCAATTCACCTCTCCCCCACCCACCCCAACTCACCCCAGCCCCTCCTCCCCTTCAACTCTGTTGCCACCATGGTTCCCTGCAAATTCTGCGCCCGGAACGGGCTTGCATGCTTGATTGTTCCCGGTTGATGCGCTTGCACTTCTTGCTGTTGTGGCCATTGCTGCTGCTAGCTCGGCGAGGGAATGCCGCGCCCTCCTCCTGAATCAGGTTCCCGTCCTCGGCCGCGCAAGAGGGCCCGTCCGGACCCGTTCATGGTTTTGGACGATGAAACAATCTCCGAGGACTCGTGGACTCCGCCTGGATTGCCTTGTGCCCACCCCCCCAGGACCAATTCGCGACTCAGCCTCTCTATTCCGCCGCGCAGGGCCCCCACAAAAGGAGGACTACCCAAACTTCGCGGCTTATTGGTCCGCCTTACGGCTCTGGGCGGACCGCATTTGGGTCACGCAATGAGCGAGGGACCCGCACATTGATGACATCCTCCAACACCGGGCTGGCCCTCCTCCGGTCCCTACCCCAGCCCCAGCTCCTCCCCCAACTCTGGCTCCTCCGTACCCATCGGACTCGGACAAGAGGCCCCTGACCCCGCAGGGCACCCCTCCGCCACCCGCGTGCCGGTCATTATCTTGTCGTTGCCTCCCGCTGGACCAAGCCCCCCCAATGGTCCGCCGGGGACCCCTTCTTCACCAGTCCCGCCTCCTCCCAGCCCACCCAAGATTCTGGATATCCTTGTCTTCCCGGCTGTTCCGCTCGCAAGGTTCAATGCAATGGTGGAAAACACGGACGGCCTCCTTTGGCGATTCCTGGCGGCCCCTTGCGCCCACACCACCGGCGACCAACGGGAACTATTGGCGGCTTTCCGGACTTTAGCCGCTGCGGCTTGCGCGGACGCGGAGGAGGTGATGAGGACTCGTCCGACGTAGACAGATTGCCCCCCCTTTTTCTTCCTTCTCTTCTTGTATCCTTTTCCGCGCCTTCTTGAAAAGAAATAAAACTTTTGCCGCGCCGTCCTGAGTAGCCTCCAGGCTTTTGAGAACCTTTGCGCACAAGATCTGCGTCTTGAAAGCGATCGGCGCGAGTGAGAGCAAGAGTGAGTGAGAAAGAGGTCCGCGCCTGCGTCCTGAGTGAGAGTGGGAGCAAGAATAAAGGCAGAGTTGAGGGTGAGGATGAGTGAAATTAAAGTCCACGCCCCCGTCCTGAGCCAAAAAAGTTCCTGGGAAGGTACCCGGACCGCCCCAGCCAAACTGCCACACAGTTCCCCGTACCTCATCCTGAAACAAACGCAACAATCCTACACCAGCACGCGCACAGTCATCCAAGAGAGGCAAAGAAGGAAGTTGATAAAACAAACATTCTGGGGTGTCTAGTTATTCTGGCTGTGAACCAGCTAGGACACCCCCTTACCAAATCAGACCTGTCCTGTACGTGTCCTGCGCAAAGAGGAAACAAGGAAAAGAACCAAGCCCATAAAAAAAGGAAACCAAAACCCCAAGAAAAGAGAAACTTTTTTTTTTTTTTTTTTTTTAGGGCCTCCATAGGGCCTCCACTCCTTTTTCCTTTAAGGCCTCCATAGGGCCTCCGCTCCTTTGTCCTTTAAGTCCTCCATAGTGTAGGAATTAAGGGCTGAAAAACCAGGACCAGACTTTCATTTCATTGAGAAGAACTATTTAGAAACATGAAATAAAGCTGAGGTTTGAAAGGAGAAAGGAAAAGACCAACAGGAGGCTACTGCAATCAATATAGCAGAAGGAAAACAGCACAATTTCTGGAGATGAGCGGAGATATTGAACAGGACCTAAATGGTTGTGGAAGCAAGGTCAGAAAAGATGATAAGAGTCTTAATCCATGTCAGAAGAGAATTTACTTGAGGAGGATTGAGAGAGGTAAGAGACTGTCAGCCACGAGACAGTTAGACTTGTCCAAATGTCTGGAAACTCATATGTCCTGCTGGTATAGTGGCTAAGTACTAGGCTCACTTCCCAGTATCTGATACCAAGGTCACTGGTTCAAACCACAATGGAGAAAAGAATGAAAATGTTGAACAGTTTTGTAATTATGTATTAAATCTTAATAATATTATATAATGTTGTATAAGTATGTTTTTATGAGTATGGATTATGGAATTAAAACCTTGATAATTTATATTATCAAGAAGGGGACCCAATATAACTTTAAATTAATTTATGAGGACTCAGATACGTCCCAATTATTGATATGAAGTTCCCAAAGTGTTTCCTCTCTTTGGGAAGGAGTTATAGTAATCATATTAACCCATACTCTCTATACTGTATAAATTAATTACATATGATCCCTTTTGGGATACATTAATACCTTAATATACTAATCTGAGCCTTGAGTGCGTCCACTCAGAAGGCTCAGGGTTTTGTTGGGAGCCATGGTAATCATATTAACCCATACTCTCTACTGTGTACAATTAAATTGCATAATTTTTACCTTATCCCTCTTTGGGATGTAATTATAAGTAATACTCCCTCTGTACACTTAATACACCTTACTGAGCCTTGAGAGCGTTCACTCAGAGGCTTTAGAATTTAATTGTAAGCTATGAACCTTCTAGTAGCACTGCCAAGAGTATATACCCCTTGTAGGTATAGTATAATTATAAATTAATTACTTATTTAATAATATCCCCTTTTGGGTGTAATAATGCTTTAATATACTTCACTGAGCCTTTGGTGCGTCCACTCAGAGGACTCAGAGTTCATATGTAGGCTGTAAACCTTTTAATAAACATTGCAAAGAGTATACATAATCTATGTGTATAGTATGAGTTAAGATACTTACAATTAAAATTAAAATATTTTCCAAGGTATTAAGCTACATTAAATAAATATGAAAAATCATTATGATGGATTCTAAGGCTTCTATACCGTCCATCTGAGTGGTGTATAAGTCCTAAGACCCAGTAAGTAACCTTTTAGTAAGTAAAATGAAAACTTTACCTTGAAAATCCATCCCAATGGGTACTAGTTCTTCATTAACCATTGAGAATGATTTAATGATGTCTTGAGCCTTTGAGGACGAAACCAAGGAGAGCCTTACACTCCCCTGGTGATTACTAGAGTCCCCTGAGGGCTCCTGTTACCTTAAAAGAGCAGGGTCTTTACCCTATAGCCCTTTCATCATCCATTATATATTATTATTTGAACAAGAATACAAGCAAGAGTTAACAAGCCCATTAACCTTAACCTCAAGAAGAAGATTGACTGGGGCTATAAACTTTGGTATTATATTCAATCAATAACCTATCTGGCAACACTAATTTCGAGTGGAAGGTCTCACTTGGATAAGTAACCCCTGTGTGTTACTCTTTAAAGGGTGTGAGCTTATTTATAAGCAAATCTCCTTTTGGTCTTACTCCTTAAAGACTAAGGCCCCTTAACTTTTATAAAGGTTTAAGGTGTGGCTATTTACTCATAATACCTTGGTATTATTTGAGTCTGTAAACTTTTAAAGTTGCTGTTTGGAATATATAAGTCAAAACTAATTTAAATATTGGTTTGTCTTTATTCTTTTGCAGGTTTAACCACAGCTAGGTATATCAATAGAGGTTAAATCCCTGACAGAGACCAAGGATGAGGATTGAGAGTTGTCCGGAGGAGCGCCTTGAGCAAGCTATGGGAGTGGGATTATTAAAGACACTAGCGAATGAGTTGATTAGTGATCTCACTCTTGTTGGGCTGGCTGCTGATCATGGTATACTTGATGGGAGTCTCATTGATGGTCAAAATAGAGATCTTGAGGAGAGTGTTGTTTGAGGAAGGTTTGTCCCGGGTTCCACCTTGTTGACTGAAGATTGGAGTGAAGGATTGGAGCCGGGAGTACTCTCAAACTAGAGTCCGCGCGCTCTAGGAAGCAGACCGTGACATACAGCAGCAATCAGACGGCAATAAAAGAGAGCAGAAAGAAAAAAGGGCACACATGAAACAGTGTGAGAAAGAGAGCCATAAGCCAACATCTTAGACATGTAAGGGAAGGAAACTGAGTTTAGCACAAAGAATAAATGACATCAGATTCAAAACTCCCCCTCAACTGAGAGTCTAGTGAAAAGGTTAAAAGAAGAAATTTACAAGTCTCAGGTTTGAGGTCTTGTTTGCAGCTATAGTTAAGGCCTCGGCCATCATGGACTGAGAGGGTATGAGCTTTAAATCAATGCGTTCACTCTTGTAGTTCTCTTGCAAGCTCTTCATCTTTATGTTGATGTGTTTTGCCTTGGAGGTGATACGAAATTTCTTTACTTTTTCGTCCAGACCCTTATTATCTATGAGGTGGAGCGGACACTTGAAATTTTCTTGGTATATTTCTGCAATAAGTTGATGAACCCATCTTCCTTCAAGATGGCAGTTGGATAAGGCTACGCATTTGGATTTTGTGGAAGAGTGAGTGATGCAGCGTTGTCAACAACTGGTCCAGTACAAAGGACTACCTTTGAAGGAGATGGCCATGCCACTCTGCAAGATCCAGGTGTGAGGATTGTCCCCCCAGGTTTCATTGCTATAACATATGAGGCGATTTGATATCAATTGAGGACCCAGAGTGAGACAGACGTCCTTAGTTGCAGACAGGTATCTCCACACATGGATAACTTCCATCCAGTGGGAGTAGCCTGGTTTTTCTGAGAACTGGGCTAGACTCAACACAGCAAATCTGATGTCCGGCCTGGCTAGACCAGCAATGAAGTTGAGTTGTCCAATAGGAGATCAATAGTTGACATTGAGGGATAGGAATTTTTTATGGTCTTCCTCTGTCGCCGGGGATAAATGGAGTCCAGTCCTTCTGGGCGTGGATACTGGCTTGCAGTCGGTTAGATTCAATTCTTTCAGACCTTTTTCAATGTGGAGCGGTAGGCTGAGATGCAGTAAGTCATTCTCTCTGGTGACTTTCATAACCAATAAGGTATTAGGAGGATGAGCAGAGGAGTTCTTAAACCGTTCCAGGAATTTGTCTTTAAATTGAGAGGTGTTTCCGGCCACTATGAGGTCATCTACGTGAAAGAAGAGAGCAGACAAGTTGTTGTTGTTGAGAAATAAACAAGGGTTGCATGAAGATTTGGAGTATCCTTGACTTTCAATCCAGGACGTTAATGTTTTATACCAGTTTTGCGGTGCTTGCTTCAGTCCGTACAAGGACTTTTTCAGATTGAGAAATTTACCTTTTTTACCGGAGCCTGGAGGGTTAAAGATGTAGACTTCCTCGTCCAAATTGGCATGCAGAAAGGCCCCTTTTACGTCTAGCTGCAGCAGTCCCAGCTTTTTATCCATAGCGAAGGTGAGTTAAGCTTGTAGAGAAGCTATTCTCCCAGTGGGTGCGTAAGTTTCCAAGTAGTACAAGCCATACTTTTGATTGAATCCTTGTACGCAGAGACGTTTTTTATAGTTGGGAGGTTTGCCATGTGCGTTTTCCTTCACTTTGTATACGGGAACTGTTTTGAGTGGGTTGGTCACTTGATCTTCATCCACCTCTTCCCAAACCCCTTGTTCATCAATGGATTGAAATTCTTGTAGCGTAGAGGCCTTTCAGATGGGAATGGTAAGTGCTTCTTCAATTGATGAAGGCAGTTTATCTGCATGATAGCCATACTGATTGGGTTTGTTCAGAGTTTCTCTGTTTTGTAGGGAAGGTTGCAGATTGGCTGATACAATTTCTTGATCCTCCATCTCGTTGTTGGCGGAGTCGGATTCCTCTTCCTCTTTCACAGTATTGGTGAAGTCTAGGCTCAAAGGATCTTCTTCCAAAGGCAACTCAATGGGGATAGATGTGTGATTGATGGGACGATTAGTTGGATTGAAGTTGTTGTTGCATCTATCATCCTGGAGAGTTAATGTAGAGCTGGATGATTTGGAGAACTTGACATGTTTGGTGTCAATGATTTTTCCCAAGCTGGAGAGAACCTTTTAAGATAAAAGGGCAGGATTGAAGCCAATGAGTATACCTGTATCCCCTTTCTCATCCAGTTTGGATTTGATCTGGAGATCACTCAGTCAATACGTCATTAGTGAGCCAATTGGCTTGAGAAAGTCAACCGGGAGTTCCTTTCCATGCATTAGAGTCCACGGTGATTTGCTGCCTTTTTCTTTGGGGATTTGATTGAGTAACACACAGCTTCCTCTGATGACCTCGTGCCAGTAATATTTGAGAATGTTGGTTTCAGCAAAAATTGTTCTTGTTGATTCCATAACGGTTTGATTGGCTCTTTCTACTTGGCCGTTGTGTTGGGAATGATAGGTTTTGGATACAATCTGGTTGATGTGTTTTTCCTTGTAGAACAAAGAGAGTTTTTTTTTAACAAATTCTCCTCCTCCGTCGGAGCATACTTCAGAGGGGTATTGTTGGTTCTTCCTGTATTCATTTTACATGATGAAGATTAGATAACTCGCTGCCTTGTCCTTTGATTGAAGCGGAAAACAAGAGATTTAGCCAGAGAGAGAATCCACAAGGTTGAGCACAAACCAAAAACCTCCCTTTGCCGTGGGGTGGAGAGGACCCATTAGATCAACATGAATGCAATCAAACGGTTTCTTTGCTGGTTGTTGGGCTTGCAAGAAGGTGGCTTTTGTTATCTTGCTCTTGTTGCAGTCAAGAAAATCAATGTTTAGCTTGTCCTTGGCAGAGATAGATTCATTTAGAAACTTTTCCATTTGCCCAAGGCTTGCATGACCCAAGGGTTTATGTATCTTGGGTAGTTTATTGCTGGAGTATAGACCTAGGTTCTTGTCAGTGGCCATGTCTATTACGAACAGGTTGTTGAGGGTTTGGCCCGAGATAAATTTCTTGCCTCAAAACTCCAGGAGGAACATGAAAGATGAGCTTGAAGTTTTGACTCTTATACTCGCGCCTTTCTCAGCCAGTGCTCCAAGCAAGATCAAGTTGACCGTGGCGTCAGGGACCCAGGCGGAATTGCTAAGAAGGACGGTTGATGCAAGAGAGGGTATAAGGGCATCGCCCATTCCCATAATCTTAATGTCTGCGTTTTTCTTGCTGGTCTGGATAGAACCCTTGTTGTTGGAGATTGAAATGGATCAAAATAGAGATTTGTTGACGATCATGTGAATTGAGCATCCAGAATCAAGGATGAACCAATTCGAGCCGGGTTTGCTTTGATTGTTAGTGGAAATTCCGCAGAAGAAGGAGTAAAAGTGTGCTTCTTCTTCTGTTTTCTTCTTTCCTTTATTACCGCAGTTGTGAAGATGCAAGGGTTTCAACTCCAGAAATTTGACCCAGCAAGAGTTGGCGGGGTGTGTAGTGACAGCGGGGTTGTGTTTACCGTTCTCACACCTTGGTCCGTTGTATAGAGCTGTGTTGACTGTTTCACTTTGAGTTTCCTGGGCACTTATTTTGTTCTTATTTTGAGTCAGATGATCAAGGACAGTTTCTATTTTCAGATCGGTGGTAGAGTGCATGATTTGAGTTTTCATGCTCTGCATGGAGGCTGGAAATTTGAATAGGACTAGGTATGCTATGATATCGGTTGGCAGTTCAATGCCAACTTTTGTTAGCTTCTTCAGGTATGTCTTGATGGTTGTGACAAAGGTTTTGATGTTGGTTGTCATTGGGAGGTGAAGGAAGCCGTTCTATACCCTGGCCCTGTTTGCCGATTGAGATGAAGCAAAATGGGAACAAGTTGCGAGCCAGATGAGTTTGGCATCATCCTTGTTGTGATCATTGATGATTTTGTTGTACGTGTTTGTGTCAAGTTTAAAAATCAAATATGCAACAATCTCTTGGTTTGTTTCCTTGTCCAGTTTTGTTGAGCTATCTGCTGAGCTCGTAAGGTGAAAAATTTCTTGTAGCTTGAATATTTTCTCCATTTTCTTTTGCCACATGCTGTAATTATCCTCATTTAGAAGCAGTGTTGATTCAATGAGGACTTTCATGGCTTGATATTTGAAGTTCATGGAATCTCCCCCTGGTCCTGGAGTCAAAGAAGGACCGGCCTCTGGCATTGTGTTGCTTTTAAAAGTGTAGGAATTAAGGGCTGAAAAAACAGGACCAGACTTTTATTTCATTGAGAAGAAATAGTTAGAAACATGAAATAAAGCTGAGGTTTGAAAGGAGAAAGGAAAAGACCAACAGGAGGCTACTGCAATCAATATAGCAGAAGGAAAACAGCACAATTTCTGGAGATGAGCAGAGATATTGAACAGGACCTAAATGGTTGTGGAAGCAAGGTCAGATAAGATGATAAGATTCTTAATCCACGTCAGAAGATAATTTACTCGAGGAGGATCAAGAGCTATGGGAGTGGGATTAGTAAAGATACTAGCAAATGAGTTGATTAGTGATCTCACTCTTGTTAGGCTGGCTGCTGATCAGGGTATAATTGATGGGAGTCTCATTGAAGGTTGAAATTGAGATCTTGAGGAGAGTGTTGTTTGAGGAAGGTTTTTCCCGGGTTCCACCTTGTTGAATGAAGATTGGAGTGAAGGAATGGAGCCGGGAGTACTCTGAACCTAGAGTCCGCGCACTCTAGGAACCAGACCGTGACATACAGCAGCAATCAGACCAGAAAAAAAGAGATCAGAAAGAAAAAAAAGGACACACATGAAACAGTGTGAGAAAGAGAGTCATAAGCCAACATCTTAGACATGTAAGGGAAGGAAACTGAGTTTAACACAAAGAATAAATGACATCAGATTCAACACATAGGGCCTCCGCTCCTTGTCCCGCATTTCCCAATCCGCAGGGCTTGTCCTTGCGTTTACAGACCCGGCTAGCGCCGCGCCCGCGTCCCTGTGATCAATTATAACCAAAACAAGTACCAATCCAAGAGCCAATCAAATATAAAATAAGTAGGAGAATGGACATTCTGGGGTGTCTAGTTATTCCGGCTGTGAACCGGCTAGGACACCCCCTCACCAAATCAGACTTTTACCCTACTCGCGTCCCCCCCCCAAGTTGACGGCTGTCCCAAGCGGTTTGTAGCCTTTCACTCCTCCAAGGTGGCGCTTCGCGCGCGGGTTCCTCCTCAGACAAAGGATCCGGCCCGTCCAATGATCCTGAACTTCCGACGCTGTCCTCCGCGTTTGCGCCATCCCCGGCCGTCTTGTCAAAGGAGGTGGAACCGCGCGCGAAGAAACGCTTGACGTGCAAGGCCGGTTTGAGCAGCGCCCCGTCCAATTCCTTGAGCTGGTAGCTCCTGCCCTTGAACTTGGATGCCACGCGGAAGGGGCCGTTCCATTGTTTGGTGAAAAGTTTTCCCCACTGAGATTCCAGACTCCGGTTGTACAGCAAAACCAAGGCACCCTTCCACAGAGGATCCCGGAGCAGTGGGAACAGCATTTGTCCCAATAGCAAACCAAAGCCATCCTCATCTTTGGCAACCTTTCAGCGGCCTTTGAAAGGGTCTTGTCCCGTCGGAGAAGCTTTTTGGCGCGCGCTTCCACGAGTTCTGCGGAGGTCTTCACTTTCCACCAGTCCACGCCCGAGAATTTTTCAAGCTTGATGTCCACCGGAAGCACCGGACGTTGTCCGTAGAGGAGTTTGTAAGGCAAGTAGCCCGTAGAGCATTTGACCATGATCCTGTCCGCATAGAGGACCGCCGTAAGGGCCTCCTGCCACCGTTTACCGTCCTCCCCACACATCTTTACCAGAGCGTCCTTAATGGGCTGGTGGCCGCTTTCAATCTTTCCGGCACCCTCCGGATAGTATTCTGTGACCCGCCCAAACTTAGCTCCGCAACTCTGGACCAGTGGCATCAAACGCCCCCAGAACTCCGCGCCTCCGTCAACAGTGACCAAGAAAAGCAAACTGTACCGTGAAAACCAATCTTCCTCCAAGAACTGAGAAACCTTTTCCGCCGACAACTTCACCAGAGGACAAGCCTCAACCCAACCTGACAGATTGTCCCGCGCGACCAGCAGGTACGCAAACTTCCCTGCCTTTATGTGAACCACATCGAGGGAGACCCGCCCAAACAACGCGTCCTCCCCCGTAGGGTGAGCCACCTCCCTGGGCAGCCTAGAAATCCGCCGTTGACATGCTTCGCAAGACTTCACCCATTCCCGTACTGCGCGCACCACACCTGGCCACCAGAACCTTGCCTTCACCCGCCTGCACGTTTTAATTTCGCCCCGGTGCCCAAGGTTGTTGTGGAGACACCTCAGAACCATTTCCTGGTCCCTCCTCGATGTCGTGACCACCAAAGGCACCGGGGTACTTTGTTGCCACAGTTGCCCATCCTGTATGTAGAAGTTGGTTGCCTGCCGCTTTGCCCTCCAAATTTCTTTTCCTGAAGCTTCCTTGGGAAACCGGAGATTCCGCAAGAAGGAGCACAAGATTGCGTAGCGCTCGGACTGCTGCAGCGGAAGGGCAACCTCTGTCTCCATCATACCCACACGAATAACCAGAGACTCCACGTCCAAGGGCTCCGCCCCCTCAAACGGATCCACCCGCGGATACCGCAACAGCGCGTTGGGCATTGTGAACACCTTCCCTGGAACATGAACCACGCCAAAAGTGAAGAGCTGGAGAATTGCCACCCACCTAGTCATAGGAGCCTTTGTCAGCGTTGGAGAATTGATCATCCTTGCCAGGGCCTCCGCGTCAACCAGAAGCTCAAAGTGCACCCCCCAGAGCAGGTGCTGAAGCCTCCTAACTTTGGCTGCAAGTACCAACTCTCCGTTGCTGTAAAAGTCACAGACTCATAGAGAACCGGCCTATCCTTACCATCCTCCTCCTGCGTCAGGACACCGCCTGCGCCAAACTTGCTAGAGTCAACGGCCAAACGGATCCCTCCCGCGTTGTAGTCAAGGTTGCTGAGGACAATATTGGGGCCCACAATTTCCTTGAGCTTTGCAAAGGCAGCATCACACCGCGCCGTCCATTCCCATTCCACGCCTTTCCAGGTCAGCGCCCGCAGCGGACTTGCAACTTCCGCAAACCGTTTGATGAACATGCAAACATAGCTGCACAGTCCCAAGAATTGGAGAATATGCAAGTGGGTCCTTGGGGTTGGCCATTTGAGAAATTTGTTTCATTTCTTTGCTGCAATTCTCCTGCCCTCAAAAGCCACCACATGGCCTAGCACTTCCAACGCCAGAACACAAACTGCCAACTTCCCCCCCAATACCGTAAGTCCTGCCTCCTCAATTCAAAACAAGACCCGCTCTAATGTCTGCGCGTACTCCCAGATGAAGCGGCGGATCTTTGGGGCCTCCTCTAGCACCGCACCCCCGTAATCCATCTTTGGTCCTTTGATACCAGCGTCGTCGATGAAGATCAGAACCCCGTCTGGTATGTCTTCCCGCAGGATCCACGTCATCTGGGCTTGATAGACTGCCACCAATTTTGTCGCCCCCTGCGGCAACCACGTCAACTGCATCCTTCCCAATCCTGTCTTGAAGGAGGTCAGCGGCCCCGAGTTGGAATGGAGCTCGCGCTGATCATACCCCCCCATTACATTGACCAAACCGTAACACGCCCGCCCGGCCATCAATTCCAGGAACTTGTCCACGTGCGGAGGCAATCCCGCGTCTTGGATAGTGAGCGAGTTAAGCCGCTGCAGGTTGTGAACAATCCTAAGCAACTTCCCGTCCTGTTTAAAAACAGCGAAAATTGGGCTAGAGTAGCTTGATGTTGACTGCTTGTACAACCCCGTCCTCACGCATTCCGGGACCAGTTCCAAGAAGGGTTCCGGCACAGTCCGAGGGATTGGAATTGGCTTGATTTTCCAGGGCTCATGCCGCACCGTGGGGATTACATAGGGGTCACCAACCTTGCCCTTCAGCAATCCGCGCTCGTCGGGCCCAAAGGGAAGGGCCTTCTTGCGGAGCACCAACACCAATGCTAGCAAATCCTTCTCCTCCGTACTCAACCACCCCGCCGGCCCAAAATTCAGCGCCTCAATTCGCTTGTCTGTGGTCCGCGCCAACCGTGTTACCCACCTGAACTTCTTCAACGGACTCACCCAGGGATCCCGAGACCAGGAGATTGGCCTCAGAGGCCCGTTCAGCCCCTGCGGCATGGGCTCGTTCTGGGGCCGCACCTTTTGGGCCACAGGCTTGTATCGCCCCGCGTTGCACCTAACTATCCTTACGTGCCTGCGGTCGCCGTTTTGAATCCTGGAAACAATCAACCTGCGGCTCTTGCCGACCCAGAATTACGTCACCGCACTCAACCAAGAGGAACAACAATGGCTTCCAAACCTTTGCGACCTCCACCGCCCCATCTAACCGACATTCCCCCCATTGAGCGCCCGCAAACCCATAGCACACTTCCTCCGCACCAAGCCCAACTCATCCACCAGTTTTGACAGGAGCAGGTTGACCATTGACCCACTGTCCACCATTGCCCACACTTTCCTTCCCACAATCTTCAGTGAGACATAGGCGAGTGGCACCGACACGGCTTTGGATCGGCACAACTCCCGTTCCGCTTCCCCCTTTGCCGCATTCACGCGCTGCACTGTTGCCAGGATCCTGCAGCCCCCATGCTCCTTCAGCACCTGGACCATTTCCTTGACAACCACTGGAGAGACCGCGATCAGCTCCCGTAGCGTGAGAGGTATCGGGACCTCACTCCCCATCACTTGCCAAATGACTTCTGGGGCCTTCCTTCTTCCTCCGGAGCTGATCGCCGGCGCGTCACCCCCCAACCCTTGAGCCCCGGCCCTCAGAGCTTGATTTAACGGCTGCTCTTTGGCCTCCACGTCCATCCTTTCCAACACAATCCGCTTGTTTGCCACCGGCGTCCTAGCTTCCGCCTCCACACGCAGTGCCCTCCACGTTTTGGGCCCAGTGACAATCCCGAGGGACACCTGAGCGGCCCCTGCGGGTTGGGCCCTCACCCTAACCTGCTCCACCGGCGGTGGCTGACCAGCCCCCAGGTCCACCGGTTCGCCCGACGGCAATATGTAGGTCCCCCCCGACCCGCTGTGGTGTCATTATATAGCCTCGGGTTGGGGACTGCGTCGCTGCCTGCGCGCTCAGCATCTGGTAGGTTAGGCTCAGCAGTGGGGGTGCGCCGGTCCTCAGCAGTAGCCGCTGCGGGTTCAGCAGTAGCCGCTGCGGGCTCAGCAGTGGGCGCGGCGGGATTGAGCACGCGACTGCGGGCCGGGCCTGACTAAGGGAGGCGGGCCGCGACCCGCTTGGATGTCCAACTCATGGATGGAGCTGGGCCGACCAGGTTCTTGGAACGGCTAGTCGGGGGAGGAAAAAGCGGGGCGACAGCGGGGCTATATGCGCGGGCAGCCGCGCGCAAGCGCGGGCCGGCCACGGACGGGAAATCCACGATGGCGCGTCGGGTGGATGCGCGCAAGCGCGGTGAACCTTTGGTATCGCGCGGCGGAGGGCCGCGCCACAAAAAGACGAACCGGATGCGCGTAATGGCAGGTGAGCTGGCGGGGATAGGGTATGGGTATGGGTTTAGGGATGGGTCAGGGTTCTGGGTCTAGGGTTCCTTCTTCATGGTTGCCAGTCTGTCTTTGTGCTTGTGCTTAGGTTAGGGTTGAGGGGGAGGGCTCAAATACCCTTCCCCTTGACTCCGGGTTGTAAGGGGGATCAATCAATCAAATATCTCTATCTCTCTCACTCTCTCTCACTCTCTCTCTCTCTTGGAGAAAAGGAAAGGAAGCATTCTCTGTCTTACAGACGCTAGAACCATTGATCCCGTAACTAGGGACAACTTTGTGAGGGATAACCTCTAAAGTTTCCACATCTGGGGTTCTGGCCGGGAACTTTCAATCCGTTCTCAGTCTCTTGAAGATTACGCAGAATGCTACTGACAACCGCTCCGGGATCCAATTCTCCCCTTCCCTACCCTCCACGCCCGACTCCCGTCTCTGCTGCTCAACCCCCTCCGCCGCCGTCCGCTCATGCTCCTAGAGTTAGCGGGTTCGCTCCTCCCTCGGAAGGGTTGTCGGACATGGCGGCAGAGGCCCCTCGCCGCGTTTGGTTGAGGCCGAGGGATTTCCCTCATCTTTGGTTCAGTACCTTGGATGTCGAGCGGTTCCTTTCTAGGTTCGAAGGGATCGCGGACTCGGAGGGCGCGTCGGGCGCGGATAAGGTTTGGACTATCGTGCTGTTCATTACCGAGGAGGAGAAGCTGCGGGACGTGGAAGAAATGGTTGGATACGAGAGGCAAGACTGGGGGAAGTTGAAAAGCAAGATGTTGGCAAGGTGGGGAAAGCGTGAACCTCGGTTTTGGGAAAGCGACTTCAATCGAGCTGCGGAGGAGGCGATCGAGAAGGGTGGGGTGCGATCGCGCGAAGGATTAGTGAAATATATGTCAAGGTTCGAGCGAATCTACGGGTACCTTGCAAAGAACGAGGTCATCGCGGGTCAGATGGGTGCCATGAAGCGGGCGTTTCTGGGGGGTCTCGCGCCCCAGCTCCGTTCCAGAGTGCAACAATACCTGTACGACCACGGCCTGGTTAAGAGGTTGCTGGATGGGAGCGTCGCGATTCTCCCCGATCTTTCGGTTATCCGTCAAGCCGTGGAAAGCGAAATCAATTTGGACAAGCTCATCGCGGATACGGCACGAACGTACCCGTCTTCCTCCAAGAAATCGGTCACGATCTCGGCGCCGGCCCCCGACCAAACTTTGGCCGCGCGGCCGCTGATGCCCTCTCATGCCGGACTTTCCCAGCAGCCTCCGGGACCATCAGTCGGGGAGATAACGGAGATTCTGCGGGACATAAGGGTTTTCCTCAGCCGGACACCGGCTCCTACAGCTCCGGCAGCCGCACCGTTTCCGGCGGCTCCTTCTCAACCGCGCGCGGTGCCGCCTCACATGGCGGAGGGGTTCCAGCCCCCTAGCGGATCATCCGGATCGTACGGGTCGCCGCGATGTTCATATTGCGGGGAGAGAGTGCACTGGAAGTCAGTTTGTGAGGATCTCACTCGGGACATGGACGAAGGGCTTGTTCGCGCATCCGGGATGACATACATATTTCCGACAGGTGAATCGGTGGACCTGACCAAGGACAAGCCGCCACCAATGGTGCAAGTGCGGGAAAGAGCGAAGGCCAAGACCAAGACTGCTTGGGTCTCGCTTGGGATTGTCACCGCGCCCGGAACCTGGGTAGCGCCGAGAGTGGAGGCTGAAGTAAGGGCATTGGCGGCGAATGAGCGTATTGCAATGGATGTTGACAAGCGACCAACGGCCTCAAAGCCAGTCGCGCGAGTACCGAATTCGGACGGGCCATCCTCTAATTCCGCAGGAAAGAAGAAGGCCGCAGACATTGTCCGAAGGGTAATGGGGAACGACTCACCAATACCCCTGACCCTACAAGAGCTAGCGGCGGTGTCCCCCGCGGTCGTCGATGAGATGGTCCAGGCCTTGAAAGATTGCGGTCAGGGTTGGGTGCTGACGACGGTTCAGCGGGTTAACGTGGCGGAGGAGGAAATGGATCCCGAGCCGTGCCGGTCAAAGTCGGTATCCGTCCCGCTTGCTTATGTCGCAATGACCATTGCCGGGCGGAAGGTGTGGGCGATGGTGGATAGCGGGTCGATGGTCAACCTGCTCCCATCAAGGTTGGTGGACGAGCTTGGTCTGGTGCGGAGGAAGTGTGCAATGGGCCTTCGGGAGTTAAATGGCGGAGAATGCCGCGTGGACGG
Source organism: Puccinia polysora (assembly GCA_025617555.3). Lineage (NCBI taxonomy): Eukaryota > Fungi > Basidiomycota > Pucciniomycetes > Pucciniales > Pucciniaceae > Puccinia > Puccinia polysora. The sequence goes on along the minus strand of CM062617.1, from coordinate 56,478,235 downwards.
AGTAGTAGAGGCGGAGGAGGTGGAAGTCGCCAAGGTCTGTAAGCCTCTGTCATTTCTCTCAGTGGAATGCGGAGACGTGATTCTAGGTCGGCCATTCATGTTTGGGTTCCAAGCCCAAATGGCCTTCAACGCCAAGGAAGGAACGGAGGCGCTGACAGTTGAAGACTCGCTTGGAGCGCGGTTTGAGATGACGATCTGCGATCATGGGAGAGGGAAATGGGTACAGGATCCAATGTCTGGCGGCAACAAGGAGTCCGGCGCGGGGGTTGACCGTAAGGGTTACCCTGCGGAGGATTTTTCCTAGTCGGCCGCGGGAACCGTGCGGAGCAGGCTCCGGCTCAGCACGGGCGGCCGACAGGTGATGAGCAAGCGGGGGAGGGCGCGCGTGGGGCGCAGGTGCCAGAAGTAAGTCCCATTCCTCAGTATGCATCGCCAGAAGGCGCTACGCTTCGAAAACCCTATCATTGTGCCACAGTCGTGAGCAAAGGCGAAAGCCCCGGTCTGGTCATTACTAGGACTTACAACGGCGACGATTGGGTCTGGATGGCGCGGTGTAACGCGGGCAAGTACAAACCGGTAGCGCGGAAAGTCCGGCCGCGGAACGAGCCAATGCCTCAGGGGCTCAACAGACCTTTACGACCAATCGCGTGGTCCCGCAACCCGTGGGAGACGCCCCTTAGGAAGAATGGATGGGTAACGCGGTCGGCGCGAATCACGGACAAGCGGGTGGACGCCCTTAACTTCGGACCGACGGGATGGCTGAGTGCGGAGGAGATGGATCTGCTGGTGTCGGTATTGGTAATGAGGGAGAAGGCGCTTGCTTTTGGACCGGACCCGCGCGGGTTGTTGAGAGGTGAGATCGGGGACCCTTACGTTATTCCCACTGTCCCTCACAAACCGTGGCAAATCAAGCCGATTCCAATCCCCCGTACCGTTTGGGAGCCCTTTCTGGAGCTGGTACGGGAGCGCGTGAGGACGGGGCTTTACGAGCAATCCACGTCAATCTACTCGAGTCCTATCTTTGCCGTCGTTAAGCAGGACGGGAAGTTGCTAAGGATTGTTCACGACCTTCAGAGGCTAAATTCGTTCACTATTCGCGACGCGGGGCTTCCCCCGCGCGTTGAAGAATTTCTGGAGTCGATGGCAGGGCGCGCTTGCTACGGGCTGGTGGACGTGATGGGGGGATATGACCAGCGAGAACTCCACCCTGACTCGCGGCCACTGACGGCGTTTGAAACCGGGCTAGGGAGGATGCAGCTGACGCGGCTACCGCAAGGTGCGACCAACTCAGTGGCGGTATACCAAGCCCAAATGACCTGGATACTACGCGACCACCTTCCGGAAGGCGTGCAGATCTTCATCGACGACGCTGGCATTAAAGGCCCCAGGACGGACTACAAGGGCGCAGTCCTAGAGGATGCACCCCCAATCCGGCAATTTGTCTGGGAATACGCGGAGACTCTGGAACGAGTCCTCTTCTGAATTGAGGAGGCAGGCCTTACTGTGTCCGGGAAAAAGTTGGCGGTCTGCGTTCCGGCGCTCAAAGTACTGGGGCATGTCGTGGCCTACAACGGGAGGCAAATAGCGGAGAAGAAGCGGAATAAGGTTCTTGAATGGCCAACCCCTTGGACAGTGTCGCACGTCCTACAGTTTCTGGGGCTGTGCAGCTACGTCCGCATGTTCATCGAGCGGTTTGCGGAAGTAGCGAGCCCAATGCGGGCATTGACGCGTAAGGTGGCGGAGTGGAAGTGGACCGAGGGATGCGATGCCGCTTTCGCGAAGCTCAAGGAAATTGTGGGGCGCGACATTGTCCTTCGGGACCTTGATTACGACCCCGGAGGGATACGCCTGGCGGTTGACTCTAGCGAGTTCGGCTCCGGGGGGGTCTTGACACAGGAGGAGGACGGAAAAGATAGGCCGGTGCTCTACGAATCGGTCACCTTTACCGCGACAGAGAGTCGGTATTTGCAGCCGAAGCTGGAGCTGTGCGGTGTCACCAAGATCGTACGGCAGTTGCAGCACCTTTTGTGGGGCGTGCACTTAGAGCTTCTGGTTGACGCGGAGGCCTTGGCGCGAATGATTAACTCACCGACGCTGCCAAACGCGCCCATGAACAGGTGGGTAGCGTTCCTCCAGTTGTTCTCCTTTAACGTGGTGCACATCCCAGGAAAGGTGTTCACGATGCCGGACGCGCTGTCGCGGTACCCGCGGGACGACCCATACGAGGGGGCGGAACCCTTGGACGTGGAAGCTCCGGTCGTTCGGGTAGGAAAGACGGAGGCGGCGGTTTGTCTTCCGTTGCGTCAGTTGGGATGTTACGCGGTCTTGTGCTCTTATTTGCAGGATCTCCGGTTCCCCGAGGGCACGACGGAAACGGTCATCCGATGGGTGAGGCGAAACGTTCTGAACTTCTTCTTACAAGACGGTCAGTTATGGCGGCGGAGCGGTTCCGTGCCTCTTGTTGTCGCGACTTCTAGGGCCGACCAGGAGGTAATTCTAGGAAGTCTGCACGACAACCTTGGTCATTGGGGTGAGGTCAAAACACGGAGGAGGGTGAAAGCGAGGTTTTGGTGGCCGGGGGTCGTTCGCGCGGTGCGCGACTGGGTGAAGTCGTGCGAGGCCTGCCAACGGCGAAGCTTGAGGCTGCCCAAGGAGGTCGGCCGCCCCACGGGCAAGGACGCGCTGTTCGGGCGCATTTTTCTGGACGTGGTCCACATCAAGGCGGGTAAGTTTGCGTATTTGCTGGTTGCGCGCGACAATCTGTCCGGGTGGGTGGAAGCGAGGCCCCTAGCGAAACTATCAGCGGAAAAGGTGGCTCAGTTTCTGGAAGAAGACTGGTTCGCGCGCTACGGGTCGCTTCGCTTGGTCACCGTTGATGGAGGGGCGGAGTTTTGGGGACGCCTGATGACGCTGGTGCAGAGTTGTGGAGCAAAATTCGGCCGCGTGACGGAATACTACCTGGAGGGCGCAGGGATGATTGAGCGGGGGCATCAACCAATCAAGGATGCCCTGGTGAAAATGTGCGGCGAGGAAGGCAAAAGGTGGCAGGCGGCACTCCCCGCGGTCCTTTTTGCCGATCGGATCTCCGTGAAGCGGTCGATGGGGTATTTGCCTTATGAGCTACTCTACGGGCAGCGGCCTGTGCTTCCCGTGGACATCAAGCTGAACACGTTTTTGGGCGTGGATTGGTGGAAGGTTAAGACGTCCGCGGATCTGATTGAGGCGCGGGCTGAACAGCTCCTTAGGCGTGAGGAGACCTTGGGAAAGGCCGCGGAGCGGTTGAAGAAAACCCGGACGGCGTCAGTCCGCTATTGGGACGAGCGCTGTTCCCATCGCCTCCGGGATCCGCTGCGGAAGGGGGACCTGGTCCTGCTGTATAATCGGAGTCTGGAATCCCAGTGGGGCCGGCTTTTCGCCAACCGGTGGAACGGGCCGTACCGCGTGGCCTCTAAGTTCTTGGGCGGCAGCTACGGACTTGAGGAATTGGACAGGACGCCGCTTAAGCGGAAGGCCGCGGCTTCGCACGTGAAACGCTTCTTTGCGCGCGGTTCCACTTCCTTCGACGAGACGGCAAGCGATGATTCGAGGCCCGGGGGCGAATCGGTTCCAGAGTCGGACGACGGCGCGGATCGTTCGGACAGCAAAGTAGTGGCGCGCGACCCGGAGAAGTAGGAGGTTGCAGACGGCTGGGGACAGCTGTCAAGCTGGGGGGGGGGGGCGCTAGGTGGTTAAGCTTTATTTGGTGAGGGGGGTGTTTTAGCCGGTTCACAGCCGGGACAACTAGACACCCCAGAATGTTTGTTTCCTTATGTTTTGGTTTGGGCTTGGCTTTGGATTGGTACTGGTTATGGTTTATTTATTGCAGGTACGCGGGCGCGGCATGGCTTCGGGCCCGCAAACGCGAGGACGAGCCCCGCGCACGGATGGCGGGACAAAGAGCTCTGCAAAAAAAAAAAAAAAAAAAAAAAAAAAAAAAAAAAAAAAAAATATAATAATAAAATAAAATAATAAATATAGGATATTTTCTTTCTCTTCTTTGGATTCGGGCTGTTTTCTTTCCTTTTGTCTGTTTCTCTCCTGTTTCTTTCTTCAACGGACGGGCGCGACGGTCAGGGATGGTATGGACGCGGATTAAAGCTTAGCTTGGTAAGGGGGTGCTCTAGCCGGTTCACAGCCGTAACAACTAGACACCCCAGAATTTTCGTTCCCATCGCTTCTCCCTTATACTTCCGGTTGTGAGCGCGCGCTGTCGGCGCGTTGTTTGTTTTGTTTTGTAGTACGGGTACGGGGAACTGTGTGGCAGTCCGTCTGGGGCGGTCCAGGTACCTCTTTTCTTGGAATAACTGGTCACTTACGGTTTCTCACGGAGGGAGCGCGCAGACGTGGATCTCAACCTCAACCTCACTCACACTCACTTCTCACGCGGACGCGGCTCTCGGTCTTTTACTCACTTTCCACCTGGACGCGCGGACGCGGCCCTTTCTTTTCCTCGCGCAGCAATATGTATTTCTCCAACGAACGCGGTACAACAATAGGATAAGAAAAGTAGGCGGGAAGGGAGAAAAGGAAGAAGGTGGGGGCGTCTAAGCCATTCGCATCATTTCCTCCATGTCCGCCCTTGATGATGCCAGAAGGGCCCGGTAAGACGCCAAGAACTCGCGCCGGGATTCGGAGGATTGGGCTCCGGGGGTCGCCAGGAAGTTGCGGAGCATTGCGGTCGACCGTTCCGCGAAAGCCTCAAAGCCAGCCGCCGGGAGTGCCATCACGACCGGGATCTCCGGGATCTCGGGGGAATTGAGGGAAGGCGGTGCCGGTGCTGGGACGGGGCTTGATCCAAGCGAGCAAGGAGGTGATGAGGGGGTCCCCGGGGCATCGCGCGGAGGGCTCAGTCCATCTGGGGGCAATGACGGAACAATGATCGGGGACGGCGGAGGAGGGACCTCGGGGGTAGTAGGCCTCCCATCCGAGACCGCTGGTGACGCGGGCGGCAGTGGAGTACCTTGTGGAGCCGGGGCGGAAGGAGCCAGTGTAGGTGCCGGAGGGGGAACCGGGGCTGCAGCAGGGCGACGCCGGAGAATCTCATCAAGTCGCGGGTCCCTCGCGCCTTCCCTCATCCGAACGCGGTCTGACCAGAATCGTACGGCCCTCCGATAGTCGTCAACGGACGAGAAATCTTCCTTCCGCGGCGGTCCTGCGTGGCGAAAGGGGGAAGCCAAGTCGCGACCCTCGCTCGGCGGAGGGCGGCGGGAAGGGGAGCCCGGCGGAGTCCATGAGTCCTCCAAGATGGTGTTGTCGTCCAAAACCACAAACGGGTCGGGACGAGCCCTTTTGCGCGGCCTGGGGCGGGAGCCGAAGTTGGGGGGGGCTTGGGGCATGCCATCGCTAAGCAAGCAATGGCGATGGCCGCAACGGCAATCGACACAGGCGCGTCGACCAGGAGCGATCAAGCACGCGTGCCCGTGCCGGGCGCAGAATTCGCAGGGAAGCATGACGGCGATGAGCGTGGGAGGGGAGTTGGTGGAGTGTGAAAAGAGGAGTGGGTAGGGAGGAGCGGGGTGCAGGTAGTCAAGGTGGCGATGGGAAGGGACCTCTGGGGACAGAACTCAAGTTGGGGGGGGATGTGGTGTCATTATATAGCCTCGGGTTGGGGACTGCGTCGCTGCCTGCGCGCTCAGCATCTGGTAGGTTAGGCTCAGCAGTGGGGGTGCGCCGGTCCTCAGCAGTAGCCGCTGCAGGTTCAGCAGTAGCCGCTGCGGGCTCAGCAGTGGGGGCGGCGGGATCAAGCACGCGACTGCGGGCCGGGCCGCGACCCGCTTGGATGTCCAACTCATGGATGGAGCTGGGCCGACCAGGTTCTTGGAACGGCTATTTGGGGGAGGAAAAAGCGGGGCGACAGCGGGGCTATATGCGCGGGCAGCCGCGCGCAAGCGCGGGCCGGCCACGGACGGGAAATCCACGACGGCGCGTTGGGTGGATGCGCGCAAGCGCGGTGAACCTTGGGTATCGCGCGGCGGAGGGCCGCGCCACAAAAAGACAAACCGGATGCGCGTAATGGCAGGCGAGCTGGCGGGGATAGGGTATGGGTATGGGTTGGGGGATGGGTTGGGGTTCTTGGTCTAGGGTTCCTTCTTCATGGTTGCCAGTCTTTCTTTGTGCTTGTGCTTAGGTTAGGGTTGAGGGGGAGGGCTCAAATACCCTTCCCCTTGACTCCGGGTTGTAAGGGGGATCAATCAATCAAATATCTCTATCTCTCTCACTCTCTCTCACTCTCTCTCTCTCTCGGAGAAAAGGAAAGGAAGCATTCTCTGTCTTACAGACGCTAGAACCATCGATCCCGTAACTAGGGACAACTTTGTGAGGGATAACCTCTAAAGTTTCCACACCGCGAACCAACCCCTCCTTCATGTCCTTGGTCAGATCCGCGCAACCAGACTTCCAATGACTTTTATCACTGCAATCTGTGCACTGACAAACCAAAAACCCCCCGTTGGTCCGCTACTGGGCTGAAAGCCCCCTCTTGCATGGGGCGGCAGATCAGGCAAGAAGGCGGGAGGCGGAGACGTTGGCTGGGCCGCCATCCGATTCATGAGTATCCGCAAGTCCCGTAGCATGTCTGTGACCTTGTTCACAGGTACTCCCATTGACTGCGAAGGGGCCACGGGCCGTTCCGTCACCGGCCGATTCGCAAGCGGTACCGGCATCAGGGCCGGGGTGGAAAAGGCCATTGGCTTCCTTGAACTTGCCAGGAACAACAGGGCCGTATCCTCAATCAGCTCTTCCAAGTCAATCTTGCTTTTGACCTCCTGGTTGATTACGCCCAGGCTGGGAAGGAGAGCAACGCTCCCATCCACTTACTGTGTTACCAACCCGGGCTTGAATAGGTAACGCTGGACCCGCTCCCAAAGTTGCGGGGCGAGCCCACCTAGGAATGCCCGCTTCATGGCCCCTGTCTGACCCGCCACCACCTGGTTCTTTTCTAGGTAGCTATAGATTTGGTCAAACTGGGACTTGTACTTGGACAGATTGCTCCGTGTTTGCACCCCACCTCCGGAAATTGTCTCACCCACCGTTTGCTCAAAGTCCGTTTCCCAAAAGCGGGGCTCGTGCTTCCCCCACCTTGCCACCATCTTGGCCCAGAGCCTTCCCCAGTTGCAAGCCTCGTAACCTGCCATATCCTCCACGTCCCAAAGCGTATTCTTGTCCGCGATGAAGAGAATGACCATGCGGACCTTGTCCTCACCCGTCGCATTTTCGGAGTCCGCAATATCCTTGAATCTTGCCAGAAAACGCCCGATTTCCGCGGTGTCAAATCAGAGATGGGGGAAGTTCTGCGGCCTAAGCCACACCCGTCGCCAAACCTCAGCTGCCTCCAAAGGCTCTGAACAAGGAGGAGCAAAACTGCCGGACCAAGTAGTTGGCGGTGGTGGAGGTGTTGGCCCGCCAGCTCCCGGCCAGAGAGGGAACAAGGGTGGAAAATTTGATCCTGGGGTAGTTGTGGGCAGCATTGCACCCGATAGCTTTGAGAGACCTAGACAAAAGATTACTTCCGGGCCAGACCCCCAGATGTGGAAGATAAAGGAGAGTTACGCTCCTTATTTGTCTGCAAGTCCGGAAGTTATTGATCTAGGCGTCTGTAAGGAGGTTGGATGTGATGAGTTCTTAAGTGTAGTGAGATAAAATAGAGATAATGAGATGTATTCTTTTTCCTTCAATCCTTCCTCTTCCTTTCCTTTCCTTTTCTGATAGATGGATTTATTCATTCCTCCCTTTCCCCCCCATAACCCAACCCAGAGTTGAGGGTGAGGACTTGGTTCCCCCCCCTTCAACCCTAACCTAAGTACAACCACAAATGCAAAAGAACAATGAAACACAGTCCCTAAGCACAGAACCCTAGACCAACCCTACCCCTCCATTCCGTGCCCCATACCCGTGCCCTTCAATATCAACGTACGCCCGGTTTGTCCTTCTCATGGCGAGGCCCTCCGCCGCGCCCTACTTGGAGCCCCCCGGTTTGCCTGCCCGCGCGCGTCCGCGGGCCTCGCGGCCCGCAAGTCGGCCTGCGCGCGCCTAACCCCCAATTGCCCCACCCTTGCCTTCCGGACTAGCCACCCGCAAGCTTGGTCGGGCCTGCTCCATCACTTTGTCCGCGTTTCCTGGGCGGGTCGCGGCCCGGCGCCCTTGGAGTAGGCCCGACTCCCACCTGGTGCTGAGCCCTGCAATTCCTACTGCTGAGCCCGCAGCGGCTGCTGCTGAGCCCTCAGCAGGCACTGCTGAGACCGCGCGCACCCAAATGCTGAGCCCGACCTACCCAACCGCTGAGCGCACAGCCCGCGACGCAGCTCTCAACCCAAGGTTATAAATACGACACCACAAAGATGGTCAAAATCTGCTTGAGATTCTGCTTGGCCATTCCCATAAAACATAAAAGATATATACCGCATACCCTAATTCATATAATTGGAATGGAAGCCAAGCAATTTGGCTATTTCCCTCAGGTCATCCATTCTGATAGAGTTAAAGAGTACCAGACAATGAAAGATTGCTGTGAGAAGAACCTCATTTTTTTAAGAAATTCCAATCCTTATACAGCCAAGAAAAACGGCCTTTCCAAACAATGAAAGCGGACCATCATTGAGTCTCTTAGAAGAACGCTAGAAGACTCTGGTATCAATAAACTCCTGTGGCATGAAGTGATTAAGTCTTTCACCCTTGCTCTGAATCAAATTCTGTCACACAAGAGCAATCCCTCACCCTATAAAATTTTCAAAAATAAAGAATTACCCTTAAACTTTTTTAAGCCTATTGGAATAAATCTGATAGTCTTAGCCCCTCCAGGAATGCCACAATCCAAACTGGCTCCAAAAGGCCTTCCCGGAACCCTAATTGGATACAACAAGGAACTACAATTCTATTGAGTCCTTCTGGAAAGCGGCAGAATCATTGATTCAAGACGCATTAAGTTTCTCAACTACAACCCTAAAGACAATAGCTCCAAACTACCCTCAATTTACAACGACAATGAGAAATTCTCTCCTACTGAATATCCTCCTACTCTTCCCCAAACCAGGGAAATAAACTCAGAGGAAGAGACCTTGGACAAGTTGGAAGGATCTATAGATCCTGAGTTTCACTCCTGTTCCAACACTTTGCCACCAAGTAATACTAATGACAAACTAGAAGAACAGGATGAAGATCAAGTCAATGAACCTCTGCCAACCAAGTCCATCTTGTTAAAAGAGATGAATTGATTCAACGTAAGACTGAAAACTAAAGAAATGAAAGAACATTAACAAGAGCCCAGATTTGAACATGACAAGTCCAGAGTGAGAATACAAACATTCAGCAATGATCAGAGAGTTTGAAAAATGAAAACAGGCAGGAGTTGAGTGTTGGAGGACATGGACGGACAATATCAGATGTACTTTAGAATGAAGAAAGATTGTGACGGTTAGATAAATCAGATTGAGGATTAGAGGATAAATGGATAAAAGGATATGATATCTCACCGGGCACAGGCAGGGCATGATAAGATTGAGGAAATTTGAGCAATGAAGGAAATAAAAGAAACTGAGAAAAAATAAATGAAAGAATAAAGAAGGAGATCAATGAGGGCGTTGATTGGTTGAGTGACAGGATTGAGGTTGTTAAAAGGGTGAGGAGAGTTTCTGGTCAGGAGAGTTGTCGATGAGATTGAGTATGATCCAATCTCCCCTTGACGAATATTTCAAATAGTGAAGTAGAGTCTCTACACCTGTGAAGGGCTATTGTGTGCGCGGTATGAGTGCGCCGTAGAATGAACAAGAGAGGACCCAAAACTTAACACCCCTCCATGCCTGATGAGATATTAGAGCCATCATTCAAGGAAGAAGCAAGAAAAGGAGATAACATCAATATTCTTTGCACAGAAGATGCTTTGGTGAGTGGGTCAGCTCTCATTTGCGTAGATCTTATGAGAATAATTTCAATTTTCTTATTCGCTAACTCTTCTCTCATCCCCTTAGTCTTTAAGTCTAAGTGCCTTGTCTTAGAGTTCGACCCAAACTTCCTAATTTTATCATTGAGGCCGCTATTGTTGATATGGAGAGGTATGGACTCCGGGGAATCTTTGAATATTTCATTCATTAGGGCCTTGATCCACGTTGCTTTGTGATATGAGTCGACAAGTTCATTCAGCTCCGCATCCGCGGAAGACCAGGTTATGCTCTTCTGCTTGCAGCTGTTCCATGAGACCAGACTGCCAAACGTAACACAGAGATATCCAGTTTGGGATTTTTGAGTGTTTGGATCATCGGCCCATGAGGCGTCCAAGAATACTTCCAGCGGCTTTGCTTGAGAAAGATACTTGAGCTTGAGTTGATAATGTTGTGTAGATTTGAGATACTTCCAAGTCTTCTTTAATTCATTCCAATGAGTGATCCCGGGTTTAGTATTGAATCGGGCTAAGCTTGAGACTGCAAAGCTGATGTCGGGCCTTGTGAAGCAAGCTATATGGTTAATTAATCCTATAGCTGATCTATAGTTTATGTTAAGAGTTTTGAATTTCTTGTGTTCCTCATCTGAGGCCGGAACAAGTTGGAGATTACAAGTAAGTGGCGTAGACAACCCTTTGCAATTAGTCAGACCCAATTCTTTGAGTCCGTGCTGAATATGGTTTGGTTGGCTGAGAAGGATTCGTCCCTTTTAGACTTTGATTTTCATTCCAAGTATCGTATTTGGGTCTTGACTTGCCAACCCCTTGAATTTGTCGAGAAATTTTTCTTCGAAGTTTTGCCCATCGCCTACTAAAATAAAATCATCGACATGGAAAAAAAATCTGGATTTTCCGTTGTTTGATAAAAAGAGACAGGGGTCGCAGGCCGATTTGTAGAAACCAACTTCCTTGAACCAGGCCGTCAAAGTCTCGTACCAATTTTTGGGCGATTGCTTTAAACCGTATAGTGATTTTCTTAATTTGAGAAATTTGGATTTGTGCTTTGAGCCCTTTGGAGTTCAAATGAAGACTTCCTCATCAATCTGAGAATGTAAAAATGCACTTTTTACGTCGAACTGGCGAACCTTTTGAGAGGATTTTAGTGCGTAAACAAGTAGCAGTTGTAGGGTCAATGGTTTTCCTGTAGGAGCGAACGTTTCGAAGTAATCTAATCCCTCAATTTGGCTGCAACCTTGCACATAAAGTCGGGCCTTGTACTTAACAGGGTCACCGTGGCAGTTTTGCTTTAAGCGGTAGATCCAAGTAGTTTGTAGCGGATTGGCAGGATTGGGTCCGTTGTACTCTTCCCAAAAGTCAAAGGATTCAATGGATGAAAACTCTGTGTCCATTGCTTCCATCCACTTAAGATTTTCATCACACGTAACCGCATCGTTGTAACTTTTGGGTTTGTAGTAGTGAAAGAATCCATAGCGTTGGGGCGGTTTAATCAAGGACCAATCTCTGAGGGTTCTACTTGCTTGAATAGGAGGTGTAGGATTAGTGGGATTGGGTTGCCTGGGCTGCGAAATAGGTTGGAGTAAACTCGGGTTATTACCCGAGTTGTCTAACAGCTGAGTTGATTCTTCTGACTCAAGATCCTCCACAGATTCGCTGCCATCTGATTCCGAGTCTGTTTCTTCGGGTGGCCGTGATCTGAATTTTGTGAACGCTGGATTAAGCGAGACCTCCAATTGGTTTTCTTCCGCATTTCTATGTTCAGAGTTGCGGATATCGCCATCCACGTCATCGGATGTGATTGCAAGGATTGAATTTTGCGGATTTGGCATTTTCAAAAATTTGACATGCTTAGTACAAATGATAGAGTTACATTTAGTTAAAATTTGATACAAATGGAGGAGGGGGTTGAAGCCTACTAGGATTCCTTCCTCTCCCTTTTTGTTGAACTTATGACCTTTATCCCTTCTTGTCATTAGGTAAACGCATGGGCATCCTATTGGTTTCAGATATGAAACGGGCAAGGATCGTCTGTGCACTTGAAACCATGGCGATTTGGGGTTTTCTTCTCTGGGAATTTGATTGAGCATGAAGGCGCTTGCTTTGATAAACTCATGCCACTGATTAGCTGGTATTTGAACGTCCTTAAGAGTGGTTCTTACTGATTCAGTGATTGTTCTATTTGCTCGCTCCGCCTTTCCATTGTGCTTGGGGTGATAAGGTTCCGATACTACCTGTCGAATATGATTAGCTTCGTAGAAAGTCAAAAGTTTGTGATTCATGAATTCAGAGCCTCCATCCGAGCATACTTTGGAAGGATAGTATCCACGTGTTCTATTTTCTTTTTTGATCAAATCAATTATGACATTGGAAGTTTCTTCCTTCGAACCCAGAGGGAATGCTCCAATGTATCTGGTGGCACTTTCGACCAAGGTAAGAATGAATCGATGTCCCCCCTTAGATTGAGGCTTGAGCGGTCCCATGAGATCCAAATGGATTTGTTCAAAAACCTTCCTAGCTTTGACTGAGTTCTTCTTAAAAAACGATTTCTTTATTTTACTCTTGACGCAGAAAATGCACTCAAAATTCCTTTTCACATCGGAGCAAATGTGTTTCGTGAACCTCTCCAGTCTGGAAAGTGATGCATGCCCGTAATTCTGATGAATTTCCATTAGCTTGTCTTCCTGGGAAAAAGCCAGATTTGCCGATTGGGACAGAACAAGGTTGCGATAAAAGTGAGGAGTTTCAAGGGAGTAGAGATTGTTCAGAATTGTTCCTCCAAACAATTCTCGACCATCCTTAGATACCTTAAAACCATTACTGCTGGCCTTCAGCAAGCAACCAGCTTGATTGAGTGCGCCAGCGCTTATCAGGTTAATCGTTAATCCAGGGACATAGAAAATGTTTGAGAGCTCAAGCGTGAAATTCCGCCATACTAGTATTGCCGTCCCTTTTCCTTTTATCTCAAGCTCCGCTCCTTTCTTTCCAGTTTTGATGGTTTGATTGTCGCAAGGTGACATTTCCTTGAAATATTGGCTGTCGTTAATCATGTTTATTGACGCACCGCTGTCCAGGATAAACTTTGAGTTGGCGTTTCCGTGATTGATCCACAATGAGAGGAGAGCAAGATAGTGGGCTACCGGATTAGCCTTCCCTTGCATCTTGCGAGATTTCCATTTTGCTTGATCTTCTCTCCACCAATTGGGTGCAATTTCAGGATGGAGGTGCCAGCAACTATCGGACGACTGGTGCTTGTCTTGTTTGGGATTATGATACCCCTCAGTGCATCTTTTCCTTTCGCCCTGTTTCTCAAATTGACTTGATCCCGCTGGTTTAAAGTTGGTTAGAGCTACTTCTGTCCGAGACTGTTGAACATTCTGAGAAGTCTGTGCTCTAGATTCATTATTTAACTGAGTGAGATGATTAAACACGTATTCGACGGTTAGCTCCTTGTCCGTGTGCATAATTTGACGCTTGAAATCTTTCATTGATTTGGGAAATTTAAAGAGAAAATGGTACGCCAGAATGTCATTCGGGAGGATGATGCCAACTTCTGATAATTTCTTGAGGCTCACTTTTGCCTTAGTAATGAAATCCTTGACCTCATCAGGAATAAATCGCAAGTACAGAAAGTTGTTAAAGACTCTAGCCCTGTTCAATGCTTGGGAGGAAGCATATTTATTGATGATTGCCTTCCAGAGGAGCTTAGCAGAATTTTTATTGGTTGAAGTGACTATATTGTTGTGAGTAGCTGCCTCGAGTCTAGAAATTATAAGGAGTTTGATCTTGTCATTAATTTCGGCTTCGAGGGTAGATCCATTGTCGTTGATAGGACCGGAGCATCCGCGAACATTGAGGATAGCATCCATCTTGTCCTTCCAAACGCCGTAGTTATCTTCGCTGAGTCTGGGGATGGTATCAAGAGCTGACTTTAGCATAGCTTGCCTAAACCCTTCTGACATGGCCGACATTTTCCAGTCTTATTGTGAGGATCGAATGTTGAATTTGAGAGAGATCCTTTTGGCTTTTAACCGTGTTAAAAGAGATGAATTGATTCAACGTAAGACTGAAAACAAAAGAAATGAAAGAACATTAACAAGAGCTTAGATTTGAACATGACAAGTCCAGAGTGAGAATAAAAACATTCAGCAATGAGCAGAGAGTTTGACAAATGAAAACAGGCAGGAGTTGAGTGTTGGAGGAAATGGACGGACAAGATCAGATGTACTTTGGAATGAAGAAAGATTGTGACAGTTAGATAAATCAGATTGAGGATTAGAGGATAAATGGATAAAAGGATATGATATCTCACCGGGAACAGGCAGAGCATGATAAGATTGAGGAAATTCAAGCAATGAAGGAAATAAAAGAAACTGAGAAAAAATAAATGAAAGAATAAAGAAGGAGATCGATGAGGGTGTTGATTGGTTGAGTGACAGGATTGAGGTTGTTAAAAGGGTGAGGAGAGTTTCTGGTCAGGAGAGTTGTTGATGAGATTGAGTATGATCCGATCTCCCCTCGACGAATATTTCAAATATTGAAGTAGAGTCTCTACACCGGTGAAGGGCTATTGTGTGCGCGGTATGAGTGCGCGGTAGAATGAACAAGAGAGGACCCAAAACTTAACACATCTCCAATTCCAACACTTACTCCCTTTGACCGAGAACCACCAAAATCAAACCAAATAAATATTTGTACCTTGCTCAAGATGATTGCTCCTACTCTGGTGCCATAAGAGAAGAATTTGACAACATCAAAAGCCAAGACTTATGGGAGGACTGTTCCTTCACTCCCGACAACTACCTGAACACCATGCTAGTGTTGAAAACCAAGCCTGCCACCTCTAGTTCCCCTGAAAGGAAGAAGGCTAGACTGTGCATACAAGGCTTCCAACAGACGTACGGTGTAGACTACTTTGAGACATATGCTCCCACTGGAAGATTCTCTTCCCTCTTGGCTCTTCTTACCTTATGTATCAATAAATCTCTCAAAATCAGACAGTTCAACGTGAAGGGAGCCTTCCTACACGCCCTGTTGAAGGAAAATATTTATATAAAAACTCCTAGACACTCCTCAAGAAAATCCGCATTCCTAAAACTTAAAAAATCTCTCTATGGTCTTAAACAATCCCCTATCAATTGGTATGAAACACTCACCAAATGGCTTGAAGATATTCACTTCTCTCCTCCTGAATCTGATCCGTGCTTGTTTATGAGCAAAGAGTCTCAGACTTTTGTCTTCTTCCACGTTGAAAATCTAATTGTTATCGGAAATGTGGAACTATTTAAAAAAAACTTTCTTGATTGCTTTCCCAATTCTTCTGCCCACCATCTGGACACCATTCTTTGGATGGACATAAATATTGACGACGTCTCCATCAAGCTCAACCAAAAGAAACTTATCAACAAAACTCTCAAGGAGCTGAATCTGAATAACTCAAAAACCGTACTAACCCCCGTAACTCCGGGTGTCTCCCTCATGAGTCCCACCTCCAATGAAATGGACGAGTTCAATAGACTAGGAATCAACTATAGGTGCTTTACTGGCATACTCAACTTTCTGGCCTGCCAAACGCGACCAGAATTGGCCCCCGCCGTGTCTATTCTCTCTTGATTCAACAACAATCCCGGTATCCAACAATGGAAAGAGGTCCTCCACTGTCTCAAGTACCTAAACGGTACCTCACACCTCAACCTAAACCTATCACCCTCCAAGGATGATCATCAAGAAATCACCTACTACTCCAAAGCCACTTGGGGAGACGACCACAATTCTAGAAGATCTCAGACTGGGTACTTGTGTCTCTGGAAGTCATGCCCTCTGTCCTGGAATAGCGGTAAACAACACAACATTGCCCTTTCCTCAACTGAGTCCAAAATGAATGCTCTTGCTGATGCATACCAAGAAAACCTCTGGATGAAGCATCTCATTGGCAAACTGTGGAACTGTGAACTCAATGCCTCCATATTTAATATAGACAATTCCAGCCTTCTTGAAAAATTAAAAAAATTTGGATCTCACTCCATGACAGAACATCTCAACATCAAAGCAAAAGTCCTCCGTGAAAGCCTGAAAACACAGGAGATCAAGGTTATCCTCATTCCCTTGACCAACATGACTGCAGGTTGTTTGTCCAAAGAAAGTGATCAGAAATCCCTGGATCTACTCCTGAAGGCCTGTTTCAGTTAATCCCACCAAACTCTGGGGGGTGTTGAGTTTCCCTTTGTTGGTGTACTGTGTACGGCGGCAGGGCTTCACATAGCCTGTCACCTCACATCCACCTGTCACAAAATCCCTTGCTCCCCTCATCCAAACCTTTCTCTGTCAGTCTCCTGCGACAAGCAGCTGAATCAAGATCCTCTTATCACCTCCTGATCTCAACCTCTCTCCAAAAACTCCATTCTCTTCTTCCTCCAAACTCACCTGCTTTCTCTTTAACCCCCACCGACTGACCAACCTCCTATTGCAACCTCTCTCCAATATCAATACCCCAAGACCAACTGACCAACCTTGCACCGTGACCTCTCTCTCTCCGCTCAATACCTCAAGGTTGAACTGTATCTAGTTTGGTATGATTAACTGCTTGACCACTATTGTCCCTCCTTTTTCTTTGGTCATCTATTGTGTCTTTCCTTATCTTTCCTTTGATTTTATTCACTTACCTTGACTTCTATTGATGCACATCCCAAGGGGAACGCGGTCCCATACTATTCTTCAAGATACTCTTCTGGCAATCTAGTTCAAACCATTTCCTAGTTATTTCAACCTGTCTGGGTCTATTATCTATTTCAAGATCCTTTCTTGGTGATGATTATGAAGATTTGAAGAGACTCAAAGTTGTTTCTTTTATTTCTGAATTACTTTTTTGAGCCTTTTTTGTGACTCATACTTTCATGGCTGCCCTTAGTTTTTTCATATAGAAATTATCCGTTTACTCTTCAGGAAGGTACCTGGACCGCCCCAGCCAAACTGCCACACAGTTCCCTGTACCCAACCTGCAACAAGCACAACCACCCCCCACCAGCGCGCGCACACAGTCATCCAAGAAAGGAAAAGAAGTTGAGGAAACAAACACTCTGGGGTGTCTAGCTGATCTGGCTGTGAAACAGCTAGAACACCCCCTCACCAAATCAGACCTGTCTTGTACATGTCCCATGCATACTCCACACCCATTACGCTGTAGTAGAAGACAACTGATAAAGAGAAGACAGAGATTTTTTTTTGCTAGCACAGGGCCTCCCCTCCTTGTCCCGCATTACCCAGCCATGGAGCTTGTCCTTGCGTTTAAGGACCCAGCTTGCGCCGCGCCCGGGTTCCTGCAATCAATCATAAGCGGAACCAGTATCACATTGCAAAGCGATTTATTCAAGAAATAAGAAAAATAAATTCTGGGGTGTCTAGTTATTCCAGCTGTGAATTGGCTAGAGCACCCCCTCACCAAATCAACTTTTAACCCTACTCACATCCCCTCCCAGCTTGAAGGCTTTCCCCAGCTGATTGTAGCCTCTTGCTCCTTCAAAGAGGCGCATTGCGCACGGGCTCCTCTTTAGCCAAAGAGCCTGATCCCTCTACCAATCCTGAACCACCGGCACCGTCCCCTGCGTCCGCAACATTGCCAGCCGTCTTGTCAAAAGGGGTGGAGCCGCGTGCAAATAAGCTCTTTACGTGCAAAGCTGCGGCCTTCCGTTTGAGTGGAGCCCCGTCCAATTCCTCAAGCTGATAACTCCTGCCCTTGAACTTGGATGCCACACAGAAGGGGCCATTCCATTGGTTTGCAAAAAGCTTACCCCACTGGGACTGCAGACTCCGGTTTTAAAGCAAGACCAAGTCCCCCTTCCGCAACGGATCCCGGAGGCAATGGGAACAACACTTGTCCCAATAGCGGACTGACGCCGTCCTAGTTTTCCGCAACCTTTCTGCTTCCTTTGCCAGGGTCTCATCCCGTTGGAGAAGCTGTTTGGGGCGCGCCTCCACAAGCTCCGCAGAGGTCTTCACCTTGCACCAGTCCACGCTCAAGAAGGTTTCAAGCTCAATTTCCACTGGAAACACTTGACGCTGTCAGTAGAGAAGTTTGTAAGGCAAGTAGCCCATCAAGCGTTTGACCAAGATCCTGTCCACAAAGAGGACTGCCACCACTTGCCTTCCTCACTGCACATTTTACCAGGGCGTCCTTGATAGGCTGATGACCGCATTTGATCATCCCAGCGCCCTCCGGATAGTACTTTGTGACCCCCCCAAACTTAGCTCCACAATTTGGGACCAGCGTCATCAGACAACCCCAGAACTCTGCGCTTCCATCAAGGGTGACCAGGCGAAGCAAATCGTACTGCGCAAACCAATCTTCCTCTACAAACTGAGCAACCTTCTCAGCCAAAAACTTCACCAGAGGAAAAGCCTAAACCCAACCCAATAGATTTTCCTGCGCTACCAGCAGGTACGCAAACTTTCCCATCTTTATGTGGACTACGTTGAGGGAGACCCTCCCAAACAACTTGTCCTCCCCCGTAGGGTGTCCCAACTCTCTGGGCAGCCTAGAGCTCCGCTGTTGACACGCTTCACAAGACTTCACCCATTCATGCACCTTGCGCACCACCCCCAGCTACCAGAACCTTGCTTTCACCCGCCTCTGTGTTTCAATCTCGCCCCGGTGGCCAAGGTTGTTGTGAAGACACCTCAGGATCATTTCCTGGTCCTTCCTTGATGTTAGAACACCAAAGGCACTGGGTTACTCCGTTGCCACAGCTGCCCTTCCTGCAAGTAGAAGTTGGTTGTCCGCCGCTTCACCCATCAAATTACCGCCCCTGACGTACCCTCGGGAAATCAAAGATCCTGCAAAAAGGAGCACAAGGTTGCGTAACGTCCAGACTGCTGCAGCGGAAGAATGACCTCCGCCTCCACCATACCTACGCAAATAACCAGAGCCTCCACGTCCAGGGGTTCTGCCTCCTCAAAAGGGTCCTCCCGCAGATACCGCAACAGCGCGTTGGGCATTGTGAACACCTTCCCCAGAACATGAACAAGGCCAAAAGTGAAGAGCTGAAGAAATGCCACCCACCTAGTCATAGGAGGGTTTGGCAGTGTTGGAGAATTGATCATCTGTGCCAGGGCCTCCGCATCAACCAACAGCTAAAAGTGTACCCCCCAAAGCAGGTGCTGAAGCCTCCGCATGAATTTGGCAACTCCGCATAATTCCAGTTTTGGCTGCAAATGTCAACTCCCCATTGCGGCAAATGTCACAGACTTTTAGAGAACCGGCCTGTCCTTACCATCCTCTTCCTGCGTCAGGACGCTGCCTGCGCCAAACTTGCTAGAGTTGACGGCCAAGCTGATCCCTCCCCCATCATAGTCAAGGTCCCGGAGGAAAATGTTGCGGCCCACAGTCTCTTTGAGCTTTACAAAGGCAGTGTCACACCTTTCTGTCCATTCCCACGCCCACCCTTCCGTGTTAGCGCCTGAAGCGGACTTGCAACTTCCGCAAACCGCTCAATGAACATGAAAATTTAACTGCACAGTCCCTGGAATTGGAGGATATGCAAAGGCTTCCGCAGGATTGGCCATTCAAGGAATTTGTTAATTTTCTTCTCCGCAATTCTTCTCCCGTTGAAAGCCACCACATGTCCTAGCACTTCCAGCGCCAGAACACAAACTGCCAACTTTCTCCCCAACACTGTAAGCCCTGCTTCCGCAATCTGGAACAAGAACCACTCTAAAGTCTGTGCATACTCCAAGATGAAGCAATGGATCTTTGGGGCTTCTTCCAACACCACGCCCCCATAATCCGTCTTTGGTCCCTTGATTCCCACATCGTCAATGAAAATCATGTTGGAGCTTTTACATCTCATACTCTTTCCAGCTCACTTGTTTCCATTCTCATTTCTTTCTGCTTCCTGTTTACATCATTTCTCTTTCTCATTTAACTCTGTTCCATGTTCACATCATTTCATCTCATTCATCAAGTCTCCTTCAGCTGTCACTCTCAGTCTGCTTCGCACATTCATCTAGCGCGCGCTCCCAGTTGTCATGTCAGCTTGCCCATAGTTGCTCTGTCACACTGTCTGTGACATCTACCAGTTGTACCTATACCTGAGGACAGAATGGGAGCCAGACAGACGGATTCTTCTCTCATCCTTCTGTTCTGACTCTCATCTCTGAATATCCTCAGGTAAGTTGTCTTTTCTGTTTTGTTTGTTTCTCTCATCCTTCTGTTCTGACTCTCATCTCTGAATATCCTCAGCCCAACAGGTTATGAGCCCAGAGCGTTGACCACTACGTCTCACCCTACCCAGAAGGATCCGACTCAACTGCGTGTCGTTAAACTCATTATTAATCTACTAACTCTTCATCAACATGGAAGAATCACAAACCGGCCATCCTGTCCTGAAGACACCCTCAATCATCCCACTGAACCTTGCCAGGATCGGAATCAAACTACCTTGACTGGGCGATGATCCTCCGCATCCACTTTAGAGTTTCTGGGGTCAGCTACATACTCACCAACGACTCTACCAAGACCAATCCAGAAACTCTGTCTTGAGACAATCTAGCCGTATGTTCCGTTATCTCAAGAGCTATCCTTCCCGCAAACTTCCAATACATTCAAAAGCATGAAGAAAACGCCTTAGGAATGTGGAAGGCGTTGAAAGAAGCACATCAAGATAACTCTTCGGGAGGCAGGATGTATTGGCTCAGAAAGCTCCTTCTAACAAAACTCAACAATAAGGATATGCCTATGCATCTATCCAAAATAGTTTCATACGGCGAGAAGCTAGGCTCCCTTATCACTCCTGAAAATCCTTTAACCTCCGACAATCTTCAATCTACCGCAATCCTACTCTCGCTCCCAGACGACTGGGTTGGATGTGTCTCAAGCATGATGAACGAAGAGTCAGTACCATCGTCAAAAATTATTACCGCTCTGAAAAAAGAACATTTGCGCAGACAGACTCAAATCAAAGATGAAATAGTCCACTCCGTCAATACCAAAAACTTGGCTAAAGCTCACTCAAAAGGGAAGTCTACTCAAAATCCAAACGTCTATACAAGAACTTACTACTGCACGCACTGCAAGACTGAAGGGCACTCATTCTCCAGGTGCCCAGAGGTGCTCCTGATAATGGAACAGTCCAAAAGAAATAATCAACCTCGACCAACCAACATTAAAGCGAGCAAGGCAGTAGCCAAGGATGACTCAGAAGACAATGAATCGGACGATTTCTCCGACTCTCAAATTATTGTACACGCCGGTTCCACCACATGTCATCTCACCCACTCGACGACGAATCTGAAGCAAGATTTCAATATCGACTCAGGCTTCTCAGTCTCTATGACTCCTTATGAGTACCAAGTGTCCAATAGAAAGACAAACCTCACATCCATTCGCCTTGCCAACGGGTCTACCATCTCTTCAGTATCTGAAGGCTCCCTGAATCTCCCTTTCTGCCAAATCAGATTGCTCGTGGTCCCAAAACTGAAGGAACCTCTTCTCTCGGTCTCCAACATCTGTGACTCCGGATTTATTGTGGTATTCACAGAGGATGGTTGCAAGATTTTTGACAAGAGTGCCACCGATTTAACCTCAACGCCTCTTCAATCGGGTTGTAGAAATGGAAACCTCTATTATCTCCCAAGACAAGATGTGAGCAATCACAGTTCACAATCAACAGCTGTTTCACACTCCTCTGAGAACAGTCTTTTTGGCTACCATTGCAGACTATCTCATCTCAATCTCAAATTGCTAAAGAAGCTTCTGAAATCACACAGCATCTCACCACTGCCATCAAACAACCTTGAAGTCCAACAGTGCCCAATCTGCATCAAATCTAAAATGACTCAATCTCCCTTCCACACTAGACTAAGCCACAGATTGAGAAGACCAGGACAAATCATCCACTCAGACGTTTTCAGTTTTGAAACCACATCTCGCAAAGGATATAATTATTTCTTTACGTTCATCAACGACTACTCTAAAGGTCTTTTCGCCTACCCTATCAAAAACAAATCAGATGTGTTCCAGTGCACCAAAATCTTTGTTTCCTTCTTCGAAAACCAATATCAAGCTCAAATCTCCTCACTTTGTACTGACAATGGGGGGGAGTATCTTAATCAACCAATGAAAGCTTACCTCGAATCAAAAGGCATCCTTCTGGAGCCTGGGCCTCCACACTCTCCTCAACTCAACGGTGTGGCTGAACAGTCTAACCGTAACATTTGCAATATGATCCAAGCTTCCCTCATCTCATCTCACCTCCCCAAGTCTTTCTGGGCAGATGCGCTCAGGCATTCCAAATTCGCTTTCAACTCTTTCCCTTGCAAGACTCCTTCTGGTTTTGTCTCACCAAACTCTCTTCTTTGCCGCAACAACGTTCCACTATCCTACCTTCATCCATTTGGATGTAAGGTCTGGTACAAAGTCCCTGAAGCAAATCTTTTGAAACTGGACGGAAAAGGCAAGTGCGGTTTGCTTCTATCTTATCTCATTGACGGGAACGGGTATCGTCTATTCGACAGCCACAGCCGCAAAGTCATCAAATCACAAGATTGCATCTTCTACAATACTGTCTTCCCTTACGATCGCCCCGCCACTGTTGTCCCTGATCCTAAAGTCTCTCTTGAAACCATTCCTCTTCCCACTCCCCACACTCCGTATCCTGTTGTGAGCACCAGCCCGCCAGTCAATGCACCTACACCGTCATCGCCGGAAACCCCCATCATCAACCCTCTCCCGGCTTCTATTCCGGCAAGATACCAGCCTGTTCCATTTTCCAGACCACGCTCATCTAGCACCAGTTCATCCGGCTCCGACTGGATGCCGCCCCATCCCGCCCATCAATTCCCACGCTCCTCACCTTCTCCTCCATCATCTCCTCCTGCTCTCCACAATCCTCCATCTTCCCCTCCCCTTCCATCTCTTTCGCCTCCTGTTCCCCACGCTCCACCTTCCTCTGTTCCCATCGCGGCCTCCCCCCCGGCCTCAGCAGTCAAATCTCCATCCAGTCCTCCCATTCGTCGCTCCTTGCGGTCCCGCAGACCTCCGTCGCGCTACGGCAATTTCTCCCAATCCGTTTCCGTAAAGGATGACCTTGTCGCCCCGACGACCTGGAAGCAACTCCTAAAGTTGCCACACCGTAAACAATGGATTATCTCTGCGCAGGAAGAAATGTCTTCACTCCAAGGCATGGGGACCTGGAAGCTTGTCCCCCCACCCAACGGCAGAAAAATTATCCGCTGTAAGTGGGTTTTCAAAGTCAAGCGTTGAGAGAATGGCTTGGTCCTCAAACTCAAAGCTCGTCTCGTTGCCATGGGTTTTTCCCAGATCCAAGGTCTTGACTTCTCTGAAGTTTTTGCCCCAACTCTTTGAATGGAAAGTCTCCGTCTAGTTCTATCTCTGCTTGGTCACAAGGATTGGGTTGGCCGGCAAATTGATTTCAAGACTGCTTTCCTGAACGGTTGCCTTGATGAACCTGTCTACATGACTCAACCACCTGGCTACAAGGATCCAACTCGTCCGGATTGGGTGTGTGAAGTTTTGCAAGCAATCTACAGTCTACGTCAATCACCTCAACAGTGGAACCTGGAGCTAAGCTCCGCCATGATATCCCTTGGTTTAGCGCAGTCCTCCTATGATCCATCCCTCTACTACAAGCTAGGGGATGGCGTTCTCGTTGTCGCGGTGGCCGCCCATGTTGATGACCTCACTGTTGTGGGTTTGCCAGGTTTTGTATGAAGTTTCATCACCGGCATCAGCGGTAAGTTCAAGTTTGGGTCGGATGAGGATCTCCATCTATTTCTATCGCTATCCATCCAACGCGACCGGGGAGCTAAAACTCTTTCAATCAGCCAGTCTCATTCCATTGAGTCGGTCCGCGACCGTTTTCTCTCCTCAGCTGATTCCAAAACCGCCCCTTCACCAACAGCAACGTCTTTCAAGCTCCTACGGAAGCAACTCCCGGACTCCACTAAGGCCCCACCTGAGTACAACCAACTCATCGGATCCCTGCTTTGGATATCTCAATGCTCACGTCCCAATATTGCTTTCGCCGTCAACAAACTCTCCCAGTTTCTTCAAGATCCCTCAGTAGAACACTGGAACGTCGCGGTACGAATCCTTCAATACCTCGACGGCTCTCGCAATCTGCGACTAGTCCTCGGAGGCCAATCTCTCAATCTCACTGGCTATGCCAACTCGGACTGGGCTGAGGACTCCATCGACAGAATATCCACCTCCGGATACACTTATTGCCTGGGTCGGACTGCCATCTCTTGAAAATCAAAGAAGCAGCCCACCGTCTCCCTCTCAAGCACTGAGGCTGAGTACAAGTCTCTATCCGATGCGTGCAAAGAAGGCCTGTGGCTCCAAAATCTTCTTTCGGAACTCCACCTTAGGGAATCAGTTCCGGTCGTTCTTTTCGTTGATAACAGCGGTGCCGAAGCCTTGGCGAAGAACCCTCTCCATCACTCCCGAACAAAACATATCAATGCCAGGCACCACTTCATTCGCGAGTGCGTGGGCAAATCTCTTTTTGAAGTCTGTCACGTTCCCACCACGGAAATGCTTTCTGATATGCTCACAAAGCCACTCCCAAGGGTTATTCTTCAACGACACCACTCACTCTTTGGCTTAATATGATGTGCTCAGCATGGGGGGGTGTTGGATCTTTTACATCTCATACTCTTTCCAGCTCACTTGTTTCCGTTCTCATTTCTTTCTGCTTCCTTTTTACATCATTTCTCTTTCTCATTTAACTCTGTTCCATGTTCACATCATTTCATCTCATTCATCAAGTCTCCTTCAGCTGTCACTCTCAGTCTGCTTCTCACATTCATCTAGCGCGCGCTCCCAGTTGTCATGTCAGCTTGCCCATAGTTGCTCTGTCACACTGTCTGTGACATCTACCAGTTGTACCTATACCTGAGGACAGAATGGGAGCCAGACAGACGGATTCTTCTCTCATCCTTGTGTTCTGACTCTCATCTCTGAATATCCTCAGGTAAGTTGTCTTTTCTGTTTTGTTTGTTTCTCTCATCCTTCTGTTCTGACTCTCATCTCTGAATATCCTCAGCCCAACAAATCAGAACCCCGTCCAGAATGTCATCCCGCAGAATCCACTTCATCTGGGCCTGATAAACCGCCACCGAGTTTGTTTCCCCCTGTGGAAACCGCGTTAGCTGCATTGTACCCAATCCTGTCTTGAACACGGTCAACGGCCGCAAGTCAGGATGGAGCTCGCGCTGATCATACCCCCCCATTACATTGACCAATCCGTAACACGCATGCCCTGCCATTGATTCCAGGAACTTGTCCACACACAGCAGCAATCCTGTGTCCCGGATGGTGAATGAGTTAAGCCGCTGCAGGTTGTGAACAATTCTAAGCAACTTTCCGTCCTGCTTAACAACCGCAAAGATTGGGCTAGAGTAGCTTGATGTGGACTGCTTTTGCAGCCCCATCCTCACGCGCTCCCAGACCAGTTCCAAGAAGGGTTCCCGCATGGTCCGAGGGATTGGGATTGGCTTGATCTGCCAGGGCTTGTGAAGCACTGTGGGGATCACATAGGGATTGCCAACCTTGTTCCTCAGCAATCAGCGCTCGTCAGGCCCAAAGGCAAGGGTTTTTTTGCGCAGTACCAAAACCAATGCCAGAAAATCCTTCTCCTCCGCACTCAACCGCTCCATTGGTCGAAAATTAAGCGCCTCAATCTGCTCATCTGTGATCCGCGCCAACCTCATTACCCCCCCAGACTTTTTTAATGGACTTACCCAGGGGTCCCAAGACCAGGAGATGAGCCTTAGAGGCCCATTCAGTCCCTGTGGCATTGGCTTGTTCCGGGGCCAAACCTTTTGTGCCACGGGCTTGTATTGCCCGGCGTTGCACCTCACCATCCTCACGCGTCCACCATTTTCCTCATGATTCCAGTTTGCATCGCAACGGTTCCTGATTGGCAAGCAGAGCAGAGGCGTACGTTCCAGCGGCTATCTTGTTTTTAATTTGATTCAAGTGCCTGAGGACCATGTCTCCGTTTATCTTGGCGTCTCCAAGTGAATTAGTTATTTTTTTCTTCAGATGTTCAAGCTGAGGAGGGAATTTGTACAGAATCAAATAGTCCACTATATCTTTGTCCATCATTATACCAATTTCCGCAATTTGAAGCAAGCACGACCGCACGTTGGTAATAAACTTTTCCACATTTTTGGAGTCAAAGGCAAGATTCAGGAAATTGAAGAATATTTGGGATCAATTGGCCATTTGTGATGAGGCATAGAACTTGTTTATTGATCTCCACAAGGTGATACCGTCCAGCGCGTTGTTTTCCTTGAAGCAATTGATGTATGTCTGATTATCAAGCTTTGCCAGGATGTAGCCAGCAATTTCAAGGTTGATCTCCAAGGGGCAGTTCTTAGTCTTGCCATCTTTCAGCCAGTGGGCTATACCTTTGAGGGAGAATATGGTTGTTAACTTTGATTGCCGTAACAAGAAATTTGATTCGTTGAGGTTAGGGATGGAATTTGTTAGGGTTTGGAGAAGGGAGGAGTTGACTTCTGTTGGTCCAGCTGAATCCATGCTGCCGGTAGCCTAGTCATTGCAGCCCTTTGGCTTTTAACCGTGAAAACTTCTAATCTGTATTTCAAAGTAAGACCAATGGAGTCTTGGAAGATCATATGAGATCTGGAAGGTAATGAGAACAAGGATTTAACGGAGGAGAGATGAATCAATAACAACAGGTGGATCAAGGAGACAGATGCAGGAAATGGGAGACTGAAAGAAATGTTAGGATGTTCCCAACATGAGATGATGAGTTAATGATGAGCCTCACAACTACAAAGAAGATCAGAGTTGAAGAGCCGGTGATTTTATGAACGTGAGGCCGGGATTGAGGATTGAGGTGGATAGGATTGGATACGGGATTGGCGGAGACGGGAAATTGGAAGTGGGAGGAGTTAAGTTGGAAGTGGAGGGAGTCGAGTGAGCGGAGAGAATGAGAAGGATGAGAGGGTGAAATGGAAGGGTCCAGTGAGCAAGGAGGATGGGAAGGATAGAGAGTGGAGAAATGGGAAAGGGATGGTGTCACAAGGGCTGCTGACATGCAAGCAGGGCTTGGCACAGAGGGGTCTCTACCCACAGTAGGCTTGGGGGAAAGGTTACTGAAGGAGGCTAACAGGAGCAGAGGAGGATTGGGTTGAAGGGTGCTGAATGACACTTGATGGGAAAGATCTCCTAGTAAGAAGTAGTAAACTGATTTCTTAGGGAACATCAGGAAGAGGGAAGAGGAGGCCTGTTAAATAGACAAGAGGTTGGAACTACAACAAACGTACAAGTGATTGGGGCTCAGACTATACACATGATGTCATGGGAACAGTCTAAGTAACAGAGAGGGCTGATCAGGTATGCTACTACATTAGGTTAGGCTGCTTCTACATTGGGTTAAGGTTCCAGGTCTGAGCTGTCTAAGCTGGGAAATTACAATTGAAGGATGTACAGTGTAAATGGGAGTCATGAAACTATTTACTAAGTAGAGAGAGTATGTAATACAATCTGCAAGAGGATTTGCATAAAGATTCCCAAAGGATAAACCACACAGAGGAGGTATGGGTTAGACAGAGAGATAACCCAAAGAGGTATGGTTTAGACATAGAGGTAACCCAAAGAGGTATGGGTTAGACAGAGAGGTAGAGTAGAGCCTGGGAGATTGATTATGTGCAAGCCTATGGAGTCTATCTGTGTATAGTATGAGGTTAGACTATATGTAGATATGTACTGCATGAAGATCCTGAGGTATATAGTTACTGGAGACATATTGATGTAAGTCTCCTGAGCCCTGAGGTTGAAGTTCCTGAGAAAGTAGATCAGGCCTGAGGGTTAGACTTAGGTAAGACTGAGTTTGGTGTCAGTATGACAGTACCCCCTGGTGAAGAAGAGGGCATCTCCTGATGACCATAAAAGGAGAGGTTGAAGAGGCCATCCAGGTTGTCCTTCAGCCATGTCTAACTTGAGTTTTCCTTCCCCTTACCCACAACCATCACCACCATCCACTCCATTACCACCTTTATCTCCTTGCACCAGATCACCTACACCAACCTATCCAATGGAGAAGACCAACAATTATTACCCAGTAAAGCAATACTACCCAAGTTGTGATAGGTGCGTCAAGCTTGGAAGAATCTGCACTACCAGTATCAAGCACAATTCTGCCAAATGTGAAAGTTGTAGGCAGTATGGAAGAATGTGTGATATGGATAAGCAAGGCAGAAAGGCCTTGGGGCCAACCTTATGGGTCCTGGAGAAGAGTCAACCTTTTGAAGTGAAAGAGGCTCCAGATGATGATGCCATGACCCTTGGTTTCTCATCCCGACTCAATGAATCTTCAGGTAAGTGCTTTTGGATTTATTATTGGAGGTGCTGGAGTGCTGATACAAGTTTTTCAATAGTCCTTTTGATGCAGGAGAGGTTGAAGAAAACGCAAGAAAAGAGGGAGGCACTGCGTCAAACTGGCAACTTGGCCATAGATGGTACGTCGAGGCGTCTGCAGGAGGAGTGCGGTGATGCATTTATACAATGGGGAACCCGTCACATAGATTTGGACAAGGAGGTGGTCAAGGTCCCCCCAAAAAGGGTATGAAACAAGGGTATTTTGGAATCCATCAAACCCGTTGAAGGAAATTGTTGAAGCGTCAAAGGGGTTTTTCAAAGCGTTGAAGGTATTCTTCAAAGCGTTGAAGGGGTTTTTCAAACCGCCAAAGCAAATTGTCAAAGCGTTGGAGCGAATCAACGAAGCGTCGAAGCAAATTGTCAAAGCGTCAAAGCAGATTGTTGAAGTGGAGATGACAATGAAGACGCCAAAAGGAGTTTGGAGATGGAATTAAGTGATATGGATGAAGATAGAGGAACCACTAAAGAGATAGGTAAAGGAAAAGGGAGAGAGATAATCGTTGAAGAAGGGGGCAGATCAGATTACTCTTTGGAGTAGAAGATTTAAGGAACAAGATGAAGGATTTGGAGGTAAAGATGAAGGTAGTGGAAGACAGAAGGAATAGAAGGAAAGGAATTGAAAAAAGAGGTGAAACTGAGGTCTGGTTGGAGAAATTGGAAAATGGGGAAAGGTTATTTGAGATGATGGAAGGAAGAAGATTAAGAGAAGATTCTGTTTTAAATGAAGATCAAGTTAATCATTCTTTGGAGATTTATAGCAGGAATTCTAGGACTTTAAATTCAAATTTTCAGGAAGGTTTAAAGAAGGGTTGGGGTAGTGAGATAAGAAAAGAGAAGTATGGGCTTTTAGAAGCTAGAAAGAAAAAAGTTTTAATATAAAGAAAAGACTACCTGATATTTTGGCTTTAGCTGGGCATACTTTTGAAGTAGGGACTACTATAAGGGACCCAAATTCTTATCAAGTTGTCAAGTTAAAATTAGTAAATACTTGGATGTCTAGAGTAAAAGAGTTGGAAGAATTGATGTGTGAAGCTATCTAAAAAGTTGTTTGTATGAAAATTTTTTTTTTATTTTATTACTTATTAATTTATATTTTCTTTGGAAGGGAGTAATTGAATTTTTTTGCTAAGGTTGAAAAAGGGAAAAGGAAAAAGAATTTTTATTTATTTATTTTTTTTTTTTGAAAAGGATAATATGGTTTATATTGTTTTATTTTAAGGATGACTTTGGTTTTGAAGGATAGAGTGTATGGAAGTCTTGAAGTAAAGTAGGGCAGTTGGTAAGATTAGAGTGAGGTTCCCAAGTAGTGCGTTCCTCGTCATTCTGGAAGCCTTTCCATTCAACTAAGTAAAATAATTTCCCCCTCTTAAGTTTGGAATCCAATATCTGAGACACTTCCCATTCTTCTTCACCATCAATTTTGACTGGCTCAGTTGGTGGTTGGTGCCTAGAGGATAGTGAGTTGTCCTGATATGGCTTGAGTAAGGAGGAGTGGAATACAGGGTGAATGGTGGACCATTGTTGAGGGAGTTGAAGCTTGAATGAACTTTTTCAAATCTGTTCTGTAATAAAAAAGGGACCTAACCATTGCTCTGAGAGCTTATGAGTTGGAAAATTAGTTTTGATATTTTTAGAAGAGAGCCAAACTTTTTTTCCAATGGCAAATGAGGCAGGAAAGTCACTTCTTTTTAGGTCAGCATATCTTTTGTAGGTTTTAATTGCCTTTTCCAGTTCAATACCCAATAACTTCTGATTCTGGTGAATCTGGGTTATTTAGTGGCTGGCAGGTTGATCATATACTACATGGAGACTGTCAAAGTTGGGGTGTCGTCCATAGATGGTGAAAAAAGGAGATTGCTTAGTAGAAGTGTGAGTAGAATTGTTGTAAGAAAATTCAGCAAGGGGGATCCAGGTATCCCAGTTGTCTTGGTAATAACTGACATACATCCTAAGAAATTGTTCTAGGATCTGATTTACTTGTTCCGTCTGTCCATCTGTTTCAGGGTGATAAGCTGTGGAAAGATTTCTTTTTATCTGTAATTTTTCACATACAAGTTTCCAAAAGGAAGAAACAAATAAAGATCCTCTGTCACTGAAAATTTCAGTTGGGAGGCCATGTTTAGTAAAAACATGAGAAATTAGTAGGTTAGTGTTGAAGTATCACCCTTCCGGCCCATTTTATCATGTCAATCAGATGTCGCGCGGATCTCCTCCTACCATTACCGCACCCAATTGTTCTCAGCTGCGGCACATCACCCTCTTCATCCTATTTCCCTTCTTCCAATATTACTCGTCACTCTTTGAGAAGACCTCCTCACTTCATCCCTCTTCCTCTTACTCAACTCTGGCGACCCCTTAAATCAATCTCTACTCCTCATCACCCTATACTCATTCATCAACTTTGATCTAGACCTGACTAACTTGATCGAACTCCTTTACCTTATCCGTCCAAAGGTTATTCGGTATGAATCCCTCTTGAGTTTCATCCAATATTTTGTTGTTTTTCTATTTCTTTCTTTTTTTCCTTTGTTCTCAGATATTGACCTACTCATTCTTTTCTTTTAAATTAATGAAGAGGAGATAACCTCTGACGTGTCTTCTTCAGTCGCCCTTACTACTTTTACTTTACTCTTTTAAAACTTGCCCACTTCTGAATCTCACCTGACCTCACTGGTACTGTGGTACGACTTCATTCTATTTTTGAATCTTGTTTCTTTCTTTCTTTTTTATTTTATTCTTTCTGTTTATTCTCTTCTTTTAATCTTTCTTGATTAACCTGTTCTTATTTCTATTTTTATGTTTTCAGTCTTGGCTCTCTTTTTGGCAATCTCAATTCCATCAACAATTTTTCAACAGTTAGCTAACTCCACAGAGGAGATATCAGTTCTGGTTTTAATAAAGAGTGACATTTTTGAAAAACGATCAACTACCACAAGGATTGAGTCAAACCCATTGGATAGTGGCAGTTGTGAGATGAAGTCCATAGAGAGTGAAGTCCAGGGAGAATCTGGAATTGGTAAGGGTTGGAGGAGTCCAAACTTTTTGTGGTGACTGGCTTTGTTTCTGCTGCAAAGGTAAAAAGAAGAAACATAATCTTTGACAAAGTAAGTCATATTTTCCCAATGGAAATCTCTTTTGACTAGATCAGCTGTTTTGTCTAATCCAGGGTGGCCAGAGAGGGGAGAGTCATGTCTTTGTCAAAGTATTTCAAGTTGGAGTTGTTCATACTCCTTGGGGATTTCTATTCTGTTTTGGAAAATAAGGAGTCCAGTGTCTGGGTCTATAAGGTAACTCTTTACTTGTCCCTTTTTATGTAGCTTCTGAATAATCTGCTGGGTTGATTTTTTGGAGATCTGGGACTGAATTAAGGTTTCCAATTGTTTGTCAACCTGTTTTTCAGATATAAATAAAATTCTAGAAGGTTCAAAGTCAGTCTGTTTCAAGAGTTGTTTGACATTTGCTGGATTCTTTTCTGCATAGGGCATGACCCCCTTGGGATAAACATTGTCTCGACGTGACAAGACATCAGGAACTATCAATTGCTTTCCAGTTCTATAGACTATAGTGAAGTCAAATTCAGACAGAAACTCAGCCCAACGGGCTTGGCAAAGAGTCAAGACTTTGGAGGTCATGAAATATTTAAGAGACAAGTGATCAGTGAGAACTTCAAAGGGAGAAGAAAGACTGAGGAGGTAAGCTCTCCAGATCTTGATTGCCCATACAATTGCCAGGAGTTCCTTATTGTGGATTTCATAGTTCAGTTCAGCACTACCTTATTTTCTGCTGTCAAAAGAAATTGGGCGTTTGGATCCATCAAGATAGACTTGGGTGAGGACAGCCCCTAGGGCATAGTCACTGGCATCAGTCTCCAAAAAGTTTTGCAAGGAAAAATCAAAATGTCTGAGTACAGGAGATTTAGTAAAGGCTACCTTGAGGTCCTCAAACTGCTGCAAAGCCCCTGGGGATAAAGGAAAAATGGTATCTGCTCCAGTTAGAGCAGTGAGGAGGTGCACCTTTCTGAAATAGTTAATGATAAACCTGCAATAAAAATTAGAAAAACCCAAAAACTGTTGCAAGGCCTTTTTTTTGTTGGTGGTGGCCAGTCCAAGATCTTCTGGACCTTGGAGTTTTCCATTTCAATTCCACTTCTGGAAATGACATATCCTAGATAGTCCACTGAGGAGGCATGAAATTCACACTTAGAAGCTTTTGCATATAAGGTGTTCTTCCAAAGTCTGTTCAAGACTTCACACACATGAGCTGCGTGTTCTGTTAAGTTTTTGGAAAAAATAAGAATGTCATTGAGGTATACCACCACACAGATGGTCAGAAGGTCTGCAAAAATGTCATTAACAAGACATTGATAAGAGGCAGAAGCATTGGTGAGTCCAAAAGGCATTACCAAATATTCAAAACTCCCAAACTGAGTTCTGAATGCTGTAAGATGTTCATCTCCTTCCTTAACCCAAAGGAGATCATAAGAGCCCCTGAGGTCAATTTTGGAAAAAATGGTAGAACCAGAAAAGACTGTTAATAAGTGAGTCATGGGAGGAATGGGATACCGGTTCTTTTGAGTCAAAGCGTTGAGTTTGCAATAGTCAACACACAATTGCAAACCACCATCCTTCTTTCTTACAAAGAGGAAAGGTGCTCCAGTGCTGGAAGTGCTGGGGCAAATGAAACCTTTCTCTATATTTTCCGCTATATAGGCTTGTAGGGCCTCCTTCTCATGGTGACTAAGGGAGTAGATAGGCCCAACTGGAGGCATAGGGCCTTCCAGTATGATATGATGGTTGTAAGCGCAATGAGGAGGGAGTTTATCAGCTTTGAACTTGGAAAAAACATCTAAAAAGGTATGATAAGCATCAGGAACTCTCTCCATCACAGTTTCAATTTCATCAGTTTCCTCATCTTCATCCAAACCTTCTGCAGTAGCCTGCTTTGGGTCAGAGTCAGAAGTGGAAATAATCATACGCAAAACTTGAACGGATAGATCATTCTCCATATCCTCCAAGAATTTCAGAGAATGTCCAAAGAATATCCTGTTCACAGAAGTAGTTGTTGGACTCAAAGGGAAGTGTTGTGAGTGCATAGATTCTGAAAAGGGGACAGGAGCAGTGACCTGCACGTTCACTGGCGGAAAGGAAGTATTGGCCAAGGAGAGTTCAACGGAAGAGGAATGATCCAAAGTTAGTTGGGGTCTTGGGGTGATCAATCCCAGTTGCCAATTTACCTCTGGGTTCCAGAAATGGAGGAAGTCAATACCTAGAATAATTTCTTCTTTGGGGGGAGTATCAACAACCAAGAAATCCCATTCTAAGTTGGGAAAAGAGGGCAAAGAGAAATTGAAGGAAACCTTATGGGTGATTTCCTGGGAAGGTGAGTCAGAAGGGCTGAAGGTAAATAAGAAGATAGGAGTGGTCAGAGGTTTGAGTGGCAGAGAGAACTTTGAAACAATAGATTTTGAATTAACAGATTGAGTTGCTCCAGAGTCGACAAGTACACTGTAAGCCTGGTTATTGGACAAGCAAACAAAACGTAAGTCTTTGGAAGGAGGGTTAGCGTCTTTTCTTTCCAAAGTTTGTACTCGAATATTGGGAGGGTTATGGTCAGGGAGTAACACATTCCCATCACCTAGTCTTTTCCCTGTTTTGGTTTCATAGGATTGGGCTTCTGGCCAGGCTTAAAATCTGGATGTTTCCTGCAGAGGCTAATTTTGTGAGTTCCTCCACAGTAGTTACACAAACCCTCTCTTTCTTGCCTAGCTTTTTCTTCAGCCTTGAGGTGTCCATCCTCTCCTACGTTGGGATTGGGGACATAGGTTGGAGTAGAATTAGTAGGGGTTGTCTTGGCCTTCCCCTTAAACCTACCTGGTTGGCTGGTCTGTTGAGATTTCTGAGGATTTGGAAGACTGGGTCCAGGTCTTGAGGTCTGAGGGAGAGTGAAGGACTTCTCCCGGATCCTTTCATGGTAACAAGTGTCATACTTAAAAACAATATCCATTAGGTCTTGCAAGGTTTCTTGAGGTCCATCATAAGCAGCTAGTTGGTCCAGTAATCTGGCTGGGAGACCCTGTCTAAAATGAAAGAAAAAGGCTTTATCACCCAACCCAGAGACCTTGGTCATAAGTGTCCTGAATTCAGTGATATAGTTAGTAGCATAATCACTGTCTTTCATCTTAAGGAGGGTTAACTCCTTCTCAGCACGCTGGATTTCTAGACAATCCTCAAAAAGGGTATGAAGCTGTTTAGTGAATAGAAGCCAGGAGTTAAGTATGAATTCTGGCTCATGATTACCAATGTGAGCAAGATAGGGTTGGATCCATTGACTGGCATTTCCTGAAAGGTAAGAGACTGTAAAAAATACTTTCTTTCTGTCATTAGCAAAAACTCTCTCATCATTTGCAAAAATGAGTTCACAAGCTTGAAGGAAAGGTCTAAGCTTGGTTGGGTTAGTTCCATCAAATTTATCTGGGGCATTGATAGATGGAGATTTAAAGTTAGCAGAGGTTACATGGTCAGCAGGTTTAGAAAGATGAGTCATTGCAGTGGTCATTTGCTGAAGAATAGCCAGCAGGGCAGGGTCAGTTCAAGGAGCCTGAGTGGTGGAAGGAAGGTTGGTGTATAGGGAAGGTGAAGGAACTGCTGTTGCATTAGAAGTTTGACTAGGATTACCCTCTGGGGATGGTGAACCCAGGCCACTCAAGATTCTAGAATCAAATCCTGAGTCTTCATCCTCTTCATCTTCCTCACCTTCTCCTGGGATTGGGACCATGCTTGCATCATAGGCAGGAGAGTCCAAACCATGGTTACCTGGGCTTGGAAACTGACCTGTGACCCTGTGGAGGCTAGCATTTTCAGAAGAAGGAATAGTAGAAATGGATACTTGGGGAATAGGTTCCAATAAACCTGTATCCATAGGAGTGGAAGTGGTAACCACTGGTGCAGCCAGGTTAGAAAAAGTCCTACCTGTTCCACAAGATCTAGTGGTAGAATGGTCAGTAGGTTCAGTGGCACCTCTCCCCCTAGAGCTGCGGGTGACTTCTGGGCTAGAAATGTGAGAAAAAAGAGCACGTCATGGGGGCATTCTTACTTCTAAGAATAATTAGTTACCCAAAAGTTGTTCTTCACCTTGGAGCAAGAATAAAATGATTAAAATGAATTTTTCTCCCTCTGATTACCTTTATGGGACAGTCAAATACTGGTTACTATACCTTGTCTAACTTTCAAAGGGTCAAAGTGTCAAAGCGTTGAAGTGTTGAAGCATCAAAGCGTCAAAGTGTTGAAGCGTCAAAGCGTTGAAGCGTTGAAGCGTCAAAGCATCAAAGCGTCAAAGCATCAAAGTGATACTTAGAGGATGGAGAGCTGGATCTCTGAGTAGGTTTGACAGTAAGGTAAGGGAAGCAATGAAAACGGCCCCAAATCAAATAGCCAAGTTCAAGGTTGGGACAGAAATAAAGCAAACAAAAATTGCCACAACTCAATAGCAAGATTTGATGCTGTCTAAAAGGGATAGGGAGTGTGGTTGGTGAAGAAGGGGTTATTGGGGAAGAAATCAGTTTAATGTCACAAGGGCTGCTGACATGCAAGCAGGGCTTGGCACAGAGGGGTCTCTACCCACAGTAGGCTTGGGGGCAAGGTTACTGAAGGAGGCTAACAGGAGCAGAGGAGGATTGGGTTGAAGGGTGCTGAATGACACTTGCTGGGAAAGATCTCCTAGTAAGAAGTAGTAAACTGATTTCTTAGGGAACATCAGGAAGAGGGAAGAGGAGGCCTGTTAAATAGACAAGAGGTTGGAACTACAACAAAGGTACAAGTGATTGGGGCTCAGACTATACACATGATGTCATGGGAACAGTCCAAGTAACAGAGAGGGCTGTTCAGTTATGCTAATACATTAGGTTAGGCTGCTTCTACATTGGGGTAAGGTTCCAGGTCTGAGCTGTCTAAGCTGGGAAAGTACAATTGAAGGATGTAAAGTGTACATGGGAGTCATGACACTATGTACTAAGTAGAGAGAGTATTTAATACAATCTGCAAGAGGATGTACATAAAGATTCCCAAAGGATAAACCACACAGAGGAGGTATGGGTTAGACAGAGAGATAACCCAAAGAGGTATGGGTTAGACAGAGAGGTAACCCAAAGAGGTATGGGTTAGACAGAGAGGTAGAGTAGAGCCTGGGAGATTGAGTATGTGCAATCCTATGGAGTTTATCTGTGTATAGTATGAGGTTAAACTATATGTAGATATGTACTGCATGAAGATCCTGAGGTAAATAGTTACTGGAGACATATTGATGTAAGTCTCCTGAGCCCTGAGGTTGAAGTTCCTGAGAAAGTAGATCAGGCCTGAGGGTTAGACTGAGGTTAGACTGAGTTTGGTGTCAGTATGACAGATGGTTGAGACAGAGCTGGAGAGGCTGAGGTTGAGTGAGCGGGGATGAGAGTTTTAGAAGTCAGATGAGTGGAGAGCCACGGGTTGGCGTGGATTTGAATTATCTAAACCAGGGTACGTCAATTCATTTGAGGGATCCGGCTTTCAAATCAACAAGCACCACTTTTAAGACTATTCAGATGGTGAATACCCATTCTCCATAGGCAAAAACCTTACCTGTGCATGTCCATTGGGATTCATTGACATTTGGATCAAGGGAAAGAAGATCAAGGCTCTGGTGGATACTGGTTCTGAGTTAAATTTCATACCAGAAAATTTGGCCATTCAGACAGTTTTGGTATCCAGAGAACTGTTCATAAAGGTCAAAGGAATTGGAGGCCACTCTACCCCACCAATTGGACTGGCTGAAAGAACAGTATTTTAAATAACACATGGGGAACCAAATTCTGTCCACTTCTTCATAGCCAAAGGATCAATTCATACAGTACTTGGAAGACCATTCTTGGTGGTCCATAAAGTCAGGCTGGAACTTTCAAAGCATAAAGGAGAAGTCTTAATCTATGAGATAGCAGGAGGGGAGGGGTTATGCATCCCAATTTGTTCACCAGACCAAGCAGGATGGCAGGTCACACCACCCAGAAGACCAATGGGAATGAACAGTATAACAGCAAAATTAGACCAAGAAGAGGACTGGATCAGTGGAAAGGAAATACCAGAAATAGATCATGAAGGCCTACCAGACCCTTGGGAAGAAAACATTATCACCCCTGAAGTACCAGAAGAAAGAGGTTGGGGGGTGTTGAATAAACAAGAAGCTGAAGAAACCCTGGAAATGTTTCAACAAGTATTTGGAGGATTCTGGACCAGCATGGAAGATATGGAAGGAACCAATTGGGGGGAACTACCTGGAGCAGGATTGGACAACTCTGATTTTATGGACTTACTCAACACTTACACTGGAAACACCCTACTAGTTCATGGGCAATGGCCATCTCACCATGGGAAAGTTCCATGGATTTTCAGGTATTATTTATATTATGGGGAAGATTGTTCCAAATCCTGAGTTAAACATATGATCATGATGGACCAAGTCATACCAGACCATGTCAGATGGTCAGGATACTTGGAAGAATAATTTCTTTATGTTTTACCTCAAAGATGTAGCAGTAGGCCTTCATTTCCTGTTGATGTGCTGATTGAAGGGGTGGGCAGTCTATGTTTTCTTCATCTTCTACTGGCACTGTAGAAAATAAGAAAAAAAAACAGAACACCAAACAAAAAAAAACAGAACACCAAACAAAAAAAAAACAGAACACCAAACAAAAAAAAACAAAACACCAAACAAAAAAAAACAGAACACCATCCAAAAAAACAGAACACCAAACAAAAAAAAACAGAACACCAAATAAAAAAAACAGAACACCAAACAAAAAAAAAAACAGAACACAAAACAAAAAAAAACAGAACACAAAACAAAAAAAAGGGGAGACAGTAGGGAGAAGGGAGAAGGTTCCCAATAAGGGTAGTTATTCTTGTGTTTGAATCTTTTTTTGATGTAGCTGTAGGCCTTCAGTTCCTTTTGAAGTGCTTAGGGAATGGATGGGCAAGGTATCAGTATACACACAAATAAAGGGGGGCTCACTGATGATACCCATTAAACAGATGCCCCAATATTTGTCTACCTGCAAAAAAAAAGGAGTGTTTTGGGGAATCAGTCTACATATATATAAGCGTATAAACATGTGGATATTAAATGGGTAAAGAACGAGGAAGACTTACAGAATTTTTTCAACTAACTAAATGTGTGATTTTTTTTCTTCAACAATCAAGGGGGAAAGGCATCAGCATATATAATAAAAGAAGAGAGGGATAGGGATGTACTAGTAACAGTGGCAGCCATAGAGCTCCACTCAAATTTGATCCAACCAAGCTTTAATCCCCTTGAAGGTCCTGCGCAGATGGGAACCATGAGGGAGACTGATCATCAAGCACCAGATGGCGAATTGGACGGAGTTGAAGCCATTGGAAATTGCATTAGGGAGTCTAGGGGGCAAAGGAAACAACGCAAAGGCAGAGGGAAAGTGGTTGGAGGTCCCAACGCTAGAGCCGCAACCAGGGGGCAAGCCAGAAAGGGAATGAATGGTGGTACACATGTTTTCAGGGGAGGTGTTTGGGAGATAGACTTCAAAAATCTCAAAGGGTGGAGTGGAATTGGGATTGGTGGGGAGCTGAGACTTGGCCAACTTGGGACAGATGGGACGTTGTAAGACTCCATAGGGTGCTAGGCAGTGGCAGTTCTGTGGAGGGGAAAGGTGCTGTTTAGGCTGCCCTCCTGAGCGTTACAAAAATATTTTAATGTAACCGAGATCAAGGTCCAGAACCTGGTAAATGAGGAATCAAGGAGTTGAGGATAAAGATGAAAATGGTTTGGTAGCAATGGAACAGCACTATCTGAGACAAGATTATGCAGGGAAAAACTTGAACAAAAGAAGTTAAAGTCTGCTTAGAGTTCAAGGAACAAAAGCTGTTGTATGTAAACAACGCCCACAAGCTAATAAATCTGGTTGTCAGCGGAAGATTGGGGATGGTCAACTCAAACCCAAGCAACCTCCAGATTCTCAATGAACCTGCCCAACTCTCCGCAGTCAAGCGCTTGAAGGGTACCAGATAACTGAGGGTGGCTGTACAAGACAAAGCACAATGTTTAAGAAGCTCCAAAGCAAACAGTAACTGATTTGAAGCAAGGATAACCTCAACACTTCTCAAGGGACTCAAGAATAGGCTGGCAGAATGCAACCCTAAAGAAAATAAAGGGAGGTATAACACTCCAGGTCCTAAGCTTAATAAGACCTCTTCAATCAATCGTGATTGGCTCCAGAAAGATGATCAAGGATCCGGTCCAGTATGGTCAGAGAAAGGGATCAAGGAGTGGTATAACACACTCCAAAATTCTAACAGACAGAATTTTTCTTCAACCAGAAAGGCTATTGGTTGGTGATAAGGATCAAGGATCAAGGATTTGAGTATGGAGGCTCAAGGATCAAAGGTGCGCTGATTTCATGCTGGATGATTCCATGATGGATCCAAAAGGCAGGGGAGAGCCCCTCCTTTTATGGGCAGGAGGCCCTGTTAGACTATGTACAACGGATTCTACAAATAGAGCAGAAACAGAAAGAAAATCATGTGTTCACTCGCTTCCGTCCGTGGATGGGCTCGCGTGACAATACCGGAATCACCCACCCCTCATCCAAAGGCGGACGGGGTGGGAAAGGAAAATGAACTGGACCGCCGCGGATGTCCGCGGGCAGTAGTCGACACTCTCCACCCCTTGTCCAAAGGCGGAAGTGGGTGGGAGAGTCCCAGGAAAGGTGATGGATGAAGTTCGTGAGAGCGCAGATGGGCGGATAGGAGATTGGCTCAAGGAGGTTGAGTAAATCCTGAAAGGCTTGAGATTCACGACTGATAGATTGAGTGAGATGGGCAATTGATGGATCCAAGGATTGGACAAATGCTTGGGGTGCGGTCAGGATGGATTTGGTAAGTCATGGATGAGCGCCACGCAGCGGTCAGACAGGAGATTGGGACGCGGGGCGGACAGGAGATCGGGAAGCACGGCAGACAGGAGATCGGGATGCGCGGCGGACAGGAGATTGGGACGCGCGGCGGACAGGAGATCGGGACGCGCGGTGGACAGGAGATCGGGACGCGTGGCGGACAGGAGATCAGGATGCGTGGCGGACAGGAGATCAGGACGCGCGGTGGACAGGAGATTGGGATAGGCGGCGCGCAAAGATGATGAGCGCGGATGAGGGACGCGCGACGCGCAAGGGTGATGATGCGGATGAAATTGAGGATGAGTTGGAATTGTTTTTTTTTTTTTTTTTTTTTAGATGCCGGACGGTACGTTTGGGCAACAGTTTATGCCAAGGTCTTAAGGTGGTCAGGGTGTCCAGGATGGGGCACCACAACGTCTGCTGAGTCAGGTTGGGAGTCCATCAACAAAGGGGCGGCCTGGCTTCCAGGCATAACAGGATTTGAGTGGGCCTCAGGCAAGTCCTCCACCAACAATTGGGGGGCATCCTTCAGCCTAGCGGAGTGTGGGTCCTTGAACTTGCGTTTGAACAAGAAGCTTGGATGGACCACAACCACAGAGGCCTCGGAGTTGGCATCATCAAAGCAAGGGGACTTGGAAGACATCTGAAAAAATGGGGGAGGGGTGAGGAAACAAGAATTTAAAGGCCCAGTCAGCCATTTGGGTTGCAGGGAGGAAGGAGGAGGAGGCAAGATATGACTCACCTCAGAAAGACAAGGAGAATGGAATGGAGGCCCAGCAAATGATGAGGGAGGGAAGAATCTTCCAACAACGGCCCCCTTTAAATATTTGAGGACTCACCTAGAGAGGAGGTGGTGGTGATAGAGAAGGGGGAAGAACTTACCCAGGCCCCAGTAACCCACCCCAACGCTTGCCAACAACTGGAGCGTGTACTACCCCACCAGATAGCAACCAGGAGGAGCTTCAGGAGGACGGCACCCCAAGGAGGATGCAAGATAAGCTAAATGAAGAAGAAAAAGAAATTAGGATTGACAAATTAAAAAGAAACAATGACAACAGAGGGCAGACAAATGAAAAAAGGGGGGCCCATAAGGTATAATTTAAAACAAAGATTAATTGAGTAAACAAAAGAAGCCTACCTTGGTGTGTGGACATAGATTGGGCAGAAAGACCTACCAGCGCAACCCCCCAAGTTTCCAAATCAAAGAAAGAAGAAAAGGACACCTTTAAAAGGGAAGAATGATAAGGAGGGGCAAGCATGGGATCAGCAATTAAGATAAATTAAAAAAAAAAAAAAAAAAAAAAAAAAGAGAGAGAGAGAGAGAGAGAGAGGAAGGAGGTTGACGGGCGGCTCAAAAACATGCGTGAATGGACAAGCTGACGTGTTGGCATCTTGAAGCGTTGAGGGTTTGACCAATTGGAATAGGATGCAGGCCTACCCTACAGCCATTGAGATGGAAGAAGGAGGCAATCATGCAAAGAGAAGGGGGATGACAAGGAAGGACAAGCACAGAATCAGTAAGAAAGATAAATTAAGAAGGACCAAATGACATGTGGCTCACAAACAGATGTAAAAGGGCCAGTCAATCTACCAGCATCTTGAGGCGTTGAGGTTTGGACCAATTGGAATAGGATGCGGGCCTACCCTACAGACATTGAGATGGCAGAAGGAGGCAATCATGCAAAGATAAGGGGGATGACAAGGAAGGACAAGCACAGCATCAGTAAAAAAAGATTAATTAAGAAGTAAAAAATGACAGGTGGCCCACAAACAGATGTAAACAGGCCAG
This sequence comes from Puccinia polysora, assembly GCA_025617555.3. Lineage (NCBI taxonomy): Eukaryota > Fungi > Basidiomycota > Pucciniomycetes > Pucciniales > Pucciniaceae > Puccinia > Puccinia polysora. The sequence continues at coordinate 56,436,147 of CM062617.1, read as the reverse complement.
TTGACGTATTGGCGTCGCAACGCACTGAGGATGGGACCAATTGGAATGGATGTGGGCCTACCCTACAGCCATTGAGATGGCAGAAGGAGCCAATCATGCAAGAGAAGGGGAGGGTGGTGTGAGCATGACAAGACACATGATCAGAAATTTGGAACAATAGATGAATAGAAGATAAAACAAAGGTAAATAAGGGTGGATAACCTGTATTCCGCCAATAACTTCAATCCTTCCTGTACAAACGGGTGGCAAGGTAGACCATCAAAAAGCTAACAAGCTCAGGGGACATTGTATGGAGCAACTACATTGTGGAGCGCCCCGCACCACTACAAGACGCCTCTGCGCAGGGAGCAGTCACTCCCGCTCAGAGCGCACAAGCAAGGCAGCAACCTTGTTTGTTAGGGACAACTGCAGGACTGGAAAGCACCACCCTCAAGCTAAAAATAAAAAAAGAGAACAACTGCCGCGCCCTATGGCCGCCTATATAACTAGACAGGAAGGAGGGCAAGCTAACCCCTGTAAAAAAAATGGTAAAAATAAAATAAAAAATAAATGAATGAATAAAATTAGTAATAGTAATAATAATAATAATAATAATAATAATAATAATAATAATAAATAATAATAATAATAATAATAATAATAATAATAATAATAATAATAATAATAATAATAATAATAATAATAATAATAATAATAATAATAATAATAATAATAATAATAATAATAATAATAATAATAATAATAATAATAATAATAATAATAATAATAATAATAATAATAATAATAATAATAATAATAATAATAATAATAATAATAATAATAATAATAATAATAATAATAATAATAATAATAATAATAATAATAATAATAATAATAATAATAATAATAATAATAATAATAATAATAATAATAATAATAATAATAATAATAATAATAATAATAATAATAATAATAATAATAATAATAATAATAATAATAATAATAATAATAATAATAATAATAATAATAATAATAATAATAATAATAATAATAATAATAATAATAATAATAATAATAATAATAATAATAATAATAATAATAATAATAATAATAATAATAATAATAATAATAATAATAATAATAATAATAATAATAATAATAATAATAATAATAATAATAATAATAATAATAATAATAATAATAATAATAATAATAATAATAATAATAATAATAATAATAATAATAATAATAATAATAATAATAATAATAATAATAATAATAATAATAATAATAATAATAATAATAATAATAATAATAATAATAATAATAATAATAATAATAATAATAATAATAATAATAATAATAATAATAATAATAATAATAATAATAATAATAATAATAATAATAATAATAATAATAATAATAATAATAATAATAATAATAATAATAATAATAATAATAATAATAATAATAATAATAATAATAATAATAATAATAATAATAATAATAATAATAATAATAATAATAATAATAATAATAATAATAATAATAATAATAATAATAATAATAATAATAATAATAATAATAATAATAATAATAATAATAATAATAATAATAATAATAATAATAATAATAATAATAATAATAATAATAATAATAATAATAATAATAATAATAATAATAATAATAATAATAATAATAATAATAATAATAATAATAATAATAATAATAATAATAATAATAATAATAATAATAATAATAATAATAATAATAATAATAATAATAATAATAATAATAATAATAATAATAATAATAATAATAATAATAATAATAATAATAATAATAATAATAATAATAATAATAATAATAATAATAATAATAATAATAATAATAATAATAATAATAATAATAATAATAATAATAATAATAATAATAATAATAATAATAATAATAATAATAATAATAATAATAATAATAATAATAATAATAATAATAATAATAATAATAATAATAATAATAATAATAATAATAATAATAATAATAATAATAATAATAATAATAATAATAATAATAATAATAATAATAATAATAATAATAATAATAATAATAATAATAATAATAATAATAATAATAATAATAATAATAATAATAATAAAAGGGGGGCAAATATTCCTTGGTAAGACTTAAAACTACCTACTCCCAAATGGTCCCTTGCAAGACCCTAAAACCACCTAAACACAAGATAATTTAGTTTTAGCATACTACTACCAAAGGAAGCAAGATAGAACAAGAACACAACAGGGAATTGTCCACCAGCCACCATGGAAACGCAGATCTTGGCAGACAAATATAAAACAGTAGACAAGAAGATCAGGCCCATAAACCAACCCATTCCACAAGAACTTAACCCCCCTCTCCAAAGAACCCCACTCTACAGTGACCCCTATGTTACACCCCTAACTCCTTATCCACCTCACTTTATACCAACCTCAAGAATCACACCAGAAAGGATAAAAATGGTTAACTTTGGGCTTGATCACTGGCTTACACCTGAGGAAATTACACTTCTACAACATTTGATGGTCCTCAGGGAAAGGGCAATTGCCTTCACTGAGGAGGAAAGGGGTCTGCTTGAGCACTCCTATGGACTCCCCTACAAGATACCAACCATCCCGCATGAACCATGGCAAAAGAAAACTATACCTATACCCCAAGCTATCAGGCCAGCATTCACAGAACTAGTCAGAAGAAGGATTAGAAAAGAAATTTATGAGCAATCAACTTCCATTTATTCCAGTCCTATGTTCCCTGTGGCTAAGGCCAACGGGAAGCTCAGAATATTCCATGACCTCCAACCTCTGGACAGAGTCACTATCAAGGATGCAGGACTACCCCCAAAGATTGAAGAATTTGTGGAATTATTTTCTTGAAGGGCCTGTTATGAATTGGGAGACATCATGGGAGGAAATGATGAAAGGGAATTAGATAAGAGTTCAAGACCACTTACCACTTTTGGAACTACCCTGGGGAGGCTCCAACTTGTTATAATTATGGCCAGCAATTAGCTTAGGCAAATGAGCAGTATTTAAAGCAAAAGAAATGCTGTACACCTTGTGTCAATAATTGCTGATGGGCTTTCACAATTGGGCAATACATTGGATGATATTGATGATGAATTTGATTTGATGATTAAAATGGATGATGAAAAAAGCAGGGAGAAGATCTCCTTAAGTACAAAAGATTGGCCACTTGTGAGTGTTGAAATATGTGCTCAACGGGATGATGAGGTCCAAAACTCAACACACCCCCGCGCGAAACAACCGGGGTGAAGCAGACAGGATGAAATAGTTGATGAAGAATTTGAAGAGAAGAGAGTGCAACAATGTCGCGAGAAAACTTGAGGAGGGGAAGCGAGCGATGTCGCAGGAAAGTCGCAATCAATGTCAGAGGATGGAAGGCAATCAAAGTTGCAATTGAAAGTGCAAGCAATGTTGCAGAGGATCCCTGAGCAAAGTCGGGAAGCAAGCGCGAGTGAAGAGTTGGAAGCAATACAAAAAAAAAAAAAAAAAAAAAAGGGGGTGCAATCAATGTTGCAAAAGAGCCACAATCAATGTCGGTGGTTGAAGCAAAAGATGGGTAGCGACCAATGTCGGTGGATGGAGGGGCAATTGAAGTTGCAAAAGATTCGCAAGCGAAGTTGGTAATGGGCGCAAGTGAGGTCGCAAAGAAAGGTGCAAGCGATGTCACAAACAAGGAAGTTTTGAAGCAAGAAGGGAAAAAGGAGCAAAAGATTGATGTAGACAAACGCAAAAAATGTTGCAGCTTGATATCGGAGTATGCAGGAAGAGAGAGAGAGATGGGCTAGTAGGGCTTAGCCTTGCAAGAACCTTCAGGGTCGTTGAAGTTGAGGTTTGGGGAACCCACAACCAATCCGGCAAAATGACGAGGGGAAGTTTCCTTCTGATCAAAATTCTTCTGGTTTTCTCAATATTGGTCAAGGAGTTGAGGGTTTTCTGCGAAACAGCAATCCTTGGAATGAGTGGCCCAAGGATTGTGAACGCCATTGGTGCATTGGACTACCAGGAAGGCGGAATGAGAAGGGGAGAAGACAGGATCGCTGGCCGTTTTTGCTTTGTTGTCAAGCATTTCTAGAAAAAGTTCATGGGGGACGGTTGCCAATGATTGGCTGGTGGTTATGATGGCGTCACGGATGGAGGGAAGCGAGTCCGGGATTTTGTCAAGAATCTGGTGACCGAGCTGTTGACTATTCAGTTCAAGGTCAAGAGACTGGATCTCGGAGATGGTGTCTCTGATTTTCAGGATGGATTCTTCAATGTTGGAGGGATCAATAATGGTGTTGCTGAGTCGACGGAAAGCTTGAAAGACATTGGCTTCCTTCTTGGAGGAACCAAAAGCCATGATATTGGCCCACAGGACAACTGGATCATCCTTGCCTCCATTGGCGGTAACAGTAGAGATGAGGGAGCAATGTATACGGGGACTAAGTATAGCAAGGGCTCTATCCATGGAATCAAGGTCAGTAGCAATGAATCTTCCTTTTTCATCTTGATTGGCTTTAAATTCTCCAGAGACAAGTTTGTAAAGGCCTTTGCCTTGGAGAAGATTTTTCATTTTGAAGCGCCACTCTAAGAAGTTTTCCGAGGTGAGAAGGGGGATTTTAGAATCATCGGATTCCATGATGAAGGGATTAATGTAAAGAGCTTAGTAGTGTGACGGTAGAGCTGGGCTCATAACCTGTTGAAATATGTGCTCGACGGGATGATGAGGTCCAAAACTCAACAGTGAGCCCATGATAAAACAAGCCAAAAGGCAAATTTTCCGCTCCAAAAGAGCTCTACAGGCTCTACAGGCCTTGTTACTTGGTTTGGACTACATCAGTCCCTGTAGCCTTACAACCAGCCTATTCCGGTCCTTTCTGGTGTTTCCACTGTTATGGGACTGAACCAACCCCTGTTTTGTTCAATCCCTGACCTCACATACTGGCTGGTTGCCTCATGCAACCAGCCCCTGGCCATAAAAATGGCCAGGTGGGACCCAGGAGAAACCTGGGTCCGGTCTCAGACCAACATGGGGGGGGTGTGACCAGCAGACATGCTGTCCCCCCCCCCCCCCCTCTTTCTCACAGATCCCTGGGGGGGTGGTCAAATCCCCCTACCAGGGGCCCTGGGGGTCAATACCCCCAGGGCATTGTCATAGAATGGTGGGCTGGGGGGTGGTCAGATTCCCTCAGCCCAGTTGCTCCTCCCCCTTGGTAAAGGGGGGGGAGAGCGCCCCTTTGCTTTGATGGTGGAGGGGTGGTTGGGTCCCCCCACCGCTGGTTGCTTTGTTGGGACCAGCTAACTTGTCATTGCCCTAACCACCTAGGGCTGGTGGGGGGGAGGTCAATTTCCCCCCGCTGCCAGTTGCCTCAATGCAACCGGCCTGGGTGGCAAGCTGGTCACTACCAGCTGCCCCCACCTCCCCCTTGCAATGGCGGGCAAGGGGAGGCAAGGGAGCCGGGGCCGTTGGCCCCGGCTGCTGCAATTGGCTCAACAGCTGCGACAATGGCCCCGCACAGGCCGTCGGGCCCCATGAATGGGCCAAAGGCAAAAACAGTGGCCCCATGCGGGCCCCGCCACAGGCGGCAGCCCCAACCAGGCTGCAACACAGGCGGCCGCCCCAAACCCAAAAACTAAGAAAACCATACTTTGGCGGGCCAGCCTGTCTGGCCAAGTATGTCCAAAATAAACCTTGGGCCCAATTATGCCCATAAAAGTTCATCTGGCTGTATTTGCCTCTATACCTCAACCTAACGGGCCCGTGTACCAATAGGCCTGTTTCATGCGTTTTTAGGCCAGTTTTTCCAAATTTGTGACAGGCCCATATGGTCTGTGTGAGTTTCCAATGGGCCGGTGAGGCCCATATGTGCATCCCATTTCGATTACACTTATACGTAGCACACGCGTATGTGCATACGTATTTTAACACACCCCCTTAATCCAAAAGGGGTGACATCTGCATGTTAGTCAAAAAGCCTTGATGCTTGTTCCTATCTAAAGCCTTAGTCAAGATATCCGCAATCATAGCTCCAGTGGGCATGTACCTCAACACAATCTCCTTGCAGTTAACTGAATCACAAATATAGTTATAGTAAACATCAATATGTTTTGTTCTTGAATCAAACACTTGGTTTTGCGCCAAGGCAATGGCACTCTGGTTATCAGAATACAAGAACGCAAATCCTTCTGGCTTATGTGTATCCTCTAAGACTTTTCTCAACCATTTTGCTTCCTACAAAGCTGCTAAGTAAGCTCTATACTCAGCCTCTGTTGATGAAAGACTTATTGCCAACACCTTCTTGGAAATACATGACACCAGATTCTTACCCAAGAAGAATAAGAAACCACTTGTTGATTCCCTAGTGTTACCATCTTCCCAACTTGCATTTGAATAAGCAACCAAATCAAAGTTTTCTGACTTTGCAAACAGCAGTCCCATACTGTGTGTTCCTTTCAGATACCTCATAACTCTCTTAGAGGCTGACCAATGCCTCATGCTTGGATTCTCTAAGTGTTGCAACAAGACACCAATTGCAAAAGCAATATTGGGCCATGTACACTGCCCCAAATGATTAAGCAATTGGACAGCTGACCTGTAGTTGTTGCCAGATTGAACAAACTCCAGATACTCCTCATCTGTAGACTTCTCTAAAAAAATGTTTGACTGGATGGGAGTGCCAAACCCCTTTGCATCCTCTAAGCCATATTGCTTAAGAAGAGCTGCCACGTAATGACTCTGGTCTAACTTAATACCATTCTTGCTCTTACTGACTTTCATTCCTAGCACCTGTTGGGCCAGAACACAATCTTTTATCTTGAATTCCTTTTTGAGTGTCTCCATGACTCTCTCTTTACCATTTCCAATAATGATAATGTCATTGACCCCTACAAACAAAATTGCATCCTTTCTCACAAAGATACAAGGGTTGGCCTCAGACGTCTTGAAACCAATCTGTATCAGTTTCTCACTCATGGTATTATACCACAACCTAGCTGCTTGCTTCAATCCATACAGGGATCCAAACAGCTTGAGGACATATTCCCCTTTATCTGCTGAAAGAAAAATTCTAACACAGATTTTCTTCATGGTTTCTGGTTTAGTCTCTACTAACCAATCACAAAAAACATCAGGGATTGACATATAAACAGTCTCCTCCTCTCCAAGTTTTGCATTCAAGTATGCTTTTACAAAATCAGCTTGTCTGATTTATTCACCCAACTCCACTGCCAGAGCAATGATGTAACTGAAGGTGGACAGCCTTCCATTTGGTGAGAAAGTTTCTTGGTAATCAATACCCTCTCTCTTCTTGAAGCCCTGTGCAATGCATCTAGCTTTGAATCTTTTCAAAACTCCATTTGTTTAAAACTTCTTGTTTAACACCAATCTAGACCCCACAATGGTCTTTCCTTTTGGAACATAATCCTGCTTAACCACTTCAAAGACACTATTATTTTCTAGAGAATCAAATTCCTCAAAAATAGCACTCTTCCAGTTTGCTCTCTCATCAGAATTCATAGCTTGGCCAAAGCTATTTGGTTTAACCCTATTACCCATTTCTGAACTCAACTCCAGGAATTCATTGAGCATACACTGTTCCTGAAATGTATCTTCCTCATATACTGCGGCAGCATAAAGGGACTTCCATTCCTGTACCTATCAACTGGTACTCTAATCCTACCACTCCTTCTAACTGGAGTTGGAGGCTCATCAGGTTCCAAATTAACGGACTCCCCTGAAGCGGGCACTAAACCCTCTAGTGGCACGTCTGCCATCTTTTGATCTTCTGGAACCACATGTTCCTCAGCCTTTGCCGGTGAACTAGGTGCTAATTTTATTTCTTGCTGTGACTTATTCACAAAACCATCTTCACACATTTTGATTGGAAAGTTACTTTCATCAAATTTTACATCCCTACTACGGATAACCTTTCTTGTCCCTGGACAATAGATCCTATACAATTTACTTATAAAATCATAGCCTAAAAGTGCCCCTTTTCTGGCTCTAGGGTCTAATTTTCCAACCATCTCATTATGGTGGACACTATAATACACTAAGCAACCAATTGTTCTTAGGTGTGATGTTTTGGGGTACAACTTCCAAAACTGATAATGAGGACTCTTCCCATTAACACTTACAATGTTGTGCAACAGACAGACTGTACACATCAACTCAGCCCATAAGAACTTTGGTAGACCAGATTGAGACATAATATTTCTGACCTTGTCCAGTAAAGTCATATTCATTCTCTCAACTATTCCATTATTTTGTTGAGTACTTGCGTAAGTGACTATATGAATGATACCATAATCTTTCAATAACCTCTCAAACTCTTTAATCACAAATTCACCACCTCCATCAGTGGTAACCCTCTTGATCTCCTTCATTAGACCATTCTTTTTCCAGACTTTGAAGATTACTGAAACCTCCTCTGTGGTCTGATCCTTAGATTGAATTGGTTTAACCCAAACATAATTAGTTTCAGTATCAACTAAATTGATCAAGTATCTTGCCCCACCAAGGGACACTGGTGTGAATGGCCCTGCCAAATCAATGGAAAATTTCTCTCTAGGAACATCAGTGCAATCTCTACTCTTTGAAAACGCATTTCTAGTCTTAGCCCCCAAGGTACAACTCTCACAGTTGCTGTCCCTTACCTTATGGCCACTTCTATTGTGAGAAACAGTGCTCAAAGCTGAGATTTTGAACAAGCTTGCACACAAAAGCTTGTTCTGAAACTGTCCACTAAGAAAAGCTCTCCCATTCAGATCAATAACAAACCTATCTTCTTTAAGATAACAAATCTGGAAAACTTTTTTCCACAACACTCCAAGGGACACAAGGTTATAAGGCAACTCTGGTACATAGAACACTTTCTCAAAAGGAATTTTGAAACCCAAGTGATTTGCAAGAATAACTTTTCCAATTCCTTTAATCTGAATTTTTCTGCCTTTCTGACCAATATTTACAACTCCATCATAATCACTAAGATTTGAAAATAAATTTGGTTCAAAGAACATGTGATCTGTACACCCAGAATCAATCAAAACAAGAACATCCTCCCTCAATCCTCCTGATAGGAAAGAAGCTTTAACAGTCACTGATAAGTTCTCATCTTTGAGGTTAAGATTACTCACTTCATAATCAATCAAGTCCATTTCTTGATTCTCATCAATTTTGGCCTTCTTGTTGGGGCCTTCTTCCCCAACAACCATTTCCGTTGGACCATCAAACGCCACCATTGCAACATTTTCAGTATTGAGATTGACCTCCTTGTCATTCTCTTTGGACTTCTTCCTCTTCTTGGCCTCCTTGCAATCCTTAGCATAATGCCCCTTATTCTTACAATTATAGCATAAGACCTTGGAAAAATCCTTTTTTGCCTTCTTGCAAGATTTTCCAGACTTTCCAACAAGTGCTGTTCCAGAATCCCCCTTCATCTTGAACTGAAGATCATCCTTTTCAATCCTTTTCAGCACATCCTTCTCCCCAGGAAGAGGATTCAATTAAGAAATAATTCTGACTAAAGAATCAAACTCCTTTGGTAGCTTCTGAAGGATCAAGAGTGAAAAACATTCAGGATCCATGTTAAGTCCTGATGACTTGAACTTGGCTATGCTAGACCTAGCCTCTGCAACAAACTGTTTACAATTTGAATATTGTAACTTGAGCAGTTTATTGAAAGCTATACCCTTCTGGTGAACAGAATCACCAGCATACTTGGACTTAAGAAACTTCCAAAGGATGCTTCCCCTCCTTCTCTCATCTTCCCTAAGAGTATCAGCAACCCATCTAACATGATTCTCATCAAGATGCTTAAGGATGAGATGATAAGAATTTTTCTCCACTTCTGAACTGATCAAAGTGTCATCTGCATCCATTATCTCCCCACAAAAGATGTTTTCAAGCTCACTATCCATAAGGACAGCCCAAGAATTATAATTCTGAATGTTCAGAACTATCTTGGTGGAGCCAACATCAGGGATATAAGACATCCTCTTGGAAAACTTGAGGTCTTTGAGGTTTTCCAGAGTGAGGTACAAGGGTCTAGATGGCTTGGAAGTAATGATGATGTTGGTACTGATAATTTGTTATAATTATGGCCAGCAATTAGCTTAGGCAAATGAGCAGTATTTAAAGCAAAAGAAATGCTGGAAACCTTGTGTCAATAATTGCTTATGGGCTCTCACAATGGGGCAATACATTGGATGAACTGGTGATGAATTTGATGTGATGATGAAAATGGATGATGAAAACAGCAGGGGGAAGAGCTCCTTAATTACAAAAGATTGGCCTCTTGTGAGCCCATGACACAAAAATCCAAAAGTCAAATTTTCCGCTCCAAAAGAGTTCTACAGGCTCTACAGGCCTTGTTACTTTGTTTGGACTACATCAGCCCGCATGGCATCAGTCCCTGTACCCTTACAACCAGCCTATTCCGGTCCTTTCTGGTGTTTCCACCATTATGGTACTGAACCAGCCCCTGTGTTGTTCAATCCCTGACCTCACATACTGGCTGGTTTCCTCATGCAACCAGCCCCTGGCCATACAAATGGCCAGGTGGGACCCAGGACAAACCTGGGTCCAGTCTCAGAACCACATGGGGGGGGTGATCAGAGGACATCCTGTCCCCCCCCCTCTTTCTCACAGATCCCTGGAGGGGGTGGTCAAATCCCCCTACCAGGGTCCCTGGGGGTTGATACCCACAGGGTGTTGTCATAGAATGGCGGGATGGGGGGTGGTCAGATCCCCTCAGCCCAGTTGCTCCTCCCCCTTGGTAAAGGGGGGGGGAGAGCACCCCTTTTCTTTGATGGTGGAGGGGTGGTCAGGTCCCCCCCCCCCCCCACTGCTGGTTGCTTTTTTGCAACCAGCTACCTTGTCATTGCCCTAACCACCTAGGGCTGGGGGGGGGGGTGGTCAATTCCCCCCCCCCCCCCACTGCCCGTTGCCTCAATTCAACCAGCCTGGGTGGCAAGCTGGTTACTACCAGCTGCGCCCACCTCCCCCTGGCTATGGCGGGAGAGGGGAGGCAAGGGAGCTGGGGTTGTTGGCCCCGGCCTTTGCGGCACCAACAGCCAGCCACCACCCAGCACGGCGGCTGCAGTTGGCTCAACAGAAGCAACAATGACCCCGCGCGGGCCGTCAGGCCTCATGACTGGGCCAAAGGCAAAAACAGCGGCCCTGAGTGGGCCGCAACACGGGCGGCAGCCCCAACCGGGCTGGGACACTGGCCGCAGCCCCAACTGGGCTGTGACACCGGTGTAGAGACTCCAAGTGATAATGGGATTATTTAGCAAATAGCTTGCTGGCAGTCACCAGAAGGGGAATTTAGTTTACTACTAGTCTTGAATAGATAGAGGTAAGCTAAGGTGGTTTTGAATTTCCTGCCCTTCTGAACTATAATAAGTCTGCACAATAATTTTTTTTAATTGGTGGCTGGTTTCTTTGAGACTTAAAATGGGCCTCTTATCAGACCTAGATTAATTATTGATAGAATTTTTAGGAATTGCAAGACTATTCCAGGTTGGATTGGATTACTGGCAAGCTTCCACTAATTAATAATCAAGAATTTTCGACTTTTTCTGACTATTGTTTTCCAATTCCAATTAAAGGATTTAAGGATTGACTAAAAGGTGTTTAACCAGGAGGAGGACCCAAAGATGGGCTTGCCCACAGGGAGATGGGCGAAAAAAAAAGTTTGGTTGGTTTTTCTGTTGTGCTCTTCCTCTTTTATGAATTTACTAATCAAAAATAAGGGGTTTTCCCTCTCAAAAAAAGGTGCTGAATAACAGGCCTTTTCTCAAGAACCCTTCTTCAAGAACACCAGGATTTTGGGTCAAATTGTCAATGATAATTTCGTGTTTGATCCTTTATTTCCTTTTCACTTGATTCTGGTTCACTTATCACTGGGTACTGGTAAGTAACTGGTCAGGCTGATGCCATATTTCACACACTGGGCAGAAGCCATGCTAGACAACTTGGATAGGGCAAAAGAGGCCCCTTAAATAGAAAAATACTTCCTCAGGAGATTCTCAGGGCTCCCCTGAGTGCGGTTCTGAGCCTTTCTCTGCACTGTTGAAGCACAGGAGGGTACAGTTACATGAGAAAGATCATTCTGGTGATAAAATGTGTAAATCAGGCTGAGAGATAACTGTATTTTTTAGTTCAATCTTTGAGAGTCAGGCTAATATATGAGCTAAGAGATAAGAATGGTGTGATCTGGAAGCTTCTGAGTGTTCATTTTTCATAAAAAATGATGTAGAAGTTGCCTGCAGCTTGAGTTAATTTTGCTGGTTGGGAAAAGCATGAAACATGCTTGGCAGCTGCAAGCCCTCTTTGGTAGCTTGAATGGTGTGACCTGCATGGGTTTGTTGGTGGAAATTCATGTGCTGGGTGTTTCTTGGGATGCTTCTGAGCCCTTATCATGTATAAATGTTTTTAGGAACTACCTGCATTCTGTTTCAATGTAATTAGTTGTGGAGATATGAGGTATGCTGTCTTACCGCATTTCCCCTTGGGTAACTTGAGAGTGTGGCTTGCAGGTGTTGTATGGTTGATATGGTGGCAAACTGAGTATCAGAGTGCTTGAGAGGACGCTTCAGAGCTCTTATCTGGTGGTGAAAGTTCCAGAAAAGTCATGTGTACTGAGTTGTTATTTCTGGTTGGTGAGAATTGAGATATACTTGGCTGCATGAGCCCCTACTTTTGTTGGTGCATGTATGTGCGATTTATGGTTGGAATGGTGGCAAACTGAGTATCAGAGTGCTTGATAGGACGCTTCAGAGGGCTTATCTGCTGGTGAAAGGTTCTAGAAAAGTAGTGTAACTTGTTTTTATAGTACTGGTTGTAGTGTAACATTGGTACTGATATGGTTTAAGTCCTGCTGGTATGGGGTATGTTGTTTTGTTGTGTAGTTATTTTAAGAATAATCTTTTTGATTATATATTCAATTAAGACCTTTCATTAATCCATGTGACATAATCCAGCCTGTGCCAGGTGTTGGGTTGTTTTTGTGACAGGTGTTGATATGGTTGAAGGGGTTTATCTGATCCTTGATTTGGGTTTTTCAGGTTGGTTTGAGTTTAGAGTATAGTTTATGAGGGGTTTGGAATTTATTTAGTATTTTCTTGACTTTAATTTGATATAAGAATAATAATTAATAAGACAAAATGAGTCTGATGGCTATAGGACAGGTTTGGTTTACCACACCGGCGGCAGCCCCAACCGGGCTGGGACACAGGCGGCAGCCCCAACCAGGCTGCGACACAGGCAGCAGCCCCAACCGGGCTGGGACACGGGCAGCGGCCCCAATGGGCCGCCCCAAATCCAAAAACTAAGTAAACCATACTTTGGCAGGCCAGCCCGTCTGGCCAAGTATGTCCAAAATAAAACTTGGGCCCAATTATTCCTATACAAGTCCATCTGGCTGTATTTGCCCATATACCTCACCGGGCCTGTTAGGGCCCGTGTACCAATAGGCCTGTTTCATGCGTTTTGAGGCCAATTTCCCCAAATTGGTGACAGGCCCGTATGGTCTGTGTTAGTTTCCAATGGGCTGGTGAGGCCCATATGTGGATCCCATTTGGATTACACTTATACGTAGCACACACGTAAGTGCATATGTATTTTAACACAACTTACAAGGTTACCTCAGCGGGGCACCAACTCAGTAGCAGTCTACCAAGCCCAGATGACCTGGATACTCCAGGAGGAAATACCAGAGCATGTAGGAATATTTATTGATGATGGAGGAATAAAAGGACCCAGAAGCAGTTACAATGAAGAGACACTGGAAGAAAACCCCCAAATAAGAAGATTTTTTTGGGAATATTCCATAACATTAGAAAGAATCTTATTTAGAATAGAAGAGGCTGGATTAAATATCTCAGGAGAAAATTTTGCCTTCTGTGTCCCTGCCCTTAAAATAGTAGGGCATGTGGTATCCCAGGAGGGAAGGAGAGTAGCAGAACAGAAGCTCAACAAAATTCAAAGCTGGCCCCAGCCAAGGAACAAGAAAGAAGCTAGAGGATTCTTGGGGATCTGCTTCTATGTCAGAATGTTCATTAACAACTACTCAGCACTTTCAGCTTCAATCAGAAGGCTCATCTGGAAAGATGTAGAGTTTAAGTGGGACAACCACAGTGAAAAAGCCTTTTTCCTACTCAAGGAGATAGTAGGAGAATATATAACCCTCAAAAGAATAGAATATGGCAAGGATGTAGGAAGAATCATTTTAGCTGTGGAATCAAGTTACCTAGCAGCTGGTGCTGTCCTGATGCAGGAAGATAAGGAAGGAAGACCAAGGCCAGTCTACTATGAGTCAGTGGATTTTTCAAAAACAGAAAAGAATTATTCCCTTTCAAAACTGGAACTCTGTGGAGTAGCCAAGATACTTAAGAAACTCCAGAAAACCCTGTGGGGAAAGCACTTTGAGTTGCAGGTAGATGCAAAAGCCCTCATTGAAATGAACACCCCCAGCCTACCTAGTGCTCCTATGACTAGATGGGTGGCATTTATCCAACTATTTTCCTTTGACTTTGTCCATAAGCCAGGGAAAACTTTCACAATTCCTGACAGCCTATCAAGGAGGCCAGAAGACCCAGAAGACCCAGAAGACACCAATCATGATTTTGATGAAGAGGAAGAAGGGATCAGCCCACATCCTGGCCTTTGATTAAGAATAAATTCTATTGAAGACCAACAACCACCCAAACCCCCAGCTGGATTCTGGGGAAGAATGAGGGAATATTTATTCAACATGAAGAAGCCCACAGGTTTCTCTGAAAAGGAATTCCAGAAGGCCAAGAGGAGGTCACCTAACTTCTATGTGGAGGAAGGAAGACTTAAAAGGAGGGGGATATGGGGCCCTCAGCTGGTGCTGACATCTAAAGAAGAAATGGAAAGGGTCATGAAGAGCCTGCATGAGGAATTAGGGCACAGAGGGAGTGGGGAGACATGCAGAAGGATCAAGCTTAGGTTCTGGTGGGAAGGAATGAAGAAGATGACTAGGAAATGGGTCCAAACCTGTGAGCCATTCCAGAGAAGGAGCAAGCTCCAACAGAAAAAAGAGGGGAAGGTAACTGTTACTAAAACCCTTTTCCAGAGGGTAGCAATGGATGCAGTACATGTTAAGGCAGGAAGGTGGAAGTATCTAGTGGTAGCCAGGGATTATTTTTTAGGATGGGCAGAAACAGTGGGCCTTACCAGTCTCACCTCAAGAAACATAGCTACTTGGTTCTTATCTGAATTGATCTATGAGTATAAAATACCCAAGGAAGTGACAGTAGATGGGGGAGGAGAATTCAAAGGGGATCTCCAATCAGCCATGAAGAAGATTGGAACAAAACTCAGAAAAGTCACCGCTTATTACCCAGAAGCTCAGGAAATGATAGAAAGTGTCCACAAGGAAGTAAAAGATGAACTAATAAAGCTATGTGGAGAGAATGGCAGTAAATGGAAGGAATACCTTCCGCTAGTCACCTTTGCAAATAGGATTTCTACAAAAAAAACAACAGGATTCTCCCCATTTGAACTACCACTTGTACAACCAGAAGTCCTACCAATTGACTTAGAAATGGAGACATACTTAGGAATTGACTGGAAGCAGGTAACCACAACCTCAGACCTCCTGGAAGCTAGGGCAGCACAATTGGCCCAGAAGGAATAAAACATTCAGAATGAATCACAGAAGATAAAGGAGGCAAGAGAACTTTCAATCAAGTATTGGGACAGGAGATTAGCCCATAGGATAAGAGAACCACTCAAGAAGTGGGACCTAGTATTAGTCTACAATAGAACCCTGGAATCTCAATGGGGACTACTATTCAATAAAAGATGAAATGGACCTTATGAAGTGGTCAAACAACTAAGCAGGGGACCCTATATCCTGGAAGAATTGGATGGAACATTACTTGGGAGAAGGTTTGCAGCAAGCCATATCAAGAATTTTTACAACAAAGGAACCCACTAGAGGAAGAAGAGGAAGGAACAGAACAAGATGAAGAAGATTAGCTAGTAGAAGAGGAAAAAAACTCCTAAGAAAGAGTTTAAACTGCTGATACATTTAAAAAAAAAACCAGGGATAAAAAATAAAATAAAAATATAAAAAATAAAAAATAAAAATAAAATATATATAAAAAATAAAAATAAAATATACATAAAAAATAAAAATAAAAAATATATAAAAAATAAAAATAAAATATATATAAAAAATAAATATAAAATATATATAAAAAATAAATATAAAATATACATAAAAAATCAAAATAAAATATACATAAAAAATAAAAATAAAATATATATAAAAAATAAAAATAAAATATATATAAAAATTAAAAATAAAATATATATAAAAAATAAAAATAAAATATATATAAAAAATAAAAATAAAATATGTATAAAAAATAAAAATAAAATATATATAAAAAATAAAAATAAAATATATATAAAAAACAAAAATAAAGTATAAATAAAAAATAAAAATAAAATATATATATACAAAATGAAAATAAAATATATATATATAAAATAAAAATAAAATATATATAAAAAAAGAGGGTGTATAAAAAAAAGTCTCCTAAGCAAGAGACTAAACTGCTAAATGTATCATTACAAAGAACAATCAGAATAACAAGACTCCTAAGCATGATTCTAAACTGAAAATACCAAAAAAATGAAAATAAAAATAAAAATAAAAATAAAAATAATAAATAAATAAATAAATAATAAATAAATAAAATCAATGAATGAATAAAAATAAATTAAATGAAATAGTGAAAATATACTTTTATCAAGAAGATTATTACTGTAAAAAGAATTCAAACCAAAGAGAACATAGAATACAAGGAAGAGGGAGGGACCTGAAGAAATCAAGACTGGCTTAAACTCAAAATTAGGACCCAATTGAATATTTTAAGATGTGTCAAGGTGACAAGTAAACAAGGACCAAATAATCTTGAGCTAGAACTTTCTGAATAAAATTTTTCATAGTAGGCATAAACGGAAAAGGAATCTATCAAGTATGAACAGATTCAAACAGGGAAACATGGATGAAATTGGAAGACTTGGGAAGAATATTTCTTTGGCCATGAAGTACCATAAGTAAATGGAGAAGGGAAAAGAAGATTGAAAGTTAGAAAAGAGGTAATCAGAGGAAAATTTTTGCTTTGGCCATGAAGTACCATAATAGATGGAGAAGGGAAAAGAAGATTGATTTTTTGAAGAAATAAAATCCAGAAGTATGCACAAGCCGTCTTTTCCCATGGAAACCCAGCTATGAACCAATATATATATATATGCATAGGAAGAATGGAAAGTATATAGTTATACTTTTACTTTCTACATGGGCACAATCAAGAAATAGATAAGAGGAGAAGATTTAGAGATAGGCCATCAAGATTTCAACAGGACCAACTGGATCACTAGGATCCTCTGGACCTTTGTTTTTATTCTACATGTGATTATTAGTTTTTTCATTATTTATGTCTCTCAAGATCAATACCAAGAAGAAGAAGAAGAAGAAGAAGAAGAAGAAGAAAGATAGGATGTGGAGTCTGATGTCTATGGACAGGAATGCTGTGGACAGCATTAAGTCTGGGGGGGATGTGGTAGTCCAAACCTGTCCTATATCCATCAGACTCACTTTTACAGTGTAAAAACAGCTCAAAACCTCAAATTAACCTCAGAAATTGATTCTACATTAGAAATAACCCATAGTCACTCAGCCAAAGTACCCCCCTATCCCTCATGGATTAGAAGATACAGCCCAACAAACCTCCAACTATGGCAAACTCATACCCAAACAGGTGTCACAGCCCTGTGGAATAAATAAGACATACCTTGGAAACCCTCAATTACATACCAGTAACAGCTTACCCTCATAACCAGGACCATACAACCCTATCACCTCAGTCAGAATAAAGAAATACATATACAGGAGGCAGTGCAGCTAGTTCAGCTCCTGTCACCTCACCAAACAAACAAGCAAATAAACATACAGGAGGCTGTGCAGAAGTATACAGGAACAGTGCAGGAAGTAGGAAGTGACACCATTCTCAACTAGAACCAAACAAAAAAGCAAATATACATACAGAAAGCTGTGTAGAAGTATACAAGAACAGTATAGGCAGGAGAAAGTGGAACCAGTCTCAACCAGACACCAAACAAAGAACCATGCAGTACCAAACAACCTCAGAACCACACAGCAATTTATGCATTCAGATTCATTTGATACCAAAAAAACCACCAGTACAAGTACCACAGGCCTACACAGCAATATATGCAGGCAGCCAGAACCATTCAGTACCAAACAGCCCCCACCACCACACAGCAATTTAGGCAGTCAGTAGCATGTGATGCCAAACAAACTACCAGTACAAGTACCACAGGCCTACCCAGCAATATGTTCAAGCAGTCAAGACCATGAAGCACCAAAGAAACCACCAGTGAATGCACAGTAATACATGCAGGAAGAACAGTCAGTACCAAATAAGCAACCAGCACCAGACCAACCTTATCAGCACCTCACAGAAATTTTTGCAAGGCTGTGCAGGCATGAAAACCCTGTAAAATCTTTTTGCAACCAGAAGAATTGTCTCAGTGTCATGCATTGTCTTTTTTCCAACCAGAAGAATTGCCTCAGTTTCATGCAGTGTCTTTTTTCCAACCAGAAGAATTGCCTCAGTTGCATGCAGTGTCCTTTTTCCAACCAGCTAAAATTTCTCATGTACCTGTATCCCACTGTAGCAGGGGAAGCCACAGGGAACCCTCAGGGGAAGGCCTGAGCACCCCCTGAGGACCAGATTTTCTATTTAAGGAGGACCTCTCTGCCCTATCCAGGTTGTATCATCACTCATTCATCTCATCCCACCAGCCTAGCACTCACCAACCTAACAGGCCCTCTTGGCCCATCCATCTGTGGTACCTACCTAGATAAATATTAGTAGTGAATCAGTTATAAAAGGAAACAATAAATAATAAAACAAGTTATTAACCATCTTTAACCAATTAAACCACCCACCAGGTGCTTGAATAAGGGTTCTTCTGTGACCTAAATATTCAGCACCAGATTAAAGAAAAACCACCCCTTAATCAATAAATAACATTTACAAAGAAAGAGAGCACAACAAAAAGAAACCACCAACCTTTCCTCTACCCAGCCCCCTGTGGGTAAACCCATCCTTGGTTTCTCTCCTGAACCATCCCTTTGATAAACCCTTGAACCCTTTAATATTGGGATATTGGTTAAGATCAAACATATCTGATTAATAAATAACCAATAACCCAATACATCTGGTCTATTCTTCAACAAAACCCTACCAATAACAATTAATAACTAATTTGGGTCTGATCTGAGACCTATTCTACGTCTCAAAGAAATCAGCCATTCATTTAAATAAATTATTGTGCAGAATTACTATAGTACTAGAAGGGCAGGCAATTCAAAACCACCCTTAGTATTTACTAATACTCTAAAGGAGTAGGAGTAATACTAAATTCCCCTTCAAGGACTTCCAGCAAGCTATTTGCTACTTTATTTATATAATCCCACAGGTTACTCTTCAGCAGGCTCAGCCGTAGGCACCCCAGGGCTTGGCATACTGGGCATGGGTTGGGCTCAATTGGAGGTGGCAGGTTGCAACCCACTCAGACATTACAAACCCAAGAATGAAGTTGGCCCAACCATGTTTGCGGGCAGCTAGTTTGGGGAGGATAGAACTGGGCAATTGAGGCTATAGGAGTGGGCAGGCGACGCACAAGCGCAGGGCAGGAAATCACGTGGCGCGCTGGATGGATACCAATAACATGGGGGGCTCTGAGTAGGGCGCGGCGGAGGGCCATGTCATGAGAAGTAAAAACCGGGTGTGTGTAACGCTAGGCGGGATTGAAGGTGGTTCTGGTATGGGAAAGGCTGTAGGAGCGGGCCGTTGTGGATTGGTAAATTCCCTGCAAAAATATAAAGTTTAGCGCAACAATCTTGCTCCAAGTTCTGGAAAGCCCACTAGCCTTTCAGTCACACTCTTGTACCTCTGCAATTCTTAATCAATCTCCGCTTCTGAACCCAAGCTGGAAACCACTAAAGCTAACTTGCAATGAAATAATAGTAAATGAACAAGTTGAACTCCCCAACAAGCTCTGCACTTGAACTATTTCCCTAAATATGACCTCCAAGAAATCTTGCTGGTTCCTAAACTCCAAAGTAACAGAAGAAAAGAATCTAACTATAATTCCCCATAAAAATCTCAAATAAAGGTAAACTCCAATGATCATAAACTCCTATACTCCTATAAACTCCTTTATTATAAACTCCTCTTCTCCCATTGTGATCTCCTCCCCCCTCCTCTACAACAAAAGAAAAGCTTCCTTATATATACAAGAAAAGAATGCAAGCTGCAAATGAAAGACCCCTCTTGTCTCCGTGCATTCCGCACTGACCCACCTTAGCTACTCCAAAAAAGGAACGTGAACTGCTAATGAATGACACCTTTTCCCACCACCTCCATGCGTTTGCACTGATCCTTCTTACCAAAATTCCAATCCTTACCTGATCCAATGATCCTGTTGCAAATTACCCCTAACAGTTGAGTCGCGCTGAGGCATAACTAACAACAGATCCCTGTCAATCTTCCCTAGAGGATCACTCCCAATCCCGCATGAGGCATAACTACAAATCCCCAAAAATCCGCACGCCACCTCCTCAACTTTGGCATTCATAGCCACACAGCGCTCCACAATCTCATTGCTTACCTCATACTGGCCTAATCCATACTTCTTAGCTTTGATCACTTGCTTCTGCATTAGTAAACCCACAGCCGCGGAGGGAAAGATATTTTTGAGCGCACAATTTCCTCAAAAGTCAAAAATCCGGCCCATTCTTGTCATTGTGCCGCAGAAGACGCGCCCCACACCAATGCCAAGCCTTCAGCTATTGTACTCCGGAATAGACAGCCTGCCAACGCGCTTCTCTGAGCTTATTGTATTGCGGACTTCCACCCACAGCTGAGCGGCTCCAAGTTGAATGTCCAGCGGTGATCCCACTTGACTCCGTGTCTATGAATAACCACCACACCGGGCACGCACAAGCGCAGGCCAACCCATGGGGCAGGAAATCACCCGGCGCACAAGGCGGATATGGAAAAGCGGGGGGCTCTTAGTAGGGCATGGCAGAAGGAGGCGTCATTAGAAGGAAAAACTGGATGTAAGTAAGGGTAAGCAGGCAGGGAATTGGTTAGGGTTAGGCTAGGGTTCTGGGCTTAGGGTTTCTTTTACATTTTTTTTGGGCT
The DNA here is from genome assembly GCA_025617555.3 of Puccinia polysora. Classification (NCBI taxonomy): domain Eukaryota; kingdom Fungi; phylum Basidiomycota; class Pucciniomycetes; order Pucciniales; family Pucciniaceae; genus Puccinia; species Puccinia polysora. The sequence continues at coordinate 56,414,830 of CM062617.1, read as the reverse complement.
GCCATTTCCCTTGTACTTAGGTTAGGGTTGAGAGTGTGGGCATAAAGTCCACGCTCTCAACTCCAGATCTTGGGATCTTATCAGGAGATTGGATCTTGGGACAAGGAAAGAAAAAGGAAAGGGAAAGTAAAAGAGGAAAGAGGATGGATTGAGGGATGGATGGATGAAAGGATACAGAAAGGAAAGGAAATTCATCTCTTTATCTCTCTCTCTCTCTCTCTTTTTACTGGAGCACCCTTATCCTTACAGACGCCAAGACCATTGATTCCAGAGCTCAAGGATAATTAGGGGAGTATCAACCTCTTGGTTTCCACAGCGCTCATTATGGCCCGCTCAGACATTAAAGACCCAAGAGTGGAGCTGGCCCAACCATGTTTGCGGGCAGCTAGCTTTGGAGGATGGAGTGGGGCAATTGAGGCTATAGGAGCGGGCCAGGTGCGTGCAAGCACCGGAGAACCCAGGGGGAAGGAAATCACATGGCCCTCCAGGAAGATACAGACAACGCGGGGGGCTCCAAGTAGGGCATGGAACAGGGCCGTGTCATAAGAAGGAAAAACCGGGTGTGTGAAAAAGTAGGGGGGCTGGAGGGTGGTTGTGGTATGGGAAAGGGTTAGGGTTTCTTTTCTATTTTTTGTTGTGCTTGTAATTAGGATAGGGTTGAGAGGGTGGGTATATATTCTGCACTCTCAACCCCAGCTTGTAGGACACTCATGACTCATACATGAATGGATGGATACCGCAAAGGATACGGAAAGGAAAGAGAATTCATGTCTATCTCTCTCTCTCTCTCTTTACCAGAGCATAATTATCCTTACAGACGCTAGGACCATTGATTCCAGAACTCAAGGACAGCTAGGAGAGTTTTTCCCTCTTACTTTCCACATCTAGGGGTCTGGCCGGGAACATCTTTTGTCTCAAGTCTCTCAAAGGTACTCAATATGCTACCAGTGGTTGCTTCTCCTTCTTCTTCATCCTCCTGCCATCTCCGCATCAACCCAAAGGATTACCCTCACATTTGACTCAACACCGCGGATGTGGAGCAATTCATCTCACAATATGAAGTGATTTCAGACTCCAAAGGTGCATCAAATTTAACCCAGGCGCGCCATGTTGTCTTGTTAATCATGGACGCGGAAGAGATTTGGGACGTGGAAGAGATGGAAGGCTACCAAATCCTTGATTGGCCAAAACTGAAGGGGGACATGCTGGCAAGATGGGGGAAGCGCAAGCCTTGTTTCCAAGTAGGCAATTTCAAACAATCCATGGTGGATGCAGGCACGCACGGCGGGGTCCGGTTGCAAGTGGAATTGGATTACAAGGCAGGTGCGGGGGGCGGGGTCTGTTTGCAAGCAGAGTTGAATTACAAGGCAGGCGCACGCAGTGGGTTCTGGTTGCAAGCAGAATGGGATTACGCAGCAGCATGTGCTCCGGCCCCACCACTGGCAAGCATCCCTTGGATTAGTGAACTTGCAGAGTTGGCAAGGGACCTTGAGATCTATTTGAAGGGTCTTCAGCTTCCTAGCGCACACGCTGTGGTGCTCTTTTATGGACGCAAGTCGGGAAAGGGCTGCAGGCGGCGGGCTCAGCAGCGGCGGCACGCTCAGCAATGGGTAGGGCCTCGCCGCAGCTAGCCGCGCTGCAGGCTCAGCAGCAGTCAGGTAGGCCCAGCAGCAGTCGGGTCGGGCTCAGCACCTGGAGACGGGAGACGGACGGGTTGCGCAGATTGCGGACCGGAAGGCTTGCGCAGATCAAGAGGATTGCGCATTGCAAGACGCGCGGATTGGATCACGCGGGTACTCCCCGGATACCTGGAACGGGTTGTTGGGCAGACGCGCGCGGGCGGGCAAGCCGGGCGTACGTTGATATTGAGGGGCATGGGTTATGGGGCAAGGGATGGAGGGGTGGGGTTGGGCTAGGGTTCTGTGCTTAGGGGTTGTATTTCATCATTCTTGCTTACTTGTGGTTGTACTTAGGTTAGGGTTGAGAGGGAGGACTTAAATACTTCACCGGATGATTGGACTATCACTATTTATGGCATCGGATTGGATTGTATTGTTTTGGAAAGGAAGGAATTCATCTTATTCACACTCTATCACACACACTCTCTCTCTCTTGACCAGCTGCATCCAATCTCCTTACAGACGCTTTGATCAATAACTTCCAGAACTTGAGGACAACTTCAGGGGTGTTGCCCCTTTGGTTTCCACATCTGGGGGTCTGGCCGGGAACAATCTTTTGTTGAAGTCTCTCAAAGGTACTCATGTATGCTACCAACAGCTGCTTCTCTTCCTTCCTCCTCCCACGGCCTCCACGCTACCCCATGGATTTACCCGCATATTCAACTCAACATTGCGGAAGTGGAGCGATTCATCTCACGGTATGAAATGATTGCGGACTCTGAAGGCGTTTTGGATTCTGAGAAGGCGCGCCATGTGGTCTTGTTCATCAAGGACGCAGAAGCACGTCGGGACGTGGAAGAGATGGGAGGCTACTGGAACCTGGATTGGCCAACACTGAAGGGGAACATGCTGGAAAGATGGGGAGGGCGCAGTTCTTGCTTTTGGAAGGACAATCTCAAGCCATCCGCGGAATTGGGTTACAAGGCAGGCGCGCGCGGCGGGATCCGGTTGCAAGCGGAATTGGATTACGCGGAACTGGAGTACTACAGGGCAGAGTATGTTCCAGCCCCACCACCGGCAACCATCTCTTGGGATAGAGAACTCGCGGAGGTGGCAAGGGGCCTTGAGGTCTATCTTGAGAGTATTCAGTCTCCCAGCGCGTCTGCGCCCCGTGTGTGCGCAAATGGGGAGGACAACGACCGCTGGCAGACGGGACAGAGGGAGGGGACAGCAGATTCAAACGCGGAATTGGTTTCCCCAGTGGGGGCTAAGTATGTGCTGGGGAAGCGGGACTCAACGGAACCGGTGCGGCCTACTGACAGGAAGCGGGTGAGGACAACGGAACGGGAAATGGATGCTCCGTGCAGTTTGGGAATTGGCAAGCGGCGGACGGGCCTTGCGAAGAAGGTAGAAGCGGCGGCGGAAGAGACAGACCACGCATCGGAGGATCACAACCCAAGCCGGACCTCTTTGATGGCGGGGAGCGCACATTTGGAAAGGGTAGTGGCAGCAACGGAAAGGATGGGCGCAGAATGAATGGAAGGTGGGGCGGAGCGGAAGGATCAAGTGTTCACGCGCGGTCCGGCGGGCAGGGAGCAGTAAGAAATCTCCAGAGGGGAGAACAAGGCCGCAGGAACTGCAAAGGGCAAGGAATGTTGTGTGGACGGGGTGGGGGAGGAGAGGGCTGGGATTGAAAGGGTTTCAAAGCCTCTTTCCTCCTCCACGGCGGGTTGTGGTAAGGACTTCTGGGGGTGTTTGCTTTTTTTTGGGTTTTGCATGCTGATGGGCTCGAATCTCAAAGGATGCAGGAGGGTCTTGGCAGCAGGAGGTGCACCTAGGCGGTTTGGGATAACAATTTGCAAACAAGACCCCTGCAGGATTGGTTGAGGCAACGCGCCGCGGATCTGGAGATGGGTATAGGGGGCGCGGTTGGCTGAGGACAGCGGCAAAGTTGGGGGAGGAAGCTAGCGCGGGGTGTAAGGTTGGAGTTGGGACGTAGGAGGCGGGCTCAAAAAAAAAAAAAAAAAAAAAAAAAAAAAAAACATTTTTTTTGTCTCTTGTTCCTTCTTATCTATTCATTCTTCCTTCCCCTATTTTTTTCTCTTCCTGTCTCTCTCGAGGATTGCGTACGCATGCTGGCGCGCCAAGGTCTCCCTATGTACTCTTGCGGATACTCTCACTGGCGCCAATTTCTCACTTTCAGACTCTCACTGGCGCGGATTTCTCACCTTTGCCAATTTCTCTCACTGGTGCGGATCTTCTCTCTCCAAGGCACAGATCTCGCGCGCGGTTTTTATTCTCTCTCAGGGACTCATGAGCCCAAAGGCTACTCAATTGTGCGCAACATGTGTCTTTTTGTGTATAGGTGCGGAATACAAAGGAGAAGGGTAGGAAAGGAAGGAGGGAAGGGAGGGGGGCAATCCGTTTAAGTTGGTCCAGATCTCATCATCCTCACTGCATCCAAGCAAGCCGCAGCAACCAAGTTGCAGAATGAGGCCAGAATTTCGCGCCGGGAGTTGGCGTTGTGACCATGCGGCGCGGCTAGGAACCTCCGGAGGAGTCCATCCGCGTTGTTTGCCATTGCGTCAAACCTCGCAAGTGTTGAAATGAAATCCCATTAAACTTAACTACTAGCCATCTTCCATCAATTCCCTCCCCATGCGCACTCTGCACACATGTTTTTTTTTAATCTCTCCTTCAATTTTCTATCTCATCCGCGCAATGGCGCCCGCTCATCCGCAAATGATCATTTGCACAACGGCGCGCGCACTCTATCCTCACATTGCTTCATCCATTCCTCTCCGCTTCATCCATTCCCCTCACATTGCTTCATCCATTCCTCTCCGCTTCATCCATTCCCCTCACATTGCTTCATCCATTCCCCTCACGATCCACCTCAATGCTCCCATCATTGCTTCCTTACCGCTTCCCTCATCTCACCCTCATATCTTCAACAAAACATTCTCACCACCCGACATCAAGATATCCCAGCCTCTCTTAATCATAAGCTCAATACAACAATCACCTCAACCATTGACCCGACACTCATCCCCCGACTTGAAGAGGATTTCATTTCTCTAGTGTTCATATGTAAGATTGTCTCCGTACTAAAACTCTACATCAGCTTCAAATTGCGCTCACATGTTTATCTGGGACACACATCAGAATTAGTTTCTTTCTCTCTTTCATTTTTTTTATTTCCACCCTTTCTTGAGCGCCTAAATCTCTCGTGTCCACCCAGAGTGAGAACCATTCTCTACTTTTTTTCTTTTCCTTTTCTTTTCCTTGTTTTTCTTCTTAAAAATTTTGTTAATTCTTTTGCTCTCAGTCTGTTGGTTCAGGAATTTAAAATATTCAACTTTTCACGGTTAAAAGCCAAAATAGCAAGAAACCCACCAACAAGTCAAACCGACCATGTCTCAATCACCTGGACCGACGGATCTCAATTCATCTCTCCTCAAGACCCTCACGGACTCCATTCCCACCCTAACCAAATCCAATTTCTCTCTTTGGCGCTTGAAACTTATGACCATCTTTGCTTTGAAGGGAGTTGCCCAATGGCTTCAATCACCCAAACCTGAAAAATGCCCTCCGGAGGTCAATCTTGAATTGGTAGGATACATTCTGGCCAAGCTTGATAACAGGACGTACATCAATTGCGTTAAGGATCACCACCTCACAAATGGAATTGAGCTCTGGAAATCAATAAATGAATTTTAAGCCTCTTCCCAGACCGCGAACTGCTCTCAAGTATTCTTCAGTTTCCTCAATCTCCAGTTCAACCCCAAACACATTGACAAATTCATAACCGAAGTCAGATCCTGTCTCATTCAAATCTCCAAAATTGGAATTTGAATGGATGATGATATAGTTGCTTATTTAATACTGTACAAGTTTCCACCGCAGCTAGAACATCTCAAGATAACTATCACTCATTCTCTTGGCAAATCCAAAATCAATGGTGACCTGGTGCTTCATCATCTGAATCAAATCAAAAACGAGATTGCAGCGGGTACTTACGCATTGGCAATGTTGAATACTGGCGTCAAACCAGAGTTAGTCAAGTGCAGAGCTACCTGGCATAATCCACAATCCTCTCATCCCAAGAACTCCTGCTGGTGGTTGTATCCACACCTTCAACCAAACAACAACAACAGCAACAACAACAACAACAACAATCCCAAACAGCATAACAAGAACAAACCAGCCTCTGCCAACTTCTCCTACACTTCCTACAATTTTGCCATGACAAATTCCAGACTGCTCACCAAACACTCCATTTTTCTTGACTCTGTAGCATCTCAATCAATGTTCAACTCCACTGATTTTTTTGACAACCTTACTGAAGACCACACCAACATCCAGACTGGGAAGGAAAATTCTTCACTCAACGCAGAAGGCATCGGCACCGCAAAGCTGTTATCCGAGAACTGAAACGTTCTGCTTAGCCAGTCCCTTTACATGCCACAGTTAGCAGTAAACCTGGTGTTGTTAGTTCAACTCCTGAACAAGGGCTGTTTGCTCCACTTGTCCGGCCCACACAACTTTGTTGTGAACTTCAAAGATCACTTGATTCTTGCTGGCTCCATTGAAGACAATCTCTTGGTAATCAGGGACTTTGCTCTTCCTCAGTCCAAATTGTCTCACGCCTTTCTCACCCTCACAACCCTCCACAAACGCTTTGGACATCCTCACCTTGATCAAACCAAGCTGCTCTCGAGAGACTTTTCAAAATTGAGATGGAAAGAACTCTCATGCGAATCCTGCGCTCTGGGAAAAATCCATTGCTCATCTTTCAAAAACCACATCTCCAACTGCTTGAAACCCTTTTTTTGTCTCCACGCCGATGTCTGCAGACCAATAAATCCAATCTCCAAGACTGGCAACAAATATTTCCTGCTGCTCACCAATGAATTCTCCCGCTTCAAAACCTGTCTCCCTATTAAACTCAAATCAGACATAACCAATGAGTTAATCAGATTCATCAAGATTCACTCAAATCAGTTCGGACATCAGCTCAAATCACTTCATTCCGACAACGGCGGAGAATTCGTCAACTCCAAACTCTCCAGCTTCCTTACCAATTCCGGCATCATACACACCACGTCCGAACCTTACACTCCACAGCACAACCCCATCGCTGAGCGAGGAAATCAAACCATCGTTGAAGCATCCAGGACCATGATCATCAACATGGCTATCCCGATGGAGCTTTGGGACAAGGTCTTAATTGGATGTTGCGAGATTCTGAACCTGCTGCCAGGCAAAGAGTCAAAGTTGAGTCCCTCCAAGATGTGGAATGGTTTTTGACCCAAACTGGATCTAATTCAAAGCCTAGGATCCAAAACCATAGTCCTTAATCTCCGACACAACCTTGGGAAGTTTGAAAAGAAAGGCTGGGAAGGAATTCTCGTAGGTCATGACCTGCAGTTCAACTCCTACCAAATCTATATCCCAGAGCTTGTGTCAGGGATTTAACCTCTATTGCTATACCTAGCTGTGGTTAAACCTGCAAAAGAATAAAGACAAACCAATATTTAAATTAGTTTTGACTTATATATTCCAAACAGCAACTTTAAAAGTTTACAGACTCGAATAATACCAAGGTATTATGAGTAAATAGCCACACCTTAAACCTTTATAAAAGGTAAGGGGCCTTAGTCTTAAAGGAGTAAGACCAAAAGGAGCTTTGCTTATAAATAAGCTCACACCCTTTAAAGAGTAACACACAGGGGTTACTTATCCAAGTGAGACCTTCCACTCGAAATTGGTGTTGCCAAATAGGTTATTGATTGAATTTAATACCAAAGTTTATAGCCCCAGTCAATCTTCTTCTTGAGATTAAGGTTAATGGGCTTTTTAACTCTTGTTTGTATTCTTGTTCAAATAATAATATAAAAATGGATGATGAAAGGGCTATAGGGTAAAGACCCTGCTCTTTTAAGGTAACAGGAGCCCTCAGGGGACTCTAGTAATCACCAGGGGAGTGTCAGGCTCTCCTTGGTTTTGTCCTCAAAGGCCCAAGACATCATTACATCATTCTCAATGGTTAATGAAGAACTAGTACCCATTGAGAAGGATTTTCAAGGTAAAGTTTTCATTTTACTTACTAAAAGGTTACTTACTGGGTCTTAGGACTTATGCATCACTCAGATGGACGGTATAGAAGCCTTAGATTCCATCATAATGATTATTTATATTTATTTAATGTAGCTTAATACCTTGGCAAATAATTTAATTTTAATTATAAGTATCTTAGCTCATACTATACACATAGAGTATGTATACTCTTTGCAATGTTTATTAAAAGGTTTACAGCCTACAGATGAACTCTGAGCCCTCTGAGTGGACGCACTCAAGGCTCAGTGAAGTATATTAAAGCATTATTACATCCAAAAGGGGATAGTATTAAATAAGTAATTAATTTATAATTATACTATACCTATAAGGGGTATATACTCTTGGCAGTGCTACTAGAAGGTTCATAGCTTACAATTAAGTTCTAAATCCTCTGAGTGAACGCTCTCAAGGCTCAGTAAGGTGTATTAAGTGTACAGAGGGAGTATTACTTATAATTACATCCCAAAGAAGGATAATGTGTATTTAATTTATACAGTATAGAGAGTATGGGTTAATATGATTACTGTAACTCCTTCCCAAAGAGAGGAAACACTTTGGAAACTTCTATATCAATAATTGGGACGCATCTGAGTCCTCATAACTTAATTTAAAGTTATATTGGTTCCCCTTCTTGATAATATAAATTATCAAGGTTTTAATCCCATAATCCATACTCATAAAAACATACTTATACAACATTATATAATATTATTAAGATTTAATATATAATTACAAAAATATTCAACATTTTCATTATTTTCTCCATTGTGGTTTGAACCAGTGACCTTGGTATCAGATACTGGGAAGTGAGCCTAGTACTTAGCCACTATACCAGCAGGACATATGAGTTTCCAGACATTTGGACAAGTCTAACTGTCTCATGGCTGACAGCTTGGCAAGACTGTTTGCTCAAAACATGTTAAAATTCTTGAAAACGTAAAGCTAACTGAATCTTCCTCCTCGCTTGAATCCCCTTTTGAAACTCTTCTCCTCTCCGACTCCGACCTACTGGACACACTTTCCTCAATCAATCATGAAAAGACCACTCATCCCCTTCCCATTCCAACTGATCCAACTTCTCCCGATTCAACTCCATCCATCTCCAATTCCAACGCCTCTGAAGAATCATCTTCATCTGATAAATCCGCTTCCAATGACAAGAACATAGCTAACCAACTCGCTCCGTTGTCCCAAACCCTCTGAGATTGCTCAACCCTTCAAAAGCCCCAACGCTATGGTTTCCTCTCCAGAACCGTTCCTCAAAACTATGAAGAGGCAAAACGCTCTCCCAATTACCCAAATTGGGCCAAGGGTATGAAATCTGAGCTCAATGGAATTGAATCTATGGGGGTTTGGACTGGCTGTCATTTGCTTCCAGAAGGAAAGAAAGCACTGTCCACTGTGTGGGTTTATTGTCTCAAAACCAACCCCGACGACAATGGAGTCATTTTCAAGGCCAGGCTGTGTGTGCAAGGCTTTCGACAGCTAGAATTCATAGACTACGGCGAAACTTACGCACCCACCGGCCAAATTACCACACTCCGAACTCTCCTATTCTACGCTTTCCATCACAAGTTGCCAATTGTGCAAATGGACATCAAGTCCGCATTCCTGCATGCCAAGCTTGACAAAGATATTTTCATCAAAACCCCCCTGGATACGACACCAGTTTCCCTTATCTCAAGTTGAACAAAGCCCTGTACGGGCTGAAACAAGCCCCAAAGAGCTGGTTTGACACTCTCAAACGCTGGATTCTTGATCAAAACTTCACTGCCTCCTCCGCCAATCCCTGTTTGTTCATAAATCAAGCCAATCAAATTTTCATTTTTTTGCTACGTTGATGACCTGGTCATCATTGGCGATTCTCAAGAATTCAGAACAAAACTTAAGGCCAAGTTCTCTATTTCCCATGAGGGCACCCTATCTAAGATCCTTGGCAACTACGTCATCAAATCGTCAAACGGGCCCTGCCTACACCAACCAGACCACATTGACTCAGCACTGGCTGAACTTGGACTGCGTGAATCTTGACCAATCAATACACCGCTGACCCCTGGAGTGGTTCTCAACCCTGCAACCAATTCTGACACTGCCGCTTTCTCAAACCTCAACATCAATTACGGCTCATCAACTGGCTTTCTCAACTTCATAGCAACTTGAACTCAACCAGATCTCTTTTACACCGTTTCCTCTCTGTCTCAATTCAACGCAAAACCTGGCCTGTCCCATGGGACGGAATCCAAACATGCTTGGCGGTACATAAAAACCACTCTTAATCTGGCCCTCTGACTCAAAAACAGTTTGTTCAATCTTGATCTTGAGACCTGGAGAAATTCCAATGGCAGCAACAATCCCATTTCGCAAAGAAGTCACACGGGTTACCTGGTCCTACTCTATGGCTGTGCTTTCTCTTGGCACAGCAAACTGCAACCAACCGTCTCGCTTTCCTCAACAGAAGGAGAACTCAAGTCTTTAGTCCTGGCAACCCAAGAGAAAATTTGGATCCTGAACTTAATAAAAGAATTGAATCCGGCTATATCGCTCACCCACGGGTTGTATATTGACAACAAGGCCTTGAATGACTTGATCAACTTTGAATCCCACCACAACGCCCTTAAGCATGTGGATACCCAGATCAAATGGCTTAGGGAACAGAATGAAGCCAAATTGCTAATTACCAATCTTGTTCCTTCCAAATCTATGCTAGCGGATCCTTTGATGAAGTCAGCAATAAGACCCTCCATCAAAACACTCACCTCAGCTGTTCTCCAATCTCTCATCTGAACACGGCGGCGTGTTGAAATAAAATCCCATTAGACTTAAATACTAGCCATCTTCCATCAATTCCCTCCCCGTGCGCACTCTGCACACATGTTTTTTTTTAATCTCTCCTTCAATTTCCTATCTCATCTGCGCAATGGCGCCCGCTCATCCGCAAATGATCATTTGCAAAACGGTGCGCGCACTCTATCCTCACGGCGCGCGCACTCTATCCTCACATCGCTTCATCCATTCCTCTCCGCTTCATCCATTCCCCTCACATTGCTTCATCCATTCCTCTCTGCTTCATCCATTCCCCTCACATTGCTTCATCCATTCCCCTCACGATCCACCTCAATGCTCCCATCATTGCTTCCTTACCGCTTCCCTCATCTCACCCTCATATCTTCAACAAAACATTCTCACCACCCAACATCAAGATATCCCAGCCTCTCTTAATCATCAGCTCAATACAACAATCACCTCAACCATCAACCCGACACTCATCACCCGACTTGAAGAGGATTTCATTTCTCTAGTGTTCATATGTGAGATTGTCTCCGTACTAAAACTCTACATCAGCTTCAAATTGCGCTCACATGTTTATCTGCGACACATGTCAGAATTAGTTTCTTTCTCTCTTTCATTTTTTTTATTTCCACCCTTTCTTGAGCGCCTAAATCTCTTGCGTCCGCCCAGAGTGAGAACCATTCTCTACTTTTCTTCATTTCCTTTTCTTTTCCTTGTTTTTCTTCTTAAAAATTTTGTTGATTCTTTTGCTCTCAGTCTGTTGGTTCAGGAATTTAAAACATTCAACTCTTCAGCGAGTGGGACAACCAGAACAATTGGAATAAAGTCCGGGATCTGAGGATTACCGGCCGGGGGAGTGGGGTCCGGCCCTGGAGCGGCGTTGGGGACAGGAGCCAGTTTGGGCGATGAAGGGACCACAACAGGGGACGGTTGATGGGCCGGCTTGGGTGAGGAACGCGGAGCTGGGGATGGTGACAGCGGTTGACGGGCTGGCTCGGGTGAGGGACGCGGAGCCAGGGCTGGTTGCGGAGGTCGCAGAGGAGGAGCAGTCGGACAAGCAAAGAATTGCAGGTCCATCGGGGGCTGGTTGATGCAGACCCGGGCTGCCCAGGTTCAAGCCGCATTCTGATACGCCGCAAAGTTCGGGAAGTCCGCGCGTCTTGGAGGCCCAGCATGGCGGTATGGTGAGCCCAAGTCATGGCTTTTGCGCAAGGATGGGCCAGGGGAAGCGCAGGGCAGGGAGTTGTTGGGGGAGCTGGCTGGGGTCCACTCGTGGCTTGAAATTTACTCGTCGCTCGAAACCACAAACAAGTCGCGATGGGCCCTCTTGCGCGCTTGGGGTCGGGGTTGGGCATGCGGACAAGCACGTGGCATACCATCACTCAGCAAGCAATGGCGGTGGCTGGCGCGGCAAGGGATGCATGCCCGACAGCCAGGATTGATCTGGCAGGCAAGGCCATTCCAGCTGCAATAGGTGCAGGACGCCATGGGGGAGAGCAAGGGAGAAGGGGGGGTAGTGTACTCGCTGGCAAGGAGTGGGGAAGGGGGGTGCAACTACAGAAGGTGAGTGTTGAGATATGATCAATGCTTTCATGCAGTCTCCAGGACCTCAGTCCCTGCATGCTTGTAGTTGGTTACCTATTCATCATATGTCCTCACAAAGTGACATTGTCATTGACCTCTACAAGCATATCTTGATCACTGGGAAGCAAGCGTCCTTAGTATAGTTGGTAGTACACTTGCCATGCACATGAGAGACCTGGATTCAATTCCCAGAGGACACATGTTATTTTCACATTCTTACAGTGAGATGGTGGGAGATCTCTGGGGACAGAACTCAAGTTGGGGGGGATGTGGTGCTCTTTTATGGAGGCAAGTTGGGAAAGGGCTGCAGGCAGAGGGCTCAGCAGTGTCGGCACGCTCAGCAATGGGTAGGGCCCTGCCGCAGCTAGCCGCGCTGCGGGCTCAGCAGCAGTCAGGTAGGCCCAGCAGCGGTCGGGTTGGGCTCAGCACCTGGAGACGGGAGACGGACGGGTTGCGCAGATTGTGGACCAGAAGAATTGCGCGGATCGGAAGGCTTGCGCGGATCGGACGGCTTGCGCAGATCAAGCGTATTGCGCATTGCAAGACATGTGGATTGGATCACACGGTGTGGTGCTCTTTTATGGACGCGAGTCAGGAAAGGGCTGCAGGCGACGCGCTCAGCAGCAGTCAGGTAGGCCCAGCAGCGGTTGGGTCGGGCTCAGCACCTGGAGACAGGAGACGACGGATTGCGCGGACCGGAAAGCTTGCGCGGATCGGAAAGCTTGCACAGATTGGAAGGCTCGCGCGGATTGGAAAGCTTGCACGGATCGGACCGCGCATTGCAAGACGCGCGGATTGGGTCACGTGGGTACGCCCCGGATATCAAAACGGGTTGTTGAGCGGACGCGCGCGGGCGGACAAACCGGGCTACGTTAATACGGAAGGGCGCGGGTAATGGCAAGGGATGGAGGGATAGGGTTGGGCTAGGGTTCTGCGGCTTAGGGTTGTATTCCATCACTCTTTCTTGTTACTTGTGGTTGTACTTAGGTTAGGGTTGAGAGGGAGGACTTAAATACTTTGCTCTCAACTCCGGGTTGTAGGGGCATCGGAGGAGAGAGGAAGGAGGGGAGGAAAGGAGGAGGGAAAAACACTTCACTTCACCCCACTTCACTTTGCTTTACGGACTGGACTGCACTTTAGGATATTACTTTTTATGGCATTGGATTGGATTGGATTGGAAAAGAAGGAATTCATCTTATTATTGCTCCCTCCCTCTCACTCTATCTCTCTCTTGAACGGCTTCATCCAATCTCCTTACAGACGCTTTGATCAATAACTTCCGGAACTCAAGGACAACTTCTGGGGTGTTGCCCCCTCAAGTTTCCACAGTGGGTACGCCCCGGATACCTGGAACGGGTTGTTGGGCGGACGCGCGCGGGCATGAAAGCCGGGCGTACATCAATATTGAGGGGCATGGGTTATGGGGCAATGGATGGAGGGGTAGGGTTGGGCTAGGGTTCTGTGCTTAGGGGTTGTATTTCATCATTCTTGCTTACTTGTGGTTGTACTTAGGTTAGGGTTGAGAGGGAGGACTTAAATACTTCACGGGACAATCGGACCATCACTTTTTATGGCATCAGATTGGATTGGATTGGATTGGAAAGGAAGGAATTCATCTTATTCACACTCCATCACTCTCTCTCCCTCTCTCTCTCTCTCTCTCTCTCAACCGGCTGCATCCAATCTCCTTACAGACGCTTTGATCAATAACTTCCGGAACTCGAGGACAACTTCAGGGGTGTTTCCCCTTTTGTTTCCACAACGCGCTGTGGAAAGTAAGAGGAAGCTACTCCCCTAGTTGTCCTTAAGTTCTGGTATCAATAGTCCTAGTGTCCGTAAGTATAAGGATGCTCCAGTAAAGAGATTGAGAGGGAGAGATGGAGATGAATTTCCTTTCCTTTCCATATCCTTTATCCATCCATCCATCCAATCCAATACCATCCCATCCAATCCATGTATCAATCCATCAATCCATGTCTGTATATATCTGTGTGTATCTCTGTACAAGCTGGGGTTGAGATTGCGGACTTTATACCCACCCTCTCAACCCTATCCTAAGTACAAGCGCAAGAACAAATAGAAAATAAACCCTAGAAACCCTAACCCTTTCCCATACCGCAACCACCCTCAAGCCTGCATACCGTTACATACACCCGGTTTGTCCTTCTGATCATAACGTGGCCCTCTGCCCCGCCCTACTTGGAGCCCCCCATGTTTTCCATATCCACCTGGCGTGCCGCGTGATTTCCTGCCCCACGCTTGTGCGCGCCCGGCCCGCTCCTATAGCCTTTCCCATACCGCAACCATCATCAAGCCTGCCTACCATTACACGCACCTGGTTTTTCCTTCTCATGATGCAGCCCTCTGCCGCGCCCTACTCGGAGCCCCCTGCGTTATCTGTATCCTCCCAGCGCACTGCGTGATTTCCTGCCCCGTGGGTCAGCCTGCGCTTGGGCCCACCCGTCCTGCTCCTATAGTCTCAATTGCCCCGCTATATCCTCCCAAACTAGCCACCTGCGGTACGGTTCCCAATCCAAGGCTATATAATGACACCACAGCGCCCTGGGTGTGCCTGTATGGTGAGGATATTGGCTATTGGGGGTAAGGACGCAAGCACCAGACAATGGATTCAAACGGGGGATTGGTTTCCCCAGCGGAGACAGGATACGTGTTGGAAAGTGTCTCCCGGTGTGGTGACCAATCCGGGACACCACGGAAAAAAAAAAAAAAAAAAAAAATCGGATTTCAGTTGTACCCCTATGGCTACCTTCATTTCCCCCCATCTCTCAACCATCCTCTATCCACACCATCCTCCCTCTTCCTCCCTCATCCATCTCATCCCTAGACTCATCCTCTTCCTCTCCATCCTCATCATCACCCTTGCCATCTCCACGATCCCTTCCCTCAGGTTGCCCACCTCCATTGACTCCATTCAAGCCAAACTGATTGACCTCAAACTCTACGTTTGAGATCCTTACTCACTCCCCTTCTTCCATCTCACCTCGATCCTCTCCCTCATCTTCATCTGGAAACAGGCCTTCTCAATCCCCGGTACCGTCCTCCTCAACATCCTCATTGGCGCCATCTACGGTCGGTGATCTACTCAGTCAGGCAGCCCAATCAAATGTTCACAATGGTCATCCGGACCTATCAACGATCTGGTCAATATCCCTGCTCTGCAAACTCACCCTTGTCTCCCTCATTGGCGCACTCCCCGTTGTATTCAAGGATCGATTGAGGAAATCGATCCAAACCTTCCTTAGATCGATTGACCGTTGACCTCAATCCGATCTTTGTCTTCAATCCAATTCGGCCGCATCCTATCCGTTCAAACGACTCACCCACCATCAAGCTTCCAAGCCAGAGTGGGTCTCCAACGATGGATCCAGGAGGAAGAGTCTCAAGTCATCCACCCTAGCCCTCCTCGCCCATCATCCGATCCAACCGACGACCGCGAGCGACCGCTTGCGGCCGTCGGAACCTTCACTCCGTTGTCGCCGCCAATTGGGCAACGACAGCTGTTGTTGACACCCGCGACCGCTGTCGCGGGTGTCCATCTGGTTGCCCGCGGTCATTCTTGACGCGGGCGACGTCTCTTTTTCCTCTCATGTAATTTTTTTTTTTTTTTTTTTTTTTTATGTTTTCATTTTTTCCGCACCTATTTGTAAATCTCTCTTGTACATAGTATACAGGGCCTCATGTCTATAAAAGGAGGGGCTCTCCCCTGCCTTTTGGCCCAGCATGAGAGCATCAGAGCATCAGAGAATCCAATCCATCCAATGAGACCATCATCATAAGCAATTTATCCCTGGGCATCCTTCCCCACTTATCTGAGCAAATTATCCGGGTATATCTATGATTTCCCCTTGATCCTTTGAGCCTACATACTCAAACTCTGTCCTTTGTGACCTTGATCCTTATCACCAACCAATAGCCTTGCTGGTTAAAGAAGAATTCCTGTCTGCCTGAATTCTTGAGTGTGTTATACCACTCTGATCCCTTTTTCCAACCATACTGGTCTTGATCTCTCCTTGATCATCTTTCTGGAGCCAATCATGTTTGATTTAAGAGGTTTTATTAAGGTTAAAACCTGGAGTGTTATACCTCCCTTCTTCTTTGAGGTTGAATTTTGCCATGCTATTCTTGAGTTCCTTGAGAAGTGTTGGGATATTCTTGCTCAAATTCATTATTGATTTGCTTATAGAGCTTCATAAACAAATTGCTTTTGTTTTGTTCAGCCTCCCACAGTTATCTGGTACCCTTCAAGCGCTTGATTGCGGAGAGTTGGGCAGGTTCATTGAGAACCTGGAGGTTGGTTGGGATTGAGTTGATCTTTCCTAATCAGCTGCTGACGACCAGATTTATTAGCTTGTGGGTGTTGTTACTTACAACTGCCTTGTTCTATTGAACTCTGAACAAACCTTGACTTATTTGTTCAAGTCTTTACCTGCACCATCTTGCCTCAGATAGTGTTGTTTCCATCGCTACCAACAACTCTTATCCTCTTCCCTTATTTTGATTTCTCATCCATAAGGTTCTGGACCTTGATTCTGGTTACATTTAAATATTATTGTAACTCCTAGGAGGGCAGCCTAAACAGCACCTTTCCCCTCCACAGAACTTCCACGGCCTAGCACCGTTTGGAGTCTTACATTTGGTCCCCCGGGCCGGGATTGAACCAGCAACCTTGGGATTTAAAATCCCAAGACATTTAAAATCAACCTCGAAAAGCGATCTTTTTTTTTTCTCTCTCTTCTCAAATCTGATCCGTGGAGGCAAGTTATCCTAGAAGTAAGTCCTCCCAATTTGTGCACCGCTTGGGCAAGATACTTGTCGTTTTTGGCAAGACCCTACTCTTGCCACACTCGTGAGCCACTTTGGAAATCTGCTTTTTGGATCCCCTAGGAACTCTGTTATTCAATATGGCATCTTCCGCTACTCCAACCACCCCTGTCCGACCTAAGATGGTAAATATCAAACCTCAGAACAAGAACTTAGGCTTCAACGGTACAAATGTCAAGCGATTCTTGGACTCCTACGAAATGGCTGCTGAAGAGGATGGAGCTAGTGAATTCAATATGGCTTATCAGTTGCAATTCTTTATCTCCTCTGATGAAGTTATGGAGGTAATTGAGTCTTTCGAGGGATTCAAATCCCACAACTGAATGCTTCTCAGGGAGGCTATGTTGGCATACTGGGGTAAAATAGATGTGGCTAGGTTTACTCTGCAGGATTTGGATGCTCTGGTTTCTCAGTGGATCTCCAATGGTGGTATTTCTTCAGCCTCTGACTATCAGATTTTTAGGAAGTCTTGGGATCCCATTCAAAACTATCTTATCCGAAACAATCACATTGACACAGTGGACGAAATTCAAGCAAAGTTCTTCCAATCTTTTTTGTTGGCTGTGCAGGAAAGGATTAAAGAAGAACTGGTCAAATCTGGATCCATGATTACCACCAGGGATAATCAATTCAAGCTCCCTGTTTTTCTCACCCTTAGGAGTACTGTGGATAAATTCATGAAAGGTCAAACTGCTCTTACCTTTGAAAAGCCTAGAACTACTGAACCGGTCCATGCTCCTTCTTTTAAAGAGTCAAACGATATTATGATTAAAATGGAGGCAGATCGTAGGCCTAAATCAGATCCTAATTCCAATCGAGAACCTACTACTATAGATGAAATCACCAAGTTACTTAGAGCCTTTGAGAACAAAATAGATCAAAAGATTTCTTCGCTAGCTACGCCTAAAGCTCCTTCTTCTGTCCCCAAATCAACTCTGGTCTGTTACTACTGTCATAGGGAAGGCCATGGAACCGGACGATGCCAAGAACTTCAGAAGGACCTAAAGGAAAAGTTGGTAGAGCAGAGGGGGAAAAATTACTTCCTCCCTAATGGTGCCCTAATCCCTTTTGACTCGTCTCGTCCTATCCGACATGTGGTGGCCTCTAACCAGCCATCACCTCCTGTGAAAGCATCTCTTGCTTCCTTTGAATTTCGATCATCCTGTGGTACCCTCCAACCTTGGTATCCTCCAGCTATTTCTTCCTCTAGTCTTGCTGGGACTACTTATCAATCTGATCCAGCCAGGAAACAACATGAGGAACCTAAACCTCATAAGGCTCCTTCCTTGCCAACTTCAATCCTTTGAAAACCCGTTAAACGTCAATCATCACTTGAGCCTCCTTCCTCTGATGTAGAAGACAAGGAGGTGGAAAAGGAACCACTCATGGAAAGGTTCCCAGATCACCCCAATCCTTCTCCCCCACCTCAACCTTCTAATCCTATCTTAGATTCTGCGTCACCTGAACTTCCTCCCTCCACCCAGCCCAAAGTTTGATTTGAAAGGGGCATTTCCAAGGATCACCCCAATGCTGTGGAAGGAGTATTAAAGAAAATTTCTGATCTCAAAATTCCTGATCTATCTGTGGCTGAACTCCTATCAATCTCTCCATCTGTTGCTGAAGGAATGAAGAAATGGGTCTCTCATTGACGTGTGGAAATTGGCCCTGAAGAACTCAAAGTCTCCTCTGGCACTTTAATGGAGGACTCTGGTGGAACCAGTCCTTCTATAGAATCCAATCTTTATTCCTGTCCCCTTGGCTTTCTTCCTTGTTATCTTGGTGACTCAGCTAAAACTGTTTCTCCTCTTGTGGATTCTGGATCTCAGCTTAACTTAATCTCGCATGCTATGGCCTGCAAGCTCAAACTTAGTCCTAGGGTCAGCTTCAACTCTGCAGTGTATGGGATAGGAAATCAAGCTTGTGAACTGGTTGGTATTGCTGAAGATGTACCAGTCAGGATTGGTCAAAATATTGTTGGAACCTGCCACTTTTGGATCACTCGTTTGGACAGTCCTATGACCTTGGGACGACCCTTCTTAATGGACTTTGGTGCAACCCTGATGTTTTCTGATCAAGTTGGGGAGAGAATTCTTCTCCCTGATGCTGATGGCAGGAAAATTGAAGTTCCACTTTGCTCTTTGGATTCTGGACGTTGGGAAAGAGATTTTCCTGGTCATTCTCCCAAATCATCTTTTAAGGGGAAGCAGAAGGATAACTCTAGTTCCTCTCATTTTTTAGGGGAATAGTTGATCCTACTAATGGTTGTAGTTCTTTTCAGCCTGAGACTGCAACTCAAGGTTCAACTCCCATCCCTCAGGCTTATTTTTCATTCCTTTCATCATTCTCTTCTGATCTCAAGAATATTAAAAAACAAAAACATATCAAAATAGAAAAATCCCAAAATATTTCTTCTCCATCTCCTTCTCTCTCTGGATCTGTTGTGTCTTCTTTTCCTTCTACTTTTGAGTCTGATCAATCTTCTCTCAGTTCCAGTTTGAATCTCCGCAATGAGTCTAAACTAGATCCTAATTGCAATTCCGTTTTTGGAGGTTTTGGTATGATGGAATATGGGCTTCAGTGGAGGCAATTTGGGGTACAAGTAAGTCCTCCCAATTGTGCACCACCAGGGTCATTTGCTGCGTTTTTTTTGTAAAACTCTACTGTATGCCACATATTTGAGCACCTGGGACTCCCTCCTTGTTCTATTCCTGCCGCTTCTAGGGCTCATTTGGAAGAATCAAGATATTTTCCTCAACTCGTCAATTGCTCTCAAGATCAAGAAATGGCCAATCTTTGCTTCAAATTCTTTGTTCCCTGCTTTTCTTTTTTAATTCCTTCAAATTTTAGATGCAGACTAGGGACAGTCTGTAAGTTGGGGAGAGATGTGGTTACCAATCCGGGACACCACGGAAAAAAAAAAAAAAAAAAAAAAAATTGGATTTCAGTTGTACCCCTATGGCTACCTTCATTTCCCCCCATCTCTCAACCATCCTCTATCCACACCATCCACCCTCTTCCTCCCTCATCCATCTCATCCCTAGACTCATCCTCATCCTCATCATCCTCTTCCTCTCCATCCTCATCATCACCCTCGCCATCTCCACCATCCCTTCCCTCAGGTTGCCCACCTCCATCGACTCCATTCAAGCCGAACTGATTGACCTCAAACTCTACATTTGAGATCCGTACTCACTCCCCTTCTTCCATCTCACCTCGATCCTCTCCCTCATCTTCATCTGGAAACAGGCCTTCTCGATCCCCGGTACCGTCCTCCTCAACATCCTCATCGGCGCCATCTACGGTCGGTGATCTACTCAGTCAGGCAGCCCAATCAAACGTTCACAATGGTCATCCGGACCTATCAACAATCTGGTCGATATCCCTGCTCTGCAAACTCACCCTCGTCTCCCTCATTGGCGCACTCCCCGTTGTATTCAAGGATCGATTGAGGAAATCGATCCAAACCTTCCTTAGATTGATCGACCGTCGACCTCAATCCGATCTTTGTCTTCAATCCAATTTGGCCGCATCCTATCCGTTCAAACAACTCACCCACCATCAAGCTTCCAAGCCAGAGTGGGTCTCCAACGATGGATCCAGGAGGAAGAGTCTCAAGTCATCCACCCTAGCCCTCCTGGCCCATCATCCGATCCAACCAACGACCGGGAGCGACCGCTTGCGGCCGTCGGAACCTTCACTCCATTGTCGCCGCCGATCGGGCAACAAAAGCTGTTGTTGACACCCGCGACCGCTGTCGCGGGTGTCCATCTGGTTGCCCGCGGTCATTCTTGACGCGGGCGACATCTCTTTTTCCTCTCATGTAATTTTTTTTTTTTTTTTTTTTATGTTTTCATTTTTTCCGCACCTATTTGTAAATCTCTCTTGTACATAGTATACAGGGCCTCATGTCTATAAAAGGAGGGGCTCTCCCCTGCCTTTTGGCCCAGCATGAGAGCATCAGAGCATCAGAGAATCCAATCCATCCAATGAGACCATCATCATAAGCAATTTATCCGTGGGCATCCTTCCCCACTTATCTGAGCAAATTATCCGGGTATATCTATGATTTCCCCTTGATCCTTTGAGCCTACATACTCAAACTCTGTCCTTTGTGACCTTGATCCTTATCACCAACCAATAGCCTTGCTGGTTAAAGAAGAATTCCTGTCTGCCTGAATTCTTGAGTGTGTTATACCACTCTGATCCCTTTTTCCGACCATACTGGTCTTGATCTCTCCTTGATCATCTTTCTGGAGCCAATCATGTTTGATTGAAGAGGTTTTATTAAGGTTAAAACCTGGAGTGTTATACCTCCCTTCTTCTTTGAGGTTGAATTTTGCCATGCTATTCTTGAGTTCCTTGAGAAGTGTTGGGATATTCTTGCTCAAATTCATTATTGATTTGCTTATAGAGCTTCATAAACAAATTGCTTTTGTTTTTTTCAGCCTCCCACAGTTATCTGGTACCCTTCAAGCGCTTGATTGCGGAGAGTTGGGCAGGTTCATTGAGAACCTGGAGGTTGGTTGGGATTGAGTTGATCTTTCCTAATCAGCTGCTGACGACCAGATTTATTAGCTTGTGGGTGTTGTTACTTACAACTGCCTTGTTCTATTGAACTCTGAACAAACCTTGACTTATTTGTTCAAGTCTTTACCTGCACCATCTTGCCTCAGATAGTGTTGTTTCCATCGCTACCGACAACTCTTATCCTCTTCCCTTATTTTGATTTCTCATCCATAAGGTTCTGGACCTTGATTCTGGTTACATTTAAATATTATTGTAACTCCTAGGAGGGCAGCCTAAACAGCACCTTTCCCCTCCACAGAACTGCCATGGCCTAGCACCGTTTGGAGTCTTACACCGGCAGAATTGGATCAGCCTGTTGCTATTAAGCAAGCAAGGACAAGGGGACGGGAAGTGGAACAAATGGCGGCGGAGGGAAGAGGATCCAATATTGAATGTGATTTGGAAACCAATGGATTGCGGATGAGTCTTGCAGAGAAGGGAATGGGAGAAGACATTGCGCGCGGCCCGGGAACCAATGGGCAGCTGGCAATTCTTGTGGAGAAGGGGATGGGATTGGATATTGTGCGTGGCTTGGGAACCAATGAACAGCAGATGGGTCTTGCAGAGAGGATAGGAATGGTGGCGGAAGGAATGGTCCAGGCGTTGAAGGGTTGAAACCAGAGTTGGACCCCTTCAACAGCGGGAAGAATGCATGCGGAGTGGAAGGATGTGGAGCGCAGGGAGTGCGGGATGGATGGGCCAACGGTGGGCCCAGTGCCATCATGGCTAGCAGAGATTTTGGAATTGGTGCAACAGACACGCGCGGAGGGGCTTTGGGTGCGGAATCGGAAGTGATTGGGCCTCAATGGTATGGCTGGTGAGAAGGAGGTTGAGGTTGCAAGGGCTTTGACAACAGAAGGTGTGCCTGGAAGGAAGTTTGGGAAAAAAGCCTGGGGACACAACCCACGTGGGATTGGATGAGGCTGTGTGAATCTCTCTCCCAGTGGAGCGGAAGGTTGCAACCACTGGGGGAAGCAGCTAGGCGTGGGGGGGACAAACGGAAGGGATAGTATTGCAGGAACGCGGGCGCAGAGCAATTCCGGGTCTGTAAACGCAAGGAAAAGCCCTGCAATGAATAGTGGAATAAAAGGCAGGACAAGGAGCAGAGAACTGCATAAAAAAAACTTTTCTTCTCTTTTCTTCTCTGGTATGGGTTGGCTTCTCTTTATTATCTGTTTTCTTTTCTACATACAGGTGTAACGGCAGGTGTTATGGGTATGGGAAGATATGATTGAGGTAACGGTGGGAAGACCTCTGGAGACAGAACTCAAGTTGGGGGGGATGTGGTGTTGTTATATAGCCTTGGATTGGGAACCATGCTGCGGTTGGCGCCCTCATTGCGGCCTGCTTGGACATTGAATACCCAAGAGTGGGGCCGGCCTGACCAGGTTTGTGGGAAGCTAGTTTGGGAGGATGGAGCGGGGAAATCAAGGCTATAGGAGCGGGGGCCAACCCGCAGGGCAGGAAATCAGGCGGTGCGCCAGGCAGATACGGACAATGCGGGGGGCTTCAAGTAGGGCGTGGCGCAGGGCTGCATCATGAGAAGGAAAAACCAGGTGTGTGTAATGGTAGGGGGGCTTGAAGGTGGTTGCAGTATGGGAAAGGTTTAGGGTTAGGCTAGGGTTCTGTTTTCTAGGGTTTCTTTTCTATTTGTTGTTGCACTTGTACTTAGGATAGGTTGAGAGGGTGGGTATAAAGTCTGCGCTCTCAACCCCAGCTTGTAAGAAACCCATGACTCATACATGGATGGAAGGATACAGAAAGGAAAGGAAATTCATCTCTATCTCTCTCTCTCTTTCTCTTTACTGAAGCATCCTTATCCTTACAGATTCTAGGACCATTGGTTCCGGAACTTAGGGACAACTAGGGGAGTACCACTCTCTTGTTTCCACATTGTGGTGTGTGGGCTGTGCAGTTTCCACATGACTACATTCAAGCCATGTGGATTTCTAAACAGCTGGAATGTGGTTGTGTGGCATCCCACACAAGCCCAGACCATGGTGTGTGGGTCGCTGTGGAAACAAGAGAGGTGATGCCCCCCAAAGTTGTCCTCAAGTTCCTGAAGTTATTGGTCTAAGATTCTGTAAAGAGATTGGATGCAATGAGTTTAAGAATACAGAGAGAGTGATGACAAGATAAATTTCTCCCTTCCAATCCTTCCCATACCATTCCCTGGTGGTCCAGTGGTGATGATATATGATGATATCTATATCTATATGTTGTCATTTCCTTGTCCTTTCTCTCTCATTAATGACCACGCAACCCTCTCTCATGCTCCCAGCGCAGAAATCTCAACAAAATCCAATACGCATCTCAGTTTCTTTGACAACACCCATTGGGCTTCCACCTTCAACATCCATCATCTTCCAATGCTCCCTTTCTCCCTTGCTCTCCTCATCTCCTTGACTCTTCCTTCTCACCATAACCCGCTTCACTCTCTCCATTCATTTGCCTCTATCACCTGCTGCTCAATCCAGTATTCATCCCAATCCCTCTCAACCATTATCAGCTCAGCTTAAATCAAAACCCACAATCAACATCAATCTTGATCATATTGAATCTTGACCTAAATCAACCAAAAGTCCCATATCACTTAGATTGATAAGATGTGAGATATCTGACAGTCATCATCATCATCTATCAATTTCCTCCTTCTCATTTCTGCTTCTTTGTTGTCACAGATATTTTGTTATTTCCTTTCATTATCTTCTTTCCTTGTCCTCCTTCCATCACCGTCAGTTCTAACATCAGAAGAAGGCACTTTGGGTAAGATTTCCATCATTCATTCTGTCATCACGCTCCTTCATCAAAGTTGTTTCCTTGAGGTTTTTTGCTAGTTCATTGGTCTCTGAAGACAAACAATTCTAGGAATTTTTCCTCAACTTATCACAGTTAAAAGCCAAAGCTTTTGCAACGGAAACTACTTGGAAAAATTTTGACCATCAAAGACCAATGGATCCCTTGCAATCTCTGCTCAAGACCCTGACGTGTTCTATTCCCAATCTCAAAGATTCCAATTTCTCCCTATGGCAATCCAAAATCATCACCATCCTCTCCCTGAAAGGAATCTCTCAGTGGCTCAACTCCTTGGAACCCAATAAATGTCCTCCAGAGGTGAATCTTGAAATCATTGGATACATTCATGCCAAGTTGGATAATCACACTTACATCAACTGCATCAAGGATCATCTTCTGACCAATGGGATTGAGTTATGGAAGGCAATCAACAAATACTATGCCTCTTCTCAGACAGCCAACTGCTCCAGAGTTTTCTTTAATCTTCTCAATCTTCAGTTTGACCCCAAGAGAGTTGAGAAATTCATCACTGACGCTCAATCTTGCCTGCTTCAAATTGCCAAGATTGGAATACAAATGGATGACAACATAGCTGCCTAACTACTGCTCTACAAATTTCCACCATCACTCAAACATCTCAAAACAACAATCACTCACTCACTTGGGGAGAGCAAAATCAATGCCAATCTTGTTCTGAGACACCTCAACCAATTCAAAAACAAAGTCATGGCCAGATACTGTGCCTCAGCTCTGGTGACTAAGAACAATGCCATCAAATGCCGACCAACCTGGCATAATCCTCAGGCCAATCACAAGAAAAGCAAATTCTGGTGGCTCTACCCTCATCTTTGACCCAACTTTGGCAGTCATCAAAGTGGCTTGCAATCAACGACTTCATTCAACACCCCTTCAAACCCTCAAACTTTGTCCTCAGCTCATCTTGCCTACATCTTTGCCATGATTTTGTCACCTATTTTGAGTCCTAATCAAGTACTACTGGACTCTGGCGCTTCAAATAGCATGTTCAACAACCCAAATTTCTTTCCTCATCTTCATCCAAATGGAACCAAAGTACAAACGGGTAACCCCAATGCACCAATCTCCTCCCTTGGAAAAGGGACAGCCATAATGACAACCACTTCTGCTACCATTCATCTTCAGGATTCCCTTTACGTCCCTGATCTCACTATAAATCTTGTATCACTCAGCCAGCTCATTCAAAAAGGATGCTCCCTGACACTTTTGTTGAAAAATCAGTTTGCTATTACCCTCAACGACACGCAAATCATGTCTGGAATTATCAAGGACAACCTTTTCTTCATCAACAAAGGATTCAATCTTCCAGCTCTTTCTTATTCATTTATCTCTCTATCCACCATCCAAAAACAATTTTGTCATCCCCACCATGAAAATACTTGTCTCATTTCCAAAGAATTCCCCAATCTCAAATACAATCAGTTTGACTGTGTCTCCTGCGCAAAACAAATGATTCACCAACAGCCCTTTCAAAGTCATCTTCCCCCAAGTCAAGAATTGTTTGAACAGATTCATGCCGATGTCTGTGGACCTATCAACCCGCCTTTGCTCTCCGGATTTTGCTACTTTTTACTTCTTACCAACAATTTGTAAAAGTTCAAGACATGCATTCCGATCAGACTCAAATCCAACGTACCGGACAAAGTGATTAAATTCATTAAACTTCATGCCAACCAAAAAGGACAAATGTTAAAGATCTTTCACTCCGACAACGGCAGCAAATTTGTCAATCATTGTCTTTCAGACTTCTTCTCCAAGAACAGCATCAAAAATTCCACCTCCAAACCTTATACTCCCCAACACAATCCGGTGGCCAAAAGAGGAAACCAAACCATTCTCAAAGCTGCACATACTGCTATGATCAATATGAATATCCCCACATTCCTGTGGGATGAAATATTGGTCAGCTCCTGCCTAATTCTCAATCTCCTTCCATCCTTCAAGTCCAAAGTCTCAGCCCAAAAACTCTGGACCAGAACTCCCCCTAAACTTCATCTCATCTGCGTCCTTGGCTCCAAAGCCATTGTCCTTAATCAAGCACATTCCACCGGCAAGTTGTACAAAAAA
The DNA here is from genome assembly GCA_025617555.3 of Puccinia polysora. Taxonomy (NCBI): domain Eukaryota; kingdom Fungi; phylum Basidiomycota; class Pucciniomycetes; order Pucciniales; family Pucciniaceae; genus Puccinia; species Puccinia polysora. The sequence goes on along the minus strand of CM062617.1, from coordinate 56,388,410 downwards.
GTTTTAGAGGGAATTTTGACTGGATTTGACTTAGACCTTAATTTGTATTGAATCTACTGTCCATCCTCAAAATCAATCGTTTGTTCCAAACATGTTAAAATCTTTGAAAATCTACCTCCCTCATTTCCTCTTTCAGATGAATACTCTAACTCCAACTCCATCTTTGATTTGCTACTTACTGATGATTCTCTCCTCATTGATGTTCTAAACTCCCACTCGTCTCCAACTGCTTCCTCTAATTCCAACAATAATCCTCTGTCTTCTACCACTGAATCCACTCCCATTCAAAACCTCTCTCAGAACAATCTTAATCCCATTAATCAATCCTCTTCTCGCTCTGACTCAATCTCTGAATCATCGAGGTCCAACTTGGAGGAAGATATCACCATTTCCAAGGAACTACTTCCACCATCTGTCCCAACTCTACAAGATTGAAGCACTCTCCAAAAACCTCAACAATAAGGCTTCATGGTCCAATCTGTACCCAAGAAATACTACAAAGCTACCAACTGCAAAGAAAGCTCAAACTGGATTAAATTGATGAAATCAGAATTAACTGGCATTGAAGTCATGAAGGTCTGGGAAGGATGTCACTCACTTCCCAAGGGAAAAAATGCCTTAACAACAGTCTGGGTTTACAGAATCAAGGACAGTCCCGACAAATCTGGAATTTCATTCAAGTTGCGCTTATGCGTTCAGGGATTCAAACAGGTGGAGTTTTTTGACTATGGCCAAACTTATGCTCCCACTGGCTCAATCACAACCCTCCGAGTACTTCTTGTCTATGTGCTACATCACAAGCTCACTCTATGGCAGATGGACATAAAGTCCGCATTTCTCCATGCTCCGCTCAATGAAGACATCTTCATCAAAACCCCCCTTGGCTACAATTCTCCTTTCCCTTATCTCAACTTAAACAAAGCCCTTTATGGACTGAAGCAGGCACCAAAAAGCTGGTACAAGACCCTCAAAACCTGGCTCCTAAATGAAGGCTTTGTCACATCTAGTGCCAACCCGTGTCTCTATATCAGCAAGACCAGGCAACTTTACGTGTTTGTTTATGTTGATGACCTGTTTATTGTCAGGAACTCTGTTGAATTTTGAAACAGTCTCAAGACCACCTTCAAAATCTTGCAAGATGGACCTCTCAAAAATATTCTTGGCAATAACCTAGTGGATACCAGAGATGGATACGGACTTCTCCAGACCATTCCCATTGACACTGCTCTTAGAGAAATCGGTCTCACCAATTGTAAACCAATTAGTAAGCCTTTCACCCCAAACATCAAGCTCTCCGGTGCCTCCAATGACAAACACAAAGCCTTCCTCAAGCTCCACATTAACTTTTGGTCATCCATGGGATTCCTTAACTTCATCACCAGCCAAACCCAACCCAATCTCTCTTACGCTGTGTCCAACCTCTCCCGCTTTAATAACAAACCTGGCGTTCAACAATGGCTTGAATCAAAACACGCCTGGCACTACCTTCATTCCACCAAATAAATGGCTCTGCGCCTTCAAAATCCATCCTTTCAATACAACATCAAAGTTTACAGCAATTCTGACGGTGGAAATGATCCCAAATCACAACAAAGTCACACTGGATATCTCATCATGCTCTATGGGTGTCCGGTTTTGTGGCATAGCAAGCTCCAACAATCCATTTCTGTATCATCTACTGAAGGCGAGCTGAAAGCCCTGGTCCTGGCCACACAAGAGAAAATTTGGCTCTCACAACTCCTTCTGGAAATGAATCCCTCCATAAATCACAACTACTGCTCATTCATCAACAGCAAAGCTCTAAACAATCTAGTCAACCAAGAATCTCATCATGGCGCCTTGAAACATGTCAATACGCAAATTAAGTGATTGCAAGAACAACAAGACAATCATTCACTCATCACTCACCTCATTCCGTCCCATCAAATGCTTGCCAACTCCCTCACTAAGGCAGCTCTAAGGTCCTCAGTCATCAATCTCACTTCCTCCATTTTATCCCCTCACATCTGATCACGGCGGCATGTTGTCATTTCCTTTTCCTTTCTCTCTCATTAATGACCGCGCGACCCTCTCTTGCGCTCCCGGCGCAGAACTCTTAACAAAATCCAATCTGCGTCTCAGTTTCTTCAATGACACCCATCCGGCTTCCACCTTCAACATCCATCATCTTCCAATGCTCCCTTTCTCCCTTGCTCTCCTCATCTCCTTGACTCTTCCTTCTCACCATAACCCGCTTCACTCTCTCCATTCATTCGCCTCTATCACCTGCTGCTTGATCCAGTATTCATCCCAATCCCTCTTGACCATTCTCAGCTCAGCTTAAATCAAAACCCACAATCAACATCAATCTCAACCATATCAAATCTCGACCTAAATCGACCAAAAGTCCCATATCACTTAGATTGATCAGATGTGAGATATCTGACAGTAATCATCATCATCTATCAATTTCCTCCTTCTCATTTCTGCTTCTTTGTTGTCGCAGATCTTTTGTTATTTCCTTTCATTATCTTATTTCCTTGTCCTCCTTCCATCACCATCAGTTCTAACATCAGAAGAAGGCGCTTTGGGTAAGATTTCCATCATTCATTCTGTCATCACGCTCCTTCATCAAAGTTTTTTACTCAAGGTTGTTTGCTAGTTCATTGGTCTTTGAAGACAATCAATTCTAGAAATTTTTCCTCAACTTATCACTATATACCTGATCTGATAAAATAATCTGATAATGAGATGATCCAACCTGGAGTTGAGAGTGAGGTGTTTTTGAGTCCTCCCTCTCAACCTCAACCTAGGTACAACCACAAGCAACAAGATAGATGAAATATGACCCCAAGTACAGAACCCTAGCTCCACCCTAACCCTACCCCGTACCACCCACCCCGTCTGAAACCCTCCCCTTCAATATCACCTACGTCCGGTTTGTCCTTCTCATGGTGCAGCCCTCTGCTGTGCCCTACTCAGAGCCCCCTGGGTTTATCCGTCTGTGTGCGTCTGCAGATCCCGCAATCCGTGAGTCGGCCCACGCTTATGCCCGCCCAAACCTCTGCCGCGCCCTACTCAGAGCCCCCTGGGTTTATCCGCCCGCGCGCGTCCGCAGATCCCGCGCTTATGCCCGCGCAAACCTCCCCAGCGCGTGTAACCCCTGATTGCCCCGCCCTCGCCTTCTGGACTAGCCACCCGCAAGCTTGGTTGGGCTGGCTCCATCACTTGGTCCGCGTTCCCTGGGCGGGTTGCGGCCCGCAATGCAGCTCCCAATCCAAGTTTATAAATACAACACCACACCACACGGTTCTTTGAGTCATGTGGCACGTGACATGGCTTGAATGTTGTCATGTGGAATGCCACACAGCTCATTTTGAGTCTTGTCCATGGCTCAATGGGCTGTGAATTTAACATTACCCATAATTTTTTTCATTGCTCAAACTGCAATTTTATGTAGATACGTAGGTTTGGATTTAAAACAAGAAATAATAAAAAAATCATAAATTTTGAGATTGAAATCCCAATAAATATGTGATGACCAGGTCATTGCCACCATTTTTGATTGGTGCTCAAGAAAACCTTAAAAATTTGCAAGATAATTTGGCTGTGCACCAAGTGATGCTTAAAAGGGTTCTCAGATAACATGGCTAGGGACAAAGGGAACTTTTCTGGGTACCATTTTCAACTTGCAAATATCCAGAATAACATCACAGGCTTCCCAAATGGGCTTTACAGACCATATTACACTAATCATATGCCTGTATGCTTATTACTTCTCTCAAATGTGGCTGTTACTTGTTATCTCTATACTTCTTTTTCTGGTAGTCTTGATGATGTTTTCAATCCATTACTTTCTGGAATAATGAAATTGAAAATTATGATTTCAATACATGTTTTGTTTTCTGAATGAAAAAAAAAAAAAAAAAAAAAAAAAACAAGAAAAATACAGATCAAATGAAATGTTGACAAATTACTGTTTTAATGTGTTTTGATTGAAAAAAAATGAAATGGCAAAGTGGTCCTAGCCAGAAACCTTCTGCATGGCACACAATTGTGAGTTTTGGGTTGCTGCCTAGCTGCTGCCACCTTGTGGGTTGTGCAATTGTGAAACATGTGCAATAGATTGCTTGCTGGCTATTTTTTTAGCTAGCAAGCCAAGCTCTCCAAAAATTGGTGATGCTCTAACTGTAACCCCATGTAGCTCCCGTTTGGCAGGGTGGGTGGAGTTATAGTTACAGCTACAGGGTGCAGCCAAACTGGCCGCTTCTTTGCAGAGGGCAGCATGGGAGTTTAACTTCCATTGAAGTTACACTTGATGGGTTACAGTTGTTGCCAAACACCCAAAATCTGTACCTGTAACTGTAACCCCCCTGTAACTCCCTGTAACTTCATTTTGGTGGTCCAAGAGGAGTTACAGTTACAGCTACAGCTGGCAGCTGAATGCAACTGATTAGGGCATTTCACCCGTGGGAGGTAAAAGTTGGGAGGCAAACCATAAAATTAAGGTTTGTGCAGTGGGTTTTGCCTCCCCAAACCACTGCGCCAAAAACTGCAGGGAGGTATTTGTGTGTGATTCCTTGCCACCCGGACCAAACAATTGGGTAGTTTGGGGGAGGGGTAGGCGGGCAAAGATGTGCAGTGGGATTTGCGCACATTGCAGATGGATGTACCAGACATTGAAAGATATCACAGGAGCTGGAGGGTTGCCAGATGTGGCACCCCAAGACCCTCATATACCTCCTGAGGTAAAATAACACCGCGGATAGCACCCGCGGGACAGGTGATTTTTGGACGGTTGGGAGGTAAATTGGATTTAGCTTTGCTGTTCACCATCCGCGGGAGAGATGCCCTTGACGAATATGAGGAAGTGACGATTTTCGGGGTCTTCGGGGGTGGACGGGTTATCTGATGTGGTACGGGCGATGATCCCTTGTGGAATATGCATAGACTCTATTCATACTTAGCTGATGTGGCACACTATTCATGGCTTCCGGGGCGATCATGACCAGGCCGCGACGCTCTGGGAGGAGATTCGGATGATATTCCGGGGGCTGTTGGTCCCATCGCCGTTGCCCGTGTTGAACTTGCACGTCGCTCCCTGATTCATACTTTCGCTCGCCCGATTCACCCAGGCCCTGGTGTGATGCAGGAGAAATCGGTCGAAAATGAAGATGCCTGTGAGGAGGAGGCTCCGGATTGGCGCCTGTTGTCGAACTATGCTAAGTGCGCTTGACTTTCCCCTCAGATGTTCAATCTCTCCTCTCGCCTACCACGCACATTTATCGCAAATGTCCCTTGTCTTCCAGAACTCTAGGCGCGCAAAAAACTACCGGTAATGTTGAACCGTTTATCCCTCGCCGTGGAGAAAAGGATTTTGAGCCCACTGAAGCCATGGCGAACGCACAAGCTAAGGCTCTTACAGAATCTCGACAAGCGTTATTTGCTGCGTTATCAGCTGGCATACGCGGTCACTCTTCTCGTGACCATGTTCGATGCATTTGGACTCGCTGCAAAAAGATGAATTTATCAGCTCATCAGTGGAACGCTGGAGGGATGGATCAGCCTTATGTGGACGGAATAGCCAAGGGAGTCCTGTTTTCTTCGATCGGAAGATGGAGCAGGGAAAGAAAAAGACTTGAATTAAATCCGGAAGAGTTGCTGTATTTGATTGAAAGAGGTACAGTTGAATGTTGGACCGCTGAGGATCAAGTAAGCGGTTATGGTAGTATTCCGCTGTCGGTGCAGCAAGCATGGGCAGAGATTATTGGTTCGGGTGAGCTCTCACTCGAACGATATCAGGTACATGAATTCAGTCCGGCAAACAAGGCATTTGATGATTTGGATAGAAACCTGGAGGTTTATTCTGATCATTATACTTTCTCATATCAACTAGGTTTATGCTTACCTCAAGCGCTTGGGTTACATCGTTCTGCGCAAGGAACTCGTAGACACGATCTGGCGCTCAACCGCACGCAGAACCCCCTCAACTACCGTTTTGTCGACAATGATGCCCTCTCTCCGTCATTTTTACTCCTTTGCCTCTCAACCTTTTATTCGTCTAACCAGCTGGATATGCCAGTTTTGGAGGTTTAACCGGAAGTCGTGGATTGCAAAACGTCTAGAAACCTTTCCGTTTCTGAACCGAAGTCTCGTTTATCAAGGAATATGGCGGACATATGGTACTCAGTCCTTTCATTCGTCCTCAGTTGTTCACAGCTTACATTGGATGGGGGTTGACTGTTTTTGATGTTGTAGACTCTATTTTTCAAGCAATAAGGCTCATTCCCTCTGGCCCAAAGATCTACTTACCGGCTAACGCTTCCCCTTCTGAGCTCTCCCGGCGTGCTATCAATTATGAAGTGTTTTACTACGTTTACAAACCAAATCAGCGTTTTGCTAAGGCTTGCCCACCCACTCCTGACTTTCAAATTTGCGTAGTTGAGTGAGTCTTCTTTGTTGATCATTCAGTCGGAAAATGCTGATTTGTCACGCTAACCTTTCTGTTTTAAAGCTCTGAGACAATGCTGATACCAGATATTTACCGTACCAACACCCTTCTTGACACTGTGCAAGGTCCTCTGGCTCCATCCTACCCAACGGTTGAAAAGAATCCGCACTTTGAGACAACACTTGACCGATCTTGTGCTCCTCCGCGTAGTCTGCTTCACTGCCTAATGTACTTGCTCTCTTTTGGGTATTTCGGGAAACCCGTCAAAAGTAAGAAGCCTGTCAGACAAAACATCTATGCAAAACTCAAAAGAGGGGAGCGCAACGTTTTACTAGCGGTTGTTGATCATGGGATCATCAGTTTTCTTGTAAGCATACTCTCCGATCTACTCGATATTCCACACTATTGGCGTGAAATGCATATATTTAATCGATTTGATTCGTCGTGCCTGAAGAAATTTTCTGAAACAGATTTTGGTGGCACCCCTCTAGTAGGATCCCCCAGCCACTAAGCTTGAATTACTGTTGATCAAAAGCCCCGACAGTTTATAGTGTCCAAATTTGCAGTTCGACTAGATTATATCCAGAATTTCCCAGCTCTTACTATCTTCTGTTCTAATGTTATGTAGAACATGCCCTCGCAGCTTTCCAACGTGAATAGTGAGCTGTGTGACTTGTCATCGACGGCCTACAATGGGATCTACTGGCTCCCAAAAATTTTTGAACACTTGGTTAGGATTCTGAGTAAAGCCGATGTACACGCGAAGTTTATGCTGCATGATAGACTTTTACAAGTTATGATATTGAATTGCACCATGTTGCATTGGGCGCAAGTGCCTATCTTGATCAAATCATTCCCTGAAATCCCCCATGGAGCCCACACCCTGATTGGCCTGTAGAAATTATGAAGGTTAGAAATTAAGATTTTATTCCCCCAGAGTAAAAACTATGTCAATCTTGGTTGGGGTATTTATATAAAAGATTTATGGGATGGTGTTGTTGTGTAAATACATATTCTAGAATATTCGAGTTTAATCTTTAAGTTGATGAATATGCATATCCCATATTTATAACATTCCCCCCCACAACAAGACCATAATACATTGTTGTGATGGTTAAGAGAAGAAAAAAAATCTGTAAAGAGGGAAAGGAGAAATTGAATGATAAAGAGAAAGATCAGAGACAAACAGAAACAAGGACAAAAAGGGAGAAAGAAAATAAAAAACCAAACAAAATCAACGAGTCCAAAAAAAATGGCAGAAGGAAAAGAATTTGGAGAAGAAGAAGAACAACACATCTTAGCAAAATCATGAATAATCAGTACATTATGCCAAAAAAAAATTTGAAAGGAACAATTGGTGGAGGACCGGTCCCAGCGCTTTAGTTAAGATATCAGCCATCTGCTTGGAACCTTTGATCCACTGGAGATCCAGGTCGCCGTTTCGGATGTGCTTGTTCACAAAGTGAAACTCCCGGGCAATATGTCTAGTGTGTTTCATACTTGATTTGTCGGTCGCAATTTTTGTTGCTGCTTGATTGTTGGATAGGAGAGTTGGTTGCACGTTCTTCACAAATTTTTGAAAAAGATGTTTCAACCACAGAGCCTCCACCGCCCCATATGACAGGGCCATGTACTCTGCCTGACAGGTTGATCTTGCTACACACTGTTGACGTCTCAATCCCCAGGCAACAGGGACTTCCCAAATTGTTGATAAGAAACCATGGCTTGATCGCGCTCCTTCACCACCCCAGTTTGCATCCACATAAGTTTTTAGCAGGTCTGGGGCGTCTGCTTGCGGCTCTATTTGCAATTCTAACTTTTGGGTCTGCCTCAAGTAGTGAATGATCTTCTTTACTGCATTCCAGTGACTTAGGTCCGGAGCCAGGGCAAATCGTGCAAGATAGTGCACCGCAAAGGCCAAATCTGGCCTTGTGCCTTGAGCCAAATATAAAAGCATGCCAATGTGATGCAAGTACTCCCGGTCTGCTTCAATGGACGCGTTTGATAGAAGGGATGTGTCAGCTAGAGGGACCATTGACGTCAAATTTGAATTATTGCAGGCCAAAATTTTGTCGATGAGGGCTGGTTGACTCAGGAGAAATCCGTTTGCAGTGGGTTTGATTTGGATTCCAACAATTGAGGACAATCCCTTGACCCATTTGAGACTGAGTGCGGCGGCAAGTTTGAGCTCCAAGTCGCTCATGAGTTCCCGCGTCTCAGCCGCTAAGATGCCATTGTCAATATGGATCCATAGAAAAGCTTTTCCTTGCAGCAGGGTGAGGGTGTAGGTGCTTTGATCTTCATGATTGGCGCTGAAACCAATCTTGGCTAGTTGCTGTTTTAAGTGCATCCACCAGCACCTGCCGGCTTGTTTAGTTCCGTACAGGGACTTCTTCAGGCGCAGGATTTTCCCTTCAGGGCAATTATAACCCTTTGGTGGTCTCATGTAGACTTCATCGTCAATGTCACTATGCAGGAAGGCAGTGTTGACGTCAAACTATTTGACGTGCCATTTGTGTTTGGCTGCCAGTGCCAGCAGCAGACGTAGAGCAGAAAATGTTGGGGTCGCCGCAAAAGTGTCACTGTAGCTGATCCCTTGTTTTTGAGTGTGACCCTGTGCTACAAATCAAGCCTTCCGCTTGATGAATTTGCCTGCCTGATTACGTTTGGTGGTCAAGACATACCTGGAACCAAGAATCTGTTTATTGGCGGAGGGCTTGTCAACAACTTCAAAAACCCCCATTCAATCCAACAAGTCATTCTCTATTCCAATTGCACCCAACCAATTGTTGGCCCATTCCGATCTCATGGCCTTGTCGTAGGATGGCGCATCCGGGTTAGTGCCCATGGAGGCAGTGAGCCTGCTAATAAAAGCATCCTGCTCATCAAGCGCGTTGCCCAGTGCGAAATCTCCCAGCTGCAAGGATAGCAGAGGTGAAATGACCATATTTTGATCCTCGGAGGGTTGGTTGGTGGCCAATTTTAGTGGGTTAACCCCCGGCACAAATCACACCGAGAGCCCACTTTGAATCTTATTTGTTATGGGATCCCATAGCATCCAACCCTTTGCATCCGGACAGATACCTATGTGTCGTAACTCATTGGCATATTTCATAAGCTGTTTGGTGTGCTTGTGGTCGTAAAGGTAGCACAGGCCTCCAAAAGGGCGCAGCAGCCCCAAAGAGGGCTTTTTTCCCATGACCAGTTTGTATGGAGTGATTGTCTGCCCGGTGTGAACCAAGCGGTTTAGGATGTATGCTGCATGTTTGAAAGCGTATGGCCACAGGTTTGTTGGTAGCCCTTGCGAGTGCAGCATAGTGCGTGCCATTTCAGATATAGTCCTATTTGATCGCTTGACCGATCCGTTTTGATGGTGCTCATAAGGCACAGTCTTCTCATGAAGGATTCCATGGTTGTCAAGATAGGAGTTGAGACTTTTATTCTGGACAAATACCAATGCATTGTCCGTTCGCAGCCGCTGTACTTTGTGGGTTGTAAGATTGTGAAACTTTTTTATCCATTTTATAACTTCCTGTGGGGATTCTCCTTGGCTTCTGATTGGGATGGCTGAGGTCATTTGCAACATGAAATCAATTATGTTCAGAATGTATACCAAAACTTCAATGCCAGCCGCAAATGGACCTATTACATCCGCCGCTATCACATCACCTGGAAGTTTGCATATTGTCCTTGATAGGATCTTTGGAACCACGTGTTCAGCCTTCATCAGCAAGCAGGGTCCACAGTGCCCAACATCCTCCTTGGGAACTGGTGGTATCTCAACAGCTGCATCATGTTTCAAAGTGTTGCGTAGCATCTGCAGGGATAAGTGCCCAATCAAATCATGAACGTTGTAGGCATTGTTGTTGACAGCAGAAATAGAAGACCCCCGTATAATTGGTATGAAACATTGGAAGTTTGATTCATAAGAGGGAAAAACAACATTGTTTTGTAACAACGAGTAGCAGGAACCGTTAAAATCCACCTGCCCATCCATTTGCCAAAATTTTCCTAGTGAAATGATTGTTCCACGGATGTGCGGGCAGTAGAGAATGTTGGAAATCTTAAGCTTTCCATACAGAGTACTGATGATGGTGTCGCCAAACGATTCTACGGGAAACTGGTCTGATGATGCAACTGTGAGATGAATATTTATTGGTTTCAAAGACGTGAAAAAACTGAAATCATCGGTAACACTGTCAGTGGCGCCCAAATCCAATAGCGCTGCATCATGGGTGTCTGGTTGGTGACCTACAGACGCCACGGTTGCACCCAACGTACGGTTGAAGACTGGATGGCACACAGCTGATTTTTTGAGACAAGCTTGCGGATTGAATTGCCGCGGGTCACCAAGAGGTGGAAGCTTCTGGTGTCGCCGGGGGCAATCGCCTGGCCAGTGACCCCAATCGTAGCAGTATAGACAAGGGTTCCTCCAAGTGAGGTTGGCCTTAGCCCACTGGTCACCCTTGTTCATGATGGATTCCATGTATTTGGGGGCGGTGCGAGTTGGGGCGACAAGCTGTTTTTACGGGAGATTAGGCCGTTGATTCGCGGTCGTGGAGGTATAACTGAGGAGGGAGCTATTTGGTATATCACTGGCCAAATTCACGTGTCTAGATAAAAGTTCCAATACATTGCGTGAAGTTATGGCAACGTTTTGGCTGATCGCCCGCCTTCCATTGAGTGCATTACCAATGTCTTGATAGAAGTGTTGAGAGTTGGAGTGAAGAAACAAGGCCAGGACTGAATCAACCGTAAGACCACCAAGGTGGGTTGCAATGTCTTGTAGTGCCAGCTTCATTTCGTTGTATGTACGGTTTGGGTTTGTGCACACCTCAGGGGAGTTCATGAGCTTCAACCACTTGGTCATAACATGAGACCAGGACATGGAGCCAAATTGCTCCTTCATGATGTGAAATTCCTCCCTCCCTGGCTTAGATGCAACAAACGGAGATAAGGAAGCGTCCACGGCATACTCAACAATAATGCCTGCAATTCGCGCCCTATCATTGTCCTTGTCAATGTCCGTCAACCCAAAATAGTCAGGTTGCTGAAAAAGGGACTGGATCTTCAAGTGCAAAGCTTCAGCCCACTCCGGGAAGTTTGTGCCGTCAGCTTGCAAATTTGGCCTCAGACCACGCCCAACCTTCTTGTAATGTATTTGGGATTGAGCTAAAGCATCAATGCCGGACAAAGATGTAATTGCAGGTTGCGTCTTGATGGCAGCCAGGATCATGGCAAGATCGCTGGCCAAAAGGCCCGTTTGGCCGATTGGATCCTCCTTAGGAGGCCTGTCACCGGGAGTTCCATCTCTAGATTTTGTAGGCTGCGACATGCTTGTGGTGGCCGTAGGATGAAAACAAAATGGTTGTCCCAATCGCGTGGTGGAGGGCGCAAGATCCGGAATCTGAAAGTTTGACAGTGTTACGCAGATGCTCACAAACGTGGCTAGTTGTTTGTGATATACCTTGGGGTGCACATGTCAAGAAGTCACTTACTTTGAGATGACTGCTGTAGGCAGGTATTGCCAGTGGTTGGTTGTCCAAGTCAAGGGCAAGTTGTAGACAAACCAAAATGATTGGGACTAGCAAGTGATGCCAGTAAGGTTGCCATCCAAGTTGATGGTTAGTCAAAGACAATTGTAATGAAGGAAACGTAGGTCGTCACCAAATGGGAATGACCTCTGAAGTAAATGAGAATGTTGTTGTTAAGGGATGATGTATGTTGTCCGTCTGTAAGAGAGGAGGACAATATAATGACATGGTTAGATGGCCGTGTTGAGAGGAGTAAAGTGGGTGTTGCGCAGGCTCATAACCTGTAGAAATTAAGATTTTATTCCCCCAGAGTAAAAACTATGTCAATCATGATTGAGGTATTTATATAAAAGATTTATGGGATGGTGTTGTTGTGTAAATACATATTCTAGAATGTTTGAGTTTAATCTTTAAGTTGATGAATATGCATATCCCATATTTATAACATAGCCTGTAAGTAGGGGGATCAAAAAAAAAAACCTTTCCTGTCCCATCTCCTTATCCGACTCATTGTTGAGCTGGTAGGTTCCATCCTGCCGGCCTGTTTACCTTCACAAGATTCTCATTTCAAATGTCTTCCTCTACATTTCAATGTTCATACAGTTGTACTTTACGCAACCTTTTTAATGATTTGCACAAACAACTGAACCTAACTTGCTCAAGACCGTTTCCTTTTGGTCCCAATGTATGGGATCTTGCGGTGGTTTCTTAATCATTTTGTTTTGTTGTTTTTTCTTATCTCAAATTCTGATGTGCTGTTTCTTCTCTATCCTGCTAGGTTTGTGTTAGTATCAAGCTCTCCTGACCTTTTAGACTGGTTCTCAAAGGCTATTTGCTTGATCTCAACCGGTGTCTATCATACATATGTACATACATACAGTGTCTCCGCCCAATACAGCTCCAGGAAACGGACAGCTTGCAAAACCAACCTGTCTATCCTTTCCTTCTCCCCTTCTTTCACTACTAACATGTTCATTTTCTTTCCTGTCCCTAATTCCCTCTCATGGACCGCCACCGACACACTACTCAAGCAAGCTGCCAAAGTAACACAACTTGAGAATTTTTGTACACCAACTCGTTGTCGGCTCAACCTTCAGAACTCAGGAGCAGCTCCTAGCGGCTCAAGTGGAGGTGGCTACTGATTTCACAAAAGAACCTATCAGTGCCGTACTGTTAATACGAAGGGTACACGTTTCTGACCAAATCAGATCTCTCATTTGCTTTTCTTTCATATTGGTTCATCATATTTTTACATGTTACTCTTAGGCTTGAAGTCTGTCATCATATACTAATCCTGACCTGATCAATTGAACCAATTTCATTTGGGTAGAAGACCCACCTGGTAAATTGTTCACTAATCTGCCCCACTCAATCATCCATGGATCTCAATCCTGTTTCATTTCATCTTCCAACCTCTTCCTCCTTTCTCAACTTTCATTGCTTTTGACTGGTTTCCTTTACTGCTGCAATAAAAAATTTCTCCATAAGATTACACAGATTACCGGCCTAATATAATTACAGTATATTTATTGCAAGTTAGAAAACTTAATATTTGGGGTGGGCCCCCCAGCTGGAGGGTAAAGATTATTGAGCGACATTGAGAGAGCTGGATCCTGACACATAAAGCCTGCAAGAATGCTGTGCACCCATGCGGGGTATGATGAGAAATAAGGTTGAAACCTAATCTCTGCTCCTCACTACCATTGAGCCACGACTGGAGGACAGGGACTTCTCCTTTTCAATCATTCATCTATTTACTCATTGTACTGTGCCGGTATTCTCTGTCCTCCAGGTAAGCTCTTGCACATCATGTTGCTTTGCATCATTGTCTCAGTTTCTAACACTTCCTCTTCAATTCTCACATTCAACTCCATCAGGTGTGAAAAATTCCAAAGTCCTGTTTGTCCTAGTCCGCGTGCTCGTCCAACGCACCCCTGGAGGTGTTTCATTAGGTACACCCATTCTCAATTGTTCTTGGACTCCTCCTTTTCAATCATTGATCTATTTACTCATTGTACTGCGCTGGTATTCTCTGTCCTCCAGGTGTGAACAATTCCAAAGTCCCGTTTGTCCTAGTCTGCGTGCTTGTCCAACTCAGCCCTGGCGGTGTTTCATTAGGTTATGAGCCCAGATTGTTTTTCACTCTAAATAACTTAACCAGAGCACAATGAACAGAGGGGACCAATTTAAAATGTTGTTTGTACTTCAAGACAACAACTTTCCGCTATGGAAATCATCCATCAAGAGCTATCTCAGAATGAACAACTTACTCAAGCATCTCACCATCTCAAATCCTCCAGCCACAACGGATCCACACACCTTCTGCAAGGAACAGAGAAAGACTGCTGGAATCCTCACTATGTACATGGGATATGCCAACGTTCAACGTCTAATCAATCCCGACAACAAACAAAATCCCAGCGCAATCTGGTCACTGCTCACAAACCGCTACAAGTCCCATTCCAAGGACAACCAAGCGCAAGTCTACACAAAATTCCTTTAAATCACCTTCAAAAAGGACATTCAGTCCTTCCTTGTCAATATAAACATTCACATCAACGCCCTCACGGCCGTAGGCTTGAGGATTGGTGATGAGACCAACGGCTTTGTCCATCTCTATGAACCTCTCATGGCTGAGTACATACTCAGTTGTCTCCCAAGCACAATGGAAGTAACCAAGGAGATATTATACTCCAAACGACCACTGACACTGAAGCTAGTCATGGAAGCTCTTGACTCCAAACAACAAGAAACAGCCTCTGGCTCCTCTGTCAAGACAGAAGAGAAGGCGCTTAAGTTCTTTGCTTGGAACTATCCGGTATGTTCCAATGGGATGCACAATCCCAAAACCAAGCATAAGGAATCCAAATGCAGGGAGATCAAGAAGGCCGAGAAACGCAAAATCAAGGACAACAACGCTAAAACATCCCATGACAAAGACTCCAATGGATCATGGTTGTCTTGTGGCACGTATGTCTGCACAAAGAGAGCTCTGATGATCAAAGCTAAATCCAACAAAGCAATCCTTGACAGTGGTGCAAGTCACCATATGTTCAACATCAAAGTCAACTTCACTGAATTTTGCAAACAAGAATCAAAGGTCCAAATTGCCAATGGAAACACCCTCCAAGTGAAAGGTGACGGTTTTGTACAACTGAAAACACTGGACAGAAAGAGCATGAGGGTGAAAGCTCTGTACGTGCCTAGCCTTCAAGGAACGCTCATCAGCCTGGGTAGACTCCTTTGCAATGGATTCAAGATACAACACGTCACCAATACCAAAGTTTGGCTGCTGAGAGAAGATACGCCTCTCCTGGAAGCCGATGTGGTTGACAATATCTTAATGCTCAAACTGCAACCAGAAAGGAAAGGTCCATCAGCTCTCAGTGTGGAAGCTAGCGCAAATACTCACCTAGAAATGCTCCACAGGCGCGCCGGTCACCCAAGCAAAGAAGCCCCAAAGCACATGTAGGGGGTTGATGCTTCCAAACTGCACTGTGAGGACTGCCTTCTCTCAAAGTTGCACTGGCTGCCCTTCAAAGGGCACCTTCCTGAATCCAACCACATCCTTGAGACTCTCTTCATGGACCTCAGTGCGAAGATCACTCCCGCCTCTCTCTCAGGAGGTTGGTATTACTTCAAAATAACGGACTGGTACATGGGTTACAGATTTTCATACATAATTAGCAACAAATCCAATGCCTTTCCTACCTTTGTTTCCTTCCTGACTAAAATGAAAAATCTCAAATCCACTGCTTTAAAGAACGTTGTCTTTGATGGAGGCGGTGAATTTAACTCAAAAAAATTCTTGAATCTGCTTGAAGAGAGAGGCATAACTGTCCACGTGACTAGCCCATACACGCCACAACAAAACTCAGTTGCAGAGCGAGGCAATCACACAACTAGTGAGAAGGCTCAAGCGCTGCTGAAACAGGCAAAACTTCCTCCCGAGTACTGGGCTGAAGCTGTGATGACGGCGGTTTTCCTAGAGAATGTCTCCCTAGAAGAAAGTCTAATTGGATCTCCCCCTACCAGCTGTGGTTTGAGCGTCCCTTTGACCTAACTCGCCTGAAGCCTTTTGGCTGTCTTGCGTATGTGAACATCACAAAACCCCTCAGACAAGGGAAACTTGGAGACACCACAGTGAAGGGTATCCTGCTTGGTTATCAGCTGGGACTTTCCAACTGGCGAATTCTCACAAGCAACGGTTGCATTTCTTGAACTCATGATGTCCGTTTCATTGAAGATGAATTTCCAGGCTTGAGCGTCATGAACTCTCCCCCGGTCAACAATTTGGAGCTTGTGCTGTTCTTCAAAAGTGATGATGATTTGTCTACTTCAATCAACCCCGGTCAACACTTGCCAATGGCTGGAGGGCCTGACAGCATGACTTACCCGGTTGTGCCTGTTCCTGAATCCTCAACTGCTAATCCCCATTCACCGGTTGCCTCCAACCATGACCTCTCCCCGCCTCTGGAAATTCCTCAGCCGCCAATCCAAGATGGGCCTGATTCTGCATCACGCCGGTATGTCTTGGCCAGCGACAAAGCTCCCAAGGACGTCTCTGCCAATCTGGACCCCTCCAATATTCTGGACGGCAAGCACTGCTCTGGTGCAAGGGCCATGTTTGCCATGGTAGTGGCTTTTCTGTCTAAGGCGGATGCCAGTACGCCCGCCACCTTTTGGGAAGCCAAGAGATCACTCAAACATTGCAAGTGGATGGCTGCTGTCAAGGCTGAGCTGGATGCGATGCAGAGACTCAACGTCTTGGAGATTGTGCCAATTCCAGTTGGTTTATGGCTCCTAAACACTGTATGGGTCTTTGAAAAGAAACTGGATGAGCTGGGGCGAGTTGTGAAATTCAAAGCAGGCTTGTGTGCCCAGGGCAACAAGCAGAGTGAGGAGGACTATGATCTAACCTACGCTCCCACCGGTTGTTCCACTGCCCTCAGGACGGGAATCTCTCTTGGGCTGGCAAAGGGCTATCACATCCATCAAATGGATGCAAAGAATGCCTTCCTGAACGGTGATCTTAAAGAAGCCATCTTTCTACACCCCCCAGCTGGCCTGGACTTCCCTTCTGTTTACTGTCTCCCTCTCAATAAATCCATCTACGGCTTGAAACAAGCACCGCGGGTCTGGTATAGCAAGCTGAAGTCTTTCTTCCAGTCCGCCGGTTTTGTCGCGTTGATGGCTGACCCCTGCCTCTTTACGTCCAATGTCAAAGGCTGGGAGTTCTTTTTTCACCTTTATGTGGATGATCTGATCATCATCAGCTTGGACGTTGACCGATTCAAGTGCCTCATCATCCAGAGCTACCTCATGGTGGATCTGGGAGTGGCTACTCATCTCCTTGGCATCCATCTTTCTTGCAAGGGGGACTTTCACGCCTTGCACTTAGGGATTATTGTCTTCATCACTTTGACATGTCCTCTCCTCAGTACCATCTACCTCAGTCTATAAGCATGACACAAATAAAGCACAACATCAATGGTGATCCGCTTGCTTCCTCTGGCTCGCGTTGACCTTCCAATCTCAGCAACCAACTCAGTATA
Source organism: Puccinia polysora (assembly GCA_025617555.3). Lineage (NCBI taxonomy): Eukaryota > Fungi > Basidiomycota > Pucciniomycetes > Pucciniales > Pucciniaceae > Puccinia > Puccinia polysora. Next base: position 56,370,891 of record CM062617.1, on the reverse strand, counting down.
TACTTGCAAACTTCGCAGTTAACTCCATACTGGTTGGCCATCCATTACAAGATCCAATCTCCTTCCCTGGCCCATCAACAGCCTCGGACTTCCATCCCCAGTCACGCACTGTTTTTTAGTTTGCATCTACATCTAATTAAGCCATCATTACTGTACAGTTCGCAATTGGACTAGTCCCTACCCTGCATACACTATTACTTCTCACTTGTATTAACTTCAACGTCATTTTCTCCTGTCTCAATTCATCATACATTTGTACACTCAGATTCTATTGTCTTGAACTTACGCCATGGCCTTGGATATGATTGTACTATTGCTCTATTTCCTATCCCATTCCTGTCACTCATTTGCCTCACCGCCTTCAACTGTAGATGGCTCCCCATCAGGTTGTATCTAGTCACTCCGGATTACGTTATAAGGGCTACCCACTTTCCTGATGATTGTCTCCTCAGTTAGTTAATTTCATACATTCTCACATTTTGCTACAACCCAGTTATCACATTGGACTCAGGTTGAGTTTTCCTCCTTGGAACACACTCCATTCCCCTCGCTGTTTGTCAAGTGGCATCACTTAGTTTGCACTTTGCAACTTAGTCTCGTTATTCACACTTGCCCTTGCACTCAGAATTCCTCCGCGCTCACAATCATCTAAGAATTGCCCTATAGTACATGGGGTGGTCGTGTGACAGTAAATTAACTAACTCAACTCATCTATTGTATCTTGCCAACCTATAGTAGACCTCTTCTTGTCAATGTCACATACTTGCTCAACTGGGAACGCTTCCCTTGACCCTTACAATGATGATATGCATTGGGTAGGGAGAACCAGCGCTCCTCGGGCCCAACAACCCTTAGATCCTGTTACTCCTTCTAAATCGCCATTGGTTGAACCCCTTGATGATCCTCGTATTCCTCCACAGGATGTTCCGACGGACCCTCTTGCGGAATTTTTGCAGATTCCAACCATTCTTCCAATGAAACCTTGACTTGTGGTAGACCAGGGGTTCGCACTACTGCTCCCGAGCCCAATGCTTTGACCCTGCTTTCAACATTGATCCAAGCCCTCACTCATGGTGCCCCGCGATCTAGTCCGAGTACTCCTAGCTTTTGCACTCCGGGCATGAAGCAACCCAATCACTTTACAGGAGAACACCCTCATAAGCTTAGATCCTACCTACAGTCTTGTAAAATCATCTTTTCAAACGACTCCAACAATTTCCCTTCCGATAGACATAAAGTTATGTATGCTTTGTCCTTCTTAGGAGGTAGAGTCTTGCAGTGATTCAAGCCATACCTCAAACTTTTGTCCAGCAACAGTCCCACATGTATTCTCAACAACTGGGAAAGGTTGGAGAAACAACTGTTCACCCTGTTTGGCGACCCCAATGAATTTGGAAACACCAAATACAAACTTAATAGTCTAGTTATGAAGGAAAATAGTAGAGCTTCCGTTTATATTTCTCACTTTCAAACCTTGCAGTCTTGCATCCAGTGGAACAAGGCAGCTCTTCTATTCCATTTCTGAAAGGGTCTACCGGCACGCTTAATCAAACAGCTTGCAGTTGGGGGGCATAAGACAACCTTGCTCCAGCAGCTAATTGATTGAGTGATTGAGCTTGATAATGGCTATCACGACAAGAATCACTCTTGGCAAAACAACCATGGACCGTCCACCTCGGCTCCAAGGGTGGACAACTCCTCAAAGCAAAACGCGAGGAACCCAAAACCATCCAAACCAACCCCAACTTTGAACTCCAACTCAAAAGGGAAAACCGTCACCAAAACTCCAAAGTTCTTGGACAAAGAAACCGGGATGCTATGGAAAGAGGAACGGCTACGGAGGGAGAACAATGGGCTGTGTATGTATTGTGGAGGAAAAGATGATGTCAACAGTTGTGCAAAGCGGTTAGCGCATGAAGCGGTGTGGAAAGAATAAAGGTTATCCCCCTATAATTGTCCCAAGGTTTGGAAGTTAACGGTTCCCTGGGTTTGAAAGGAGATGAGGATGCCCAAAGTTGCACTTGAATGAGAAATAGAAATAAGAGATAAAAGATAAAGAAAAGTAGAGAGAGATAAATTGCAAATCCTCAATCCTCAGAACTTTCCACCTGGATGTGTATCCGGTATGAGTTCCTTTAATCTCCTGGTGAGATGAGTGATTCAATCTGATGATGATATTCTTCCTCCTCTTCCTCTTTGATGCTCTGATGATGATCCCATGCCTCCTCTCCAACCCGGAGTTGAGAGTGAGGATAAGTCCTCCCTCTCAACCGTAACCTAAGTACACGCGCAAATAACAGTATGACAACAAAACAGAAAACAATCCCAAAACAGAAACCCTAGCCTCCTCTCCCCACCTCCTCCGTACCAAACTCCCCCCGCCATCTGTACGCCGCTCCATTCATCCGGTTCGTCCTTCTCATGATGCGGTCCTTGCACCTCCCCCTACTCGGAGCCCCCCGCGCCTGTCCGTATCTGTTTGTCCGCGCCCGCCGTGGGTGTTTGGTAATATCCGGCATGACCCGCGCGCGCAAGCGCGTGCTTCATCCGTTCCTTCATAGCCCGCGGATTTCTCTGCCCCTACATATCAAAACCGGCGCACCCTCAAACCTAGTCGAGCGCACTACCTTCCAAATCCAATCTCCGGGGCGGATCGCCACCCACTCCGCATCCAATGCTGAGCCCAACCTGTCCACCAGGTGCGGAGCCAAACAGCGGCTGCTGCTGATCCAGCAACTGCCGCTGCTGAGCACGCTGCATACCCTAATGCTGAGCGCGCAGCCGCGACGCAGTTCCCAATCCGTGTCTATAAATTGACACCACATCCCCCCCCAACTTGAGTTCTCTCCCCAGAAGTTCCCATTGCTTCGCCACACCATCACCTCCGCTACTTTTGCTCCACCCCCACCACTTCCCACTACCAACTTCCCTGTTCTCCTCCCCACTTGTCCCCATCATGCTCCCTTGCGATTTCTGCGCTCGGAACGGGCACGCGTGCTTGATCATCCCCGGTTGTCGTGCCTGTTCAGCTTGTTGTTGCGGTCATCGTCGCTGCTTGCTTAGCAACAGCATCCCTTGAGCTCCCCCCCAATCCGGCTCTCGCCCCAGGCCGCGCAAGAGGGCTTGTCCGGTCCCGTTTGTGGTTTTGGACGACAAACCAATTTGGAAGGATCGTGGACACCACCTGGTTCACCTCCACCCCGCCGCCCCCAAGCTCCGTCACCCACTAATTTTCATGTGAGCCGCGACTCAGCATCACCCCTCTGCTGGGCTGGACCTCCGCAACGGGGCAAATACAAGACTTTGGAGGAATGGCGCGCGGCAACCCGCGCTTGGGCCGCTGCTGTTGGCGTGAACCAAATGGTACCGGACCCGAGACTCTCTGGAAGACCTGCGGCCGCGCCAGCACCTCCTCCTCCTACCCCACGACCGCCGACACCGCCCGCGCCACCAGTGGACTTGGATGAGAGGCCTGCGACCCGAGACTCTCCCCCGCCTCCATCACCAATTGTTGTCCCGTCATCGCCTTCAGCTGGACCAAGCCCCCCCGTTGGTTCCCCAGAGGGCTCACCTTCACCGGCAGCTCCTCCAGCCAGCCCTCCCGAGATCCCAGAGATTCCGATTGTAATGGCGCTCCCGGAGGCCGGCTTTGAAGCTTTTGCGGAGAGGTTGACCATGATGCTCCAGAACTTCCTTGCGATCCCCGGCGCAAACTCCTGGCGTCTTTCCAGCTTCTACTGGAGGCTTCAAGGGCGGAAATGGAGGAAATGATGAAGATGGCGTAGGCGCATTGCCCCCCTTCTTCCCCTTCTCCCTTTCCTCTTTTCTTCTCTTCTTGTTTCTTGTATTGCGCTTCCCTTTTCCGTTAAGAAAAATACATGTCTCCGCGCGAGGTCCTATCCTTCTGAGAAGAGAAAAAAAGTGCGCGGCCGCGCTTCAAGAGTGAGTCCAAGATTGAGTCCAAGATTGAGTCCGCGCCCACGTGATTGCTTTGTGAGCAACCGTAAGTGACTAGCCGTTCCAAAAGAGGCACCTGGACCGCCCCAGACGAACTGCCACACAGTTCCCCATACCCTTCCTGTAACAAACACAACAACCAAAACACCAGCGCGCGCCACCGTAAGGGAAGAAAGATAGAGAGAGTAGGAGAACGGACATTCTGGGGTGTCTAGTTGTCCCAGCTGTGAACCGGCTAGAGCACCCCCTCACCAAATCAAGCTTAATCCCATACCAACCACCCATCCTTGAGATATCCTAAGAGAAAGAAAAAGAGAAAAATAAACCAACAAATAGAAAAGAACACCCTCTTTTTTTTTCGCGCGCCGCCCGTAGACCGCCCGCAAATCACTCTTTGTCCCGCTTCCCCCATTGGCGGGGTTTCCCACGCGTCCCGGTTCCGTGGGGCTTGTCCTCGCGTTCACGGACCCGGCTTTGTGCCGCGCCCGCTTTTCCTGCAAAAACCCCAAGCCAGCAAAGACCCCACAATCCAGATAAGAAAGAAACATAGAGAAACAAACATTCTGGGGTGTCTAGTTGTTCCGGCTGTGAACCGGCTAGAGCACCCCCTCACCAAATCAAAACTCATCCCCTACCCCCTCTACCTCCCCCCCCCCAACTTGGCCACTGTCCCCAGCTGGTCGCAACCTCCTACTCCGTTGCAACAGCACGGCCTCCGCTTCTCCGCCTGAAGACAAATCCCCGGATCGCGTTCCTACACCATCGCCGCGCGTCACACTCCCCTCGTCCAATCCTTCATCCCCTTCCGCCGTCTTGTTGAACAAGGTGGATCCCCGCGCGAAGAAGCGCTTGACATGCAAAGCCGCTGCCTTTTGTTTCAGCGGAGTACCGTCTAATTCCTCCAACTGATAACTGCCGCCCTCGAACTTGGACAACACGTGGAACGGGCCGTTCCACCGGTTAGCAAACAACTTCCCCCACTGAGACTCCAGACTTCGGTTGTACAGGAGCACCAAATCCCCCTTCCGCAAAGGATCCCGGAGACAATGCAAGCAGCGCTTGTCCCAATAGCGCACCAATGCCATCTGAGTCTTCTTTAGCCGGTCCGCGGCCTTTGCAAGCATTCCGTCCCGTCGGAGGAGCTGTTTGGCGCAAGCCTCAAGCAATTCGGCGGTAGTCTTCACCTTCCACCAGTCAACCCCTAGGAACGTCTCCAACTCAATGTCCACTGGAAGCACGGGGCGCTGCCCGAAAAGTAACTTGTACGGCAAGTAGCCTGTCGACCGCTTCACCAAAATCCAATCCGCGAACAGCACCACCGGAAGGGTCTCCTGCCAGCGCTTACCGTCCTCCCCGCACATCTTGACCAGGGCGTCCTTGATTGGCTGATGCCCGCGTTTGATCATGCCAGCCCCTTTGGGATAGTACTCCGTTACTCGGCCGAACTTGGCTCCGCAACTCTTCACCAACTCAATCAAACGTCCGCGAAACTCAGCCCCTCCGTCCACTGTGACCAGACAAAGCAACCCGTACTGCGCAAACCATTCTTCCTCCAGAAATAGAGCAACTTTGTCTGCCAAGAGCTTGACCAACGGACGCGCTTCCGCCCAACCGGACAGGTCGTCCCGCGCAACAAGCAGATAGGCAAACTTACCAGCCTTGATGTGGACGACATCAAGCGACAATTGACCAAAGAGGGCGTCTTCCCCCGTGGGGTTTCCGACTTCCTTAGGCAGTCTCGCGCTCCGCTGTTGACAGGCTTCGCAGGACACCAGCCATTCCCGCACCGCACGCACTACACCCGGCCACCAGAACCGCTCTTTGACCCGCCTCCACGTCTCAACCTCTCCTCGATGACCAAGATTGTTGTGAAGGCTCCAGAGGATAGCTTCCTGATCCGCTCTTGAAGTGGTAACCACAAGAGGAACCGGAGTCTTCCGCCGCCAAAGCTGCCCCTCCTGCACGTAGAAATTCCCCGCTCGCCGCTTCGCCCATTGCATGTCCTTCTCCGTAGCTCCGTCAGGAAAACAAAGGTCCCGCAAGTAGTCACGAAGGATCGTGTACCGCCCTGTCTGCCGGAGAGGCAGCTGAACGCCTGCCTCCACAACCCCTACCTTGACAACTGGGGCCTCCATGTCAAGCAGTTCCGCGTCCTCAAACGGGTTGTCCCTCGGATACCGCGACAACGCGTCGGGCATAGTGAATGCTTTTCCCGGAACATGAACAACAGAAAAGGAGAAAAGTTGGAGAAACACCACCCACCTGGTCATGGGAGCGTTGGGCAACGCCAGGGAATTGATCATCCGCGCCAGCGCCTCTGCGTCCACCAAAAGCTCGAAATGAACCCCCCACAAAAGATACTGGAGCCGCCGCACAATCATGGTGACCCCGCACAACTCCAACTTTGGCTGAGAGTACCGGCTTTCTGTCTGAGTGAAGGTGACCGACTCGTAAAGTACCGGCCTATCCTTGCCGTTGTCCTCTTGAGTGAGAACCCCCCCCCTGCGCCAAATTTGCTGGAATCAACTGCTAGCCTAATTCCTCCCGCGTTGTAGTCGAGATCGCGGAGCACAATGTCATGGCCCACGATCTCCTTGAGCTTCCGGAACGTGCAATCGCATTCTTCCCCCCACTTCCACTCCGCGCCTTTCCGCTTTAGTGATTGGAGCAGGCTTGCCACCTCCGCAAACCTCTCGATGAAAATGCGGACATAGCTACATAATCCCAAGAACTGAAGGATATGCAACACTGTCTGCGGTGTCGGCCATTCGAGGACCTTATTCCGCTTTTCCTCTGCAATGCGCCGGCCATTGGAAGCAACAACATGGCCAAGGACTTTGAGCGCCGGGACACAAACCACCAACTTCTTCCCCGACACTGTCAGTCCTGCCTCCTCAATGCGAAACAGGATGCATTCCAATGTCTGCGCATATTCCCACACGAAACACCGGACACCAGGAACCTCAACCAGCTCCGCTCCCCCGTAATTGGATTTTGGACCTTTGATGCCCGCGTTGTCGATGAAGATTTGGACTCCCTCCGGAAGATTGTCCTTCAGGATCCACGCCATTTGTGCCTGGTACACCGCCACGGAATTGGTTGCGCCTTGCGGGAGCTGAGTCAACTGCATTCTTCCCAAACCAGTCTCAAATGCCGTTAGAGGCCGCAAGCGAGGATCCAACTCACGCTGGTTGTATCCCCTCATCACATCCACTAAACCGTAACAAGCGTGCCCCGCCATTGACTCAAGGAACTTGTCAACGCGAGGGGGCCGTCCTGCGTCCCGGATTGTAAAGGAGTTGAGCCGCTGTAAATCATGAACAATCCTCAACGACTTCCCGTCCTGTTTAACCACCGCAAAGATTGGGCTGGAGTAACTAGACGTTGACTGTTTGTAAAGGCCAATCTTCACCCGCTCCCGCACCAACTCCAGAAACTGCTCCCGGACCGCCCGCGGTATTGGAATCGGCTTGATCTGCCACGGCTCGTGATTGACAGTGGGAATGACATAGGGGTCGCCAATATTGTTTTTCAGGAGCCCCTGCTCTTCCGGTCCGAACGCGAGCGCTCTTTCCCAAAGAACCAGAACCAAAATCAGCAACTTGCGCTCCTCTGTACTCAACCATCCCGCCGGGCCAAAATTGAAAGCTGCAATCCTCTCCTCCGTGATCCGCGCCAAACTAGTAACCCACCCCGAAGCCTTAATCGGCATGACCCAAGGGTCCCGCAACCAAGCAATTGGTTGAAGCGGTCCGTTCAGTTCCTGGGGAATTGGCTCATTCCTTGGTTGGACCTTCCGTGACACCGGCTTGTACTTGCCCGCGTTGCACCGCATCATCCGCACACATCCTTTGCTGTAAGTCCTATGCAGAACAGAACCGCGGCTTTTGCCTTTGCTCACGAGTGTGGCACAATGATAGGGTTTTCAAAGCGTAGTACCCTTGGGCGATGCATACTGAGAAAAGGGACTTACTTCTGCGACATGCGCGTCCTGCACTTTCCTTGCTCCCCCTCCCTGCTCCTCATTAGTTGACCGCCCGCGCGAAACAGGAGCTTGTTCCACGCAGTCTCCTCAGTTGACTAGAAAAAATCCTCCAAAGGTCGCCCGTCGCAGACCAACTCCGCATCCGGTTCCTCCTCATACTTTAACACTCTCCTCCGCTTCCCTTGCCCGTGATTGCAGATAGTCGTCTCAAACCTTCCGCCGGACGAATCCTCTACCGTCAATGCCTCTGTTCCCGCCTCCGGATTGAAAACCATGCGTGCTCGAAACCCAAACATGAACGGCCTTCCCAAAATCACGTCCACACAATCAACCAAAAGAAAAGAAAGGGGCCTACGGACCCTTGCGACCTTGACCTCCTCCTCCTCAACTACCCCATCCACACAACACTCCCCTCCGTTAAGTGCGCGGAGACCCATTGCGCATTTCCGCCGAACCAACCCCAAATCATCCACCATCCGCAATGGCAGCAGGTTCACCATTGAACCGCTGTCCACCATAGCCCACACCTTCCTTCCCGCTATGACCATTGGAACGTAAGCGAGTGGAGTCAAAACCGATTTCAACTCACACTCCTTGAGCCCCTCCTCCTTCCGCGCCACATGAACCCGCTGCACCGTCTGTGGTACCCGGCCCTGACCGCAATCCCGCAGTGCCTGAACCATCTTGTCTACCACCGCCGGAGACACAGCCGCCAGTTCCCGCAAGGTCAACGGAACCGGAGTCTTGTTACCCATCACCCTTTGCACAATGTCCGCCGCTTTCTTCTTCCCTACAGGGTTTGCTACCGGCACCTTGGTTCCAGGCATGCGCGCGGCTGGTTTTGGAACGGCCGACGGGGGTCGCTCCTTCGCGTCCACCTCCATTTTATGGGAGACCGCCACCTTTTCTTCCGTTGCCACTACCCTTACCTCAGCTTCCAACCGAGGTGGTTGCCACGATCCAGGACCGGTGACAATGCCCAGTGACGCTCATGCCGTTGTTCCCGCCTCCTGACCCCGTGTGCGCACTTGCTGCATTGCGGTCAGCTGGCTTGGTTCCATTGGAATCTGTTTGCCCGTTGGAAACATGTACCCCATCCCCGCCGTTTGAACCAATCCCGCGCTGAGATCCTTCGTAAGCTCCTTGCATGCCAATTGCCAATGACCGTTCTCCCCGCAGTACAAGCACCCCCTTGGCATGAAGGTACCGGGCAGCCAAAACCCTTCCACCATGTGAGGTGGAGGCTCTCGCGGCTGCTGCTGGCCCATACGGCTCATGCAGATCTTTAGGTCCTTCATCAGTTCCGTCAATTTGCTTACTGGAGGGACTGGCGCGGGTTGAGGAACCGGAACACGCGTGGAAGTAGATGGAACTGGGGCCGGAAATTGCGCCGGAGCCGGAACCTGGGGGGCGGATTTCTTCGGTCCCGCTGGGAAGGACTTAGCGGTGTCCTTGATTAGCTCCTCTAAATCAAGCTCACTCTCCACAGCCCGGCAAATGACAGCCAACTCTGGAAGGAGCGCAATGCTCCTGTCCAATGACCACTTTACCAAGTTGTGATCATAAAGATGCCGCTGCACCCTTGCCCGGAGTTGAGCGCCTAAACCGCCCAAAAACGCACGTTTCATGGCCCCCGTCTGTCCAGCCACCACCTTGTTCTTTGACAAGTACCGATAGATCCAATTGAATGTTGAGGTGCACTCCGCCAGCTCCACCCACGTTCTTACCCCTCCACGCGCGCTCGCCTCCAAGGCCACGCGGTCAAAATTGCTTTCCTGGAACCAAGGTTCGCGCCTACCCCACCGCGTTAGGATCTCTGCCTTCAGTTTTGGCCAATCTTGATTCTCGTAGCCTTCCATTTCCTCCACATCCCGGAGTTTCTCTTTGTCCATAATGAACAGGACGACAATCCGGGCCTTATCTGCGTCCAACGCACCTTCCGCATCTGCAATACCTTTGTATCTCAAGATGAATTGCTCCACATCCGCGGTGTTGAATCGGATGTGAGGGTAGTCGCGCGGCCTGATGCAAACCAGACGGGTGGATTCATGGTCACTGGAGACCGATGGAGGAATGGCATAGCTTGTCCTAGGTCAAGCGGAGGGAGGGGGAGGAGGAGGGATGGAAGACAAGAGTGGGGTTGGAGTAGCGGACCCGGAGACGGAAGGAGAAGGAGAAGAAGAAGAAGGAGCAACTGTAGGGAGGTATGAATAGGACATTGTGCCCGGTTACCTTTGAAAGACAAGAAACGGAAAGTTACTTCCCAGCCAGACCCCCAGATGTGGAAAGAATAAAGGTTATCCCCCTATAATTGTCCCAAGGTTCGGAAGTTAACGTTTCCCTGCGTTTGAAAGGAGATGAGGATGCCCAAAGTTGCACTTGAATGAGAAATAGAAATAATAGATAAAAGATAAAGAAAAGTAGAGAGAGAGAAATTGCCAATCCTCAATCCTCAGAACTTTCTACCTGGATGTGTATCCGGTATGAGTTCCTTTAATCTCCTGCGGAGATGAGTGATTCAATCTGATGATGATATTCTTCCTCCTCTTCCTCTTCAATGCTCTGATGATGATCCCATGCCTCCTCTCCGACCCGGAGTTGAGAGTGAGGATAAGTCCTCTCTCTCAACCCTAACCTAAGTACATGCGCAAATAACAGTATGACAACAAAACAGAAAACAATCCCAAAACAGAAACCCTAGCCTCCTCTCCCCACCTCCTCCGTACCAAACTCCCCCCGCCGTCCGTACGCCGCTCCGTTCATCTGTTTCGTCCTTCTCATGACGCGGTCCTTGCACCGCGCCCTACTCGGAGCCCCGCACGCCTGTCCGTATCCGTTTGTCTGCGCCCGCCGTGGGTGTTCGGTAATATCCGGCATGACCCGCGCGCGCAAGCGCGCGCTTCATCCGTTCCTTCATAGCCCGTGGATTGCTCCGCCCCTACATATCCAAACCGGCGCGCCCACAAACCTAGTTGAGCGCACTACCTTCTGAATCCGATCTCTGGGGCGGATCGCCACCCACGCCGCATCCAATGCTGAGCCTGACCTGTCCACCAGGTGCGGAGCCAAACAGCAGCTGCTGCTGAGCACGCCGCATACCCTAATGCTGAGCCCGCTCGCCCCCAATGCTCAGCGCGCAGCCGCGACACAGTTCCCAATCCGTGTCTATAAATTGACACCACAGCGGCTAAGCAGTCAAAAAATTAGCTTGTAGTTTTTCTGATACTTGCAAGGAAAACTACACATTATCTAAATCACCGCGAGTAAATCTTTGCACTTGCAATTCACTAGGTGCTCCTGATTTGAGATTTATCCTATTCCATTCTGACAACACCCCTTATCAAGTTTTACTTGACTCCGGCGCTAATGTTTCCTTCATCAGTGAATCTTTTGCCACTTCCAAAAATCTTACGCGTTCCAAGATAGATAAATTTCCTATCTATTTAGTAAGTAGTGCGACTGAACCGTCTTATTGGGTCTCCCAAAAGGCAAAATGGACCTTTGCATTCTCCAATTTACCCAGCTTCAAATGGGATTTATTTTTCTTGGCTATACCCAGAATGGATGATACCATTCTAGGCCATGATTTTCTAGTTTACTGGAATCTGGATGTGAATTGGCAAGAAGGAGTAATTAACCTTTGAACCTCGCACCCCCAGAACGCTAATCTTTCCATCAAACAGGAATTAAACAGCCTACCTGACACTGTCATTGAGTTGGATGACACTTTTCTGCCAGGAGATTTGCAATATCCTGACCTCCATTCCCAAGTTCCCTCTTCAGATTTAGTAGTCATTGCTTACCTATCCAGCTTACCTCTTTCCTGTTCCTTTGAAGAGAAAGAGACACAAACCAAATGGTGTATCTTGAGCTCCCTAATCCTCTTGCACCATGCAAGCACCTCAAATCCGGTGCTCAAAGATGACAAGGTTGAAGATTTAGAAATCATTCAAGAGTCTTTACCTTCAGTTTATCATGACTTCACTGACGTCTTCTCAGCTGCAAAAGCAGATAAACTGCCTCCATCCCGTTCTTACAATCACAAGATCAAACTTAATGGCTCACCTCCGGCACCAGGACCAGTCTACTCTCTCTCAACGCAAGAATCAATTGCGCTTCAAGACTACATTGCGGAAAATGTAGCAAAAGGATTTCTTCAATCAAGCAATTTGAATACCGGTTCACCTGTCCTATTTGTTCCAAAAAAGGACGGTGGACTTTGCCTTTGTGTTGACTACAGGAAGCTGAACCAGGTAACCCAGAAGAATGCCTATCCAGTACCGCCTATGTCACATCTGCTCACCCTCTTCCATGGAGCTGCTTATTTCTCAAAGTTAGACCTTCAAGGTGCCTATAACCTAATTTGCATTATGAAAGGTCATGAGTATTTGACCGCAATGAGAACCCGGTTTGGCAGTTATGAGTATACCGTCATGCCTTTTGGCCTCTGTAACGCTCCTTCCACTTTTCAACATTTTGTCAATGACATTTTCTCCAATCTTGTAGGTAAATACCTTGTGGTATATCTAGATGATATACTAGTCTACTCAAGGAACCTCAAAGATCACATTGCACATGTGCAAGAGGTGCTGCAGCCACTTTGTAAGAATGACCTGTTTGCAAAAGCCTCTAAGTGCAAATTCCATTCCTCTTCCCTTTGGTTTCTAGGTGTTGTAGTCTTGCAGCAAGGACTATTGATGGACCCAGCCAAAAGCAAACGCATATTGGCCTGGCCCCCACCTTCTTCCATTAAATCCCTTCAAGTTTTCCTTGGTTTCAGTAATTTTTACAGGAGGTTCATTGAGCATTACGCCAAGAAAACCATGAATCTTACTAACCTTCTTCAAAAAGACACTCCTTTTGTTTTTACCAAACAGGCTGCTTTGGAGTTTGAATCTCTGAAGAAAGCATTCACCACTGCTCCAATACTTGCTCACTTCAACAAGCTGGCTCACACTATTGTAAAAACAGACGCAAGCGACTATGCGATTGCAGGAGTAATCTCGCAGTTCTCTTCCTCCACTTCTCTCTTTCACCCCGTAGCTTTTGAGTCTTGAAAGTTGCTTGCTGCGGAGCTTAACTATGAGATTCATGACAAGGAACTTCTTGCAATTGTTTATTGCTTAAAGAAATGGTGTTCATACCTTTTGAGCCTTAGAGAATCCTTTGATATTTTAACTGATCATAATTCTTTAAAGTATTTCATGAGCTCAAAAGTCCTCACTGTTGAATAAATCAGATCCAACTGTTTTCTCTTTTCTTATTATTTCCTTTATTATTTCCTTCCTGCCTCATCTTTTTCTTATTTGTTCCTATGTCTATTATTACTCTTCACTCTGTCACTTAAGGATTCCTCGAGTAATCTCTGTCACTCCCGCTTGCCATCAAATACTGTCACAAATCCTAGTTCATTTCACACACATGTTTATCACACTTGTCTTCTTCACCAATTAAGTCCTGATAGTCGATTCTGGGCAATAGAAGGGAAGCTCAAAACCAAAACAAATCTCACCACCTGGAAATCTGAATCACTCAAAACTCAACCTCACTCAATCTATTCTTCTCTTCTTTCTTTTGCTCTTTTTTTCTTCTTCTTTTCATTCTTTCTTTTGCTTTTATTCTTTCTCTTCTCAAATCTACAACACAACAACTATCTCAAACAATCACAAACTCCAATTCTCAAGCTCATCTTTAGCAAGAACTGACTAGTAAGATCAGAACTTGTCGCTGTCTAACCTATGATCTCCAATTCCTGACCTTTTATTCAAATCTCTCCTAAAGCTATTTGTTTCTGCTCACGTTGTAAGACTCCAAACGGTGCTAAGCCGTGGCAGTTCTGTGGAGGGGAAATGTGCTGTTTAGGCTGCCCTCCTAGGAGTTACAATAATATTTTAATGTAACCGGAATCAAGGTCCAGAACCTTATGGATGAGAAATCAAACTAAGAGAAGAGGATAAGAGTTGTCGGTAGCAATGGAAACAACACTATCTGAGACAAGATGATGTAGGGAAAGACTTGAACAAATAAGTCAAGGTTTGTTCCGAGTTCAATAGAACAAGGCAGTTGTAAGTAACAACGCCCACAAGCTAATAACTCTGGTCGTCAGCAGCTGATTAGGAAAGATCAACTCAATCCCAACCAACCTCCAGGTTCTCAATGAACCTGCCCAACTCTCCGCAATCAAGCGCTTGAAGGGTACCAGATAACTGTGGGAGGCTGAACAAAACAAAAGCAATTTGTTTATGAAGCTCTAGAAGCAAATCAATAACGAATTTGAGCAAGAATATCCCAACACTTCTCAAGGAACTCAAGAATAGCGTGGCAAAATTTAACCTCGAAGAAGAAGGGAGGTATAACACTCCAGGTTTTAAGCTTAATAAAACCTCTTCAATCAAACGTGATTGGCTCCAGAAAGATGATCAAGGGAGATCAAGACCAGTATGGTCGGAAAAAGGGATCAGAGTGGTATAACACACTCAAGAATTCAGGCAGACAGGAATTCTTCTTCAACCAGCAAGGCTATTGGTTGGTGATAAGGATCAAGGTCACAAAGGACAGAGTTTTGAGTATGGAGGCTCAAAGGATCAAGGGGCAATCATAGATATACCCGGATAATTTGCTGAGATAAGCGGGGAGGGATGCCCACGGATAAATTGCTTATGATGATGGGATGATAGGATGCTGGGGTGTTGAGATCTGAGTTACTAGGATGATTGAATTGTTCGCCAAAAGGCAGGGGAGAGCCCCTCCTTATATGGGCAGGAGGCCCTGTTAGACTATATACAACGGATTCTACAAATAGAGCGGAAACGGGAAGGCAACCATGTGGTCACTCGCGTTGGTCAAGGATCTGCCAAATGCTTGTGGGAGCGGTCGGGATGGATTCAGTAGATCATGGATGAGCGTCGCGCGACGGTAGCGATGAGGAGAAGGGAGGCGCAAAGACGAAGATGAAGACACGCAACCAACAAAGATGAGGACGTTCTATAACAACGGCAGAGATGAGAAGCAACACGGATAAAGAACGCGCGACGCGCGCGGATGAAAGGAGCGCGGCGCGGCGCGGCGCGGAGCGGAGCGCGACGCGGAGCGCGACGCGGATAATGGAAGCGCAGCGCGGCGCGGGTAAACAATAGTTGGATGAGCCTGAGGATAAGTTATCCAGCCGGGCGGTACGTTTGCAAAAGTTTATGAATTGAGTTCTTAAGGCGGTACGGGTGTCCAGGATGGGGCACCACAACGTGCAACTCTTCTTGACCTGAAACTTGATAACTAGTGTTCTTGTTGAATGCCTTAACACATCAAGTTGATGGATGTTTGTTCTTCTCATTCCCTTTCTGATTTATTTTTTCCCTCACTAAATATTCTCTCAGCTGATTTCTTGCTTGTCCCAGCCCTCTTTGTTTAGCAACTCTTAAGCAATTCACACAATCTCAACACGTTTAAAAGCCAAAAATCAATCTGACTCATCTAATTGAAGCAATGGAGGGATTCAGCAACAACGGCTTCTGACTGGTCATCCTCAAAGCAGCTCTTGAAGCGGTACCGATTCTCTCTGAGGAAAACTACTCCATCTGGAAAGACAAAATGACTATGTTGCTTGAGCTTAAGGGAATCAAGGAAGCATTAGAGGATGATTCAAAAAGCCTCAGCTCCGTCAACAACATGGAAACTCAAGTCATTCTCCTCTCTTGAACTGATTCTGTTACTCACAACAACGTGGTCAACCCCTCTAACATTTCATCAGCTCGACTCCTCTGGAAAACCATCAAAGAAAGATTTGCCTCTTCTCAAACCCCCAACAGAGCCTGCGTCTTCAACAAATTCCTTTACCAACAGTTTAAACCCAATGCAATCAACTCTTTTATCACCAAAACCAAGATCTCTGTCAAAAAGATGGTTGATTTTGGGATTGATCTGCCCAATGACATTCTTTCCTATCTTATTCTCTTTAAATTTCCTCCGTCACTCCATTCTCTCCGACAACAAATTATGCATTTGGACAAGGTAGTCACTGTGGACCTTGTTCTCAATCACCTTACTCAGCTAGAAAATGAAAGCAAAGTCAAATCTAAAGAAACCAAACTTGGCAATACAGCTCTCATTTCTTCCCGGCCAACTAAGAAACCTGTCCCCTCTGAATTTTGATGCAGAAAAGGGTATCATAATCCTCAATCCCCGGATCACCCCAAAAGCAAGTGTTGGCATCTCCACGAGCATCTTGCTCCTGACTGGTGGAAGGAATCACAAGCCCGCTGGAGAGCTCAACTCAATTCAAAAGCCAAAGCCAAAGAAATCGCTCACTATGTGTCGCTCCTCACTACGTGGATCAAAGATATTTATCCAATGAATCAAATAATTCTCAACTCAGGTGCCTTGTGTCACATGTTCAACTCCTGAAGTTTCTTTACTCAACTCAATGAGCTCAATGGCAACGATTTCATAAACACAGGGAGCAAGGACGCTAAACTTCCCATCAAAGGCAACGGCATGGTTAATCTAACCTTGAAAGGCAACTCTGTCTCTCTTAGCAACTGTCTCTTTGTTCCGGATCTTGTGGTAAATCTTATAAGCCCTGGTGTACTCATTTCAAACAAGAAATGCTCTCTGTCATCCTCCAAAAATCAGTTCTCTCTTTTCGCTGATTCTCAATTAGCTTTTACTGGATTCATTCACAAGAACCTGTTTGTTCTCAACCCGCCTTCTCAAATTGGAAACAGCAACAAGTTCTGCCACCTGACTCTCAACAATCCAAATCACCATCCAATTGCCTCCCTACATCAATCTTTTGGGCATGCCATCCCGTATTGCCTCAAAAATCTTTTTCCTACACTCTCCTCTCAAACTCTTTCCAACTTTCAATGCAAAGACTGTGTCTTCTCCAAAATCTCCAAATCCCCATTCAAAGTTACCTCCAGTTCTTTGTCTAGGCCCCTCAAACAACTCCACATTGACCTGATTCGACCTATTAACCCTCCTTCTCAAAATAATATGAATTACATTATGACTGTTGTTGACAATTTCTTGGGATACATCTCTGAAATACCGCTGACACACAAGTCCAACGCCTGTCTTCAACTCAAAGTTATTCTGAATCACGAGATGCAAAAACAAAACCAATTTCCTGCTACTATCTGCACAGATGGTGGCGGCGAATTCTCTTCCTACAAACTGAACGATTTCTTCAAAATCAATTCCATAAAACATCTCATCTCTGAAAATTACCACCACAAACACAATTGAAAAGTAGAAAGAGCTAATTTTACTCTCACCAAAGCCATGAGAGCCACTCTTTGAAGCTCCAAGTTGCCGCTCAATCTTTGGGCAGAAGTGGCTAAAGCCACTTGTCTTGCATTGAATCAAATTCCCAAGTCTCCAAATTTTGCTTCTCCCTATCAACTTTTCACTGATAAATCCCTTCCAACTTCATACTTCCATCCCATTGGATCAAAGGTTGCTTATCTTGACAACAAGATTAATTGCGGCAAGAAATTCAAATATTGAGGCCTCCCAGGTACCCTTGTGGGTTATAACCCAAATTTCTTATCATACCAAATCTTGAAACCTGACAAATCCATCATTTCCTCCAAACATATCAAAATTCTCAAAAACAACAATCTATCTCAGGCCCCAACAATCTTGGATTCTCTTGAGAACCATTTGCAAATCGACCTTGATGACAATCTGTTTCCTTCAACCGTAAATCTGCCTTCTCCAAATCAATCATGCAATGTCAAGTCCTCTGCATCCCCTACCAGTGAACAAGTTGCCTCCTCAAAATCATCTTCCGAGTCCCCTAATGACTCAGAGTCTGACTCTGGGCCAGAATCCTCCAATTAACTCACCAAACAACTCATTCCTGGATACTCTCTTTGTGATCAATCAAGCTTAAATCCTCCCCAAAGGTATGGGTATCATCACTATTATGTGCCCCAAACATACAAACAGGCTAAACGATGCTTTTACAGCTCAAAGTGGGAATCCTCAATGGACGTCAAACTCAATGGGATAGAAGCTCTTGAAGTATGGGACAATTATGACGGTCCAGAACCCGTCAATCCTCTCAACACTACCTGGGTGTATTGTCTCAAGGACAACTCCCATGGCGACCCACTAGTTTACAAAAGCCAATTATGTGTTCAAGGCTTTGACCAAATTTACGGCCTAGATTATCAAGACGCCTTCTTCCCAACGGGAAAGGCTGCATCTCTTTGAATAGCTCTTCTTTTTGGTCTATTTCACTCTCTTCCTATCTCTCAATTTGATGTAAAAAGTGCCTTCCTTCATGCTCCTTTGTCAGACAAGGTCATCATCAAAAGACCCAAAGGTTCAAATCAAAAATCCAAATATATTATTCTGTGAAAGTCACTCTACGGCCTCAAACAAGCTCCCGCAAATTGGTTCCAAACTCTCACTTCCTGGATTTGGGAGCAAGGATTCCACAAATCCATTTCCAATCCCTGTCTGTACATCCATTCCGCCTCCAACTCAGTCCTTTTCTTCCACATTGACAATCTCATTTTAGTTGGACTTGGAGACGATTTTCAAAAGAAATTCCTCAAACGTTTTCCCAACTCCAGCCATCATGAACCCAACATGATTCTTGGTATGAAATTCAAGCGTTCTGGAAACAAAATTATCCTATCTCAACCAAAACACATCAAACATGGATTGGAGGAATTAAAAATGACGGACTGCAAACCTTCAACTATTCCTCTTACTGCTAACGTAAACCTTTCTCCAGCAACCAATGAAGAGCACAAAGAATTCAAGTCTCTAAATATAAATTATTGCTCAGCCGTCTTTTTTATTAACTACATTGCCTGCCTCACTCAACATGATCTAAGCTTTGCTGTTTCCAGCCTTGCAAGATTCTTCAAGAAGCCAGGAATTCATCACTGGAGAGAGTTCAAGCAATGCTGGAAATATTTGAAAGCTACGAAAGATCTCAAGCTCACCCTACAAATAAATCACACTGACACCAAAATCCAATGTTTCAGTGATGCCACTTGGAGCAACGACTTGGACACCAGGCGCTTGCAATCTGGTCATCTCTTGCTTCTCTTTGACTCAATCATTTCTTGGAGTAGCTATTGTCAGCGTAACATTACTCACTCTACAACTGAGGCCGAACTTAATCCCTTGGTTGACTCCTTTTTGGAAGCCATCTGGATGAGAGGCTTAGTATCCGAACTCTGGAAAATCAAAATCACTCCCAGTCGCCACTTTATTGACAACAAAGGACTCAACGACAAACTCAAAAAGTTCAGCTGTAACTCAAAAACTTGTCACATTGACATAAAAACTAAAGCTCTTCAAGAAGAACTAAAACTTGGTAATCTAGAGGTTGAACTAATTCCAGCTACCAACATGAAGGCAGATGGTCTTACCAAGGCTCTTCCCCTTTGTTCTCTTATCACCCTCCTCCGTCTCATAAATCCACTCTTCTCAGCTCCGACTTCAGTCTTACAAGTCACGGGGGGTGTTGAATAAATCAGATCCAACTGTTTTCTCTTTTCTTATTATTTCCTTTATTATTTCCTTCCTGCCTCATCTGTTTCTGATTTGTTGCTATGTCTTTTATTACTCTTCACTCTGTCACTTCAGGATTCCTCAAGTAATCTCTGTCACTCCCGCGCGCCATCAAATACTGTCACGAATCCTAGTTCATTTCACACACATGTTTATCACACTTGTCTTCTTCACCAATGAAGTCTTGATACTCGATTCTGGGCAATAGAAGGGAAGCTCAAAACCAAAAAAAATCTCACCACCTGCGAAATCTGAATCACTCAAAACTCAACCTCACTCAATCTATTCTTCTCTTCTTTCTTTTGCTCTTTTTTTCTTCTTCTTTTCATTCTTTCTTTTGCTTTTATTCTTTCTCTTCTCAAATCTACAGCACGACAACTATCTCAAACAATCACAAACTCCAATTCTCAAGCTCATCTTTAGCAAGAACTTGTTGAAGTTGAATAGTGGAAATGTATTCCCCTCTTTTTATTTTTCTTTTATTTCTTTCTATTTTTCTCTTCTTCTTTTTATTCTCCTTTCTTTCTTTTATTTCTTTCCTCTTATTTCTATTACTTCTTCTTCTTTTTCTATTCCAAATCTGCCATGTGACAGATGAGCACACTCTCTTCTGCTTACTCTCTAAACCTTCCAGTTCTCAGACCAAGAGCGCGCTCCTCTCCAAATTTCACAGCTCTTTCTCGTATCTGTCACAAATCTAAGTTCATTTTACTAACTCATTCAAGTCTCAACCAAATGTCAATCCATAAATCTCGTCCTCTCAATTTCTTACTTTGACAAACTCTCTTCAACCTCTTCTTCAATCTCTTTCCCTTTTCAGTCATCCAATATCTTCATTCTCATCTGTTCTTGCATCCTCATCAATTACCTTGTTCTTACAACCACTCTTTTGCCCATCTTCCATCACCTTCCTAATCAATTCTGCCTGGTAAGACTCTTCACCAAATCAACCACTCAACCGCCATATCAATAACTTATGTTGATGCTCTTTCTTCTCAAGACCATCTTTGCCAACTCCTTCAAATATTCAATTCTTCACACCCGCTCAATTCACCTCAATCCCATCTCAGATTACCTCCTATAGAATCTATCTCCTTGGTGTTGGTTTCTTTTTTTTCTTCTTCTTTTCTATCTTTCTTTCTTTTTCTTTTGGTTCTTCATTTCTTCCCTTATCTTTTCTTAAACTGATTTTCTTTGTCATTTAGCCCTCTTAAGTTCTTTTCTTCTTTTTCAAGTTATCAGAAATCCAACACGGTTAAAAGCCAAAGAACAAATTCCGACTAATCTATCCAAGAAATGGAGGGATCAAGTAACAATGGATTTTGCCAAATAATTCTCAAAGCAGCGCTTGAAGCAGTACCTATCCTTTCCGAAGAGAATTATTCTATCTGGAAAGACAAAATGACGATGCTCCTCAAACTAAAGGGCGTGAAAGAATCCTTGGAAAACGATTTGAAAACTCTCAGTCCTGTGGACGACATGGAAATAAGAGTAATCCTCCTTTCTAAAATCGACTCAATAACTCATAACAAAGTAGTAAACTCCTCAAACATATCCTCTTCAAAAAGGCTCTGGCAAACCATCAAAGATATATTTGCTTCATCTCAAACGGCAAATTGCGCTCGGGTTTTCAACAAGTTCCTCTACCAGCAATTCAAACCAGACTCGATCAAATCCTTTATTACTGACTCCAAGAATTCCATGAAGAAAATGGTAGACGTAGGAATTGACCTCCCAGACAATATTCTTGCGTACCATCTCCTTTTCAAGTTTCCATCTTCTCTTCACTCTCTCAGACAGCAAATAATGCACTCAGACAAAACCTTCACAGTCAAATTGGTACTGAACCACCTTACTCAACTCAATAATGAAACCCGAGCTAAGTCTAAACATGTTCAAATTTCTAGCACTGCCTTGGTCACTTCAAATAACCCAAAAAGATCTATCCCTTGAGAACTTTGATGTACTCATGGTTTTCATAATCCGCTCTTGCCCGACCATACTGAAGATAAATGCTGGCATAAGCACAAGCATCTTGCTCCATCCTGGTGGAAAGAAGCTCAAGCCAAATGGAGAGCTCAATCCCAGTCAAACTCTAAGAACAAGGAAGTTGCACACTATCACGCTCTACTGACCGCATGGATCGAAGAGGTTAATCCCAATAATTGCATCATTCTTGACTCTGGAGCATCCTGCCATATGTTTAACTCTCCTGAATTCTTCATTTCACTAACCATAAGCCCCGGAGACGAGTCAATTAATACTGGCAAAGAAGGAGCTCGTCTTTCCATCAAAGGAAGAGGGACTGTTTGACTTACATGGAAAAACTTGGAAGTTTTTCTCTCGAACTGTTTATTTGTACCCGATTTAGTGGTAAATTTAATAAGCCCTGGCAAACTTATTGCTTCAAAAAAGTGCTTTTTATCAGCTACTAAAAGTCAATTTTCTCTTTTCTCAAATTCTTCTCAGCCCGCATTTTCCAGATTTATTCAAGGAAACTTATTTGTGATCAATCAACCGTCAACTGTTGGTCATAATCTCAAGCTATGCTATCTTTCCAAGAAAGACTCTTCTCATGATAAAATTAAAAGTCTTCATCAGTCATTTGGTCATGTTAATGCCACTCGTCTCAAGAACCTGTTTCCTGAACTCAACTCTCAACTTCTTGCCGGTTTTCAATGTGAAGACTGTGTATTCTCCAAGTCAACCAAATCCTCCTTCAAGAATACGGCAACTCCTACGTCCAAACCTTTCAAACAACTTCACATATATTTAATCGGGCCTATCTCTCCTCTGGCTTGAAATGACATGAACTATCTTATGACGATTATCAATAACTTCTCTGGCTACATTTCTGCGATTCCATTGCAGCACAAATCTGATGCCTGTCATCAATTACAAACTATTCTCAACTTTGAAAGGCAGAAAAGGAATTGTTTCTCCGCTACTATCTGTACGGATGGTGGCGGAGAATTCGCGTCAACTGAACTCAAAAACTACCTAATTTCCAATTCTATCCAACATCTCATCTCAGAAACGTACCACCACGAACATAATGGAAAAGTTGAACGAGCAAATCGAACACTCACAGAATCAATTAGAGCTATTCTTTGCAGCTCTTGTCTGCCACTTAATCTATGGGCTGAAGTTGCAAAAGCTGCTTGCCTGGCTCTCAATCAAGTTCTGAAAACTCCCAACTCTTATTCTCCCTATTTCCTTTTTACAAACAAGATTCTTCCTCCAAATTATTTCCACCCAATAGGCTCCAAAGTTGCTTACCTCGACTCCAAAATAGCCCGAGGAGAAAAATTTAGAGATCAAGGTCTTGTTGGTACCCTTGTGGGTTACAACCCTGCTTTTTGCTCCTATTGAATTTTAAAACCTGACCACCTGATTGTTTCGTCCAAACACGTTAAATTCCTTAAATCCAATCCTCCTATTCAGTCATCTCCTCCTAATCCTCTTCCGACTACTGAAGAAACCCAGAAGCTAGAGTTCAACAACAATTTTCCTGTTCCAACTGCCAATTCTTCTGACAATTCAAACGACTCCAATCCATCTCTTGAAAATGAATCTTTGTCTGTTCCAGCTCTGGTTTCCAACAATGTATCAGAGTCCTCTTCAAACTCATCTCAAGAACTCAAAGCAAGACTAAACCCTCACTACTCTCTTAGAGATTGCTCTACTTTAAATCCCCCTGATAGATTTGGTTATCATCACTACTTTGTTCCAAAAACCTATCAACAAGCTAGAAAATGTTCTGAAGCGTCCAAGTGGGAATCATCCATGGACTCCAAACTCGACGGCATAGAAAAACTTGAGGTCTGGGACGACTACGAGGGACCCAATCCCGTGAACTCTCTAAATACAACTTGGGTTTATTGACTGAAAGACAATTGTCATGGCGATCCTCTCGTTTTCAAAAGCCAAATTTGTGTGCAAGGCTTCAATCAAATCTATGTACTCAATTACCAAGATACTTTTTCCCCAACTGGTAAAGCTGTGTCCCTTTGAATGGCTCTTCTGTTTGGACTCTATCATTCTCTTCCTATCACTCAACTGGATGTTAAAAGTGCATTTTTACACGCACC
This sequence comes from Puccinia polysora, assembly GCA_025617555.3. NCBI lineage: Eukaryota > Fungi > Basidiomycota > Pucciniomycetes > Pucciniales > Pucciniaceae > Puccinia > Puccinia polysora. The sequence goes on along the minus strand of CM062617.1, from coordinate 56,347,326 downwards.
ACTGACCGATAAAGTTATTATAAAAAGGCCCAAAGGTTCCAAAAGAGAATCAAAATATCTTATTCTCAAGAAATCTCTCTATGGTCTCAAACAATCCCCTGCAAACTGGTTCTCTACACTTACCTCCTGGATTTGTGAACAGGGATTTCACGAGTCAATCTCTGATCCATGTCTTTATATTCATTCTCAAACCAACTCAGTCTTATTCTTTCATGTCAATGATCTTATCTTGGTAGGATCTGGAGACAACTTTCTCTCAAGATTTCTTTCTAAATTTCCCAACTCTAGTCATCATGAGCCAAACACCATCTTGGGTATGAAATACGAACGACTCAATGACTCGATACTTCTATCTCAACCCAAGCACATAGAACACGGCCTTGAAGAACTAAAAATTTTGGACTGCAAACCCTCAAAGGTTCCTCTTTCCACCAGCTTCAATCTCTCTCCCGCATTGGATGAAGAACACAAAGAATTCAAATCCCTCAACATCAACTATCAATCTGCTGTATTTCTTATGAACTACATAGCGTGTCTTACTTGTCCTGATTTAAGCTTTGCGGTATCTAGTCTAGCCCGTTTTTGCAAGAGGCCCGGGATTTTTCATTGGCAAGAAGTGAAACGCTGCTGGAAGTATCTCAAGGCAACCAAAAATTTAAAACTTACTCTGAAAATTGCAAACACAGAAACTCAAATTAAATGTTATAGCAACGCCTCTTGGGGCAACAATCTTGACACCAGAAGCTCTCAATCCGGACATCTGTCTTTACTCTTTGGTTCTCTCCTTTCTTGGAGTAGTTATTGTCAGCGGAATGTTACTCATTCAACCACCAAGGCCAAACTCAATCCGTTAGTGGACTCTTTTCTCAAGGCCATATGGATGAAAGTTTTAATCTCGGAGCTTTGGAAAAAGAATATTGAGCCCAGACACCATTTTGTTGATAACAAAGGACTTGATGATAAATTAAAGAAATTTGGTTGTCATTCAAAAACTTGACATATCAACATCAAAAAAAAAGGGCTACGGGAAGAACTCAATCTGGGAAATTTAACCATTGAATTAATTTCTTCGTTCAACATGAAGGCTGATGGCCTCACTAAGGCTCTTAACACTTCCGCTATAACCAAACTTCAATCCCTAATCAATCCCAAATTTGCTCTCCCGGCTCCAGTCATACCAGTCACAGGGGGTGTTGAAGTTAAATAGTGGAAATGTATTCCCCTCTTTTTATTTTTCTTTTATTTCTTTCTATTTTTCTCTTCTTCTTTTTATTCTCCTTTCTTTCTTTTATTTCTTTCCTCTTATTTCTATTAATTCTTCTTCTTTTTCTATTCCAAATCTGCCATGTGACAGATGAGCACACTCTCTTCTGCGTACTCTCTAAACCTTCCAGTTCTCAGACCAAGAGCGCGCTCCTCTCCAAATTTCACAGCTCTTTCTTGTATCTGTCACAAATCTAAATTCATTTTACTAACTCATTCAAGTCTCAACCAAATGTCAATCCATAAATCTCGTCCTCTCGATTTCTTACTTTGACAAACTCTCTTCAACCTCTTCTTCAATCTCTTTCCCTTTTCAGTCATCCAATATCTTCATTCTCATCTGTTCTTGCATCCTCATCAATTACCTTGTTCTTACAACCACTCTTTTGCCCATCTTCCATCACCTTCCTAATCAATTCTGCCTGGTAAGACTCTTCACCAAATCAACCACTCAACCGCCATATCAATAACTTATGTTGATGCTCTTTCTTCTCAAGACCATCTTTTCCAACTCCTTCAAATATTCAATTCTTCACACCCGCTCAATTCACCTCAATCCCATCTCAGATTACCTCCTATAGAATCTATCTCCTTGGTGTTGGTTTCTTTTTTTTCTTCTTCTTTTCTATCTTTCTTTCTTTTTCTTTTGGTTCTCCATTTCTTCACTTATCTTTTCTTAAACTGATTGTCTTTGTAATTTAGCCCTCTTAAGTTCTTTTCTTCTTTTTCAAGTTATCAGAAATCCAACAAAACTGACTAGTAAGATCAGAACTTGTCGCTGTCTAACCTATGATCTCCAATGCCTGACCTTTTATTCAAATCTCTCCTCAAGCTATTTGTTGCTGCTCACCTGCGACTCTTCTCAACCTGAAACTTGATAACTAGTGTTCTTGTTGAATGCCTTAACACATCAAGTTGACGGATGTTTGTTCTTCTCATTCCCTTTCTGATTTATGTTTTCCCTGACTAAATATTTTCTCAGCTTATTTCTTGCTTGTCCCAGCCCTCTTTGTTTATCAACTCTTAAGCAATTCACACAATCTCAACACTCACACGTAGACAGGTACAATGGACCAAATACCTCTCCAAGTTCCACTTTACAATCACGTACCGCCCTGGGAAACAAGCGGTAGTCCCTGATGCTTTATCACATTGGGACAACGTTTACCCAGGGGGGGGGAGCACCTTTGCCAAAAACAACCCTGAAAACATTAGGACACTCTTCTCAACCCAATCTGCCCAACTCAGTTCAATCATTTCTCACTTACAAGATTTGGCTTCCAAACTCTGACAAGCTCAACGCGACAACCCCAAGTACATCAAACTTTGCAAGAGTGCAAACTTATTAGATAGTAGTTACAGTATTGATGATAATGACTTCTTAGTCTATGATAATCGTATAGTAGTACCAGATAATTCTTGCATTAAGTTGGATATCTTCAAGTCATGGCACAATTCTCCGCTTGCTGGTCATCATGGGCAGGATAAAACCTACCAATTGATTGCACGAGACTTCTACTGGCCTGGTATGACCAAAGAAGTAAAAGACTATGTTAGCGCGTGCTATGATTGCAATCGTAACAAGTCCTTGAATCACCGGAAGTATGGGCTGCTCCAGCCACTTCCAATTCCGCCTCATCCTTGGCACTTGCTTTCTATGGATTTCATGTCTCAATTACCTTCTTCTAGTGGATATGATGCTATTCTAGTAGTAGTAGATCGCTTCTCAAAGATGGCTTTATTTCTGCGCAGTAATGTGACGGCCTCTTCAGAAGACTTAGCTAACTTTTTCATAGAATATGTATTTTTGAAACATGGTCTCCCTGATAATATAGTTAGTGATTGTGGATCTTTGTTTTTCTCAAGCTTCTGGACCTTGCTATGCCAACATTTGAAGATCACTCGCAATTTATCAACGGCATACCACCCGGAAACAAACAGGCAAACCAAGCAAGTTAATCAGATTCTCAAACAATATGTTTGAATTTATGTTGCCTATCAACAAGACAACTGGTTGCAATGGCTCCCACTAGCCAAGTTTGCCTACAACAACTCCACTCATTCCTCCACCAAACAGTTGCCCTTCCAAACTCTTTATGGTAGAAACCCAACTTTCTCTTCCCTTCACGTAGCATCTTCTCAACCTGCTACCAATTACCTTAAATAAATTCAATCCCTTCAATTGCAACTTCAAACCAACCTCAAAGAAGCAAACCAGCGCTATAAGGAGCAAGCAGACCAATTTTGCACTATGGCTCCAACCTTTGCAGTAGGAGATCAAGTGTGGCTTGATGCTCGCAATATTTGCAGTACTTGCCCAACCCGCAAACTCTCTGAAAGAAAGCTTGGCCCCTTTAAAATAGAATCAGTCATCTCCCCTAACGCGTTTAAACTTACTTTACCTGCAAAATGGAAAGGTATCCACCCGGTCTTTCATGTGTCTCTCCTAGAGCCAGCTTGATTCCTATACCCGGGCAAGACTCATCCCCCTCCCAAACCAGTCACTTTCCTCAATCATCAAGAGTGGGAAGTAAGCCGTATTCTGGATTCCAGGATACGCAAAGGAAAACTTCAATACCTTGTCAAGTGGTCTGGCTTCCATTCCGACAAAGATCACACCTTGTGGGAACCAGCCCATCACCTTTGCAATTCTCCCGTTCTGATTTGAGATTTCCATGCAAGATACCCTTGCAAACCTCAACAATCATGATTCCATCCCATCCAATCCCATTCCATTCCACATTCCATCTCATCCAATCCCATTCCATTCCACATCACCATTCCATCAATCAACCCCTTCATCTCACCATGTTATTCCTTCTTCTCATCTCCCTCTCATTCCTACCAAATAAAATTCCCATTCCTTATACACAAAAAAAAATAATAATAATAATAATAATAATAATAATAATAATAATAATAATAATAAAAAAGATATATATATATATATAATAATAGTTACAAAGTCTCTTTTATTTCTTTCTCTAAATCTTCCAAATTAGCAGTCAAATCTGCAACCATGGATCAAAAGGTATCCAGGTCTTCATCATTTATCAATGATGACATCCTTCAAAGAACCAGCACCTCCGTTACAATGTGCCTCTTGAATATCTCCTTGCACTTTGCAATTCAAGCTTGCTTTGTCCAAGCATTCCATCCACCTTCCTCCAAGAGTTCCTTGTATGCTCTCTTCCTTTGGCCTCCAAACAAACCTTCCCCAACATTGCCCGTCAATCGCCTTGCATCAGTTTCAATTGGCACTTTGAATTGCAACGGGTTTGCTTTGCCTTGGCCCTCCATTCTTTCCTTTCCATCCATTCCATCCCTTCCATCTCCTCCATTCCCTTCTCCCATTCCTTCCGTTACAGCCCCCTCTTCTTGTTCCGTTCCCTCTCTTCCTCCACTTCCGTCTCCATCTTCTCCATTTCCTGATTCCCTTTCCGTTTTGTTCCTTCCTTCCTCCCTTGCTTCCTCGGCTATGACCCCAACCGGTTCCGCACCTGGCACTTCATCTTGCACCTTGGTATTCATCTGGGCTTCCGGAAATTCAGTTGGCGGTCCCCAATAAGGTGGTGGTGGCGGTGGTGTGTTTGTGGTATATCTCCGGAAACAAGGCAACACTAGCAAGACAAGTGAAATTTAGTCACTACCTTTATTATCACTAGTCAGTCCTGATTAGTACTCACCAGGAACTTGAGTACCCAGGAATTTGATCCCCGGCAATGGTGGTATCTTGTAATTAACCCTTGGCACGGACCTACGACTCTGCATCTCCCTTGATGACTCTGTTGGAGCATTGACAGAAGACTTGCTATTTATAGGGAAGTTACAGGCAACCTTGCAAAGACAACACTGCTTGCACTTGCCGCAAAGACCTCTGACAGCAGTACTAGGAATACACGGCTTGTTTCGCCAAATACAGTTTTTGCAATGGCGGGATGACAATGAAAAAATTTTATATAATCTATAAGTCTAAGAAGTAATGAAGTAAATAATGATAAAGGGTATACAGTATTATCAACAACTTGAAATCAATGGGAAAATTTATCTGAATGCTTGCAGGAGCTTGAATCTTTATACCCGGGAAACTGTCACGCCTTGCACTTAGGGATTATTGTCTTCATCATTTGACATGTCCTCTCCTCAGTACCATCTACCTCAGTCTATAAGCGTGACACAAATAAAGCACAACATCAATGGTGATCTGCTTACTTCCTCTGGCTTGCGTTGACTTTCCAATCTTGGCGACCAACTCAGTATATACTTGCAAACTTTGCGGTTAACTCCATACTGGTTGGCCATCCATTATGAGATCCAATCTCCTTCCCTGGCCAATCAACAGCCTCGTACTTCAATCTTTGGTCATGCACTGTTTGTTAGTTTGCATCTATGTCCAACTAAGCCATCATTACTGTACAGTTTGCAATTGGACTAGTCCCTACCCTGCATACACTATTACTTCTCACTTGTATTACCTTCAATGTCATTTGCTCCTGTCTCAATTCATCATACATTTGTACACTCAGATTCTGTTGTCTTGCACTTACACCATGGCCTCGGATATGATTGTACTATTTCTCTATTTCCTATCCCGTTCCTGTCACTAATTTGCCTCACTGCCTTCAACTGTAGATGGCTCCCCATCAGGTTGTATCTAGTCACTCCAGATTACCTTATAAGGGCTACCCACTTGCCTGGTGATTGTCTCCTCAGTTAGTTAATTTCATACGTTCTTGCATTTTGCTACAACCCAGTTATCACATTGGACTCAGGTTGAGTTTCCCTCCTTGGAACACACTCCATTCCCCTCTCCGTTTTTCAAGTGGCATCACTAATTTCGCACTTTGCAACTGAGTCTTGCTATTTGCACTTGCCCTTGCACTCAGCATTCCTCCGCACTCACGATCATCTAAGAATTTCCCTATGGTACGTGGGGTGGTTGTGTGACAGGGACAGCATGAAGCTCTCGCAGCTTGCTTACCTTGATTGCATCTTGTCCAAATACAACATGGCCAATTGTTGACCAGTATCTACTCCAATGGTTCCTGTGATAAGTTCGGAAGCAGAGAAAGATAATTTATTTCATTCAGGTCCCGCGCGGACTTATAAAGTGTATACAACTGTCACGTATTATGTGATATGGAGTGTGAAATGTATATGTATATAGAGTATGTATATAGAATATGTATATATGTGATGAGTAGATCGTATGTGTATAATAGCTATGTTTGTATCCCATAACACCCCCCCACAAACTTAGCGTTGTATAATTGGTAAGAAAAGGTTGCAAAATTTCTTTTGTTTCACAGGCCCTAGCCTTTTCGTTAGTATGTCGGCTAGTTGTTCACCAGTCGCTATCCAAGAGAGATTTATTTTTAGGCTACGTATCAGATCGTTTATGAAGAAAAAATTCCGGCTGATGTGTTTCATTCGTGATCTGGATCCATTTTTGGTTGCAACTAGCACGGCCGCATGGTTATCACAAAACATATGAGAAGAAATAGAAGAATTGAAATCGAGACACATAGTACGTAGAGAAACAAAAAGTTCCATTGCCATCCCCAACGCAATAAATTCTGCATTACAAGTTGATGTTGCTACTTTTGTTTGGCGCTTGGCACCCCACGATATGGGGCTGTTATTCAGAAGTACGAGGAAACCCGTTGTTGACCTATGGAACTCACCCCCCCAGTCAGCATCAACCCACAGTTGCAAGTTGCTGTTATCCGGTCTGAAAATGAGTTGGCGACCCTTTGACGTGTTTATATATTGAATCAGATGTTGTAACTCCATCCAATGTTCTCGTAACGGGCATTTGCTATATCTAGAGAGGTAGTTCACTGCAAAAGATATGTCGGGACGGGTCCCTATTGCAACGTAGTTGAGGGACCCAATGTACAATTGGAATACTTCGGGGTCCACAGCAGTAGCGTCTGTCGAGGTGGTTAAAGTAGTTGCAGGCAACATGGTGTTCGAGGTAATTAGCGGTGTGGTGTTACTCGACTCCCACTTCGAAACAATTTGGTTTATGAGTAGCGATTGATCTAATGTCAGGGTTCCATTCTCACGATGCAGGTTTATTCCCACTATCCGGTTGCATGAATCTTGCCATTTTAGTTTAACTCGGCGCTCCAAATTTGATTGCAACATCTTCATTGCATCTAAATTGTTACTAACAACCAAACCATTGTCGACGTGCAGCCAGATCACAATTACGGCTGATTCCTTCCTATAGATATAGACAGTCTGTTCAATGGAGTTACCGTTAAAACCAATATCCTCAAGGACGCCCTTGAAGAATAACCACCAACACCTTGCTGCTTGACGTGTTCCGTAGAGGGATTTTTTAAGTTGCATAGCTTTCCCTTTTAGTTCTGGCCGTAGGTGAACGGGAGGCTCGACGTAGACCATTTCTTGGATCGGAGAGTGGAGATAAGCAGCGGAGATGTCGAAGCTGTTTATTATCCATTTGTCGGAGGTCGCCATTGCTAGGATGAGCCTCAAAGATGATAGCGAGGCTGTTGGTGCGAACGTCTTATAGCAATCTACCCCCAGTTTTTGTCAGAAACCCTTTGCAACATAAAGTGCCTTAGGGATGTCAACCGAACCGTTGGGGTTTTGTTTAATCGCGAATACATATTTTGCGCCCATCACTTTCATCCCGGGGGTTCTATCGACTGCTTCCCATACATCCATGTTGAACAATTGATTGATTTCTTTGCGCAAGGGTGGTTCCCATATCGGCCGCATGTCGTCGCAGAGTGCGTGGTTAATTGACTTGGGTAGGTTGATATTGTTTATTTGAGGGATCAGGTCAATCTGGGCATCTTGTGATTCACAGATGACATCTGAAGGGAATTCACCCAACTGATACGTAATTGATTGCAATGTCGGGTTGATGTTCGTGGCATCAACTGGCTTGGGGATAAAGGTTGAGATGGAGGTATCCGGGAAATCAGCGACATCCGTGTAAAACAGAGAGCTATTACCATTGTTCCAAAACACGTATCCCCTTGCGTCGTCTTGATAACCAACGAAAATCATTTTTTCAGCGCAATCGTCAAGCTTTTTTTGTTTTTCTTTTGGAATATGTGCAAAGGCAATCGTGCCAAAAGGATGCAAGGGAATTGTCGTGGCTGGGCGGTCATAGAGGATTTTGGCCGGGGTCTTGGTCTTGGTTCGGGAGTTGGGGATTTGGTTTTGAAGGAAACATGCGTGCCGGTAGGCAAGGGACCAGAATTCGTCGGGAAGGCGGGCATAGGTGAGCATGGTGCGGTCCATGTCGCCTAGCGTCCTGTTGACTCTTTTGTCCTCGCCGTTTTGCTCCGGCGTATAAGGTGTTGTGAACAGTAGCTTTGTTCCCAGGGTGTTGAGTTGTTCGGATAATATGTGGGAATGATATTCTTTTGCATTGTTGCATCGGATGTGGGTAGGCGCGCTTTGTAGTCGGTTTTTTAAGTACGTAGCTGTTTGGATGATGTATTTCGGGACTTTGCTGCGGTTCTTCATTGCGTGAGCAAACAAGAATGTGGAGAAATGGTCCTGTATAGTGAGGAGGAAACGATTGCCTGATACATCCGTAGGTAGAGGGCTGAGTACGTTGGAAACTAGTAAGTCTAAAGGCTGATCTTTGGGAATGGATTCCGGAAGAGCGTCCCGCCGTCAAGTTGATTTGGCTATTTTACAAGGTTTGCAGACAAACGGCAACCAGCTCTTGAGATTGAATGAAGGAACGTTGGCCCGCAGGTAGGCTTTGACTATGTTGTCCGACACATAGCCCAAGGCACAATGGTAGAAATAGGGGAGTGAGACAAAGGGAAGAGGGGAAAGGGAGAGAGAAAGGGAACAGGCAGACAAGGGAAGGGAACACGGAACAAAAGAGGAAATTGTCCATGTATGGTTGGAATAGGTGGTGAAGACGCGGAACAAAGGAGATTTTAAGCTAAGGATACGGTCATGGAACTGGGGTTGGAATCCAGAGTCCATGAGGTGGCCCAACAAGACTAACGTCCCCCGCATCGACGGGCAGTAAAGGACGTCAGTCAGAGTTGGAACCCCAAGGACCCCAGAGCCCTCCATTGTCAGTGGCATTGTCCCGCTACCAATCGCGTACATGATTGCGTTAGGGTCCGCGAGATTCAAAGGAATAGGGGAGGGGAATGGGGAGTAAGAGAGGAAATGATCTAACAAGCCGCTTACCAAGGAGGTTGCCCCTGAGTCAACAACCACGGATTGGGGACCAGTGACGGATCGCACGGTGTGATTTTTGGGGCGCCCCTGGGCATTGGTTGTAGTGTGATTTGGGCCAGACACGGAGTGCACGTTAGGCGGTACACGGTTAAAGTTATTCGTTGTTCGCGGTACATTCATCCATTGGTGAGGTGGTGGTTCGTGGGTCAATAGGAGGCGGGAGCTGAGCATTGGCCCGAAGGACTGGGCACCAACCTTGCCAGTGGTCTGGGGAGTTGCAATAGGAACAATTTCCGCCATGTCGTCGTCGTATCTTGTCAGGCATGGGAACATTTCCTGCGTTAATGTTGGCTTGCGCAGCGTGTATATCTGATCTGGAAGGTGTTCTGCGGTTTGGAGTCCTTCCCCGCCCAGACGGTTGATCTTGTTGGTTGGTTTGGCGGGGATCAGGCCAAGCCCAAGGGTTTACGGCTGCAACATTATACGGATTATCCAACGAATTTCCACGTGTGAATTTGCTGTAGTACGACGTAATAATTGACTGCGTGTCTGAGCCGGTAGGTTTTTTGATGCGGTCTAATTGAGGGCCTATGGTTTGCAACATTTGTGACCTCGTTGTTCCCGGTGGAGGGGGCGTTAACGCTTGCATAAGTGTTGAAACCATGTCCTTGGGTACTGATTGGCCTAAACGTCCGAGTTCAGCGCAAATGTTGCTGATTTGTGTGAGGTGAGATGATATAGATCCGTCCATCGTGGTGAGTTTATACAGTATTTTGTCCCACAGTTTGACTTTTCTGGTCCATGTTGACAGCTGGAAATTCTTCCGTATGGTTTCAAATGCCTCGGCGGCCGTCGGTTTTTTCGCAATTAACGGTCGTAGGTCGCAATCAAGGGTCAACGTGAAAAAAAACTTTCAAAACTATACTTTCCAGGCGCGGTAAGTCACGCATATTTGCTGGGTTGGTCGTGAATTTGGTGATTCCAAATACCAGGAGTCCGATGGTGTCGATGCCATCAATCCATTCATTGATGTTACTTCCATCACGTCGGAGTTGTTCCACGGAGTTCACATATTCGCCCGGATTGCATAAGAAATGGTTTTTTGCATTGTTTACGGTGGGTACGTCTTTGATTGGTTGTTTGTCATCCATTAGGGGTGGATCTTTGTTTCGTTTGGTCAAGTCAATTCCTGAGTCACTCGGTTCGTCTGATGAAGGTAATCCAGGAGGGTACAGTGTGATGGGTCGCCCTGTTCGTCTAGGTCCCCTTCTTGGTAGCATAAAACAGTCGTCGTGAAGCCGGCTTTTAACCTGTGATAAGTTCGGAAGCAGAAAAAGATAATTTATTTCATTCAGGTCCTGCGCGGACTTATAAAGTGTATACAACTGTCACGTATTATGTGATATGGAGTGTGAAATGTATATGTATATAGAGTATGTATATAGAATATGTATATATGTGATGAGTAGATCGTATGTGTATAATAGCTATGTTTGTATCCCATAACAGTTCCAAACACCTGTCTTGTGGCAGAGTCAGCCCAAACCCACAAATCGTTCTCCTTGAAGGGGATCAATTACAGCCAGGCCATTGGCTTGCTGAACTACTTGGCTGTCTCTACCAGGCCTGAAATTGCGTTCACTCTTTCCCAACTCTCCCAGCACCTGAAAATGCCTGATGACACTCACTGGGCGGCAGTTATTCACCTTCTGCGCTATCTCTCCGGCACTCGCAACATGGCTCTTACTCTTCATGGCTGCCATCAAGACTTGCTGAAGGTCTACACCACCTCGGACTTTGGCAACTTCCCCAATACGCGTTGCTCATACTCCAGCTACGTTGCACTTCTGGGTGACTCCGTGGTATTGTGGCGGTCAAAGAAACAGGAAACGGTCTCTACCTCTACCATGGAGACAGAGTACAAGGCAATCTACAAGAGACTACAGGAGACAGTCTGGCTGCTCACCCTGTTCAAGTCTCTCGGCATCTGCTTATCTGGCCGTCCTTCTCTTCTTGTTGACAATTGCGGGTCACTCATGCTGTCCATGAACCCTATGTATCAATCAAGGTCAAAACACGTTGACGTCAAATACCACTGGATTTTGGAAATCCTGGAAGAGGGTACTATTTATATCTCCTACGTTCCCACTGCCTCCTGTTAAAACACCAAAGGGGTGAGTTGATGAAGCGCTTGTGAAGCGGGCAGCTTTGAGAGTTCACACCTGTTAAAACACCAAAGGGGTGAGTTGATGAAGCGCTTGTGAAGAGGGCAGCTTCAAGAGGTCACACCTGGAGGACAGAGGAGGAAGGTACGGCGCGCAATGACAATGAGAAACAATGAATGGTTGAATGAATTGCAAGCCAGGTCTGACCTGTTAAAACACCAAAGGGATGAGTTGATGAAGCGCTCGTGAAGAGGGCAGCTTTGAGAGGTCACACCTGGTGTTGGAACAAGATTGTACAACAATGAGATTGAAGAGAAGTTAGGCACAAAGAAACTGTCTGAGAGAATTGAGATGAGAGATTGTGTGCTTACCTGGAGGACAGAGGAGGAAGGTACGGCGCGCAATGACAATGAGAAACAATGAATGGTTGAATGAAGAAGATTGGAAGCCTCTGTCCTCCAGGGGTCAAATAAAAAGGGATCTTGATCTTGAAACCAATTAGGTTTATAACCTAATTTATCATTGTTGTTTTCCGCAGTTGGGAGTATGGCTCTTGCCTGCCACAGTGTGGGTCGCGCGTCATTCTTGGCTCAGTACAGGTTGCGCGTGGCCCTTGTCTCAAGATATCTCAATACCCCCCCGTTCTCTTCAAGTTCCGAGGTGGAGTGCAGTGCAGTCTCTTTTGTGCTTTATTCAAGGAAGCGCCTTGGTGAATAGGTCCGCGAGATTGGAGGACGTGTTGACGTAGGAGATGCGAACGGAGCCTCCACTGATCACCTCCCTGATCCAGTGAACTTTGACGTCTATGTTTTTTGACCGTGACTGATACATAGGGTTCTGCGAGAGAAGAAAAGCCCCTTTGTTGTCGACAGAAACGAGCGGGATTGAAGGAATCTGGTGGCGCATAGAACGGAACAGCAAGACGAGCCACGTTGCCTCTTGGAGGCCCTTGTAGAGGGCCTTATACTCTGCTTTGGTGGTAGATGTGGATACCCTCTCCTGCTTCTTGGAGCGCCAAGCCAAGACCGATTGTCCCAGAGTGACAACGTAGCCGGAGTAGGAGCGGCGCGTGTCTGGACAGTTACCAAAGTCGGAATCCGTGTGAATCGTTAGTTCCGCCAAGGCGGAGCCATGCAGCACAAGTTTGTGCTCCCTTGTCCCCAAGAGATAACGCAGGAGATGGATGACGGTGTTCCAGTGATTGTTGTTAGGCTTCTTGAGGTGCTGAGATAGTTGGGACACCGTCAAGGAGATGTCGGGCCTCGTATAGACTGCCAGATAGTTCAGGAGGCCTATGGCTTGGCCGTAGTGGATTCCGCGTTGTTTGAAGAGTTTGTGCTCTTTGTCCGTGGATGAGCATAGTCAAGTATTAGGAACCATTGGAGTCGGAACCGGCCTACATTTGACCATGTTGTACTTCTTTAGGACGCCTTCCAGGTAGAGCTGCTGCAACATGGTCATGATGCGGCCATTGCACTGGAGGTGGAGACCCAGGAGATGGCGGGCGACTCCGAGATCTTCCATCAGGTAACGACCCTTGATCAGGCGTTTGAATCTGTCAACATCGTGACTGATGATGAGCAGATTGTCAACATAAAAATGAACAAAGCATTCCCAACCGGCAATGCTAGAGACAAAGAGGCAGGGATCCGCCGCCAAGGCATCAAAGCCAATTGAGCAGAGAAAGGCCTTCAGGTCCCCGTACCAGACTCTGGGCGCCTGCCTTAGACCATAAATGGATTTGTTCAATTTGAGGCAGAACCCGGAGGGGACGTCCATGCCAGCCGGAGGGCGGAGAAAGATTTGCTCCTTCAGTTCGCTGTTGAGGAAAGCATTCTTGGCGTCCATTTGGTGGATCTGGTAGCCTTTAGAGAGGCCCACGGAAATCGCCGCACGGAGAGCAGTCGATTGACCAGTGGGTGCATAGGTGAGGTCGTAATTGTCCTTGTCCTGTTTGTTACCCTGAGCACAGAGGCGGGCTTTGAACTTGAGCAGCTTCCCTAGCTTGTCAAGTTTCTTCCTAAACACCCACACCGTGTTGAGTAACTTTGTGTTGACGGGGATGGGGACAAGTTCCCATACATTCAGTCTTGCCATGGCGTCCAGCTCAGCTCTGATGGCTTTGAGCCATTTGACACAGTCGGGAGACAGCTTGGCTTGTTGGTATGTCTTTGGAATGCCATGGTCGATCACTTCTGTCAGGAAGGCCCTTACAACGGCGACCATGGCAATGGCAGTGTTGCCCCTGCGCTTGTGGGATAGAATGAAGGATTCATTCAGGTTGGCACTGACGGACTTGGCTGGCTTGTCCGGGGTAAGTTGATAGTCCCAACCCGGTTTAGGCCTGGCGGGTTGGACTGGGGGGGCAACTGTTGGGGGTGGTGGTTGCGGAGGGGGGTGAGACGACAAACGTTCCAGGCTCTCAGGGACATGCAAAGAGGTCAAGACAACTGTGGTGGAAGCAGGGTCGCTGGTGGGGTTTGCACCAAGTTCAGCGTTTTTGAGGCTCTGGTTCTCCATGGTCTCCACAAATGGAGCAGCGTCTTCGGACAGAGGTGGAGCCTTGAGGATCTGTAGTCCAGGAAATTGGTGTTCGATGAATCTAACATTGTGACTTTGAACAATTTTGTTTCCGGAGGTAAGTATTCTCCAGTTTGGGAGACCCACCTGGTATCCTAGGTGAATCCCCTGGACGGCGGTGTTGCCGAATTTTCCGTCCCGGACCGCCTTGGGGATGTTGACATAGGCAATGCACCCAAACGGCCGGAGGCGGTCAAGATTAAAATCCGCGCCAAACCACATTTGATAGGGCAAAGACCAGTTGGATTTCTGCCTGGGAGTGATGTTCTCAAGGAAGACCGCCGTCATCATGGCCTCGGCCCAGTATGACGGTGGGAGATTTGCTTGTTTCAAAAGAGTGCGCGCTTTTTTGCTTGTAGTGCAATTTCCTCTCTCCGCAACAGCATTCTGTTGTGGTGTGTGGGGGCTTGTAATATGCACCAAGATGCCTTGGTTGCTGAAGAACTGGAGAAACTCCTTGGAGTTAAATTCCCCTCCCCCATCCATAACTACATTCTGTACATTAACACCTTTGAGGTTGGTAGTATTGCAATAGAAAGATATGAAGGATGAGAAGGTATCTGATTTTGAGGAAAGTATGTACACAAATCTGTAGCTGGTGAACCAGTCTGTGATTTTAAAGTAATAGTGGTTTCCGGACAGAGATGCTGGGGTTATTTTTCCGCTTAAATCCATGTAAAGGGTTTGGAGGACCCTGGTGGCTTTGGGGATTTCTCCTTTGAAGGGAAGACAATGCAACTTGGAGATCAGACAGTGGTTGCAGTGAAGGGTGGACGAGTCAACCCCATACATTCTCCTCAGTGCTTTGGCACCGGGATGGCCTGCGCATCTGTGCAACAGTTCAATATGAGCATCTGAGTGTGTGTGAGTGGGGAGAGCAAACCAACCTCCATCCACAAGAATCGCATCCATCACAATCACATTGTTGACAATGTTTGCCTTGAGAAGACAGACACCTTCTTTAGTTAGGTAGAGCTTGGTGTCCGTGAGATGCGCCACTTTGAAGCCATTTCGCAGGAGTCGGCCAAGGCTGATCAAAGTTTTCTGGAGCCTAGGGACGTATAAAGCTTTGATCTTGATTGAGGAACCATCAAGAGTCTTCAGATAGGCAAAGCCATCGCCTTCTACCTGTAGGGATTTTCCGTCTGCTATCTGCACGTCCGTCTTCCTTTCTCAAAAGTCCATCAGCATGTTTTTGTCGTTGAGCATGTGATGGCTGGCTCCGCTGTCAAGAACAGCTTTTTTGAGTGGTGTTCTAACGGACAAGGCCTTGCGGATACAAATGTACGCGCCAGAAGAGGATTGAGAGTCAATTGAAGCAGAGTCAGCCGGGGCTTCGGCAATGTTGGCTTTGTTTCTGCGTTTAGCGGCTTTCTTCAGTTCCTTGCACTCTGATTCTTTATGTTTGGTGTTCGGGTTGTGGCTCCCGTTGGAGCACACAGGGTAAGTGCGAGTGAAAGCCTTTAATGCCTTCTCTTTGGTTTTGATGTTAGTAGTGACTGACGCCAATTCTTGTTGTTTAGAATTGAGAGCTTCAATTACCTTGGCTAGGGTCAAAGGGCGTTTAGAGAACAGGATTTCCTTGGTGATCTCCATTGTGGCAGGAAGCAAACTGACTATGTATTTGGCCATTAGAGGTTCATAAAGATGAACAAAACCATCAGATTTGTTCCCAATACGCAGTCCAACCGCTGTGAGTGCATTGATATGGAAGTTGATGTCATTGAGGAAGGATTGGATGTCCTTGCCGTAGGAAAGTTCTAGGAACTTTGTGTAGACTCTGGCTTGGTTGTCTTTGGAGCTGGATTCAAATTGTTTGACAAGTAGACCCCAGAGTACACTGGGTTTCTGTTTGTTTTCTGGAGTGACGAGTTGTTGGATGTTGGTGTATCCCATGTACATGGTGAGTACACCTGCAGTTTTCCTCTGTTCCTTTTTGAAGAGGTTCCTATCTTCCCCATCCCTGGGTGAGGATGCTGTTAGGTGTCCGAGGAGGTCATTCATACTCAAGTAGCTTTTGATGGATGCTTTCCACATTGAGAAGTTATCATCTTTGAGGACAAAGAGTGGTTTTAACTGGTCTCCAGAGTTCATGGTGTATGTGACGGTGCTTTTTAGCAAGCTGGGCTCATAACCTGTTAAAACACCAAAGGGGTGAGTTGATGAAGCGCTTGTGAAGAGGGCAGCTTTGAGAGGTCACACCTGTTAAAACACCAAAGGGGTGAGTTGATGAAGCGCTTGTGAAGAGGGCAGCTTCGAGAGGTCACACCTGGAGGACAGAGGAGGAAGGTACGGCGCGCAATGACAATGAGAAACAATGAATGGTTGAATGAATTGCAAGCCAGGTCTGACCTGTTAAAACACCAAAGGGGTGAGTTGATGAAGCGCTCGTGAAGAGGGCAGCTTCGAGAGGTCACACCTGGTGTTGGAACAAGATTGTACAACAATGAGATTGAAGAGAAGTTAGGCACAAAGAAACTGTCTGAGAGAATTGAGATGAGAGATTGTGTGCTTACCTGGAGGACAGAGGAGGAAGGTACGGCGCGCAATGACAATGAGAAACAATGAATGGTTGAATGAAGAAGATCGGAAGCCTCTGTCCTCCAGGGGTCGAATAAAAAGGGATCTCGATCTTGAAACCGATTAGGTTTATAACCTAATTTATCATTGTTGTTTTCCGCAGTCGGGAGTATGGCTCTTGCCTGCCGCAGTGTGGGTCGCGCGTCATTCTTGGCTCAGTACAGGTTGCGCGTGGCCCTTGTCTCAAGATATCTCAATACCCCCCCGTTCTCTTCAAGTTCCGAGGTGGAGTGCAGTGCAGTCTCTTTGGTGCTTTATTCGAGGAAGCGCAGGTCTGGAGGACAGAGACTTCTCCTTTTCAATCATTCATCTATTTACTCATTGTACTGCGCCGGTATTCTCTGTCCTCCAGTGCTCTTGCACATCATGTTCCTTTGCATCATTGTCTCAGTTTCTAACACTTCCTCTTCAATTCTCACGTTCAACTCCATCAGGTGTGAACAATTCCAAAGTCCCGTTTGTCCTAGTCCGCGTGCTCGTCCAACTCACCCCTGGCGGTGTTTCATTAGGTACACCCATTCTCCATTGTTCTTGGACTCCTCCTTTTCAATCATTGATCTATTTACTCATTGTACTGCGCCGGTATTCTCTGTCCTCCAGGTGTGAACAATTCCAAAGTCCCGTTTGTCCTAGTCCGCGTGCTCGTCCAACTCACCCCTGGCGGTGTTTCATTAAAGATTTGGGGAAAAGGTAACACAGTTGGCAGGATTCAAACCCGCATCGACCCATTGCAAGCAAGGTGCTCTCAACCGCTCGGTGCGAGATGTACATCACAACATGGAGAAACCAGGACGTCCTCAAAGTTTTGAGGAGCGATTGGAAGGTGAAAATCCAGGACAAGTTGAGGGGATTGTTGTAATTGATGCGGGCGTCTCGCTGTGGGATTGGATCAACTGATCCGCCATTTAACTGGTGTTCTAATTCTTAAAAACCGTGTTCAGCAATGAGGGACTGGGGACATTTTAGAGGAACAGCACCAAGGAAACTCTCAAGAATTACCAAGACAGGTCATGAATGATCCCTCTAAGGGCATTTCTAATGATTAAAGGACTAGTACGCTGATAGTGAGCAATATGATTCCCGTTCCTGACAAGGCTTGAAAAGACGTGCCAACACGCGAGCCGGCACTCGAAGCAAACCTACTACCTGGATTCACTGTAGCCGGAGCGAATCCCGGGCCACATATCAAATTTGTCATCATACGAGCGGGGGGATAAGTGGCTTGGATTGCCAAGCTGCTATTTGCAGCCGCGATCCTGGTGAATGAGAGTAGCTTGAAGCCTGTCAGTGAAAGAAAGAATCGGATCGGATTTTGCGGCTGTTCGAAGCAGGGGACATCACATACGAATATAATTTCATGATAGACTTCATGCAATGATCACAGCTTGGTCTTGTGCCACTGGGCAAGTTCGTTCCCAAAGGTAGATAGTAATAGTACTAGCATGAGGAAGGAGAGAACTGCATGAGAACGTAAAAACCGGCTAACACACAGAAATTAATATACTTTGCTCACAAGATTATCTGGGGTTAGGCTGGACGCTGCTTTTTCGAAACAATACTTAAGAGGAACTTGGGTCCCGTTAAAAGTCGAATTGCTCGTGCCATAGCTGATGCTGGCATTAGCAGGCGAGGAACTGCTAGTTGTGTTAAGCTTTTTAGCAGTCAATTCAGCTTGCGGGGACGCATCAGTTTCGTCGGTCGTCAGACAACCGATGTCGTGCATCAAGCGATAATTTTTAAAGCCATTGAGGGCTTGCAGAGGCAGTGAATTATTTTTGTCAAGATCTTTTCCGCACCCGATCTGGCGGGATTTGATATCAAGGGCCAGTCGATCAAAGAGTGTTTCACAATTGGCTGTATCAGCTTGACAAGCAGCATCAAGTGTCGTACTGAGTGGCATTTGAAATCTGAAATCATTATTTGTAGAAGGTGAACTCATGGCATTCACACTCTGGAAGAATGCGGAGCTAGTAGTAACAAGCAACGAGAATGCATGGCACTCCTGGAAAGCGGCGTTGTTTAAGAATGCGGACATGAATGGTTCACAGGTGTCAGATTCAAAATCAGTACCCAGACTTGTGTCAAATGGCTGAGGGAATGATGGAGATGATGGCGAGCCGGATTGATCTTCTTGACGCCGGTTAAGCTGCCGTGATGTGAAGCGGGAGGTAGCATCTTTGTTCATTAACTTTGAAGGAGATGGTCGGAGTACCTTATGGTAAGGATGTTTCAAGTTGATCAAAGTCTTGCGGGAGTTGGGCATTTCGTGACTACTTATCCTTGATGAGGGGAAGACATCGGGGGAGGCAGTTGGCAGAAAGGCCTGCTGATCTGAAGCGACTTGGGGATAATGATAATCTTGATGGTCTGAAGGATCGACTCGCGCAAGTGAAGGGAATGAATTCTGATCAAACTTTTCTGGCGTCAAAGAACTAGATGAACCTGCGACGCTTGAAGATGCCGCATGAACAGCTGCGCTGCTGGCTCGACTTGAGATCGATGGATGAGACGGGGATGCCAGGAATGTCCCACATATGGCGAGAATGGACCAACTGGTCCCGACGATCCTCTGTGACCGATTGGTGCGGTTTTTGTAGAAGGGGAGCATTACTAGCCAAGAGTGGCGGCGGCCCTGCGAAAACTCCCTTGGCCAGCTCAAGATATTTTCCGTCGATGAGTCGGTCACTTTCGATGGTAGCACAGAAGACCCCACCACGTTGGCACACTGAGCTCAGTCGAGAGGAGCAAGGGAACAGCCTAATGGGTCAAATGAAGGACAAGCTTGACCCTCAAACTTCTTCCGAGTTAAGGAAAAGTTTCGGAAAGCCAAGAGATAAGGCACGTATATCCCAAGAAGGCAAAAGTGGTGACAGAAGCGCCGTCGGAGTTTTAAGAGCTTGAGTCTAAAAGGAAATCTACGAAGCAGGTAAGAATTATATGTTAATGAATGAACTTATTGGTCCTGTGAAGATTTGAGTGTGCTTGCGCGTGCCAACAACTGGCGTAGGTAGTTGGAAACGAGTTGACTTGGGTGTGTGCAAAGAAGGTCTGGGTTCACGAAGTCGGAGTTGTACCGGGAGGGAAGAAAGGGGGTGGAGCGGGAAAGAACCCCCAAACCTCAACGGGAGATGAGAGGGGTGGGGGCATGGGAATCGATGGGCAGCCGACCGAGACCTATCGGAGTGGGAGTGAGAGCCCAAGGCGCCGATGAGGAAGTGAAAAGAGTTGGAAGGCGTGACCGGTGTCCCAAAGGCCGCCGACATACCATCCAAATTATTTCCAAGCAGCGCATTGGCAGTTGGCAGACGGGCACAGAGTGCCAGTGGTCGCTCGTCAATTTGTGGATGATTTTCGGACATACCCTCGATTTACGAAAGGCTGAGTGAGACAGACAAGCACTACTTGACTTGGCATGGGAGACTGATATTTTCTCATTCGAATTGACAGGCAATCAGGTTAATAGTTTTTGTCATGCAAGGACGAGTTGGAACAATGTGCGATGGGATGGGCGCCCGATATATGTAATATTTATACATGTATAATCCACGACCAAATATATGAATGTCGTCGGCCTCAATTGTATATCGTAATCCGTAGCGAGATCTCCTTTGAAAGAAATCAAGCAATGATTTAGCTTGCACTGCCCAGCACTTCAAACTCTCCACCGCCCCTGCCGTTGATGTCCCATGCTTCCTCTATCTAGGCTAGGGAACAGTCTACAGTCATGGCTCAAGAGTTCGAACGATGAATGGTGGTGAAGCATGGCCCATGGGTGGACGCCGTCGCTTGCCGACCCACCCCTTCGAAGTTGAAACAGCGATTATCGCCCGCTGATCCTGATTCTCAAATCTCCACCCTAGCTGAACAACAGAAGCCCCGAGATGCGTATTATGTGCAGTATGAATCAGTTGGAGGGACCGCATCTTCTATTGCACTTAAATACATCCCCGAATCCACTGCATCAATGGAACCCAACCTGAACTGCATCTCAGAGCCCGAGAAAAATGCATGTACATACACATGTATTCTCAACCTACACGAAAATATGTTCGTAGTATACATGTACTTGCATACATACAAGCCAAATGTGTATGTACGTACATAGGAGGATTCTAGGCAGGTCCGGACTCAGCATCAGCATAGGAATAACAGTTATTGACGAGTGCCGATTTGCACACCCACACGCTCCAATAGCGTAGATTTTGTAACGAGCTACACACAATCTTCACTCACTCGTTGCTCGCTGGAATGCGTTTAGATCATGAATCTTAGCCTCCTTGCGTCAATTATCTGACTCTGGCCTAATCCGGGTTCAAGCAATGCGCCAGGCGTCCCAGAAATCGAAGGGCTGATTATAAGCAAGTAGACTATGGGGCCTAGACCAAGCAAGCTCCCTTATGTGATGTCGCCTTGGATGGTTAGAGTCTCCTGACACCCGGTCCAGACATGTCTGAGTTCAGCTGCACATCAGTGGAGTTGAATTTTGGAGGCATTTTGTTGTCAATAACTGTGCCCAGGCAGCTCTACGCGATAGTGTCTATGGTCTGCTGGGTTGATCTAAATCCCTTGGGCGGTAGGCGCTGTAAGAATGGACCAGCGAGTATGAGATGCGAGGGAGCAAGTCTTGGGACCGAGAAGCAAGAACAGATGAAGCAAAAGAATAGGTACCTGATGATGAGGGTAGAAAACTAAGACAAACAAACAAGATCAGTGCGGGCAGAGAAGTAGACAGCACAACTGCTTGGTGAGTGGCTAAGGCCCTGTTTGGACTTGTACAAATTATCATACTTTTACCCTAGGATTTTCATGATGCTACATGACAGTTGTATAGGGCATATGGTTGGTGGTTGGTGTTGTAGCCTAAGTTGATTACATAATCCAACCTAACCAGGTTACATATGATAATACTCAACCATACACTAAAGACTATAAGACAAGACATACCATGTGATAGATATGAATATATAGAAACTAGATTGCCCCCCCCCCCCAAATTTAGAGAGGCCTGGTGCAAAATCCTGAGGGAACCAAGAGGCACATCCTTGACCTTGGGTGGCTAATATTGTGGAGAACAACACTGGTTTCAGAAACACCAACATTATCTACTCAATGGATTTTCAAAGGGGGCCACAATTGGTATTTTTCAAGCCGTGAAAAACCAATCTTTTTATGGAGATGGATACATGCATTTTCCACAACAGGTTATGAGCTCTGATCTTGCGTCTTTTGAATAGGTCATACATGCTCAAATCAAACATTCCCTTACTGTACTCCCTTTCTGTTGCAAGAGGGATAACTTCACAAACACCCACTTTATTGTCTTTTTGAATTACATTCTAAACAATAACCTTAGTTACTCATGGTGGTAAATACCCCTTCCCCTCTCCACACCCATTCAATCACTGTGTTGGACTACTTTTCCAAGCAGCTGGGTGTAATTGCCAGTTTTGCCCCTGGTGGAAACCCTTTCTCCAGAAAAGGGGACACCTAGTTGCAGAGACTATGGCACTCCACTTCCCACTGAATCCTTGTGGCATGGGTATTCCACCACCTCACCCACCTTCCTGCACTCCCTTGTGTCTTTTTTTTCCTTTACTCCTTTTTTCATTTCTGCCCTTTCCTCCCTCTTCCCTGTTGTTTCCTTTTAGCCATAAAATCTCTGGTACAGGTATATCAACCTCACTACAGGTATGGCTTTGAGTTGTTGGACCATGACTTCCAGGAAGTGAACATCAATCCAGAAAGCTTTGCATTCTTTGGTTGGCCCCATTGAGCATGGGAATTATGGCCAACGATTAACTTAGTGGAAAGAGAAGCAGTAATTAAAGGAAAGGAAATGCTGGAAACTTGTGTCTTGTATAGGCTAATGGCTCCAATAATTGGTTGGAATGAATTCAAATGGATGATTGTGTCAAATAATTTCCTTTATTTCCTGTCTCTATTTTGGCGCTCTCTTCTCTTTTCTGGAAGTATTGCAAGAGTGTCACACCAGTGTTTGTCTTTCAGTGTCAGACTGGTGTTTGTCTTTCAGTGTCACACCAGTGTTTGTCTTTCAGGCAACTTCTCTCCTGGGATGGTTGACTACTCTTCTCTTCCTTTGATTCCCCTTCTCTTCTTCTTTTTTGACTGCTCTTTTCTTCTCTCCATGTTTCTTCTTGTCTTCTCTCTTCTTTTACTCCTTTTATTCCTTCCACCAATCTTCTTAACCAAACACGTGATCACCTACTTGAACTCTTCAAATCCTCACTCAATCTCTCTATCTTTCTGGTAAGACAAATTGCCAACTCACTATCCAGCCATGAGTCTAACCCAAGCCTTCTTATTCTCAAGTCAACCAACTGTCTCAACCACTCCAGTCAACCAAATTCCTCAAAACTCTCAAGATATTTCTATTGTCTCTTCACATATCCTTTGATTGTGTCTCTTCCAGTTGCTTGATGTTTGTTTTCTTTTTCTTCCTCTTCTTTCTTGCGTTCTTGTTCTTTCAACTGACTTTATTCTGACATAGCCCTCTTAATTTGTTAAATATTTCTACCTCTTCTTCAGAAATCCAACACAGTTAAAAGCCAAAAATCAATCCAACAAACTCAACTGGCTCAATGGAGGGATCTAGCAACAACAGTTTTTGTCAAATGATTCTCAAGGCAGTACTCAAGGCTGTTCCTATCCTTACCAATGAAAACTACTCTATATGGAAAGACAAAAATGACCATTCTACTTGAACTTAAAGGTGTGATAGAAGCTCTGGAAAATGATTCCAAAAATCTCAACTCCATTGAAAATATGGAAACGTGGGTTATCCTCCTCTCAAAAATTGACTTGATGACCTACAAAAATGTAGTCAATCCCTCAAACATATCTTCTGCAAAGCTCCTCTGGCTAACCATAAAGGAACAATTTGCTTCCTCCCAAAATTTGAATTGTGCCAGAATGTTCAACAAGTTCCTGTACCAACACTTTCAACCTGAAGCAATCAATTCTTTCATCACAGAAACAAAAATTTCAATGAAGAAAATGATTGATATTGGAATAGATCTCCCAGACAACATCCTTGCGTACTTAATTCTATTCAAATTTCCGCCCTCTCTCCAATCTCTTTTCCAAAAAATCATGCACTCAGACAAAACCGTAACGGTTGAACTGGTCCTAAATCATCTGACTCAACTAGATAACAAATCTAAGTCCAAGGCCAAGGATACCAAGGTCACCAATACTTCTCTTGTCTCATCTTGCAGCTCAAAGAAACCAGTCCCTTGCAAACTTTTCTGTAAACAAGGGTATCACAATCCAATGTCTCTGGATCACTCTGAAGATAGATGCTGGCACAAACATGAAAATTTAGCTCTAGAATGGTGGAAAGAAGCTTAATTGAATTGGAGAGCTCAATTCAACTCCAACAATAAATCAAAAGAAGTTGCTCATTATCATGCCTTACTCACCTCTTGGATAGAAAAAGTTAACCCCCTCAACCAAAGAATTCTGGATTCTGGCGCCTCATGCCATATGTTCAATTCCCCGGAGTACTTCTTCAGCTTTGATGATTATCCCAAAAACAAGTTCATCCATACAGGAAAGGAAGGCACCAAGCTTCCCATCAAAGGGCAAGGAGCTGTCAAATTGTCCTGGCAAAACTTGGTGGTCACTCTTTCCAACTGTCTGTAAGAATGTGAAAATAACATGTGTCCTCTGGGAATTGAACCCAGGTCTCTCATGTGCATGGCAAGTGTACTACCAACTATACTAAGGACGCTTGCTTCCCAGTGATCAAGATATGCTTGTAGAGGTCAATGACAATGTCACTTTGTGATGACATATGATGAATGAGTAACCAACTACAAGCATGCAGGGACTGAGGTCCTGAAGACTGCATGAAAGCATTGATCATATCTCAACACACCCCCGTGCTGAATGTAGGGTGAAGGAAGCAAGGCAACATGCTAAGATCACACTCATGATGGGCGCTTAGGTAGCGCTGGGCTCATAACCTGTAAGAATGTGAAAATAACATGTGTCCTCTGGGAATTGAACCCAGGTCTCTCATGTGCATGGCAAGTGTACTACCAACTATACTAAGGACGCTTGCTTCCCAGTGATCAAGATATGCTTGTAGAGGTCAATGACAATGTCACTTTGTGATGACATATGATGAATGAGTAACCAACTACAAGCATGCAGGGACTGAGGTCCTGAAGACTGCATGAAAGCATTGATCATATCTCAACACTGTCTTTTTGTTCCTGATCTTGTTGTTAACCTTATCAGCCCAGGGGAACTCATCTCCTCAAAAACCTGCACCCTAAGTTCAAAAGGAACTCAATTTCAACTCTTTTCCAATTCTCTCCTTATCTTCTTGGGTTTTATTCAAGAAAATCTTTTTATCCTCAATCCTCCTTCTTTATTTGGCAACAACCACAAAATCAGTCACATAACACTCAAGGAATACAGTATGGAAAAGCTAAAATATCTTCATCAATCCTTTGGACATGCCAGTCCTTACTGCCTTAACTATCTCTTTCCAAATATTCCGCCTAAACTCCTTTCAGAATTTCAATGCAATGATTGTGTGTTTTCAAAACTTACAAAATTGCTAATCAAGAACAAATCAAACCTTCCTCTTTTCTGTTTGAACAGCTCCATGTTGATCTGATTGGTCCCATTACTCCCTCTTCTAGAAATGATATGAATTTTATAATGCCTGTAATCAATAATTTTTCTGTTTACATCTCCACAATTCCTCTTCAACACAAATCAGACACTAGCTTTCAACTCAAATCAATTCTTAACTATGAAAAACAAAAGTGAAATTGTTTCCCAGCAGTCATATGCACTGACAGAGGAGGGGAATTTTTGTCAACCAATCTCAAGGAGTTCTTTCAATCTAACTCTATCCTTCATCTTGTCACCAAACCCTACCATCACAAACACAACAGAAAAATTGAGAGGGCCAACAGAACTATCACTGAATCCATTTGTTAAATTCTTTGAATTTCAAAACTTCCTCTTAATTTGTGGGCTGAAATAGCTAAAACCTCTTGTCTCACTTTAAATCAAATCCCTAAATCTGCTCACTCTCCTTCTCCGTATCAATTTTTTACTAACAAATCTCTTAAACTTAGTTATTTCAATCCTATTGGCTCTCAAGTTGCCTATCTTGACAGTAGAATAGCTCAAGGCAAAAAGTTTAAGGATTGGGGACTAACTGGAACCCTTGTGGGTTTCAACCCTGAATTCTTATCTTATTGCATTCTTAAACCTGACTCTTCTATCATCTCCTCCAAACATGTTAAAATTATAAAAAACAATTTGGTGCCTAAGGCTCCAACTCCCTCTTGTCCTTCAACTAGCAAGGAATCTATTTAATTTAAGCTAGACAACAACATTCCTCTCTTTCATCTCCCTTCTACTCATTCCCCTTATACTCATATCCAAAACAACTCTTCCCCTCCGGAACCTTCTTGCATTGCTTCACCGTCTCCTTCTGATCAGTTTGAGAACCCTCTCCCTGATTCCAACTCAGAATCTTCTTAAGAACTGGTAAATCAACTTATTCCTCCATATTCTTTACAAGACCGCTCCACTCTCAACCCTCCTCAATGATATGGGTATCACCACTACTTTGTTCCCAAGTCCTACAAACAAGCAAAAAATGCCCTGACTCATCTAAGTGGGTCACTTCTATGGACTGTGAGTTGGACGGCATCAAGAATATTGAAGTATGGGACAACTACCATGGACCAGAACCCTTGAATCCACTCAACACTACTTGGTTTTATTGTCTCAAGGATAATTCTCACAGAGATCCTCTCATTTACAAGAGTGGCTTGTGCATCCAAGGCTTTTACCAAATCTTTGGTTCAGACTAAAAAGACACTTTTTCTCCCACCGGAAAAGCTGCTTCTCTCCAAATAGCTTTACTCTTTGGATTATATCACTCTCTGCCCATCAAGCAGTTCAATGTCAAAAGTGCTTTTCTAAACACCCCACTATCAGAAACGGTTATCATAAAAAGCCCAAAAGGTTCCAAAATAAAATCTGAGTATCTCATCCTAAAGAAATTGTTATACGGTCTTAAAAAATCTCCTGCCAATTGGTTTCAGACTCTCACTGCTTGGATCAGAGAGCAAGGATTTCATGAATCAATCTCCAATCCTTGCCAATACATACATTCAGCTAGCAACTCAGTCTTGTTTTTCCACATAGACAATCTAATTTTGGTTGGCTCCGGAAATGGCTTTGAAGGAAAGTTTCTGAACAGGTTTCCCAACTCCAGTCATTGTGAGCCTAATACAATCCACAGGATGAGATATGAAAAAGTAAATGATAAAATACTGCTGTCCCAGCCCAAGCACATTGATCACGGACAGGAAGAACTTCACTTGACCAACTGCAATCCTTCCTCTATTCCTCTCACTGTCAATGGAAACCTGGCTGCTGCTTTGGATGAAGACCACAAGGAATTTAAATCACTAAACATTAACTATCAATTGGCTGTATTTCTGATGAATTATATTGCTTGTATTACTCACCCGGATCTCAGCTTTTCTGTCTCCAGACTAGAAAGATTCTGTGAGAAGCCCGGAATGAGTCATTGGAGAGAAGTAAAACAAAGCCTGGAAATAACTCAAAGCAACAAAAAGCCTCAAACTCACTCTCCAAATGAACAACAAAGACACTCAAATTCAGTGCTTCAGTGATGCCACGTGGAGCAATGACTTGGAGACTCAACAATCACAATCAGGCCATCTAGCTCTTTTATTTGGCTTTCTCATCTCTTGGAGCAGTTACCAGCAGTGCAACCTAACACACTCAACTACTGAAGCCAAACTCAATCTGTTGGTTGATTCCTTCTTGGAAGCCATCTGGATGAGAAATCTTGTATACAAACTCTGGAAGAAGAATGTGGAGCCTAGTAATCATTACATCAACAACAAGCTCAAAAATTTTGGTTGAAACTCTAAAACTAGGCACATAGACATCAAAAAAAAAATCCCTACAAGAAGAGCTTGAACTGAAAAATCTTGTCATAAAACTAATTCTGGCTTCAGAAATGAGAGCAGATGGTCTCACCAAGGCTCTCCCCCTTTCCTCTCTTGATTTCCTTCTCAATTTGATTAATCCAAGCCCTTCCTCTTTCAAAGATTCAGTCTTACCAGCCATGGGGGTTGTCAAATAGTTTCCTGTATTTCCTGTCTCTATTTCTGCGCTCTCTTCTCTTTTCTGGAAGTATTGCCAGAGTGTCAAACCGGTGTTTTTCTTTCAGTTTCACGCTGGTGTTTGTCTTTCAGTGTCACGCTGGTGTTTTTCTTTCAGTGTCACGCTGGTGTTTGTCTTTCAGTGTCATGCTGGTGTTTGTCTTTCAGTGTCACGCTGGTGTTTGTCTTTCAGTGTCACACTGGTGTTTTTCTTTCAGGAAACTTCTCTCCTGGGATGGTTGAATACTCTTCTCTTCCTTTGATTCACCTTCTCTTCTTCTTTTTCAACTGCTCTTTTCTTCTCTCCATGTTTCTTCTTTTCTTCTATCTTCTTTTACTCCTTTTATTCCTTCCACCAATCTTCTTAACCAAACACACGATCACCTACTTGAACTCTTCAAATCCTCACTCAATCTCTCTATCTGCCTGGTAAGACAAATTTTCAACTCACTATCCATCCATGAGTCTAACCCAAGCCTTCTTATTCTCAAGTCAACCAACCCTCTCAACCACTCCAGTCAACCAAATTCCTTGAACCAATTGGTCCCTCAAAAATATCAAGATATTTCTATTGCCTCTTCACATCTCTTTTGATTGTGTCTCTTCCAGTTGCTTGATGTTTGTTTTCTTTTTCTTCCTCTTCTTTTTCTTCCTCTTCTTTTTTGCACTATTGTTCTTTCAATTGAATTTATTCTGGTGAAGCCCTCTTAATTTGTTAAATACTTCTACCTCTTCTTCAGAAATAAAACAGATTCAAAAGCAGCAGGGAGGACACCTGCTGAAGTAAAAAATATTGGAATCTTGTGCAGCCATGATTCAACAAGAGAAAAGGAAAAACCCTTTTCCCAAAGGTGCTCTACATGCTGTAAAATCCTTGTTACTTAGTTTGGCCCCAAACAGCCCACATAGCACTGGATCCTGGCCATTCTAACTGGACTCTTCTGGTTGGATTGGTGTGTATCAACCTGAAAGGGTCTGAACCAGCCCTTTTTCTGTTCAATCCCTGCCTGGCTGCCTTTTTCAGCCTGTTGTATATTTATTCTAATGTCAACTGGGCTGATTGCACTCAACCAGCCCCTAAAAACAGCCTGGGTGCCAGTTTCACCCCAGGCTATGACTCACAATCAACTGGACTGGGCCTGAAAATTAACTCACATTGATGCCACAACATGTGTGGCTGCATGCCCCTCCTCTTTAGCCTAGTTTGCCTTGGTGGGTGATGAATTCGCCCTCCAGGGCCCTGTAGGTTGATTCCACCAGCACATTGTGTTTTAGTTGAGCTTAGGGGTTGTGAGATTCCCCTCAGCCCATTGCTTCTCCCCCTTGGTAACAGGGGGGGGGGGAGATGGCCCCTGTAGGTGGAGGGGTTATCAGGTCTCCCCTACCACCAGTTGCTTCCATGCAACCAGTTTAGCTCAGTATTTCATCCCCTTCATTGTGGAAATGGAGGAGAAGCAATGTTGCTCCCCCACCATTGCAACTGGACTGGTAGCAGCAGCTGTACCACAGCTGCAAAAACCAGCCAGGGTGGAGGGACTCAAAATGGAGTCCCCCTTCCCCCTACAACAGCCCCATTCAGGCCAAAGACACAAAACAGCAGCCCCAAGTGAGCAGCAAAATGGGCCATCCCAGCCCAAATGTGAGAAAAGACTACTTTGACAGGCCAAGTGTGTCCAAAATATGGAGGGGGCCCAATAATGGCCCCTCAATCTCATTTGGCTGGGGTAGCCCATCCAACACAAAGAGGATGTGTCTCAAATGACTCAAATTACATGTTCTGGGGCCATTTTCCCCAAATCAATGACATCCACACAGACTTTCATGGTCCACTTGATGGTCCAATGTGCCATAGAGGCCCATTTATGAATCCTATGTGTATCAGACCTGTATGTGGCACATACATAAGTGTTCAAGTATCTTAAAACTGGCCAGTGAAGTAAAGGTCTATGTTATGTGTGCTATTATTTTGATTGTAAAAATTCCTCAACTAACTAGAAGTATGGTCTACTTCAGCTGCTTCCAAACTTTCCTATTACTTGGAATTAATTTAAAAACTACATCTTTCTAATGGATGTGACGGTATCCTTGAAATATTGGGGTTTCTCCCAAAGATGGCTCTGTTTCTTTGAACAAAGGCCAATTTATCTTCAGAAGACCAATCCAATCTCTTCATAGAACTGTTTAAATCTCCTCCTCTCATGAATTTGGGCACTTTCCAGAGGGATCCAAGACTTGAATTCTTGAGCAACACTACAGCTCCAACTCCTCCTGGTGTCATCCAATATTTTCAGTTCCTCATCTCAACCATCCTTTTTCTCCATATTCATTCATCTCAAAATCTTCCACCCAATGGATCTCCATCAATTACTCCTCCAAAATCAACACCATTTCTGAAGACCCTTGAGGAAGAACCACCAAGCTGGTGATTACCTAACTCAACACGCTCAGAGGTCCAGACTCTAACCATCTCTTATTTCAATCAGGTATCACATCATATCTCAAGGCAGAAGGTCTCCCAGTCCCTCCCCATCCATGAAGACCAACCCAATGAGTAAAATATCACCTTTCATCATCTCCTATTGCTCCTTACCTGTATTGGGCTCTTGATAGATATTTTTTTCTCCCATCAACTCCCAATCAACTTGTACTGAGTCATCAGCTCAAAACACTGCAATTCATTGTTGGTAGCTCTTGAATGTCCTTACTCAAAACATTTGTTTTGAATCTTATCTTTTCTGTTTCTTCTTGAATGAAATTGAAACAGTGGTTCTGGTGTTTCTAACTTGTATTCTTACATGGTTAAAAGCCAAAGCTCACAATGGAAAAATTATCCCCACAACCAGGACCAGGGGGAGACAGAAAAATCAGGGAAATGACCATAAGAACATTAATGAGATCAATCCCTCTCCTGAATGAAGACAACTAATCAATCTGGAAGATCAAGATTTCAAGCCTCTTTAACTTACAAGGAATCCTTGAAATTATGAAAAATCAAAACAAGTTTAAAAAGCTTGAATATGAAATTAACCAAGACATTGCAACATTCATCCTTGCAAAACTGGAACCATCAACTCACAACAACATCATTATGCCTACCAATTCCCAAATTCCAAAAGCATCTGGATTGCTACAAAGAAATATTTTGCCTTGTAACAATCAGCAAGTTGGTCTCAAATCTTCAATACATTCCTTTACCTTCCAATCAGCAAAGATATCATAGAGAAGTTTGTCACAAACATTATAATTCAATTGAGCAAACTCTTGCAGGTATGCATTGAACTATAATCCAAAATTATTGCATATCTTATTCTCTTTAAATTTCAGCAAAACTTAAACTAATGGCAACTCAAATAATGCGCAGAATTAAGTAAATCACAGTAGATTGAGTCCTAGACCATCTCATTCAACAAAAAAACAAGATAACAGCAAAAGAGCGTGAAATGATGACTGCAAGACTCAACATGAGGATTTATAAAAACTATAACCACTGAAAAAAAGGTATTCACAATCCTCTTGTGCAGAATAATTCAAGGGAGAGATTTTGGAGCAAATTTCTTAAACTCCAACAAAAGGGCTTTTGAACTTGCAGAAACAAAAAGAAGAAAAAGGAACAGGTTGCAAATTTCTTTTCTTTCTTTCACTTGTTCTGTAACTTTGCATACATCCTGCAAAAAAACAATTCATTCTTGATTTGGGCTTCTCAATTCACATGATAAATGACAAAAACCTCTTTGCCAATATTTTACCTAAGGGTAATGTTTAATTCACGGCTCTGTACATGGTTCTTGAGAATTATACACGGTTCACTGAGCCGTGTGGCACCCTACAGGATTCAATGATCCGTGTGGAACCCTACACAGCTTATTTGAGCCGTGTGGCATGCTACACGTTCCATTTGAGTTGTGTGGCAGGCTAAACAAATTTTTTATTTATTTTATTTATTTTATTTATTTTATTTATTTTATTTCTTTTATTTCTTTTATTTCTTTTATTTCTTTTATTTCTTTTATTTCTTTTATTTCTTTTATTTCTTTTATTTCTTTTATTTCTTTTATTTCTTTTATTTCTTTTATTTCTTTTATTTCTTTTATTTCTTTTATTTCTTTTATTTCTTTTATTTCTTTTATTTCTTTTATTTCTTTTATTTCTTTTATTTCTTTTATTTCTTTTATTTCTTTTATTTCTTTTATTTCTTTTATTTCTTTTATTTCTTTTATTTCTTTTATTTCTTTTATTTCTTTTATTTCTTTTATTTCTTTTATTTCTTTTATTTCTTTTATTTCTTTTATTTCTTTTATTTCTTTTATTTCTTTTATTTCTTTTATTTCTTTTATTTCTTTTATTTCTTTTATTTCTTTTATTTCTTTTATTTCTTTTATTTCTTTTATTTCTTTTATTTCTTTTATTTCTTTTATTTCTTTTATTTCTTTTATTTCTTTTATTTCTTTTATTTCTTTTATTTCTTTTATTTCTTTTATTTCTTTTATTTCTTTTATTTCTTTTATTTCTTTTATTTCTTTTATTTCTTTTATTTCTTTTATTTCTTTTATTTCTTTTATTTCTTTTATTTCTGTTATTTCTTTTATTTCTTTTATTTCTTTTATTTCTTTTATTTCTTTTATTTCTTTTATTTCTTTTATTTATTTTATTTCTTTTATTTCTTTTATTTCTTTTATTTCTTTTATTTCTTTTATTTCTTTTATTTCTTTTATTTCTTTTATTTCTTTTATTTCTTTTATTTCTTTTATTTCTTTTATTTCTTTTATTTCTTTTATTTCTTTTATTTCTTTTATTTCTTTTATTTCTTTTATTTCTTTTATTTCTTTTATTTCTTTTATTTCTTTTATTTCTTTTGTTTCTTTTATTTCTTTTATTTCTTTTATTTCTTTTATTTCTTTTATTTCTTTTATTTCTTTTATTTCTTTTATTTCTTTTATTTCTTTTATTTCTTTTATTTCTTTTATTTCTTTTATTTCTTTTATTTCTTTTATTTCTTTTATTTCTTTTATTTCTTTTATTTCTTTTATTTCTTTTATTTCTTTTATTTCTTTTATTTCTTTTATTTCTTTTATTTCTTTTATTTCTTTTATTTCTTTTATTTCTTTTATTTCTTTTATTTCCTTTATTTCCTTTATTTCCTTTATTTCCTTTATTTCCTTTATTTCCTTTATTTCTTTTATTTCTTTTATTTCTTTTATTTCTTTTATGTCTTTTATGTCTTTTATTTCTTTTATTTCTTTTATTTCTTTTATTTCTTTTATTTCTTTTATTTCTTTTATTTCTTTTATTTCTTTTATTTCTTATATTTCTTTTATTTCTTTTATTTCCTTTATTTCTTTTATTTCCTTTATTTACTTTATTTCTTTTATTTATTTTATAATAGTTAATAATAATAAATGATCAATTATAAGTTATATGGAGTAGTGTATGGGCCCCTACACAAATCCCACAGGTTGTGTGGGACCCTACAGGGCTCCCACAGGCCATGTGGGGCCCATGTACCCGGCTCCTACAATACTGGAGCCGTGTAAATGGCTCCCACATAGATGGAGCTGTGAATTTAACATTACCCTTTACCCAAAGATGGATCAGAAGAGATCAAAACGGGCAAACCAGGGGCTGTGCTTTCCATCATGGGTCAAGTAACAGTATTTCTCAAGATAAACAACAAAAATTCCACACTCAGAAATGTAGCATGGACCCAGGAATCATCTGTTAATCTACTCTCAATGGGAGTATTCCCAGCTCAAGGGGACCAAATCACCACTAACCATCACACAACTCCTTAAAAAGTTGCCTTGAAAATCTGCCAATCAATATACCTATCAGGAACAATATCAAACAATCTATGTAGAATCAACATAGATGAATCAAACTTTGCATTGGTAGGGAGCCTTGATGAATTAAGAGATATTTACCTGAAAATTGGTCATGTGGTAATCACAAGGATTGAAAAATACCTTAATAAGCCAGGTGATCCAAGAATAAAAGAGAATTTTCACTGACAAAACTGTAGTAAGTCCAACATTACCCAAGCAACATTCAATCAAATCTTGTCCAAGGCTACCATGATCCTGGAAAGAATAAACATTGAACTCATGGGACCAATCAATCCTATTTCAACAGGTGTATACTGATACATCCTCAAAGTGATAGAAAACTATAGTGGGTACATTGGTTTATTCCAAATTCAACACAAAAGTGACACAACCCTCTCAATACAATTTATCTTAGACAGTGTTTGAATTTCCTGGGATGCTATCTGGTTGAAGATTTCTTTAACAGCAGAGGATAATTTGTCAATCAACCCCTGACTGAATATTCCAAGCAAAAGGGAATCAAACACCTAGTCTCTGAGCCCTATCATCCACAGCACAACTGCCAAGCAGAACAAGCAAATAAAACCCTAACTGTCAGGGATTTAACCTCTATTGCTATACCTAGCTGTGGTTAAACCTGCAAAAGAATAAAGACAAACCAATATTTAAATTAGTTTTGACTTATATATTCCAAACAGCAACTTTAAAAGTTTACAGACTCGAATAATACCAAGGTATTATGAGTAAATAGCCACACCTTAAACCTTTATAATAGGTAAGGGGCCTTAGTCTTAAAGGAGTAAGACCAAAAGGAGCTTTGCTTATAAATAAGCTCACACCCTTTAAAGAGTAACACACAGGGTTTACTTATCCAAGTGAGACCTTCCACTCGAAATTGGTGTTGCCAGATAGGTTATTGATTGAATTTAATACCAAAGTTTATAGCCCCAGTCAATCTTCTTCTTGAGATTAAGGTTAATGGGCTTGTTAACTCTTGCTTGTATTCTTGTTCAAATAATAATATATAATGGATGATGAAGGGGCTATAGGGTAAAGACCCTGCTCTTTTAAGGTAACAGGAGCCCTCAGGGGACTCTAGTAATCACCAGGGGAGTGTCAGGCTCTCCTTGGTTTCGTCCTCAAAGGCCCAAGACATCATTACATCATTCCCAATGGGTAATGAAGAACTAGTA
This sequence comes from Puccinia polysora, assembly GCA_025617555.3. Classification (NCBI taxonomy): domain Eukaryota; kingdom Fungi; phylum Basidiomycota; class Pucciniomycetes; order Pucciniales; family Pucciniaceae; genus Puccinia; species Puccinia polysora. Next base: position 56,312,344 of record CM062617.1, on the reverse strand, counting down.
CCCATTGGGAAGGATTTTCAAGGTAAAGTTTTCATTTTACTTACTAAAAGGTTACTTACTGGGTCTTAAGACTTATACACCACCCAGATGGACGGTATAGAAGCCTTAGAATTCATCATAATGATTATTTATATTTATTTAATGTAGCTTAATACCTTGGCAAATAGTTTAATTTTAATTATAAGTATCTTAACTCATACTATACACATAGAGTATGTATACTCTTTGCAATGTTCATTAAAAGTTTTACAGTTTACAGATGAACTCTGAGCCCTCTGAGTAGACGCACTAAAGGCTCAGTGAAGTATATTAAAGCATTATTACATCCAAAAGGGGATAGTATTAAATAAGTAATTAATTTATAATTATACTATACCTACAAGGGGTATATACTCTTGGCAGTGCTAATAGAAGGTTCATAGCTTACAATTAAGTTCTAAAGCCTCTGAGTGAACGCTCTCAAGGCTCAGTAAGGTGTATTAAGTGTATAGAGGGAGTATTACTTATAATTACATCCCAAAGAGGGATAAGGTAAAAATTATGCAATTTAATTGTACAAAGTAGAGAGTATGGGTTAATATGATTACCATGGATCCCAACTAAACCCTGAGCCCTCTGAGTGGACGCACTCAAGGCTCAGATTAGTATATTAAGGTATTAATGTATCCCAAAAGGGATAATATGTAATTAATTTATACAGTATAGAGAGTATGGGTTAATATGATTACTGTAACTCATTCCCAAAGAGAGGAAACACTTTGGGAACTTCTATATCAATAATTGGGACGCATCTGAGTCCTCATAACTTAATTTAAAGTTATATTGGGTCCCCTTCTTGATAATATAAATTATCAAGGTTTTAATTCCATAATCCATACTCATAAAAACATACTTATACAACATTATATAATATTATTAAGATTTAATATATAATTACAAAACTACTCAACATTTTCATTATTGTCTCCATGGTGGGTTGAACCAGTGACCTTGGTATCAGATACTGGGAAGTGAGCCTAGTACTGAGCAACTATACCAGCAGGACATATGAGTTTCCAGACATTTGGACAAATCTTAGTGTCTCATGGCTGACACTCCCTACCACCAAAAGAAAATTACTCTTCAGAGGAATTTTTAGCTCTTTTATAGGCTCTATATCTCCTTAATTCAATATCAGAGTTTTTAATGTCTTTAGCTTCCAACCACAAGTCACTATCAGCTAATTTATTCTTAAACCTGACTAGATAAACTGTTACATCTTTACTGTCCTTTCTAATAATCTTATGGTTCAATATCTTGTGAGGTAATCCATCTTCAACATCCTGTAGAGGTGGGACCACAACCACAGGTACCTTCCTTAGTGGGGACTTTGCAGTGGGTTCTATGAACTTCTTAACCAGACTGATTGGGAAAGTTGGATGTTTCCTGTCAAACTCCTTGCTCAGAATCACCTCTACTGCATTCTTACCATGTAAAGCTTTTACCACAAATGGCCCTACAAATGAGTCTTTGAGTTTTCTATTCCCTGCTATATTAGAAAAATTCACTGTCAAAACTAAGACCATTTCTCCAAATTTGATGTCATGATCCTTGTGTGTTCTATCCCATCTACCCTTATTGTACTCTACTGCTTCTTGAACACATTTGCTATCAAAATTTTCGGCCTTAACCATCATATCTCTAAATCAATCTGCAGTGGGATGCAGTACAATACTTTTGCTGAGGAGCATATCCTTGGGCATGCGCGGGATCCAACCTCTCTCTAATTCAAAAGGTGACATGATAGTGGTGGAATGCTTACTGGAGTTGTAGGCAAACTCTAAGGCAGGTAACAATGATACCCAATCATGAGTGTAACCATCATTGTCTTTGAAATCAATCCCATAGGCACAATACCTTCTTATCATGTCTTCCAAAGTCTGTATCATTCTTTCTGCCAATCCATCAGTCTGTGGGTGATAGGCTGTGGAGAAAGATAATTTGGTTCCTAACAAATCAAACAAACTCTTCCAAAATTCAGAAGTAAACTTAGGGTCTCTATCACTAATTATGTTTTGTGGGCAACCTACATCACTCACAATACTATTTCAAAACAATAATGCTACATCCATGGCAGAGCTATCCTTATAGCATGGCAGGAACCTAGCTCTTTTGGAGAACCTATCAACTATTACCAGTACACAGTTGTGGTTATCTTTTCCTCCCGGTGGTAATCCAGATACAAAGTCCATATTAATAGTGGACCATCTATCCTTAGGTTCTTCTATTGACTGAAGCAAACCATATTTCTTTCCTGTGGATCTGTTAGCTTTCTGGCATCTCTCACACGAATCACAGTAGTCTGAGACAGTGTTTCTCCAACCAGGCCACCAAGCTATCATTTTTATCCTATCTGTTGTCCTCTCCTTAGACAAATGTCCTGAACAGATATTATCATGGCATTCATTCATCAACAACTGTATGTGCTTTTCCTTCACTAATACTACTGAACAGCAGTGGGCTGACTTATGATATAATAACCCATCTAAAAGGACTAGCCTGCCATCAATTAGTTCCTTCTTCCATTGTTCATCCAGTCCTTCAATCAGGTCTTGTCTATTGAGTTTAGATTGCATAATTGCGACTAGTAGTGAAGTATTCTTTTCTCCTGAATAAGAGTCATACACAGAATCCCAAAAACTCTGTGCTAGGCTACTCATTGAAATGGCCATGATAGGTAATGTATCTTCAGTATCTTCTGGGTCATAAGCAGAATTATTTATGTCATTAGGTAGTGCCCATTGTGACAACCCATCTGCATTCTTATGTACTAGGCCTTCTCTGTGGACTATTGTCATAGAGCCTCTCCACTCCTGGATAGCAATCTGCCATCTCAACATATGTCTATTGGGTGTCTTCATGTTCAGAAGAGAATTCAAAGCTGTACAGTCAGTAATGACTTCAAACTGACAACCGTCCAAATAGTAATAAAATTTCTCTAAGGCCCATACCAAGCACAAGCATTCTAATTGTGAGGCACCATATCTCTTCTCACTATCCTTCAATTGTCTGGATATGAAGCAAATTGGCCCCTCAACTGGTTTATCATTCACAATCTGTATTTGGTGTAATGCAGCTCCAAGACCTTCCATACATGCATCCACATACAGTTTGAATGGTTTCTTAGGGTCTGGGTGAAATAGCAAGGGTGCACTTGTCAACTTTTCCTTAAGTATCTCATAGGCCTTCAACCTTTCTGTAGTCATTTCAAATGAAACATTTGGACTGCATATCTTATACGGGCTAGAAGCTATTATTCCAAAATCCCTAATATGTAGCCTGTAATATCCTGCAAAACCTAGAAAACTCTGCATTTCTTTAATGTTACTAGGAGTGGGCTTCAGTAATACAGCTGCTACTCTTGCCTGATCTATCCCAAGTGACAGACCACTCACAACATGACCCAAAGCCATCAATTCATTGAATCCAAATGAACACTTAGTCAAAGATATTTTCATATTCATCCTGATCACCTTCTTGAGTACAATGGAAATCCTCTCCTTATGTTCATCCCATGTTTCTGAAAATACAATTATGCCATCTATGTAGACTATCAACCAGTTTTGCATCAATTCCTCATGAAATTCTGAGTCCATCATCCTCTGAAAATGGGATGGGGCATTCTTGATACCAAAAGGCATTCTCAAATACTCAAACACTCCCAGGTGGCATACTATCCTCAGGAATTTCCTGCTGTCATGGTCTACAACATTCTGATGAAAACCTTTCAGAACATCCATACAAGAAATATACTTAGCCTGGTGCAATTTGCTCAAAGACTCAACAATCTTTGGCATAGGATACCTATCAGGGGTTGTATACAAATTCAGTGCTCTAAAATCCCCAACCATTCTTGACTTCCCATTATGCCAAGCTATGATGACAGGTGTGGTGATGTCCACATCCTCGTTAGCTCCTACTTTTCTGATCACATTCAACCTCAATAATGTATCTATATGCTCTTTCAATGCCTCCTTGCTCGTAGGGCTAGCAGGGAAAGGATGTTTCCTCAAAGCTGGGGGATATGGCCTGTCTATTGTTAAAGTAATCTTGACCTCATGACCCCTGATTGACCCAAAAGGCTGATCTACTGTTTCAAAAGCTGCTTGATGCCTAAACAACAAGAAAAATAGTTCCTCCTTTTCCTCTGCTTTCAAGGAAGAACTGATTTTTGAGTCTCTAAAGAGCTCTTGGCCAAAATCTTCTTCTGAAACATTGTTCACCATATCCATGCCAAAATTATTGAAGTAAAACCTTTCACTGTTTCCAATGGTAAAGGATGAAGAACTTTGCCCATGGAATAAACTAAAACAATACTTTTTCATATAGTCACTTCCAATGATGAAGTATTCAACCATTGTATTATCAATTATTACAAACTTGATCATCAAAGCCAAATCTTTCAGGAACAATCTGATCTTTAACATTCCCAAAGGTTCCAGTGCACCAGAACAGCTTTGTAAATTTAACTTGGGTGAGTCTAATAAGTGCTCTTTCCATTGGGGATAGAACTTCTCCAGGTATCCCCTTCCTACTATGGACTTACAAGCACCTGGATCCAGAAGCACCTTACAAGGCTTTCCGCAGAATGACATTTGTACCAAGTCATTTGCTGAGTCTATGGAATTTATGCATCCTATGATTAAGTGGTTATCATCCTCCTCACTATGGTCATCACAAGAATCATAAGCAATCTCCACTTTTTCTTCTTTGTTAGTTTCTATTTTATTTACTTTGCTTGCCTTCTGAGGACAAGTCCTAGAAGTATGTCCTGGTTTCCCACATGTATAACAAGAAACTTCTGTGCCCTGCAGGTTCAGTTTTGGCTGAGTTTTGCCTTTGGATTTCTCCGTAGGAACTTCTTTGGGAGGATATGATTTCCTCCTACCTAGAGATGTGTCTTCTACTATGTCTTCCAGTATATTAATCAAGTTTGAGCAATCATCCGTAGTTTTCATACTAGTTTTTACTGCAAATGAAACTTCACCATCCATCAAGGATAGTAACTTGAAATTAATACTGTCTTGATCCAGGTATGGATAACAGGCTCTAAGCCTCTTCCTCTGTCTGGTTACCCATGTTGCTGGTGGTGTAACACCTGGCCGGAATCTGTCTTTGTTAAAAGCATTCAAACACTTCCTCTTCCAATTTGCTGTACCAAATTTTGAACTTATTTCTTTTTTCCAAAATTCCCAGTCTTGCACACCTACTGAATTCCTTCTGTCTCTATACCAGTCTGAGGCTATACCTTTAAACAAGATACTCAACCTGCTAGTGATCAAAGTATCAGGTAATCCTGTGTCCTCTTTCAATGTATCAATCCATGAAATGAATTCAGTGTGGTCATATTCACCTTCTCTGGAGAAATCAGGCCATTCACTTATCTTGGGCAATCCCTGCAGTATCTGTTTGAACACTTCATTCTTACTAGAATCTTGCACTGGATCAATTTTTTCTGCCATCTTCCTATCCATCCTATGATCTCTGTCATGGTTTTTGGTCTCTGTGGGATGACTGTGGTTGCTTGGGGACAAGGAGAGCAATCTACTGGCAAGCCTGTCATGGTTGTGCTCTAATTGTTTATGTACCTTATCAATCCTTGCACTTAAACTTTCTAAACCTTGTTCTGACACAACCTGATATTTCAATATCTCTTCTCTGACAGAATTCATATTTTTATCAAACTTGTGTTCCAGCAGTTCCAAGGAGTGACTTATTTGTAACACCATGGATGTCAATGAATGGACCTCCTTCCTCACTTCTACAGATTCTTCTGCAGAATCTTTCAATGATTCACTAATACTTGTCACTTTGTCATCCAAATTACTTAAATCACTATTCTGGACCTTGATCAGGTCCAGTTCAATGGTCTTATTAGTTAAATCTTCTATATCTCTTGCAGAATTCTCTAAAATAGATTTAAGGGCAATGCTATCAGATACTATACAACTGTACTTCTTGTCCATGGCTGCAAAGCCTTCAACACAATATTGGTTTGTGTGTACTACTGCCTTCTTAATGTGAAGGGTCTCATTGAATACAACATCACAAAATTTTTCTAACAAAATTTCTGATTCAAGGGATAATCTTAACCCCTCTTTGCCCTCTTGGCTCTTTCTTCCTCTAAATATTGAAATCCCCCTTGGAGAGATCTCGCCATCCTCATCATCTCTCCATAAATTGCATTCCTGTGATCTCTTCTTTTCCTCATCCTTCCTCCCTGGTTGTGAGGAGGAGAGGGATCTCTGTTCCTCAAAGGACCCTGGGAACCAGAGGCTACTGGTTGTGGGGTTATCCCCCCTGATAGTTTCCTCTTTGCCTTTGGTTTGGGAGCCACTGGCTTCTTGATCTGGGTTGGGTCCCAACTCTCCGTCTCTTTCATGAGCCTCTCCCTCCCTAATAACTTGATCAAGGCCCTGTGCGTCGCCAGGGCTTGGGTCAGGAACATTGCCTGGTTTTGTGTGTTGCTGGCCGCCACAGCCTCCAGATAATTGATCTTGTTTTGGCTGTGGCAGGTCAGCAGATTGGCTGATCCTGGCGGTAGGTCGCCGTTTTTGTTGTTCAAAATTGCTGGGGGGCACAAGCTGAGTCCCCTTGCTTCTGGTGTTCATCGCCATTAACGTACGCAGTTAGAAACAATAAGCAATAGGCACTTTAATACGTTTGTACGCCAGTCAAAGGACGACGGAAGACTCATGGTGAGTCACAATATCCATTGTTGGCGATCTCGCCCTTTCCGTAGGTTCGACGCTACGGATACTTGGTCCCCTTGCTTCACTTCGCGGGACGGAGCTAGTTTCAGATACAAAGCTCCGAACCCTTCCTTGGTTAGACGGAAGGAAGGAAGCTATGGATAGTTGTCTCGACACTATGTCATGTCGAGAAGTAACTTAGGTACGCTGATACTATGTTTTTTTTTTTTTTTTTTTTTTTTTTTTTAAAAAAAAATATACTAACTTTCTCTTCTAACCAATAATGGGACTAGTAACGACAATCTATCCTTTGTTCAGGCGGCGGTAGGTCACCGGCACCGTTTAATTGATAAATGCAGCTGTTCTCTGCCTTGGCGCGAAATTACGCGGAGCTACCGTTAGCCGGAATTACGCGGCAATCAACTTTGTCAAACTCCGAGTCGACAGAGAGCAAGATTGTCAAACACACACCCTTGGACAATAGGCAACAATACTTTAATGATGCTGTGAAAAAAAAAAACTTGGTTTTCTCTCTCTTTTTTTTTTTTTTTTTTGACGGTTTCTTCTTAATTAAATGTTTTTTTTTTTTTTTATATATATATTTAAAACAAATAAAACAAAACCAGGTCAAAACCAAGCACACTAGATTAAGATTGCTTAATCTCAGTGGAATAATATCCTTAAAAAGGGCTAGCTGTTTTTAAAAGCAATGTTCGAAAATTTTGCCCCCTTTTTTTTTCTATTTTCTATAATTTTCCTATATGAAATGGAAAAAAAAAATCAATAATTAGCAAAAAACTCTGTTCAGAATTGGTGAAAAATGCGCACAAAATATGCTTAAACACTCATAACAGAAATACTTCAAAGCTCAAAGCAAAAATCCCAGAATTTTCGAGAATTTGCTGTTTTTTTTTTTTTTTTTATTTACTGATTTTTATCAAAAAATCTATAAATCAGCAAAAACTTTTGCCCAAAATATCACAAAATTGCTTACCTTAAGCAGACAAAACAATCTCAAAGGTACTGAAATCAGATGAGGCCCCCAATTGTCAGGGATTTAACCTCTATTGCTATACCTAGCTGTGGTTAAACCTGCAAAAGAATAAAGACAAACCAATATTTAAATTAGTTTTGACTTATATATTCCAAACAGAAACTTTAAAAGTTTACAGACTCAAATAATACCAAGGTATTATGAGTAAATAGCCACACCTTAAACCTTTATAATAGGTAAGGGGCCTTAGTCTTAAAGGAGTAAGACCAAAAGGAGCTTTGCTTATAAATAAGCTCACACCCTTTAAAGAGTAACACACAGGGTTTACTTATCCAAGTGAGACCTTCCACTCGAAATTGGTGTTGCCAGATAGGTTATTGATTGAATTTAATACCAAAGTTTATAGCCCCAGTCAATCTTCTTCTTGAGATTAAGGTTAATGGGCTTGTTAACTCTTGCTTGTATTCTTGTTCAAATAATAATATATAATGGATGATGAAGGGGCTATAGGGTAAAGACCCTGCTCTTTTAAGGTAACAGGAGCCCTCAGGGGACTCTAGTAATCACCAGGGGAGTTTCAGGCTCTCCTTGGTTTTGTCCTCAAAGGCCCAAGACATCATTACATCATTCCCAATGGGTAATGAAGAACTAGTACCCATTGGGAAGGATTTTCAAGGTAAAGTTTTCATTTTACTTACTAAAAGGTTACTTACTGGGTCTTAAGACTTATACACCACCCAGATGGACGGTATAGAAGCCTTAGAATTCATCATAATGATTATTTATATTTATTTAATGTAGCTTAATACCTTGGAAAATAGTTTAATTTTAATTATAAGTATCTTAACTCATACTATACACATAGAGTATGTATACTCTTTGCAATGTTTATTAAAAGTTTTACAGTTTACAGATCAACTCTGAGCCCTCTGAGTAGACGCACTCAAGGCTCAGTGAAGTATATTAAAGCATTATTACATCCAAAAGGGGATAGTATTAAATAAGTAATTAATTTATAATTATACTATACCTACAAGGGGTATATACTCTTGGCAGTGCTACTAGAAGGTTCATAGCTTACAATTAAGTTCTAAAGCCTCTGAGTGAACGCTCTCAAGGCTCAGTAAGGTGTATTAAGTGTACAGAGGGAGTATTACTTATAATTACATCCCAAAGAGGGATAAGGTAAAAATTATGCAATTTAATTGTACAAAGTAGAGAGTATGGGTTAATATGATTACCATGGATCCCAACTAAACCCTGAGCCCTCTGAGTGGACGCAATCAAGGCTCAGATTAGTATATTAAGGTATTAATGTATCCCAAAAGGGATAATATGTAATTAATTTATACAGTATAGAGAGTATGGGTTAATATAATTACTGTAACTCCTTCCCAAAGAGAGGAAACACTTTGGGAACTTCTATATCAATAATTGGGACGCATCTGAGTCCTCATAACTTAATTTCAAGTTATATTGGGTCCCCTTCTTGATAATATAAATTATCAAGGTTTTAATTCCATAATCCATACTCATAAAAACATACTTATACAACATTATATAATATTATTAAGATTTAATATATAATTACAAAACTACTCAACATTTTCATTATTGTCTCCATTGTGGTTTGAACCAGTGACCTTGGTATCAGACACTGGGAAGTGAGCCTAGTACTTAGCCACTATACCAGCAGGACATATGAGTTTCCAGACATTTGGAAAAGTCTAACTGTCTCATGGCTGACACTAACCCAATTGGTTTCCTCTACTCATTCCTTATCAGGCATCCCAAAATTTTATTTGCATGAAAAAATTCAGAGCTGTGCAATAGCCTCAAATCAAATTCCAAACAAAAAAGTATAATACCCATGGAAAAGCATGCATGGAACCAATTTACCCTCCAACTAACTCAAAACAATTTGATTGGAAGTAGTCTATCTGAATCTGAATAATGCCTCTCAACAAATTTGATGAGAAGGGAAAATCCAGAAGACTTATAGGTTTCCAACCTTGAATCCTCTCCTAAAGAATACTAAAACAAACCAGGGGGGTAATTGAAACCAAAAAAATCTGCTTCCATCTAATCCTGCACAACACTAAACAAGACTGGATCAAAAAAATCTCCAACCAATTCTTTGAAGAAGAGGTAGAAAATCACTCTGAAGACAATAAACCACCACCCAAAATTGACTCTCAAACTCAAGACACTGTTGAGACCATCAAGCAAGAGCCTGAATCTTAAATTGAATTGATTGATTTAGACAAAAAATCCAAACAAATCACATCCAACCTCCTTCCAACTGAGAAGAATCTCAGAGAAAGATCTAACCTGAAACAACACAACCAATACAGATTCCTATCAATTGAAGTGCCAAGACACACAAATGAGGCCCTGAAATTTCTAATCTGGGGCAACTCACTTCACACTGAACTAAATAACTGCAAGAGATTTGAAGGGTGGGAAGATTACCATGGCCTGGGACTAGCAAATGTGCTAGACACAACCTATGCATTCAGGATTAAGCAGAAAACTCACCACGAACCACAAATATTCAATTCCAGAGTTTGTGTTCAAGAATTCAACCAATGGTATGGAGTAGAATTCTTCAAGACATATGGTGTGTAAAGCCTGCCTGGGGGCCATGTAAAGTTATTCAGATTTTTTGTAAAGTGCACATGGAAGATTGTAAAGTTGAATTGGTTCCAGGCCAAGTTGTTTTGGCACCTTGTCAAGCACCCATTGCTGTACAGCCAAATTATTCTGGCACCTTGTAAAGTTTCACTTGGTGCTGATCAAAGCTTGTTGCAATTACCTGCTCACCACTCATTATTTAGAGTTTTCATATGTAGATCAAAACCAAAAAGGACAACAAGGACAGTGACAAGGAGGAGGAGAGTCAATTAATCCTAATAAAAATCATCATCAACTTCATCAACCCATCATAATCATCTTAAACCCTACCCACCACCACCATCATCTGACCTTCATAACCTCCTAACCCATCCAAACCATCATTATCCCTCAGGCACTGCCATTAAAGACCATCAATCTAGCCTACAACCTACTCCCAATCCAAGTCTCAAATCAATCAAACTCCCAAACTCATCTTGTTGGGCTTCTGTAAAGGCTAAGCTCATCCCCACATGTTTCTGAAGAAAGAATTGATTATAAAAAATTAGATTAAAGAAATAAAATTTATTTTTCAAAAACAAAGAGAGATGCTCAATGGTTGGGGAGGAGTGGAGGAAATTTGAAGCTGGTTGGTAAGGTGCAACCAGCTTTGATTGGAGTCCAAATAAGCTTGATTGGGTACCAAGATTGGCCCATTGCAATCCCAAACCAATCAAGTGTTCTGGGAACCTAATCAAGCACTCTTGAGGCCTATCCAATTCCTGCTTGTTGTGTGCCAAGTGGACTTGGCCTGGTGCCAAAACACACTTGATAAATCATATGTGCCAACTGGCAAGCCAGCCTCACTATGGTCCCTGCTCCTGTTTTCAGTTGAAAAAAATTGGGATATGCTGCAATTTGACGTAAAAGTTGATTTATTGCATGCACCCCTTGACAAGGATGTCTTCATAGGAATAACTATTGGTTGAAACCAAGCCTCTCCAATAATCAAAATAAAAAAGTCACTATATGGACTCAAGCAAGCACCAAAAAGTTGGTATCAAATGCTTAGCTCATAGATCAAGGAGGGAGGATTCAAACCATCTGATTCTGACGCTTGTTTGTACATAGGCAATGATAGAAAAACTTGCCTTTTTGTTAATGTATATTGTATCCTAGTTGTTGGAAATGCCAAAACCTTCAAGGGGAAATTTCTATCCAAATTCAAAAACTTGTTGTGTCATCCATCAAGTATTCTGTTAGGTATGAGGGTAGAGAGAGAAGATGTGACAATCAAATTATTGCTACCAATGAAAATAATGAAAGGACTCAAAGAACTTGGACTGGAATCCTGCAAGCCTTCCAAAAAACCCCGGACTCCTGGAATTCAACTATTTCCTGCCACTCCCACAGATGAAGGTGAGTTCAAGAAACAGTAAGTGAACTATAGGTCAAAAATAGGCCACCTCAACTTAATAGAAGGTCTAGCACAACCAGAAATCAGTTTTTCAATTTCCTTGCTTGCCAGATTCTCTGAGAAAAACAGAATCAACATTGGAACAAGGTTCTAAAATTTTGGAAATACTTGGCTGGAAAGATTGATCAACCACTAATCCTAACCAAGAAAAACTCAACCCCCAGCCTAATCTGCTACAGTGATGCAAATTGGGGTGACAACCCCCTACACCTGTAAATCACAATTAGGTATTATGTGCTTCTTCCAAGGCTCACCTCTCTACTGGACCAGCCGCCAACAACAAAACATCACCTACTTCTCCATGGAGGCAGAATGCAACGCCTTGAATGAAAGAAAACTAGAGAAAGGTGGTTAAACAACATCATTCAAGAACTATATACTTCAAAGCCTTCTCCAACAAACCAACCAATTGAAAACAAAATAAAGAATTTTGAATTTAACTCCAAAACCAAGTTCATCAACCTCATAACCAAAGGAATAAGAGAAGAAATTAACAATGGAAGATTTAAAACCATACTGATCACCTCCTCTCAAATGGTTGCAAACAGCCTGAAAAAGGCTGCCTTCAGGCAATTTCTTGAAAGACTAATCTGAAACTTGCAATTTACTCTTCATGCATTGAGTTAAGGGGGTCTGTTGAAATCTCCTCCTCCCATGACTTTGGGCACTGTCTGGATTCTGGAGCAACACTCCAGCTCTCACTCCTCCAGGCATCATCCAATATTTTCAGTTCCTCATCTCAACCACCCATTTTATCCCTATTCATTCATCTCAAAATATTCCACCCAGTGGCTCTCCATCAATAAAACCTCCAAAATCAACACCATTGCTGAAGAACCTTGACAAAGACCCACCAAGCTGGTGATTAACTAAATAAACACGCTCCAAGATCCAGACTCTAACCATCTCTTATTTCAATCAGGTATCACATCATTATCTCAAGCCAGAAGGTCTCCCAGTTCCTCCTCTGCCAAGAAGAAAAACTCAAAAATTACAATATCACCTTTAATTGTCTCCAATTGTTACTTATCTGAATTTGGCACTTGATATATATCTGTTTATTCCATCAACTCCTGATCAAATTGTGCTTAATCATCAGCTCAAAACACTGCACTTCCTTGTTGGTAGCTCTTGAATGTTTCACATGATGTGGTTACCAATCTGGGAAACCTCATAAGAAAAGTGCAAATTCAATTTTTTTTGTTCTATATAATTTTTCATTTTTCTTTCAAAAACAAAATATGGAAATTCTTGTTATTGTATGGAAATCCTTCCCTTTTCCCTTTCCTCAACTTCTCCCTTTCCTAGCCGTCCAGGAGGGCCCCCAAGGGTGTTCAAGTCCCCTGGCCTTGCATTCAACTCCTCCTCTTTGCGCTTGGCACCCAATTTTTTTTGGCCCAGCGCACACAAACAATCATCCCCTTCCTCATCATCTCTCAATCATACTCAGTCTCAGTCTCAATTGAACCTTAATCCAATCATTCACCATCTTGTTGGAGTAGGATCATCAACCCATAAAACAATCATAAAAAAATTGATCAGGATGTACAAGCTGCTCTCCACTTCAGTAAAGCTAGGGCGGGTTCACTAGATCATCTCAACAATCTACACCATCATTATCTCAATCCTCACCACTCTCACTCAGATAATCCTATCCACTCCTCCTCATTGACCACTATCATCTTGTTGACTTTTAGAAATGCTGGATAATCACCTGAGAGTTCATCCTAGTAGTAGTTCCAGTAGTCACAATAGTTATCACTCCAACAGTTCCAATGCCTTCATTGACCCACAACCTCATCATCTACTCCTTTCTCTCATCCTTCTCCTATTGATTGTCTCATCCAACCGCCAAGGAGATGCAGTCTCCTCTAGCAAGCACAACCAATCCACCCCCACTTTGCTCATCCACTGGTTGGTCTGCTTGCTGTTGCCCATCCATCCAGCTTCCATCCGCTCTTGCGGTTGTCCGTGCAGTTTGCTGTTGCTCGCCGGGAGGTTTTCTCCTTTCAAGTTACTTTTTTTTTCTTCTTTTTTTTTTATATGTCATGTTCATCCAGTTGCAAGTTCAGATTTTTTTTTCTCATCACTATCATCAAGCTTTCACTTTTCAGTATTATCAAAAAAAATATATATATATAAATGTTTTTCCGCTCTCATCCATGTCATCCTCTGGTAAATATTCTACAGTGTCTCTTGCCCATAAAAGGAGGGGCTCTCCCCTGCTTTTTCATCCATCCATTGTAGTATTGAATCAATAAATCAATACATGTGGAGTTATTCTATCTACTCCACCCTTATCTGAGCAATTTATTGTCATCTTTATCCAGGGTATGTCCATGATTGCCCTCTGATCCTTGAGCCTCCAAACTCAAATCCTTGATCTGCCACTTTGTGCTCTTATATATTATCACCAACCAATGGCCTTGCTTATTGAAGAAGAATTCATTTGTTTGAATTCTTGTGTGTGTTATACCACTCCTTGATCACTTTTTCAACCATACTGGTCTTGATCATTCTTTAATTTTCCTTCTGGAATGAGTCCTTTTTGACTGAGAGGTTTTATTAAGCTAAAAACCTAGAGTGCTAAACCTCCCTTTATTTCTTTGAAGTTGCATTTTTCAAAGATACTCTTGAGTTCCTTGAGAAGTTTTTGGTTATTCTTGTTCAAATTTTTTACTTCTTTGCTTCTAGAGCTTCATAAGACAAATTGCTTTGTTTTTTATGGCCACCCACAGCTATCTGGTACCCTTCAAGTGCTTGATTGCAGAGATTTGGGAAGGTCAATTTAAAACCTGGAGGTTGGTTGGGATTGAGTTGATCTTTCCTAATCTTCTGCTGAAAACCAGATTTATTAGCTTGTGGGCATTGTTACTTATAAATGTCTTGTTCTATTGAAATCTGAAAAAAATTTAACTTCTTTTGTTCAAGTCTTTTCCTGCACCATCTTGCCTCAGATAGTGTGGTTCATAGCTAAAAATTACTATCAAATTCATCCCTTCCTGTTGATTCCTCATTCACAAGGTTCTGGACCTTGATTTGGGTTACATTCAAATATTTTTGTAACACTCAGGAGGCAAGCCTAAAAAAGCAACTTTCCCCTCCACAGAACTGCCTGCAGCCAGCACCATTTGGAGTCTTACATTTGGTCCCCCAGGCTGGGATTGAACCAGCAACCTTGGGATTTACAGTTCCAAACTTTTGGAATCAACTTTGAAATCCAATCTTTTTTCTTTTTCTTTGTTTTGGTTTTTTTTTCTTAGATCTGATCCATGGAAGCAACTTATCCCAGAAGTAATTCCTCCAAATTGTGCACCATCCGGGCAAGATCCTTGTTGTTTTTTGAAAATCCCTACTCTTGCCACACTCATGAGCCACTTTGGAATTCTGCTCTTTGGATCTTCTAGGAACTCTGTTATTTGAAATGGAATCTACCAGTGCCCCCTCCACCTCTTTTTGGGCTAGGATTGTCAAGAAAAAACCTCAGAATAATAACTTAGGGTTCAATGGGACAAATATGGAACAGTTCCTGGAATCTTACAAAATGGCTGCTGAAGTGGATGGGGCAAGTGAATACAATATGGCCTACAAATTGCAATTTTGTATCTACTCTGATGAAGTCATGGAATTAATTGAGTTGTTCAATGGATTCAAATCTTGTAACCAGATACTTCTAAGGCAAGAAATGTTGGCATATTGGGGAAAAATAGATGTATCTTGATTTACTTTTCAGGACATGGATTCTCTTGTCTCTCAGTGGATCTTGAATGGTGGTATCTCTTTAGCCTCTGACTATTAGTTATTTAGAAATGTTAGGATTATGTCCAGATGTTGGTTGTTGTATTTCTTGAACTGCTATTATTTTCTTTTCTTTTTTTGTCTCTTGTCTCCACTGCTTCCTGTTCCTTTTAAACCATCTATGGAGAGCGCACACAAGATTGGTGAAGAAACTCCAATTCAAGAGCACTTCAATTCTGAAGAACCTCAACCAAAGTCCCTGGGGCAATCCTTACCGCTGGAGCTGATTGCACTATTCTTTCATCACCAAATGCAATCCCTTCAACAAAAGATCAAACACAACATCCAAGTCTCAACAACCTAGTAAACCATTGACCAATCAACAACTGGCAGCCAGCTCAAACATCATAAGACATCTGGACCTGAATCAACTTATCAATCAGTCAAGTAGTTCACTGACCCCTACACACAGTTTCCTTTAAGGAGCCTCATCCAACCTGATCAGTCAAACCACTGGCTTTTTCTCTTTCATAACTGGCCATCTTCATGCAACTCTCATCAATCAACATTACCACAAGTTGTTGAGCTTTTTGTTGCCAGTTACTATCCTGTTGGTTTTGTCACATTGCTTGGACTTGAACACGTACAAAAATTTCATTGATGACGTCAATGAAGACAATGCAAAAATTGTCTGGATCTCCACTAAAACTCACTTTGCCTCTTCACAGTTGGAAAAAATGGCAAGAATATTCAATGGTTTTCTTCAGTTGACCATGGAAAAAGACATAGAATCCTTTGTAACTTCCGTTAGAGTACACCTGAAGAAAATGTCCAAAGTTGGCATTGATCTTCCTTCCGACATTGTTGCCTATTTGGTGCTCTTCAAATTCCCATCAAGTATGCAACCTATAAAGTCACAGATAATGCAATCAACAACTGAAATGAAAATTGATGTAGTTCCAAACCATCTAATCCAGCACAAAAACAAGGTAATTGCCCAAGCTGATCAAACCAAACCTGTCAATATTGCACTGTACAGAGGACCCAGATGTGAAAACAGAAAACACAATCCAGAAGTAACCTCTGACCCTGCAAGCTCATGCTGGTTTGAGTTTGCTGAACTGAAATCCCAAAACCTTCATAACCAAAGAAATAAAGGAAAGTCAAAAAAGAACAAGGAAGCACATTTCAACTTCTACTTGTTCTTCTGTGGAATAAGCTCAATCAACAATGCACTATCTAGTTGTTTAATTCTTGATTTGGGTTGTTTGGTAGAAATGATTGTGGACGCAGATATGTTCATTACTCTTCAAAAGGCCAGCGGAACAAAAAAAATTCAAACTGGAAAGAAAGACACAGCCATAACCATTGAAGGTAAAGGTGAGGTTGCTCTGTTGATGAAAGATGTCAACTTGAAGCTCACAAGAGCTGCATGGGTGCCCAAGTCTACAGTAAATCTCATCTCACTTGGTGCTCTTATGAACCAAGGAGCCAAGCTTAAATTAGACTCAAAATGTTGGCCAAATAACTTTGTCCTAAGAACTTGTGGTACATCAATCCTTTTGGGCTCCATAGTCAACAATCTGTTTGTAATCAATATGGCTGCTGAGTCAAAGAAATCCTATTACTCCAACAATGAGCTTCTCTCTTTACATCAATCCCTTGGAAATGCATCAATTGGGTGGATGGAGAAGCTTCTCAACCAAAATATACCAACCTCTCAAAAGAACTGCTTTGAGTGTCTCAGTTACAAAAAGGCAAAAATCACTCAAAAACTGTTTACCAAACAACAAAAAGTTTCTGGAAGATGCTTTGAGAAGATACACCTGGACCTCATTGGACCCATAAATCCAACTTCAAAACAGGGGTTCTGGTACATTCTCAATCTTGTTGACTCACACTCAAGATACACCTCTTGCTTTCCTTTAAAATCTAAGAGCCACACAGCCAATACACTTATCTTCATCATTGAAAACCAGCATAAAAAGACTGGTCTCTATCCTGCCAAGGTATGTTCAGATGGAGAAGGTGAGTTTTTGAATGAAAAACTGCAAAAATACTATCAATCTCAACACATCAATCAGGTCATCAGCAAGCCCTATCATTCCAAAAAACAACGGACAGGTGGAATGTTCAAATAGAACAATCATTGACTCCGCCAGAGCCATCATCTCCAATGCAAATCTTCCAAAATCCTGCTGGCATGAAGGCATCAGAGGAGCTTGTCTCATTCTCAATCAGATTCCAAAACAGAAAGGTGACAAATCTCCTTGTGAAAAGATGCATTCAAAGGAACTAACCAAGGCTTACATCAAGCAAATTGGTACTCTGGTCACTTACTGACTCAACAACACGTAAATAAAGTCAAAATTAGACAAAAAAGGCGCCTCAGGCATCTTGATAGGTTTTAATCCAGCCTTACTCTCCTACAAAGTCATGAATGTCACCGGCAAAATTCTCAATACAAAGCACGTTATCTTCAATCCACACACTTCAGTCAAAATCCCACTCAACAATGACACCAAAACCACTAATCAAGTCAAGGACGTAGGAGCAGTCTCTCCTGCGCAGCCACTAGTTACCCCATCCACAGGCAAATCCCCTCTGGACAAAGCCAAACCATTGGAAAGTGTCAAAGTAGAATCCAACTCTGACTGCAATAGCGACTCAGTGTTCAAACACAAAATCAGACATAGCCTACAGAATTGCAACGCTCTTTCAAAGCCTAAACGCTATGGTTTCTTAGCAGAGATATTACCAACATCTCTCAAGGAAGCAATGAAAATACCTTAATGGAAAGAGTTGTTGACAAGGGAATTTGACACAATAGAAGACCAAGGATTATGGGAAGAGTTCAACAAGAGTGCTTTCACCAATCCCCTCAATACAGTGCTGGAATTCAAAATAAAAAAAAATGCGCACGGAGAGGCACCAACGTTCAAGACTTGTTTGTGCATACAAGGATTCAATCAAAGATATGGCCTTGACTATCTCAAGACATACGCTCCCACCAGAAAGGTTGCCTCACTCAGAGGATTTCTTACTCTTGCTGTTGACAAAAACCTAGAGATTCTTCAGCTCAATGTAAAGGGAGATTTTCTTCATTCAGAATTCAACAAGAAAGTATTAATCAAAACTCCATATGTGTGCAATCAAAAATCAAAATTCATCAGACTAAAAAAATATCTGTACCAACTCAAACAGGCCCTGCAAAACTGGTATCAAATGTTGAGCAAGTGGATTAAGACTAAAGTTTTCAAACAGTCTGACTGTGAACCCTGTCTCTATATTTACAACAACCAGGTCTCAGTAGTCTTCTTTCATGTTGACGACTTAGTTGTGACTGGAGATGTTGGCAAGTTCAAGGAGGCCTTTCTTGGTAGGTTCAAAAATTCCTCTGCTCATCCTCCCAACACACTTTTAGGCATGAAAGTAGTTCAAATTGATGGTCTCATCCATTTGTCTCTGCCACTCCATATTGAAAAAGGACTCAAAGATTTAGGGTTGACCAACTCAAAGCCAGTGTCAACTCCGCTACCTCCAAACCTACACCTTGTAATGGCCAATGAAAAAGACCAAAACAAGTTCCTTGCATTAAAAATCAACTATAGGTTGCCGATTGGTAGACTGAACTTCATTGCTGGAATAGAAAGGCCTGATATTAGCTTTGCCATTTCAAGCCTGGCTAGACATTGCAAAAAACCAGGAGCCAGCCATTGGCAAGAAGTTTGACACATCTGTAAATATCTTGCTGCTACCAAAGACCTAGCCCTTGCTATCAGCCCTCGCTCAATCTCCAACCAACTGGTTTGCTTCAGTGAAGCAACTTGGGCAGATGATCCTGAATCCCGTGTATCTCAAAGCGGATTCATCTGTTCCTTCAAAGGTAGCCCATTGTATTGGACAAGTAGGAGCCAAAAAAGTATCACTCACTCTTCAACCAAATCTGAATGTGTGGCACTCTCAAGATGCCATTTGGAAGCTTGATGGCTTAAAACACTTGTTGAAGACATATACCAATGCAAATTCAAATCCCCACTGCATCTGATCAACAAAAAAGATCTGGACAATAAAATCAAAAAAATTGGTTTGTCCTCCAAAGCTAAACACATTGATATCAAAACAAAAAGCCTTTGAGATGACTTCAAGCTTGGTCTGATCAACATCAAATTGATCTTTTTCTTGTCTATGACAGCCAATGCGCTTACAAAAGCAGCTTATAAAACATCAAAAAATTGCCTTAGAAACACCTTTAGTTATATACCTCACTGATCTCAAAGTTGTGGGGAAGTGTTAAGATTATGTGCAGCTGTTTGGTTTTGTATTTCTTGAACTGCTATTCATTTCTTTTCTTTTTGTTGTCTCTTTTCTCCACTGCTTCCTTTTCCTTTTACACCATCTACGGAGAGCATGCAAAAGATTGTTGAAGACACTCCAATTCAAGAGGGCTTCAATTCTGAAGAACCTCAACCAAAGTACCTGGTGCGCTTCTTACCACTGCAGCTGATTGCACTAATCTTTCATCACCAACTTCAATCCATTCAACAAACAATCAAATGCAAAATCAAATTTTTAATTACCTAGTCAGCCATAAACCAATCAACAACTGGCAGACAGATTGAACATTGTAAGACATCTGGACCTGACTCAACTTCTCAATGAGTCAAGTAGTTCACTGACCCCTACACACAGTTTGCTTCAAGGCGCCTCATCCAATCTGATCAGTCAAACCACTGGCTTTGTCTCTTTCATAACTGGCCATCTTCATGCAACTCTCATCAATCGACATTACCACAAGTTTTTGACCTTTTTGTTGCCAGTTACTATCCCATTGGTTTAGTCACATTGCTTCTCCTTCACTCAGTGTCTTTCAAACTCAATTCTTTTTTTTCTTTTTGAAATAAACTTTAGTCTGGTCTTGGTTACCAACCCAATTTTACTCAAGAAAATCATGGGTCCCAATCAAATCTTATCTTATCATGAAAAATCACATGGATATGGTGGACAAAGTTTGGATTCAGTTTTTCCAATATTTCTCGCTAGGAGTGCAGGAAAGGATTAGGGATTAATTGGTCAAGTCTGGATCAATGATTACCACCAGGGATAATTGATTCAAGCTCCCTGTTTTCCTTGTCATCAGGAATGCTGTGGATAAATTCATGAAAGGTAAAACTGCTTTAAATTTTGAAAAACCTAGAACCACTGAACCAGTCCATTCTCCTTATTTCAAAGAATCAAACAAAATTACAAATAAGATGCAGGAAATTTGCAGGCAAAAAAAAATCCTCAGTCCAACCGGGAAACTGCTACTATAGACAAGATCACCAAGCTACTCCAAGCTTTTGAGAACAAAATTTATCAAAAGATTTCTTCTCTTGCTACTCCCAAACCTTCTAACTCTGTTCCTAAATCCACTCTGGTCTGCTTCTAATTTCATAGGGAAGGTCATGGAACTGGTTGACGTCCTGAGCTTCAGAAGGATAAAGAGGAAAAATTGGTGGAACAGAAGGGGCAAAATTTCTTTCTTCCTAATGGTACTATGATACCTTTTGATTCATCTTGACCTATTTTTCATGTGGTGGCATCTTTTCAGCCACCCGCCCCTAAGAAGGAATCTTTGGCTTTTGGGGATTTTTGATCTTCTGTGGCACTCTTCAACATTGGTATCCTCTAGCCCTCTCCTCCTCTAGCTTTGCAGGGGCTTACCAATCTGAGACAGCTAGGAAACGTCATGAGGTGCCCAAACCTCATAAAGCTCCTTCCTTGCCTTCCTCAATTCTTTGAAAACCGGTTAATCATCAATCTTCACCTGAGCCTCCTTCCTCTGACATGGAAGACATGGAGGTGGAAAAGGAACCACTCATGGAAAGTTTTCAAGACCACTCTGATCCTACTTTTTCATCACCAAATTGCCTCAACCTTCTGATCCTGTCTTAGTCCCTGCTTCACCTGAACTTCCTCCCTCCACCCAGCCCAAAGTTTGGCTTGAGAGGGGAATTTCAAAAGAACACCTTAACGCTTTGGAAGGGGTATTGAAGAAAATTTCTGATCTCAAAATTCCTGATCTATCTGTAGATGAACTGCTGTCAATTTCTCCATCTGTTACTGAAGGAATGAAGAAATGGGTCTCTAATTGTTGTGTGGAGATTGGTCCTGAAAAACTAAAGGTTTCCCCCGGGACTTTTATGGAGGACTCTGGTGGAACAGATCACTCCTCAGATCCCAAACTTTACTCCTTCCCTCTTGGTTTTCTTCCTTTTTATCTTGTGGATTAAGTTAAAATGCTTTCTCTCCTTTTCAATTCTGGTTCTCAGCTCAACTTAATTTTGGATGATATGGCCTGAAAACTCAAGCTTAGTCCTAGGGTCAGCTCCAATTCTGTTTTTTATGGCATAGGGAATCAATCTTGTGAATTGGTTGGTATTGCTGAAGATGTCCCAGTTCAAATTGGTTGAAACATTGTTGGAACTTGTCACTTTTGGATCACTTTTTTGGAAGGTCCTATGATCTTGGGTTGACCATTCTTCATGGATTTTGGTGCTACCCTGATGTTTTCTGATCAAGTTGGTGAGATAATTCTCCTCCCTGATGCTGATGGTAGAAAAATTGAAGTTCCTCTCTGCTCCTTGGATTCCAGTAATTGGGAAAGAGATTTCCCTGGTCATCCTCCTAAATCAGTTTTAAAGGGAAAGCAGAAGGATAATGCCAAATCCTCTCATTTTTTATCAGAGTAGTTGATCCTACTGATAGTTGTAGTTCTTCTCAGCCTCAAACTTAAAATCAAGGATAAACTCTCATCCCTGAGGCTTATTTTTATTTTTTCTCAAAATTTTTGTCTGATCTGGAAAGCATTAAAAATTAAAAACATGTCAAAATAGAAAATTCCCAAAATATTTCTTCTCTCTCTGGATATTTTATGTCTTCTTTTCCTTGTACTCTTAAGTCTCATAAATATTCTCTCATTTCTGGTTTGAATCTCCTCAATGGGTATAAACTAGATCCTGATCTCAATTCTATTCTTGGTGGCTTTGGTATGAAGGAATATGGGCTTCAGTGGAGGCAATTTGGGGTAAAGGTAAGTACTCCTAATTGTGCACCGCCAGGGCATCCTAATACCATTGTTTTTGAAACCCTACCTTGTGCCACACATGTGAGCAAAGTGTTACCTCCTGGTTCTCCTTTTGGGGAAAAGGCACCCTTTGAGAACATTGCCAAACATTGGATGTTGTGGTGTTGTTATATAGCCTTGTATTGGGAACTGTGTTGTGGACTGCGCGCTCAGAATTTGGGGTGCGCACAGTCTCAGAAGTGGCTTCTGTGGGCTTAGAAGTAGGCGCTGTGGGGCTCAGAAGACTAGGTGCGGGTTGGGCTTAATCAGATGTGGCGGGCCCGCAACCCACTTGAATGTTACAGACCTTGCAATGGAGCCCGCCCAACCAAGTTTGCGGGATGGCTAGTTTGTGGAGGTAAGAGCAGGGCAATTGCAGAGTTTATATGGGTGGAGCGGATGCGCTCAAGGGCAGATTTGCTGGAGTCAAATCTGCTCTTATGCAGAATTCCAACCAAGGATAAGTCTTGGTACTGAAAGCCTGAACAGCATTTTCAAACAACACATCAGGTCTTTACAGCTAAAACCAAGCAAACCCTAGTTGAGTGGACAGGCAAAATGGCCCATCCAGCAATGGCGCACTAAGATTAGTGGTTAAAGCATCACTCCTGAATGTTGAGGTCATGGTTTCAAATCCCATAGTGCACAACTACATTTTGGATTCTAACATGGTAGCAAGAGGTTTTAGCCAAACGGCGCACCCTAACAGGTGGAAAAAGACAAGATGACCAGAACCAACTTGAGTTGTGAATAGCTGTATGCACCCTGCACAGAGCAAGGGGGAGTGTTGGAGTCAAATCTGCTCTTATTCAGAATGCCACCTGAGGATTCTAATTCTTGGTACTTGTTCAAATGAATTACTGCAATCTGTTACAATCTCACCCGCTCCTTCTCATAAGTCCCGGTGTGGTGCTCTTTTATAGATGCAAGTCAGGAAAGGGCTGCGGGCGGCGCGCTCAGCAATAGCGGCGGGCTCAGCAGTTGTGGCACGCTCAGCAATGGGTAGGGCCTTGCCGCAGCTAGCCGCGCTGCAGGCTCAGCAGCAGTCAGGTTGGGCTCAGCACCTGGAGATGGGAGACGGACGGATTGCACAGATCACGGACCGGACGGATTGCGCGGATTGGAAGGCTTGTTTGGATTGGAAAGCTTGCGTGGATTGGAAGGCTTCCGCAGATTGGATGGATTGCACGGATTGGAAGGCTTGCGTGGATTGGAAGGCTTGCACGGATCAAGCGGATTGCGCATCACAAGAGGCGCGGATTGGATCATGCGGGTATGCCCCGGATACCTGGAACGGGTTGTTGGGTGGACGCATCATGAGAAGGACAAACCAGCGGGCAACACAGATGGGGCATGGGGCAGGGGGAGGTGGAGCATGGGTTACGGGACGGGGGACGGAGGGATAGGGTTGGGCTAGGGTTCTGTGGCTTAGGGGTTGTATTACATCATTCTTGCTTACTTGCGGTTTTACTTAGGTTAGGGTTGAGGGGGAGGCCTTAAATACTTTACTCTCAACTCCGGGTTGTAAGGGGGGAGGGATTATCACTTTAATACGTGTGTCGGATTGGATTGGAAAGGGAAGGAATTCATCTTATTATCACTCTATCACACACACACACTCTCTCTTGACTGGCTGCATCCAATCTCCTTACAGACGCTTCAATCAATAACTTCCGGACTTGAGGACAACTTAAGGGGTGTAGCACTCCTTTGGTTTCCACATCTGGGGGTCTGGCCGGGAACAATCTTTTGTCAAAGTCTCTTGAAGGTACTAATGGATGCTACCAACAGCTGCTTCTCTTCCTTCCTCCTCCCACGGCCTCCGGGCTACCCCATGGATTTACCCGCATATTTGAATCAAAATTGCGGAAGTGGAGCAATTCATCTCAAGGTATGAAATGATTGCAGACTCTGAAGGCGCTTCGGATTTTGAGAAGGCGCGCCATGTTGTCCTGTTCATCGAGGACGCGGAAGCGCGTCGGGACGTAGAGGAGATGGGAGGCTACCTGAAACTGGATTGGCCAGCACTGAAGGAGGACATGCTGGCAAGATGGGGGAGGCGCGGCTCCCGCTGTTGGAAGCATGACCTCAATCTGTCTGCAGAATTGAATTACAGACCAGGGGTGCGCGGCAAAGGCTGGCTACAAGTGGGAGTGGACTATGCGGAACTGGAGTACTACAGGGCAAAGTATGTTCTGGCCCCACCACCGGCAACCATCTCTTGGGCTAGCAAACTGGTGGAGGTGGCAAGGGGCCTTGAGGCATATCTGGAGAGTATTCAGTCTCCCAGCGCGTCTGCGCCCCGCGTGTGTGCAAATGGGGAGGACAACAACCGTTGGCGGACGGGACAGAGGGACCGGACAGCGGATTTGAGCGCAGAATTGGTTTCCCCAGTGGGGGCTAAGTACGTGTTGGGGAAGCGGGACTGGACAGAACCGGTGCGGCCTACTGACAGGAAGCAGGCAAGGACAACAGAACGGGAAATGGATGCTCTGTGCGGTTTGGGAATCAGCAAGCGGCGGAAGGATCTCACAAAAGGGGTAGACATGGCAACGGAAGAGACGGGCCAAGCGTTGGAGGATTGCGACCAGAGCCGGACCCCTTTGATGGTGGGGAGAATGAGGATGGGGCAGAAGGATGTGGCAGCAATGGAAAGGACGGGCGCAGAATGGAAGGACGGGGGGCCGGAGTGCGGGACGGATGGTCCCAGAACGGGCGCGCAGCCATCATGGATAGCAAGAGCCTTGGGATTGGTGCAGCGGACGCTTGCGGCAGGGCTTCAGGGGTGGAACGGGGAGGGATTGGATGCCAACGGCACGACTGGGGAAAAGGACGACAGATTGGTGGGGACGCTGGCAATGGAAGGTGCGTTGGGACGGAAGGTTGAGGAATTGGCTGGCAAACAAGGCCCCTGCGGGATTGGTTGAGGCAACGCGCCGCAGATCTGGTGATGAGTATAGGGGGCGCAGTTGGCTGAGAACAGCGGCAAAGTTGGGGGGGGAAGCTAGCGCAGGGTGGAAGGTCAGAGTTGGGACGCAGGACGCAGGCTCAAAAAAAAAAAACTTTTTTTTCTCTTGTTCCTTCTTATCCATTCATTCTTCCTTTTCCTTTTTTTTCTCTTCCTGTCTCTCTCAAGGATTGCGTACGCACGCTGGCGCGTTGAGGTCTCCCCATGTACTCTTGCGGATACTCTCACTGGCGCGTATTTCTCACTTTCAGACTCTCACTGGCGCGGATTTCTCACCTTCACTGATTTCTCTTGCTCACGCGGATCTTCTCTCTCCAAGGCCCGGATCTTGCGCGCGGTTCTTATTCTCTCTAAGGGACTCACAAGCCCAAAGGATACTTAATTGTGCGCAACGTGTGTCTTTTTGTGTATAGGCGATGAATACAAAGGAGAAAGGATAGGAGAAGGAAAGGAAGGGAGGGGGGGCGATCCGTCTAAGTTGGTCCAGATCTCATCATCTTCACCACGTCCAAGCAAGCCGCGGCGACCAAGTTGCGGAATGAGGCCAGAGGTTCGCGCCAGGAGTCGGCGTTGTGACTATGTGGCGCGGCTAGGAACCTCTGGAGGAGTCCATCCGCCTTGTTTTCCATTGCCTCAAACCTTGCAAGTGGGACGGCTGGAACAATTGGAATGAAGTCCGGGATCTCGGGAGTATGGGCCGGGGGAGTGGGGTCCGGGCCTGGAGCGGCGTTGGGGACAGGAGCCCGTTCGGGCGATGAAGAGACCACAACAGGGGACACTTGACGGGCGGGCTTGGGTGAGGATTGCGGAGCTGGGGATGGTGACAGCGGTTGTGGGGCAGGACGCGGAGCCGGGGCTAGTTGCGGAGGAGGCGGAGGAGGGGCAGCCGGACAAGTGAAGATTTGTGGGTCCATTGCGGGCTGGTTGAGACAGACCCGGGCTGCCCAGGTTCAAACCGCGTTCTGATACGCCACAAAGTTTGGGAAGTCCGCGCGTCTTGGAGGCCCAGCATGACGGTATGGTGAGCCCAAGTCATGGCTCTTGCGCGAGGATGGGCCAGGAGGGGCGCGGGGTGGGGAGTTGTTGGGGGAGCCGGCTGGGGTCCACTTGTGGCTTGAAATTTCCTCGTTGCGCAAAACCACAAACAAGTCGCAACGGGCCCTCTTGCGCGGTTGGGGTTGGGGTTGGGCACGCAGACAAGCACGCGGCATACCGTCACTCAGCTAGCAATGGCGGTGGCCGGCGCGGCAAGGGATGCACGCGCAATGGCCAGGAATGATCTGGCAGACAAGGCCTTTCCAGCTGCAATAGGTGCAGGACGCCATGGGGGAGAGCAAGGGAGAAGGGGGGTAGTGTACTCGCTGGGGAGGAGTGGGGTAGTCGCAACAAGTGGGGGAGGGGGTGCAACTACGGAAGGTGAGATGGTGGGAGATCTCTGGGGACAGAACTCAAGTTGGGGGGGATGTGATGCTCTTTTATAGACGCGAGTCGGGAAAGGGCTGTGGGCGGCGCGCTCAGCAATGGGTAGGGCCTTGCCGCAGCTAGCCGCGCTGCGGGCTCAGCAGCAGTCAGGTAGGCTCAGCAGCTGTCGGGTCAGGCTCAGCACCTGGAGACGGGAGAAGGACGGATTGCGCGGATTGTGGACCGGACAGATTGCGCAGATCAGAAGGCTTGCGCGGATCGGAAAGCTTGCACGGATCGGAAGGCTTTCAGAGATTGGACGGATTGCGCG
Source organism: Puccinia polysora (assembly GCA_025617555.3). Lineage (NCBI taxonomy): Eukaryota > Fungi > Basidiomycota > Pucciniomycetes > Pucciniales > Pucciniaceae > Puccinia > Puccinia polysora. Next base: position 56,284,983 of record CM062617.1, on the reverse strand, counting down.
GATCGGAAGGCGCGCGCAGATTTGACGGCTTGGGCGGATCAAGCGGATTGCACATTGCAAGACACGCGGATTGGATTACGCAGGTACGCCCCGGATACCTGGAACGGGTTGTTGGGCGGATGCATCATGAGAAGGATGAACCAGCGGGCAACACGGACGGGGCATGGGGCAGGGGGAGGTGGAGCATGAGTTACGGGATGGGGGATGGAGGGATAGGGTTGGTCTAGGGTTCTGTGGCTTAGGGGTTGTATTCCATCATTCTTGCTTGCTTGCGGTTGTACTTAGGTTAGGGTTGAGGGGGAGGACTTAAATACTTTACTCTCAACTCCGGGTTGTAAGGGGGGAGGGATTATCACTTTAATACGTGTGTCGGATTGGATTGGAAAGGAAGGAATTCATCTTATTATCACTCTATCACACACACACTCTCTCTCTTGACTGGCTGCATCCAACCTCCTTACAGACGCTTCAATCAATAACTTCCGGACTTGAGGACAACTTAAGGGGTGTAGCACTCCTTTGGTTTCCACACCTGCCTCTCCTCCCCATCAAGTCCCTGTCATGGAAATGTAACAACCTGACACAAATTCCTCTTCTACAGGCCTTCCATCCAGTTGTTACAATTCCATCTTCCTCTTCAACTTCCCTTCCATTGGCCGCTCCTACTCTATCACCTTGCCTACCACCCCACCCTCAATCCTCACTCAGCTTCATCCTTCCGCTTCTCCCTCCTTTCTTATCTTTTTATTCTCTCTTCTTTCATTTCTCTTTTATTCTTTTCCTAATCAAATCAAATCTCTATGTCAACTGGTCAACTTCAACACCTCAAGATCAACCTACTCCAGCTCCTACATGGCTAAGTCTCAAGAAAAGAATCTTAGGTTCTTCTTCTCATATTTGGTGAGAAAAGACTTGTTTTCCTATTCTTCTGTCCTCATTCCATCCCTTCTTCTAACTTGCCAGAATTTAGTCTTCAATCCTATCCTCCTGAATAGCTTTGATAGTCTTGCTTGATCCTACCACAGTACTTGATCTATGGTATGTTCCTTTGTAAGCACCTTGCTGCCATGTGTCTGCTTGTCTCTCTAATTCTTGTTGGATACAGTCTGGTTCTATTTTCAACATTTCTTTTGAAATAAAAGTCTTTAGTTTTCTCACAATTAAAAGTTAAATCAAGAACAACTGCAAACTTCTATCCCTTAACCAGACGCAAGCATGGACCTTGTCAATCCCACCATTCTGAAATCCACAATTGAAGCTATTCCTTTACTCACCAAGGAAAACTTTACTATATGGCAAACTTGTATGCTTGCCTTACTCAACCTGGCAAAACTCAAGGAGGCTATGGCCTCAAATGAGCCACTTCTTCCCAATGATAATACCATCCTGATGTCAATCATCATCTCTAAATTTTCTCACGCTGTTCATTCAAATATCATTACCTCTGGAAACAAAGAAGATGCTAAGGCCATTTGGCAGTCATTGCTTAAGCATTTTGTCTCAGCCAAACCTGCAAACTGCGCTTGCGTCTACAAAAGCTTCACCTCCATAACTTTTGACAAAGCTAACATTCAGCTATTCATTACAGAGATCAAAAGTGGCTTGACTTGTCTTCATGAAATTGGCATTCACCTGCCAACGGACATCTTAGCCTACATGGTTCTTGACAAGCTTCCTTCCACTCCTGAAACAAAAAGCATACATCAATCAATCATCCACTTGCCGGTTGAAACTGAGATCACTCCCGACACGGTTCTTGATGACCTTTGGATCCATCTCAACTATCAAAAAATGTCAGGTTCTCTTGCTTCCAAAAGCACCTCCCTATCACTTTTCACAGACTCATCCCAGAAGTGCAAACCCAATAAACACAACAATCTTGCCAACCATCCCAAGCATTGCTGCTGGATGCTGTATACTCATCTACGGCCCAAGACCCAGGCACCCTCTGGCAGAGATCAAGTTAGCTAAATGTCCAACTCTCAGGATCCCAACTCCTTACTCTTTGTTCTCAATGAAGGCTCTTCCAACCGCATTATTTCTAATCTGGAATTCTTTGATTTTATAGACTAAAAACACCAAGGGACAATAAAAACCAGCAGCAGACCCAGTGCACTGGCAATAAAAGGGATAGGCAGAGTTACACTACAGGCTGGTTCTGAGACCATTTTTCTCAATAATGTGCTATACGTGCCATCTATCACTTCCAACCTTCTGTTGCTACACAATCACTTATTAAATAAATACCAGGTTCTGTTCCTGCCTGACAAAGTTCTTGTCAAAAGGGACTCTATTGATATTTGCAACAAATTCTACGTCAACCACATAACTTACCTTAAACTGGAAACAGTGATCCCTATCTCCTTGTTCCTGAAATGCTCCAAGCTTCTTCAAAAGTGCTCGGGGCATGTTAGCTATCATTGTATCCAACATAAGATCAACATACCAATAAAGATAGAATCCCCCTGCAAATCCTTCTCCATAGCAAAAATCACCAGAGCCTCCTTCAAGGACAGGAACTCCCAAGCTAGCAGAATCTTTGAGTAGCTTCATCTTGACACAGTTGGACCCCTTCCCACATCATCTGCTGGCCACAGGTACTTTCTAACTGTTGTTGAATCTCACTCTTGGTTCTGCTCTGCCCTTCCAATGAAAGGAAAAGATGAAATAGCTGAATGTCTGATCTGCTGCATTGAGATGGAAGCAAAAAGAATAGGGTATTATCCCTGTGTTCTTCACTCAGATTGAGGAACTGAATTTGTGAATGGAAAAATTGCCAACTTCTGTCAAACCGACCACATAAAGCATTGCCTAGAAAACCCCTACACTCCCCAAAAAAAGTTGTTGCTGAAAGATTTAACTGTACTATCCTAGACTCACTTTGAACAATTATTCTAGACTCCGGATTTCTGTCCTTGCTGTGGCACAAACTGATACCTTCTTCCACCTTGACCCTAAACCAAATTCCAACTGTTAAATTCAAGAAATCACCATACTAATTATTCAAGGATTGCTCTCTTCCTTTATCCTATTTCCATCATATCGGGAATCCTGTTTTGTTCCTCTCACAACCTAAATCTACTCAAGGAAAACTAGATCCCCCTGGCTTAAAAGGTAGACTCTTAGGTTACAACCCTGAGCTTCAATCATATTGTGTCCTGACTGAGAATGGAAAAAAATTAGACACAAAGAATTTAACCTTTCTGGAATTCTCCAAATCTGAACCCACAGCAACAAAATCCTCCAATGATTTTTTTGTGGCAGTCAAAAAATACCCCCTGTCCACCTCTAGCTGTGAGCTTGAGTCTGAATCCATGTACGAGTCCCCGGAGGCCAGCTCCATTCAAGCCTCTGATTCCAATGATACTGAGTTTAGTCCTAAACCTGATCCAATGGATAACTCCAATCCTCTTGACGCTCCCAACATCCCGGGCAGAGTCCTGTGCACCCAGACTCCCAACATCCAACCAGAAAAGTACAGCTATTACACTCCCTCAGATACAACCAACAAAATCACTCAGGCAAAGCTAACCAAACTGAAGAATATTGAGGATCACAATGTGTGGGAAGATTTATATGGCACTCCCAATCACTATCTTAATACCACCTGGGCCATTTGGGATAAACCAGCCTCCCTATAAGCTCCCACAAATACCAAAGCAAGACTGTGCATCCAAGGTTTTCTTCAAACTCCCGGAGTTGAATTTAACAACACCTTTGCCCCACGGGAAATTTCTCCTCACTTCTTCTCCTACTTATCTTTTCTCTTGATAAAAAACTAACAATTAGGCAATTTGATGTTTAAAGTGCATTCCTCTATGCACCTCTTTCAGAAAAAATATACATCAAAAATCCCAAAGAATCCCACCGCTCTGCCCCTTTTCTGCAATTAACTTGATCACTCTACGGTCTGCGTCAATCCCCACTCAATTGGCATGAAACACTCATTGAATGGCTGACATCCATAGGTTACCAAAAATCTGAATCAAATGCCTGCTTCTTCATCAATCACTCAACCCACTCTTACCTTTTCTTTCACGTCAATGATCTGGTTGTGGCCAGTGACGTCAAAAATTTCCAGTATCTCTTCCTATCCCGCTTCCCTGACTCCTCAGCGCATCCTCCTGACTTCTTGTTAGGAATGGATATCCAAGTGAACAACTCCAGCTGCGCGCTCATCCAGACTAGGTTGATAAAAAAAGGGCTTGAACTATTAAAACTAGAAAAATGCAAACCTTTTCTCACTCCTCTTACTCCAAATATCCAACTTACCCCTGCAAATGATCAAGAGGCCTGCGCCTTTGTCAATCTAAACATCAACTATAAAACATTCACTGGGATGCTTAACTACATTTCCTGTAGGACTTGCCCTTATCTGGCCCCTGCTGTTTTGATCCTTTCTTGCTTCAACTACCGCCCTGGATTATCCCACTGAAAGGAAGTTATCCACTGCTGGAAATACCTCAAAAGCGCAATTCACCTTTCCCTGACCTTGCGCCCCATGGCTGAAAAATCTAATCACCTAAAATTCTATTCTTACAAAACATGGGGAAGCAAACTTCATGACAGAACCTCAAAAAGCGGATCCATCTGCTTCTATAAGTCGTGTTGCTTACTCTGGAGCAGTAAGAAGCAGAAACTCATCTCAATGTCTTCTACCAAATCTGAAATGAACGCACTAACTGACTTCATTCAAGAAAGTCAGTGGCTCTGCCACCTAATCAAAGAGCTCTGGGGCTTGTATCCTGATCCTTCTTTATTTCACATTGACAACAAAGGCTTTCTTGACAAGGTACTGAATTTTGGGTCAAGCGCCAAGACCAAGCACTTAGACATCAAGATAAAATACATTTGCGAGCAAGTCAAACTGAAGGCCATTTGTGTCAAACTCATAAACTTTTCAGCAATGATTGCCAATTCACTCTCAAAAGCCTGCAACTACCAATCCTTGTTGAACTTACTAAAGCCATGTTTTCTCCTCTGATCTCTGATTCTTTTGCTCACCAAATATCCGGGCATGTTGAAATGAATTACTGAAATCTGTTACAATATCACCTGCTTCTTCTCATAAGTCCCGGCCTCTCCTCCCCATCAAGTCCCTGTCATGGAACTGTCACAACCTGACACAAATTCCTCTTCTACAGGCCTTCCCTCCAGTTGTTACCATTCCATCTTCCTCTTCAACTTCCCTTCCATTGGCCCCTCCTACTCTATCACCTTGCCTACCTCCCCACCCTCAATCCTCACTCAGCTTCACCCTTCTGCTTCTCCCTCCTTTCTAATCTTTTTATTCTCTCTACTTTAATTTCTCTTTTATTCTTTTCCTAATCAAATCAAATATCTACGCCAACTGGTCAACTTCAACACCTCAAGATCAACCTACTCAACCACTAAAGCTAAATTGCAATCAAATAATAGTAAATAAACAAGTTGGACTCCCCAAAGAGCTCCACACTTGAACTATTTCTCTAAATATTACCTCCAAGCACTCTTTCTGGTTCCTACACTTCTGAAGTAACAGAAGAAAAGAATCTAATTATAATTTGCCATAAAAATATACTCTGATACTCCAATATTTTTTGATAATGTCCAATTGATTAACTCCCATGACAATCAACTCCCCCCTATACAAAAAAAGAAAAGCTTCCTTATATATACAACAAAATAATTCAAGCCACAAATGAAAGACCCCTCTTGTCTCTGTGCATTCCGCACTGACCTGCCTTATCTACTCCAAAAAAGGAACCTGAACTACTAATGAAAGACACTTTTCCCACCGCCTCCATGCATTTTAACTGATCCTCCTCACCAATAGTCCGATCCTTACCCAATCCAATGATTTGCAGTAGACTTGATGATCCTGTTGCCAATTACCCCAAACAGTTGAGTCGTGCCAATGCATAAATAACAACAGATCCCCATAAATCTTCCGTAGCGGATCACTCCTAATCCTGCATGCGGCATAACTATGGATCCCCAACAACCTGCATGCCTACTCCTCAACTTGAGCATTCATTGCCCCACAGCGCTCCACAATCTCAGTGCATATCCCATAATTGGCCTAATCCATACTACTTATCTTTGGTCACTTTCTTCTGCATTAGTAAACCCACGGCCGTGGAGGGAAAGTTATGTTCAACCATGCAATGTCCCCAAAAGGCAAAATTCTGGCCCATTCTTGTCATTGTGCCCGCAAAAGCATGCGCTGCACCAATGCCAAGCCCTCAGCTAATGTACTCTGGAATAGAGAGTCCGCAAATGTGCTTCTCTGTAATGTACTCTGGAATAGACAGTCCGCCAACACGCTTCTCTGTGCCTATTGTATTGCGGACTTCCACCCACAACTGAGCCACTCCAAGTTGAATGTCCAGTGGTGAGCCTACTAGCCTCCGTGTCTATAAATAACCACCACATCCCCCACAACTTGAATTCTGTCCCCAGGACTCTTGCTCTCCACAACACCTGAACGTCTGCCAAAACCTTCAACCCCCAACTTTTAAACACCCTTTTGAACTCCAAAAGAACAAAAATACCCCCACCATGGAAACCTGAAAGTACTGCACAAAAATGCGGAGGCAGGAACCCAAACTGCCAAGTTCCCAGCTTGCAACGCCTGCTGTCTAGGCCACGGTAGGTGCTTGTTTGTTGCTCTGACCCCTGGATCCTTGTGGAATCTCCCTCTGCCCTGTCCTTGCTCTACCTCTGGTCCCCGCTGCAGACCAATGGCCAACTTTTTTGTTGAAAATGAAAAGTCAATCAAGACCAAAGACTGGTCTCCGGAGCTGGACTGCACTGCCTCTTTGTTGCCTGTTGCAGAGGCCATGGACCACCTATCCCCCCTCCTCAATGCGCAGACTTCCTTACTGCCACCGCCTGGGGACAAGGCCACAACCTGAACATTGGACTTGGACAAGTAACCTGCGGGCCTGACACAGCCCCCATCTTTTTCCAAGTAGCTACACCTCCAATACCCCCGCCAAAAGGGCCCAATGTCCCACTATTCCATCCACCATCACCCACTCTGACCACAATACCTCCTGCAGAGGTTGAGTCCCCATGGTTGGTCATTGCAATTAGCTCCAATTTTCTGCCTGTACCCCGTGAGTTTTTTTTTTACTGACCCCTCCACATCTTCACACAGCTCCCGCACCTCACATTGAGTCACTCTTGCCTCCATTGCCGGTCCAAAGATCTCTGCGTTGCTTGTTGCCAATCCAGACCCTGTTTCCTTGGATCTTCTCACAGACCCCCAACTCCCGCCCTTCTAGGTCAACCCATTTGAGCCTGGTCTCTCTGTACCACATGGCCATCCAAAGCAACAACAAAGAAGGCGGATGAGGAATTGAGGAATCAAAAATCAACTGGTACCTCCGCAAATGGGATGAGCGAATTCTGGCCATCCTCCAATGTTCAGTTGGAATCCCAGCCGCGGAGTGTTGTGAGCTCCTCCTCAAGCATCATTTTGCTGGTGGTGAGCTCTGCCTCGCCATCTTCCTTCCTTAGATTATTGCCACGCCCCCTAAATCTTGTATATAACTCTTGAAATAAATACTATGCCTGGCCGGCCCCAGAAAGGAATCCTCTTGATTCCCTGCACCATCCTATAAAATGAGACACATAAACAAAAGAAACTCCGCAACCCCTAGTGAGAAACCCTGCATATCTAAGAATGAGACAAATAAAACTGAGACACCTGAGACAAAGAATAACTACAAAGAGACTCCAAACTCTTCAAATACATATCACCTAAGGGACCTGGACCACCCCATACAAAGGCCTCCAAGACTAGACCTTCAACGCTTCTCTGGTGATCTGAGCTTCCCCGTCCCCTCACAACTTGAATTTTGACCCCAACATTCATTTCTCCAAGGAATCCTCCTCCGCAGCTGGCTCACATATGTTGGCCATCTCTTGATTTTCATCCCCAGAACCCACGGTTTCATCAAAGTCTGTAGTGCCCCGCACATTGAACTTCTTTACGTGAGCCGCCGCAGCCTTCTGCTTGAGTGGAGTGCCATCCAATTCCTCCAACTGGTAACTACCACCCGGATTCTGACTAACAAATGTTCCAGCAATCTGCAAAAAGCTTACCCCAATGCTTCTCCAAGCTCCAATTATAAAGCAGAACCAGGTCCTCTTTCCGCAAAGGGTCCCACAAGAGATTGGAATAAAGATTTTCCCGGTACCAAACTGACTTAGCCCAACTGTCCCAAAGCCTCTCTGCAGCCTTTGCTACCATTTCCTTCCACCGCAAAAGTTGCTCTTCCCCTGCCACAACTAGATCCTTGGTGGTCTTAACCTTCTACCAGTCAATAGCAAGGTAAGTCAAGGTTTTGATATCCACCAGAAGCACTGGCTGCCGCCCATACAAAAGCTTTTAAGTCAAATAACCTGTTCCCAGCTTGACCAAAATCTGATCTGCAAACAGCACAACTGGAAAGGTTTCCTGCCACTTCTTCCCATTAATTACGCAGATCTTGACCATTGCCTCTTTGATTGGCTGATGACCCCTTTCAATTTCCCCAGCTCCCTCTGGATTATATTCTGTAACTCACCCAAACTTTGCGCCGCAAGATTCAACCAGCCTCAAAAGATCACCCCAAAACTCCGCTCCGCCATACACTGTGATGAGCCGCAAACACCCAAAACAAGCAAACCAATCCTCCTCTAAAAACTGCCCCACCTTCTCCGCAGAAAGCTTAACCAACAGATGCGCCTCCATCCACCCTGACAAGTCATCACAAGCCACAAGCAGATATGGGAACTTTCCTGCCTTGATAGGGACCACGTCCAGAGAGACCCTCCCAAAAAGGGTGTCCTCACCCTTTGGAATACCAACCTCCCTAGGTAATCTGGTACTCCGCCACTGACAAGCTTTGCAACTCCGCACCCAATCTTGCACCCTTTGCCCCAGACCAGGCCACCAGAAACTGGTATTAACTCTTCTCTGCGTCTCTGCCTCTCTTCAATGGCCTAAGTCATTGTGAAGCCTCCGCATCAAATCCTCCTGATCCTCCCGCCTTGTGACCACAACCAAAGGTATTGGAAGTGCCCACTTCCACAACTGACCGTCCTGGCAAAAGAAAAGTGAAGCCTTCACCCAAACCCATCTAACCTCCGTTTCTGACAAACCTTCAGGAAAAAGGGGCGTCCAAAGATACTCATCCAATGCCTGAAACCTTCCAAACTGTTTCAGGGGAAGTTTCCCAACCTCTGAAGCCGTTTCTGCCACAGTCAGAAGCTTCTTCTCCATGTACAAATCCCCTTCTGCTGTGCGCCGGACCTCTGGATACCAAGACAAAGCATCCAGCATTGTAAATGCCTTCCCTGGAACGTGCCTGACCGTGAAATTGAACAATTGTAAGTATGAAATCCACCATGTCATAGGAGAATTAGGCAAGGTAGGGGAATTAATCATCCTAGCCAGCGCTTCCGCATCCACCAGGAGTTCAAAAGACACCCCCCACAGCACATGCTGTAATCTCCACACAATCCTTGTCACTCCACACAACTCCAACTTGGGCTTCAAGTACCAAGATTCTACCTCCAAAAAGGTTACTGACTCATAGAGTACTGGCCTGTATTTCCCTTCCTCTTCTTGGGTCAGCACACCGCCTGCACCAAACTTTCTCAAGTCCACGCTGTGGTAAACCAAACCTGTCCTATAGCCATCAGACTCATTTTGTCTTATTAATTATTATTCTTATATCAAATTAAAGTCAAGAAAATACTAAATAAATTCCAAACACCACATAAACTATGCTCTAAACTCAAACCAACCTGAAAACCCAAATCAATCACCAGATAAAACCCTTCAACCATATCAACACCTGTCACAAAAAACAACCCAACACCTGGCACAGACTGGATTATGTCACATGGATTAATGGAAAGTTTTAATTGAATATATAATCAAAAGATTATGCTCAAAATAACCACACAACAAAACAACATACCCCATACCAGCAGGACTTCAACCATATCAGTACCAATGTTACACTACAACCAGTACTATGAAAGCAAGTTACACTACCTTTCTGGAACTTTCACCACCAGATAAGCCCTCAAAAGCGTCCTCTCAAGCACCCTGCTACTCATTTTGCCACCATCCCAAACATAAAACACACACACATGCACCAACAGAAGTAGGGGTTCATGCAGCCAAGTATCTCTTAATTCTCACCAACCAGCAATAACAACTCAGTACACATGACTTTTCTGGAACTTTCACCACCAGATAAGCCCTCTGAAGCTTCCTCTAAAGCACTCTGATACTCAGTTTGCCACCATTCCAACCATACAGCACACACACATGCACCAACAGAAGTAGGGGCTCATGCAGCCAAGTATCTCTTAATTCTCACCAACCAGCAATAACAACTCAGTACACATTACTTTTCTGAAACTTTCACCACCAGATAAGCCCTCTGAAGCTTCCTCCCAAGCACTCTGATACTCAGTTTTCCACCATTCCAACCATACAACACACATGCACCAACAGAAGTAGGGGCTCATGCAGCCAAGTATCTCTTAATTCTCACCAACCAGCAATAACAACTCAGTACACATGACTTTTCTGGAACTTTCACCACCAGATAAGAGCTCTGAAGCTTCCTCTCAAGCGCTCTGATACTCAGTTTGCCACCATATCAACCATACAACACCTGCAAGCCACACTCTCAAGTTACCCAAGGGGACATGCGGTAAAACAGATACCTCTTATCTCCACAACTAATTACATTGAAACAGCATGCAGGTAGTTCCTGCAAAATTTATACATGAAAGGGGCTCAGAAGCTTCCTAATAAACACCCAGAACATGACTTTCCACCACCAAACCCTTGCAGGTCACACCATTCAAGCCACCAAAGAGGGCTTGCAGCTGCCAAGCATGTTTCATGCTTTTCCCAACCAGCAAAATTAACTCAAGCTGCAGGCAACTTCTGCATCATTTTTTATACAAGATAAGCACTCAGAAGCTTCCAGATCACATCATTCTTATCTCTTAGCTCATATTTTAGCCTGACTCTCAGAGATTGAACTAAAAAATACAGTTATCTCTCAGCCTGATTTACACATTTTATCACCAGAATGATCTATCTCATGTAACTGTACCCTCCTGTGCTTCAACAGTGCAGATAGAGGCTCAGAACCGCACTCAGGGGAGCCCTGAGCATCCCCTGAGGAAGTATTTTTCTATTTAAGGGGCCTCTTTTGCCCTATCCAAGTTTTATAGCATGGCGTCAGCCCCAGAGCATGGCTTCTGCCCAGTATGAGAATTATGGCATCTGCCTGACCAGTTACTTACCTAGTACCCAGTTATAAGTGAACCAGAATCAAGTGAAAAGGAAATAAAGGATCAGACAAGAAATTATCATTGACCATTTGACCCAAATCCTGGTGTCTTTGAAGAAGGGTTCTTGAGAAAAGGCCTGTTATTCAGCACCTATTTTTTTTAAGAGGGAAAACCCCTTATTTTTGATTAGTAAATTCATGAAAGAGGAAGAGCACAAAAGAAAAACCAACCAAGCTTTTTTTCCGCCCAGCTCCCTGTGGGCAAGCCCATCTTTGGGTCCTCCTACTGGTTAAACAGCTTTTAGTCAACCCTTAAATCCTTTAATAGTAATTGGAAAATTAGTCAGAAAAAGTCGGAAATTCTTGATTATTAATTGGTGTAAGCTTGCCAATAATCCAATCCAACCTGGAATAGTCTTGCAATTCCTGAAAATCTCTATTAATAATTAATCTAGGTCTGATAAGAGACCTATTCTAAGTCTCAAAGAAACCAGCCACTAATTCAAAAATTATTGTGCAGACTTATTATAGTTAAGAAGGGCAGGAAATTTAAAACCACCTTAGCTTACCTCTATCTATTCAAGACTAGTAGTAAACTAAATTCCCCTTCTAGTGACTGCCAGCAAGCTATTTGCTAAATAATCCCATTATCCCTTGGAGTCTCTACAACGCTAGCGGGATCCCTCCTTTTCCGTAGTCAAGGTCTTTCAACAGTATCTGCCTCCCAACAATCTCCTTCAGCACCCAGAACGCGGGATTCCATTCCTCCATCCACATCCACTCCGCCCCCTTCCTAATCAGTTTCTGCAACAGGCTAGCTATCTCCGCAAAACTCTCAATGAAGATCTGTACCCATCCTCAAAGACCTAAAAACTGGGAAACGTGAGTAGCATTTTGAGGAGTAGGCCATTAAACTTTGTTAACTTTGGCCTTAGTAATTTTCCTCCCTTTTGCAGAAACCTTGTGGCCAAGGACTTCAAAGGCTGGAACACACACCGCAAAATTTTTACCAGAAATGGTCAAACCCACTTTGTCAATCCGGAACAGGATTCTTTCCAAAGTCCGCGCATACTCCCAGACAAACGGCCTGATTCCCAAATTTCCCGCAATAGTTTCTCTGCCTTGATTTCTCCATGGCCCCTTGATACCCGCTTCATCAATGAATATCTGCACTGTTTCCGGAACATTATCCTGCAAAATCCATGTCATCTGCGCCTGGTAAACCACTACCAAATTATTTTCCCCCTGCGGAAGCCGCATTAACTGAAGTTTCCCCAACCGTGTTTCAAATGCCATCATTGGAAGGGAATCCAGATGTAGCTCCAGCTGATCAGACCCCCCCATGATGTCTACTAGCCCGTAGCAGACTCTTCCGGTCATATTCTCCACAAATTCCTCCACCTGCAGAGGAAACCCTGTGTCTCTGATTGTGACCAAGTTTAACCTCTGCAGGTTGTGGACAATCTGTAGACTCTTCCCATCCTGCTTTAGTACCACAAAAATGGGACTAGAATAACTAGAACAAGAAGGCTCTTACAGACCCATCCGCAAATGCTCCCGCACCAACTCTGTAAACTGATCCCTAACCGCTACCGGAATAGGAATGGGTTTGATCTTTCAAGGGTTGTTGGGCACCGTAGGTATCCTTTAGGGGTCCGCAATCTCATTCCTGAGTAGCCCCCGCTCTTCCAGACTAAAGGACAGCACCCTCCTCCTCATGAAAATCACTTCTTTGAGTAATCATACTTCCTCCTCCTGCAACCACCCCTCTGGCCCAAATTTGAGTTCCGCCATCTGCTCCTCCATTAAGCCTGTCAGATCCTTCTCCAGGATTGCAGGTGTCAAAGGCAACTCATAAGGTTCCCGTGACCAATGGATAATCCTCATTGGTTTATTGAGGTCCTGCGGCATTGGCTCATTCTGTGGTTTGACCTTCTTAGAAACTGGTTTGTATTTACTACCAAAGACCCACACCTCAACCAAATTTTATCCCTTGGTTGTCCCCTCTATTTGTAATTGTTTACCTGCAACAAAATCCAGGTTGCTCACAATTGTGGCACAAGGGTAGCTGCTTGTGCTGACACCCATCAGAGGCGCATACAAGAAAGGACTCACTTGTGATCCTATTCCCACTCTCCTCCATATTGCCCAAAGCATGTTGGACCCTGCTATGGGGGTTCCTCCTCCCTGCTCCTTATCTGTCAACCATCTGCGCAAGGAAGGAGCCTTCTGCGCATAGGCCACACAGCCAAAATTTAAAAATCCTCCGCCAAGTTTTTGTGGCTGCCTTTGGCAAGAGGGCAGCCCTTCCAATGTTCCCATCCGCCACTTTCAGGTCAACAGATGGTTGTCTTGTATTGTTTCCCCAAGGCGTCTGCAACAGTAAGGAGTTCTTCCCTGGTATTGGGGCGGAAGCCAAGAGATGCCCGGGAGGCAAAAATGAATGGCCTACCAATTATGAACTCTGACCCACTTACTACCAAATACAATAGCCGATCCAATAATTTTTCCACTTCCGTCATTTCTTTCTCCACCACCCCTTCAACCACACATTCAAAACCTCCTAAAGTCCGCAACCCAATGTTTGCCTTGTGTTGGACCAATCCCGCATTGGTTTCTAACTTCAATGGAAGGACGTTTACCATTGCCTGACACCATTCTCCTCCAATCCACATTTCCACATATCCCAAAAGGCACATCATAGCACCGCTACCTCCTAGAACGTCCGCCCCTGCATTGAGAGAAACAACCTTTGCCTCTTCCCTGGGTTTTGGGTTGTCCTCCTTATTCCCCGCAAACTTCTTGAAGACTGCAATCATTTCCTCCTCCATTACTGGTTAGAGTGCCCCTAGTTCCTTCAAAGTTAGGGAAACTGGGTGGTCCTTTCCGCAAATTCTCCTTGCTACTTCTCTGGCCCTCCTGCCGGATCCCCCTGCTTTGACTACGGCTGCCTGCACTGGTGCTTTTGCAGGAGTTGGACCATCAAGTTCCATCCTCCTTTCCTTGGAGCAAATGGCTCTAACCTCTCCCAAAAGTTTTGATGTGGTGCCCAATATGGGACACCTCTGGACCAGTACAGAAAAAGTAAAATTTTTATGAACTTTTCTATAGCCTCCATTTAGATCCTGGAAAAAAAAACTTTTTTTCTGGAATGATTCCAATATCCAGTTCCCAAACTTCCATCTCCCACTCTCCTAGTTGTCTAGGATCATCTCTTGGGTGACTAGCTCCCAGTCCTATGTTCAATTTGCCCTTGCTTTGCGCTGCTATCCACCCTTTTTGGCAAACGTGCAGATGAAGACCGGCTTGGCTTGCGGGCTTCTATTTGGCACCGGCACCCCCAATTGGCTTCCCTTGATCCCCTTATTGGTCATCTCCCCCGCACCTCTCATTGTTCCAGAAATCCTAACCAAGTCTCCTCCTCATCATCATCATCATTGGCCTCCTCCTCCTCCTCCCCCAATCCAATCAATCATCCCAACCATCCTCTCCAGCGAGCCCACAAACTCACCTATGAGTATCTATCAGAGCCCAATGAGAACTTGGTCTTCCCCATCTGCAGGAATCCATTCATTGACCCCGTCATGTGTGAGTCAACAGATCACATGTTTTGTTGAGTATGTCCCATCAAATCCTTGGAGATCTCCCCAAGCTGTCTAATCAATTGACAACCCCTATCACTCTCCATTGTCAGTCCCTCCCCCAAGATCATCTGCAAACTAGTTGAAAAACTACTGGTCTCCTGCCCTCTCAAATCCTCCTCAAGCTTCCAGTTTTTCTGCCAATGCGATCTCCTATCCGCCCATCTGCGCTCTCACAAACTTCATCCCCACCCATCATCTCAATCATCAAACCTCTCACCAGATCAAAAACCTCATCCTCCATCCTCCTCTCCATCCATAGCCCAGGATCTACATCCCTCCAGTTCCCACAACTGGTCTTGCCCTCTTGCACCTCTATCTCCCACCTTGGCCGGTCACCCAACCAACGGACCAAGAATCTTGCCAAGCTTCCTCCATCAATCATCACCCCCCGCTACCACATCCATCTTGGCTGCCTCCAGCATCCATCCAATCATCTGACCCCATTGCTCTCCTCCGGCCGCTTTTGCGCGACCATCCGCAGGCCCGTCAGTCTGTCTGTGCAATCCTTTTCCCGCGGGTCTCCTGCCCAAGCCCATTATTGGAAGGGGCTGGTGTCTCTCCATTCCCGCCGTCCAAGATTTTTTAATTATTTCAATTGTTTTTTTGTTGTTTTTTTTTCCCATCAGTTTCCCTTTTGCTTTTTTCTCATGCCTATTTTTTTTTTCCTTGAAAAAAAAAAAATCAATCATTGTTTTTCCTCTCTATCTGTGTCATCATTTGTAAATAGTCTATAGGGAACCATGGCCCAAAAAAAGAGGGGCTCTCCCCTACCTTTTCTAAATCATCCATGGGAGTGTGTTTATATGTCCCCCCTGTTATCATTGAAATCTGATCCTCATCCTCATCCTGGGTATATCTATGATTTCCCCCTGATCCATTAATCCTGAGTCTTTGCCCCTCTGTGGCCTGATCCTTATCACCAACCAATAGCCTTTCTGGTTGAAGAGAAATCTGTCTGTTGGAATTCTTGAGTGTGTTATAACACTCCTTGATCCC
Organism: Puccinia polysora; assembly: GCA_025617555.3. Classification (NCBI taxonomy): domain Eukaryota; kingdom Fungi; phylum Basidiomycota; class Pucciniomycetes; order Pucciniales; family Pucciniaceae; genus Puccinia; species Puccinia polysora. Next base: position 56,269,049 of record CM062617.1, on the reverse strand, counting down.
TTTCTATGACCATACTGGTCTTGATCCCTCCTTGATCATCTTTCTGGAGCCAATCACAATTGATTGAAGAGGTCTTATTAAGCTTAAGACCTGGAGTGTTATACCTCCCTTATTTTTTTTTTGGAGTTGCATTCTGCCAGCCTACTCTTGAGTTCCTTGAGAAGTGTTGAGGTTATCCTTGCTTCAAATCAGTTACTGTTTGCTTTTAGAGCTTCTTAAACATAGTGCTTTGTCTTGTACAGCCACCCTCAGTTATCTGGTACCCTTCAAGCGCTTGATTGCGGAGAGTTGGGCAGGCTCATTGAGAACCTGGAGGTTGGTTGGGTTTGAGTTGATCATCCCCAATCTTCTGCTGACGACCATAGTTATTAGCTTGTGGGTGTTGTTTACATACAACAGCTTTTTTCTTTGAACTTTAAACAAACTTTAGCTCCTTTTGTCCAAGTTTTTCCCACATAATCTTGGCTCAGATAGTGCTGTTCCATTGCTACCAAACTACTATCATCTTTATCCTTTACTACTTGATTCCTCATTTACCAGGTTCTGGACCTTGATCTTGGTTACATTTAAATATTTTTGTAACACTCAGGAGGGCAGCCTAAATAGCACATTTCCCCTCCACAGAACTGCCACGGCCTAGCACCGTTTGGAGTCTTACACCTGGGGTTCCCAGGTTGAGGGAAAAGTGTACCCCGCTGAAGATGTAGCTTCCTTTTTCTCCACTGCCACCGCTCAAGCCAGATCTTGTGGCAAAGGTTGATCCTGCATATCTGTTATAGTTTCTCCTGAAGGATAAAAACATTCCATTCCATCCTTCTGAAATATCTTGCTCCGTATGTCCGTGCTCAGGTCTTTACACAACCTTTTAAGATGGCCATCTTCCCGGAAGTAGTAGAATTTGAAGATGCAAGGCTTGCCTTTGTTCCTTGGCGGCGCTCTTTATGGCCCCTGATTTGGCGCATTAGATATTGTTTTTGGTGGTTCTGGGGATGTTGCGGCTGGCATAGCTATAGCTTTCTGACAGAAAAGACACATTTTGTTAAACATCTCTGTCATTTCAGAAGTTTCCTTTGGTGTCACCAGCCCTTTTACCCTTTTCACCTGCACATCCTTCTTCTCCAAACCCTTTGGGTCTTCCTCCATAAGCTCCGCTAATTCCAACTTGCCTATGACTGCCATGCGGATGTCCTTCATTTCCAGGAGTAGGGTTACCCCTCTGTCCCACAACCTACAAATTAATCCTCTGTTGTAAAGCTTTCTTTGGACCCTTCCATGCAATTTGGAGCTAAGCCCCCGCATAAAGGTCCTCTTGACAGAGCCAGTATGCTCCACCAAAATTTTGTTGCGGACAAGGTGCTTTAAAATGCAATAAAATGAGGAACAATACACACCAAACAACATCCTTGAGGAAACACCTCCTTCCTTTGCTGTAAGGGTTGCAAGACACTTGAGATCCACTTTGCAGAACCTCTGCTCCCATGAACCCCATTTTTCCACTATTTCCCCTTGCAAATTTTCCCAATTCCGTTCTCTGTAACCCTCCATATCCTCCACGTCCAGAAGATCCTCCTTGTCCCAAATGAATTTGACTATTTTTGGGACCTGGTTGACTTCATTTGCGCCTTTTCTGTTGGCCATGTTCTCAAACCGTTCCAGAAATTGTTGAACATCCTCCGGGAAAAACCTGAATGTGGGGTAGTCCCTTGGCCTAATTTTTGCTCCGCTCCCTTTCCACTCATCTGCCATCTCCGTTGCCGCATACTTTGATTTCCCCCCTGTGGCCACTCTTGGCAGTGGCCCCGCCGGACTGAAGGTCTGACAAGGAGCACTTTGATACAGTGGAACGCTACTGGTTGCCTGTTGGTGAGTCAGAAGTGAGTCAACCAAACTGGCCTCAAAATCTCCCATCATCTTGACGTAAAAGAAAGAATAAAAACTAAAAAGTATATCTCTGCAGACAGTAAAAGGTATTAGACAGGACATTCCCGGCCAGACCCCCAATTTGTGGAAAGAGATTGTGTGTTTGGTAAATTCTCCGCAAAAATCCTGCTCCAAGTTCCAGAAAGCCCACTAGCCCTTGAGTCACACTCCTGTACCTCTGCAATTCCTAACCAAACTCTGCTTCCGCACCCAAGCTTTCAACCACTAAATCTAACTCTCAATGAAATAATAGTAAATAAACAAGTTGGACTCCCCAAAGAGCTCTGCACTTGAACTATTTCCCTAAATAGTACCTCCAAGAACTCTTGCTGGTTCCTACACTCCAAAGTAACAGAAGAAAAGAATCTAACCATAATTTGCCATAAAAATATACTCTGATACTCAAATATTTTTTATTAATGTCCAATTGATTAACTCCCATGACAATAAACTCCCCCCTATACAACAAAAGAAAAGCTTCCTTATATATACAACAAAAGAATGCAAGCCGCAAATGAAAGACCCCTCTTTTCTCCGTGCATTCCGCACTGACCCGCCTTAGCTACTCCAAAAAAGGAACGTGAACTGCTAATGAAAGACACTTTTCACACCACCTCCGTGCATTTGCACTGATCCTCCTCACCAATAGTCTGTTCCTTATCCAATCCAATGATTTGCAGTAGATTCAATGATCCTGTTGCCAATTCCTCCTAACAGTTGAGTCAGGCCAATGCATAAATAACAACAGATCCCCATTGACCTTCCCTAGCGGATCACTCGCAATCCCACATGCGGCATAACTACAGATCCCCAACAACACACATGCTGCCTCCTCAAATTTAGCATTCATTTCCCCACAGCGCTCCGCAATCTCAGTGCATATCCCATAATTGGCCTAATACATACTACTTAGCTCTGATCACTTTCTTCTGCATTAGTAAACCCACGGCCGTGGAGGGAAAGTTATGTTCAACCATGCAATTTCCGCAAAAGGCAAAATTCCAGCCCATTCTTGTCATTGTGCCCGCAAAAGTGTGCGCTGCACCAATGCCAAGCCCTCAGCTAATGTACTCTGGAATAGAGAGTCCACAAATGCGCTTCTCTGTAATGTACTCCGGAATAGACAGTCTGCCAATGCGCTTCTTGGTGCCTATTGTACTGCAGACTTCCACCCACAACTGAGCCTCTCCAAGTAGAATGTCCAGTGGTGAGCCTACTAGCCTCTGTGTCTATAAATAACCACCTCACTGGCAATGGAACACTTAGCTTGATGGTTGAAGCATCACTCATGAATGTTGAGGTCATGGGTTCAAATCCCATAGTGCACAACTACATTTTGGATTCTAACAATTTTGAACACCAAAACTTGGTAGTGATTTTTAGATTCAGTTGCCGCTTAGATCTTATTTTACAAATTTGGATGAGAGATGATTTCTTGTAATATTCCATGTATTATTTCTTTTACCAGTTTCAAAAAAAAAATACAATTATTCCTGATTCCCTTCTAAAAGGGGGCAGGATTTTATTTTTTTTAAAAACCTAGTACTTCACTGAGCAGTTCAAATCAGGACTTGGATTCTTGCACTCTCAAGCCTACAGAATGCATGCAGTTTCCAGTGATTGATATTGTGATTCAAAATCATTCACTATATTTTTTTAACAAAAAACAAACATATATATCTAAATTACCAAACATTATAAATATTGAAAATTGTTTCAAAGTCATAATTGTGACATTTGATATATAAATTTTTCCTTAGAAATAAAAAATAATAATAATAATAATAATAATAATAATAATAATAATAATAATAATAATAATAATAATAATAATAATAATAATAATAATAATAATAATAATAATAATAATAATAATAATAATAATAATAATAATAATAATAATAATAATAATAATAATAATAATAATAATAATAATAATAATAATAATAATAATAATAATAATAATAATAATAATAATAATAATAATAATAATAATAATAATAATAATAATAATAATAATAATAATAATAATAATAATAATAATAATAATAATAATAATAATAATAATAATAATAATAATAATAATAATAATAATAATAATAATAATAATAATAATAATAATAATAATAATAATAATAATAATAATAATAATAATAATAATAATAATAATAATAATAATAATAATAATAATAATAATAATAATAATAATAATAATAATAATAATAATAATAATAATAATAATAATAATAATAATAATAATAATAATAATAATAATAATAATAATAATAATAATAATAATAATAATAATAATAATAATAATAATAATAATAATAATAATAATAATAATAATAATAATAATAATAATAATAATAATAATAATAATAATAATAATAATAATAATAATAATAATAATAATAATAATAATAATAATAATAATAATAATAATAATAATAATAATAATAATAATAATAATAATAATAATAATAATAATAATAATAATAATAATAATAATAATAATAATAATAATAATAATAATAATAATAATAATAATAATAATAATAATAATAATAATAATAATAATAATAATAATAATAATAATAATAATAATAATAATAATAATAATAATAATAATAATAATAATAATAATAATAATAATAATAATAATAATAATAATAATAATAATAATAATAATAATAATAATAATAATAATAATAATAATATGCAAACATTTCTACCAGTAGCAGGAAAACTGAGCTTGGCCTTGCAGGAGACTTTGCCTGAAAAAAAACAGGCTGCCACCAGGAGCATAAAATCTTCTTGATTTTCAAACTGAGAAAAAGATGGATTACTTGAAGTAAGTGGCAGCCAACCATTTCCAAAACAAATTCACATATCTGAGACCGGCTTTGGAAATGCACAGAGCCCTTGTGATGATATTTTTAAGGGAGATATCTCTACAGAAATAATGAAACTGGGATTCAAACCAGACCAAGAAACAATTTTCACCAAACCCAAAGTAACAGAGCAAGCTACCAGGGGAGAAAACTGCTTTCCCCATATCATCCAGTTCCCAGGATCCATTTAGGAACCAGAAATAATTCTCCCCTCAAAATTTTAAAAAATGAGTATTAGGATGATGATGAGGAAGGAGCACAGACACTCCATTTATGGATAGATGATGATACTAGCCAGGTATCTTGTGGGAGGGTATTAATTCCTGGAGATATACAGAGCAAAAAGATTGAATAAATGTTTAATCTATATTTACAATCTGAAGTTATGTTCCAAATCTTTTGTGATAATTTTCTCCATGAGAATTCTCACATTATAAATCCAGTAGTATATTCCAACCATTATTTTATGGATATTGTTCCAGCCATTAAAAATAAATATAGTTGTTTTGTGTCTGATATTTTGACTCTGAAATCACTAATTGAAAGCTCTTTGAAATATATAGGAGAATTTACCAATAATACATTTGTATTTGATCTTAAATAGATTTCAGAGCAGTTATTGAAATAACTTGGAGAATAATATAAATTTTTTAATCATTGTTTGAAAGGAACACAAAAATCCTGTTAATCATTTGAACATGACAGAAATGCTCTGAAATCTCTTTTTTTTCAATTGTTTAATCAATTTAAATGACTTATAAATAAAATTCATGGAAGGTTGGTATCCTTGAAAAAGAAATTGTTAGCTCAGAATTATGATTCAGTTGAGAAAATTGAAGGAATCAGTTTTGATATTTCTATGATTAATGATAAAATGAATAAATATTTTCTTGCAATATCAAATTAATTTGATAATACTTCTCATAAAAAATGGGAATCAGGAGAAGCCTGCAGTAAAAGATACTGTGTAAAGCCATTTCAAAATTAAATTAATTATCCAGAGCACTGAATTTATCCAGTATTCAAATAAAACGGAGGCATTTAAGAAAATACTTGAAGGATTGCCAAAAATAAATGAATGGCCTACTTTTACTGTTGAGGGAGAGTATCCTCATTAATAATTTATTTGTTGTATTTATACTCTTCCAGAAGATACTGGCTTACCTGATGTGTTGATTGAAAGTAGATTTTGAACTTTATTTGAAGTTTGAGTTTCAGATTTATACAGAAATAGAGACAATTCTGTAGGTGTACAAAGTTGGTATTTTTTTAAAAAAATGAAACCATCACAACTTTGGTACACCAAATTGCAAGAGAAAACTTTTGAATTTTCTTAATAATGATAATTTCGTAGCTTGTTTTAAACCTCCTTATACATTTTTAACCAGGGAAAATAAGATTTTTAGAGATTTTGATTCATGCTTGGGTCAAGAAAATATTCATGTCAAATTGACATCTTTGATGGGTGGTGAATTTTATTTTGCTGTAAGGACCATTATTGAAACTGATGGTTATTTTTCAAAATTCATTTATTTTTTGGAAGAGATATTAGAGGATAAATCACTAGGCTGGGGGTAAGTATATCCTTTCAGACAATTTTGCTTGAATAGACCTGATAACTTTAAAGCTGTTTGGAAGCCTTTTGAATGATATTTCATCCTACATTTGTTTTAAGACAGGACCACACCAATACTTTTTCCTCAGAAATTTAGTCATGTGAAAAATTTATGAAAAGATATGATTGAACACAGTATATGAACCCATAATATTTTCAATTTGATCATTCTTTAGAACAACATGACGAAGCAATAATCTATTTTATCAATTATGTGATTACCTCAAATTATTTGGCCAGTATTTGATTCTTAAGAAAACCTTTTCAAGTGGTTTTTGGAAGTGTTGCTTTCAGTTCAATAATAGGCAAAATTTATTATTGAAAATCTTCTCCAAGTTGGAAGAAATATTGACTTATTTTACCTGTGGTTAATTTCACAGTTCTAGTTCTCTGGTGCCTCTTTGGGTTATCCAAGCTAGGTTTGTTTTAAGAGTTTTTGCTTCTATCATTGAATTTGTGGTAATTGATGATACACCTATGAATTATCTTCTTCTTAATTTAAACAATGAATTTAAGGCTGTAACCCATTGGCATTTGTTAAGAATACTAAGAATAGATTCACTACTAGCTTCCTCCTACGTCAAACTCTCAACCCTGTGGCACGCGCTCTCCTCAAGGACGAGTGCGCACACTCCGCTCTGGGAAATAACTCACCTCCCCCGGGGGAAGAGGCTCTTGACTCCTTGCCCAGTCTCTCTCTCTCTGGTCGTCGGGGATCTTTTCTTCCTTCTTACTCTTGACAATTATTGTTTCTCATTCTATTCTGTTTTCTTTTTTCTCATTCTTTTTCCATTTATTCTTATTCTTTATTCTATTTCTATTCTCACCATCTCACCCACTCAAACTCAACTCAACCTCCATCCTCCAATCACCGAACTCGTCTTGACCCAATCCCTCAGCCTCCTCAAGACTTCAATCTGATCTCACTTGACTTGAATCATTGCCTGGTAAGAGTCTTCTCCTCAAGATCATACAAGTACGACAAAGTCTGATCCTCTCAGAATATTGAATGTAGTCTCCTCTCTGCATTGTTTTGCCTCATCTGTTCTCCATCTGCTCTTCCATTCTCATCTTTCCTGAAGATTTTCAGACCGTTGGTATTCTTTCTCATTTTATCTTTCTTTTCTATTTTTCTTACCCTAAACTTGTTCTTCATGTCTCTGACGCTTTAACCCTTAGTCTTCTGGTTTTTAGTCATAAGAAATTCAACCTTTAACTCAACAGGGTTAAAAGCCAAAGGACAACTCTACCTATACAAAAATTAATGAACCAGCGGGGGCCAACGACTACTTCCATCAAGTCGCTCTTAAAGCTTTGGTCAATGCCATTCCTCCCCTAAACAACGATAACTATTCTATCTGGAGAGATAAGATGATGATGCTTTTTGACCTCAAGGATTTTAAAGATGTCATGACTAGAAACTCAGGACAACTACCAATCAAGCAAGACCGGGAAATACGTGCAATTATCTTGTCCAAGCTTGATAGTATCACTCATGCGAATGTGGTCAATGCTACAAATATCTCATCTTCTAAGCTGCTCTGGGTGGAAATTACTTGCCAATTTGCCTCATAGGAAACAGCAAATAGGGCTTGAATCTTCAACCAATTCCTCCATTCCCCCTTAAATGAACAGGAAATAGAAGGATTTATAACTGAAACCCGGAAAACCCTCACTCGTATGGCTGATGTTGGGATTGAGTTGCCAAAGGACATCTTAGCATACCTAGTATTATTCAAGTTTCCCCCTATCCTAGAAAACCTCAAACAACAAATAATGCACGTAGAAAAATCCTTGACAGTAGATGTAGTTTTCAACCACCTAACTCAATACAATAACAAACAAAAAGCACAGTCAAAAATAGTTAAAATCACTCCGGACGTCACTCTACTGACAACAAAGAGCAGAACAGAAAAAGATGACAAGAAGATCCAAATTCAATGTAAGGAAGGCTATCACAACCCAAGCGCACCCCATCCAGAATCCTCTTGTTTTCACCTCCATCCTCAAATCGCGCCAGGATGGTGGGTCAAACAGAAAAATGAATGGAAGAACAGAATCAAGAAAGGACCAACCATAAATTATCACTCTCTCCTCACTCTCTGGATTAACGCCAACAATACTCCACATCTTCTCTTGGATTCCGGCGCAAATATCCATATATTTAATGATCTTAAATACTTTTCCTCAATTAACCTTCAATACAAGCCAGAAGAAATTAAGACAGGCAAACTCAATGCAAACCTCAAAATACAAGGAATGGGTACGGTTTGACTTGAATGGAACGAATCCGTTATAACTCTCGAGGACTGTATGTATGTACCCAATATAGTTGTTAATCTAATCAGCCCTGGAATTCTGGCGGAAAAAGGATGCAGCCTTTATCAAGAGCAAGATTGGTTCTCTATCACTTGAGATAGCAAAACAGTTCTGAAGGGTCTGATACAAGATAACTTATTTTTTATAGAGAAACCTAGAATTGCAGGCAACAACCTCTCTGTTAATCTGATGAATCAATCAAACAACTTAACCCTCACCAAAATGGGCTTGCTATCCGACTTTCATAAGATGTATGGAAACGCATTGATATCTACTCTCAAGCCCATCCTGAAAGGCTGCTTCCCAAAGGAAGAATTGGATAGCTTTCAATGTGAGAGCTGCGTTAAGATCAAGATCACAAAATCACCCTTCTTGTCCACATCAACTCTAGCCTTGAAACCTCTTGAAAGGATCCATCTTGACCTAATCGGGCCAATCACCCCTCAATCTAAGGAAGGACATTGCTATGTCTTAACTCTAATTGACAACTTCACCGGATATCTTGCTGCATTCCCTCTGCTATCAAAAGAAGAAACCCCGGACGTCATCATCAATGTTCTCGAGATCAAGTATAAAATGTTGGGTTACTACCCGACAGAGATTTTTTCAGACAAAGGGACCAAATTTACCAATAAGACGTTGACAAACTTTGCAAGCTCAAAACACATCAAACTACTAACATCCGAGCCCTACCACTCTCAACACAACGGTCGAGCGGAAAGGGCCAACCAAACTATCATCAAATTGGCTCGAGCCACATTCTCATTGACGCGACTGCCATAATATTACTGGCATATTGTAATTCAAAGCTGCTGCTTCATGTTGAATCAAATCCCCAGGGAAGGTAATAACCAATCCCCTTGGGAGCTTATGTTCAAAAAGGAACTCCCTGCTAACTATTTGAAACCCTTAGGATCATCCGTTGTCTATCTCAGAAACTGTATGCAAAGAGGGAGGAAGTTTGATGAAAAAGGGCTGGAAGGAATCTTAGTTGGTTTCAATCCCACTTTTCATTCTAATCTTATCTTAAGCTCATCTGGTACTATTTGTGAAATCAAACATGTTCAGTTCCTCAAGAACCATCTCTCCAAATTTTCCCTCCTCAAGACACCGGGCCTTGATATATTCTCCCAAGAAAGCTCAGAAGCGAAGGAATCCAACTTCTCCTCGACAGACAAACAATATGAATTTCAAGACTCTCATAAAAATCTTACCAAATCCAATACAGAATCAGAACATGAAGAATTTGATTGCATGAGCTCACCATCTCCAAGTCAACTGATGTCTCCCAAACCGGTTGTTTAATCCACATCTCAAAGACCTAAGCGCGAGGTTAGAAAGCCTCAGCAATACGGTTTTCATCATTACTATGAGCCGCCGTCCTACAAAGCCGCGCGAAAATTCCCTGAATGGCCAAAGTGGAAAAAGGCCTTGGAGGACAAACTGGAATCTATAGAACTACAAGAAGTATGGGAAGAATATTACGGAACACCCGATAACATCTTAAACACTACGTGGGTCTTTAAAGTTAAAGAGAACTGCCATGGCAAGCCAGTCAAGTAAAAAGCCTGACTTTGCGTCCAAGGTTTTGATCAAGTTCAAGGAGTCGACTATAAAAAAACTTGGGCGCCAACTGGGAAGATTGGCTTGCTTTGATTGGCTCTTCTATATGGCTTAAAGAAAAAAATGAAATTTACTCAATTTGAAGTTAAGGGTGCATTCTTACATGCTCCCATAGACGAAACTGTCATTATAAAAACTCCCAAAGGATCTAATCAAAAATCTCCGTATCTGAAGTTGAAGAAATCGCTATATGGCTCAAAGTAATCCCCCAAGAATTGGTACAAGACTTTAACATCCTGGATCAAATCTCAAGAATTTCAAGAGTCAACCAGTGACCCATGCCTCTACATTAACAGAAAAACAAAGGAGACCATCTACTTCCACGTAGACAATCTGATACACTTGGGTCATTCTAATGTCTTTGAATCTAACTTTCTGGATTGATTCAAGAACTTGTCCTGCAATCCTCCCAACACGATACTTGGGATGCTCATGGAGGTTAAAGACGACAGGATCCTCTTAAGTCAACCCAACCACATCACCCGTGGTCTCAAAGAATTAGGCCTACTATTGTGTAAAGAAGTACAATCCCCACTAACTCAAAATCTTCACCTCGAGCCCGCCTTGGACAATGATCACGCTCAGTTCTGCCAACTAAATATCAATTACCGGTCCGCTATAGGACTTCTCAATCATCTATTGCAGTATACTTGGCCAGACATCTTGTTTGCGGTCTCAAGCCTGGCTAGATTCAACGCTAAACCCAGTATGAACCACTGGAGGGAGGTTTGAAAGGTATGGAAGTATCTCAAGATGACTCAAGATTTCAAACTTGCTATTAAATACAACCCAAATCAAGATGCACTCTTGAGATTTAGTGACGCTACATGGGGAGATGATCCTACTTTCCACAAGTCTCAAACGGGGTATATAATCTTCCACTAAGGAAGCCTGGTCATCTGGAACTCCACTAGACAGCAAAATATCACTTATTCTTCCACGGAATCCAAATTAAATGCGCTACTCGACTGCTACTTGGAACTCAAATGGGTGAAACATCTTGTAGGCAAAATCACGCACGCTCCAGAATTGAAACCTTCTCTATACATCAACAATAAGGGACTCGACAATAAAATCAAGAAATTTGGGTCCCATTCCAAATCAAGACACATAGATATAAAAACAAAAGGACTTCGAGAGGATTTTGCGAATCAGGAGTTTGACCTTGCCCTTATTCCCAGCCAAACTATGATTGCAGACTCACTCACAAAGGCCTCGTCTCTGAGCTCTTTAGAATTCCTCCAGAAGATGGTATTCTTCACGTCAAATGATCTTTTGGATTAGCCGCCTTACCAGTCACGCGGGGTGTTAAGAATACTAAGAATAGATTCACTACTAGCTTCCTCCTACGTCAAACTCTCAACCACGCGGCGCGCGCTCTCCTCAAGGACGAGTGCGCACACTCCGCTCTGGGAAATAACTCACCTCCCCTGGGGGAAGAGGCTCTTGACTCCTTGCCCAGTCTCTCTCTCTCTGGTTGTCGGGGATCTTTTCTTCCTTCTTACTCGTGACAATTATTGTTTCTCATTCTATTCCGTTTTCTTTTTTCTCATTCTGTTTCCATTTATTCTTATTCTTTATTCTATTTCTATTCTCACCATCTCACCCACTCAAATTCAACTCAACCTCCATCCTCCAATCACCGAACCCGTCTTGACCCAATCCCTCAGCCTCCTCAAGACTTCAATCTGATCTCACTCGACTTGAATTGTTGCCTGGTAAGAGTCTTCTCCTCAAGATCATACAAGTATGACAAAGTCTGATCCTCTCAGAATATTGGATGTAGTCTCCTCTCTGCATTGTTGTGCCTCATCTGTTATCCATCTGCTCTTCCATTCTCATCTGTCCTGAAGATTGTCAGACCGTTGGTATTCTTTCTCATTTCTTCTTTCTTTTCTATTTTTCTTACCCTAAACTTGTTCTTCATGTCTCTGACGCTTTAACCCTTAGTCTTCTGGTTTTTAGTCATAAGAAATTCAACCTTTAACTCAACAGCATTCCCCAGGTAATTTCCCCAGGGTGTGACCCCAGTTTGCTTGGTTTGGGATGGTTTGTCAAGGGGCCCCAAAGCCCAAGATTATTTTTGGTCACCAAGCCTACACCACATTTGATCATTAATTTTATTTCATGACAAATGAAAAAAAAGATATTCAATTATTTGCAACAATTATTTTGATTAGGGAAATGTTAAATTCACAGCTCATTGAGCCGTGTACACGACTCTTTACACGGCTCTTTGAGTTGTGTGGCGCCCTACACAACTCAAATGAGCCGTGTGGCATGCTGCACGGCTCAAATGGGCCATGTAGCATGCTACACAGCTCAAATGGGACATGTGGCATGATACACGACTGAAATGGGCTGTATGGCATGTTACACGTCCCATTTGAGTTGTACAGCACGCCAAAAAACTAAAATAAAGTTGTGTAGCCTCCACTAAAATATAAATAATGAATAATAAATAATAAATAATAAATAATAAATAATAAATAATAAATAATAAATAATAAATAATAAATAATAAATAATAAATAATAAATAATAAATAATAAATAATAAATAATAAATAATAAATAATAAATAATAAATAATAAATAATAAATAATAAATAATAAATAATAAATAATAAATAATAAATAATAAATAATAAATAATAAATAATAAATAATAAATAATAAATAATAAATAATAAATAATAAATAATAAATAATGAATAATGAATAATGAATAATGAATAATAAATAATAAATAATAAATAATAAATAATAAATAATAAATAATAAATAATAAATAATAAATAATAAATAATAAATAATAAATAATAAATAATAAATAATAAATAATAAATAATAAATAATAAATAATAAATAATAAATAATAAATAATAAATAATAAATAATAAATAATAAATAATAAATAATAAATAATAAATAATAAATAATAAATAATAAATAATAAATAATAAATAATAAATAATAAATAATAAATAATAAATAATAAATAATAAATAATAAATAATAAATAATAAATAATAAATAATAAATAATAAATAATAAATAATAAATAATAAATAATAAATAATAAATAATAAATAATAAATAATAAATAATAAATAATAAATAATAAATAATAAATAATAAATAATAAATAATAAATAATAAATAATAAATAATAAATAATAAATAATAAATAATAAATAATAAATAATAAATAATAAATAATAAATAATAAATAATAAATAATAAATAATAAATAATAAATAATAAATAATAAATAATAAATAATAAATAATAAATAATAAATAATAAATAATAAATAATAAATAATAAATAATAAATAATAAATAATAAATAATAAATAATAAATAATAAATAATAAATAATAAATAATAAATAATAAATAATAAATAATAAATAATAAATAATAAATAATAAATAATAAATAATAAATAATAAATAATAAATAATAAATAATAAATAATAAATAATAAATAATAAATAATAAATAATAAATAATAAATAATAAATAATAAATAATAAATAATAAATAATAAATAATAAATAATAAATAATAAATAATAAATAATAAATAATAAATAATAAATAATAAATAATAAATAATAAATAATAAATAATAAATAATAAATAATAAATAATAAATAATAAATAATAAATAATAAATAATAAATAATAAATAATAAATAATAAATAATAAATAATAAATAATAAATAATAAATAATAAATAATAAATAATAAATAATAAATAATAAATAATAAATAATAAATAATAAATAATAAATAATAAATAATAAATAATAAATAATAAATAATAAATAATAAATAATAAATAATAAATAATAAATAATAAATAATAAATAATAAATAATAAATAATAAATAATAAATAATAAATAATAAATAATAAATAATAAATAATAAATAATAAATAATAAATAATAAATAATAAATAATAAATAATAAATAATAAATAATAAATAATAAATAATAAATAATAAATAATAAATAATAAATAATAAATAATAAATAATAAATAATAAATTATATGTAGTGTAAGGACCCCCACGTGTTGAGGGGCCCTAGACAACTCCCACAGGTTGTGTGGGGCCCTACACGACTCCCACAGGCTGGTGGGGCCTCACACGGCTCCCACACGACTGGAGCTGTGCATTTAGCATCACCCTTTTGATTAATATTAAAAAAATATTTTTTCATGATTTATTCATAATTCTTTTTCTTGACTTGTATACTTATATTTATTTTTTTGGTTTTTAATAAAAAAAGAATCAAAATAAAGCAAATAAAGATCTGAATTAATTGGGGCCATTGAAGGCTTTGTACCAAGTCTTAAGACAGAGCAATTGCTCAATTTTTCTTGGCTTGAGCAATGAGTGCTTCCAGGAAACTATCCAAAAGCCTTTGGAGAAAACTGGATTGGAAGCTGCACTTGTAGAAGGACATGGAGGATATGACCAAGCCATTTGGACCATGGATGGCATATTTATTTGATAGAAATCCCAATTTTGAAGGAGGTTGACACCCTCTGGCTCAGGGCCTTCCCTGAAGTACCGGTCAATTCCAGCTTGAATCCCCTCTGCTTGACTTATGGGCTAATACAAGGCTTATGAATAAAAAATTGAGCTGCTTGATGATGTCTTAGCTCTTGCATTTTTAGTTGAGGGGACCCCTAAATCCTCCCCACGTTTTTCTGCAATTTCACAAAACACAGCAATGCTATTTTTCAGGTTAATTTTGAAGTTTTCCTCAATGAAACTAGCATGAGTATCCCAGAAAGTTGTCTTTTAGGTTGGATTGATGACCATTGCAACTATTTAGGCCAGTTTTTGGAGTGCATTGTTGAGTTAAAATTCAATCTTTTTGATCATCAAATTGGCTGGGACAATTATTTGAGATTGTTTGTAAAATCCTTTCCTGGCTGCATGAAGATGCTTCAAGATAATGACATGAATTGGAATTTCTGTGTTCAAATTTGGATTATTTGAAGCACAGAGAATGTTGGTTGCCTCATATAGGGGTTCAAGGAGAGATATTATATTTTTGGCTTGATTCCATTCATCAATTGTTAATCCAAACTGTTGTTTTCCAGGTTGAGCTTGGAAGAAATTGATGAAATTTGATGAAATTACTATGGAACTTGAACCAGAACTGGGATAACCAGAGTAAGCAACTTGAAGCATGAATAGCAGACAGATTTTAAAAATTAGGAATACCAGAGAGGAGAACAGAGATGAGAAAATCAGGGAAGCTCCAACAGAGATGGATATCAACAAACATGCCTATCATGCTGAGGAAAGAGATACATAGATGAAACAGGAGAGAGAAAATAAACCAAAGTTCCATTGTATTCATGAGATTGTGGCTGGCTGAAGATAAGAAGGGAGAATCCCCTTGAGTTTTAGTAAGATCAATATTTGCACCAAATTAGCCTCTTAGAAAGGTTTGAGGGTCTTGATTGCAAGAGATTCAATGTAGAGTAGTTGAGCAGTGGTTTGGAGTAGCCAGGTGTTTCAGAACATTGAGGATCTTTAGAATCAGAGATGAAGACGGTTTGATGGTTTTTGTCAGGTTGAGATGTTTTTGAGGCCGTGCAAGCAAGGTCAAAAGAATTGAAGGATGTGTGAGAGTAAGAAGAGGTGCTGGATTCAGCACCGCGCAGTACAAGGCGGTAGAATTCAAGTGAGGTGCAGCACAAGTCTTATGAGATCTAGCAAAAAAAAGGTAAGAATTAAAAGAAAATAAAGGAGAAAGGCAAGGAGATAGATGAAGACAAAAAGAGATATGCATGTGTATAAGAAAGGAGATGTTTCAACATGTATGTGTATAAAAAAGGAGATATTTCAACACCCCCCTTGATTTGATGCAAAGAGAGGTTTGAAACAGGAACCAAGAATTCTCCTGAGGTAGTTTTGTGTGCAATTTTTTGTGAGAGTGTTGGCAATCATTTTTTTGGTAAAGATTAACCTAATGTCTAGCTTCCCCCTTTTGAGTAGATTGCGGAGCCATTTGATTTTGATTTCAAGATTTTTTGTCTTGGAGTTTGGGCCAAAGTGTTTGATTTTTTTGAGAAGTCCCTTATTTTCAATGCATAATATGGTGTTCTTTAGCTTGGTCTTCCAGAGTTCTCCGATGAGGTATTGTAGCCAGAGATTTTCTTTAACCACATTGGAGAGTGAGGATAGTTCAGCTTGTGTGGAAAACAACATGATGTTTTTCTGTTTTTTGCTGGACCACAATAGAGGGGCTCCTTTCCAGATACACAGAGAACTGCTTTGCAAAAGTCTGGTTTCATGATCATTGGCCAAAGTGGCTTTGCAGTAGATTTTGAGACAGTTGGAGGGATGGTCAGACAAGGGTTCTAGCGCAAGACATAACAACTGGGATCCTTTCAAGTATTTGAAGCAGTGAATTATTTCCCTCCAGTGAGAGAGTCCAGGAGAGTGGTTAAAGCGCAAGATGATTGATATGGCTGGAGCAAGATTGGCAGGAGAGGTAGTTGAGTATTCTGGTGAATTGATGGTAGTTGATTTTCAGCTTGCTAAACTCAAGTATGTAATCTTCAGAGGCCTCCTAAAGTTTGATTCCAGGAGTCAGAGGCCTCTTCACCAGTTTTCAATCCTTGAGGGCTAGGAGTTCCAGCCCCTTCTTGATCAATTTGTTTTGGTTGAGATTAATGTGATTGGGTGAGAGATCTAGGTCCATTCTGAGAAGAGTGTTGGGTAGTGAGCAGAGGAGTTGGGGAAGCGGTTAAGAAAGAGTTATTCAAACCCCTCAAAATTTGCAACAACAAACAAATTATCTACGTGGAAGAATATGAAGTTATTTTTTTCATCATGAATGTAGAGGCATTGATCAATGGAGGATTGATGGAAGTTGATCTCTTGGAACCACTTGGTGATGGTATTGTACCTGTTGGCGGGAGCCTGCTTGAGGCCGTAGAGGGACTTCTTCAACTTGAGGAAGGGAGTTTTTTGCTTGGATCCTTTGGGGGTGACTATGTACATGTCTTTGGAGAGAGGAGCATAGAGAAAAGCACTCTTTACATTGAACTGTCTGATAGACAGTTTCTTGTAAATGGATAGAGTAAGAAGTGAAAGAAGATATGGAAATTTTCCAGTGGATGCAAAGGTATCATTGTAGTCAACTCCTGGAGTTTGCAGGTAGCCTTGAATGCATAGACAAGCTTTCTTCCGTTTCGCTGAAAAGGTGGTGGCTGGTTTGATTTTTTTGACCCAGGTAGTGCAGAGGTAGGATTTGGGCGTGAAGTTAAAGTCTTCCCATATGTCCATTTCTTTGATGCTGTTGAGTTTGGTGTCCATGGGTTCTTCCCATTCATCAGCTTTGGTGGTAAGAGATAGAGGATCTTTGGAAATGTAGGTGTATTTAGCAGGTTTTATCTTAGACATACAAGTTCTCAGCTCATATCTGGTTTCATTGTTGGCAGGTAAAAGAGAGGATGCTACGGCTTCTGCTTTGTAGTCACTGTCAGAGGGCTCATCTCCAGGGACAGAGTTGACATTGAAGGGATTTGGAGATGGAGGTTTGGAGGTAGCAGTGATAGGAGGAGATAGTGGATGGTCAGTTGGTGTTGGATTGTGAAGGCTCTTGTGGGATTGTCTGATTGAGACCAGATCAGGGATTGTTGCCAAACAATGGGATTGAATTCAAGAAACCAAATGTGTTTGGTGTCTATGATTTTTCCATGCTCCTCAAGAATATGGTAGGATTGGAGCTTGTTTTTATAGCCTAGGAGAGTTGCCAGGGAGCCTTTGGGGGAGATTTTGGAGGTTGTTTTGGTAGGTAGATTAAGATAGGATACTCTGTTTCTTATTGGATGAAATTAGCTGATGGAAAGAGATTGATTTTGAACAATTTGTAAGGAGAATTCTTGGATTTGTGAGCGGGGATTTGATTGAGAGTGAGAGCAGCCACAAAGCTGATTTTTTGCCAGTAGTTACAATTAAGAGCAGAATCAGAAATAATGGAGCGTATAGATTTTAGAATGGAACAGTTAAACCTTTCTGCTAGTCCATTTTTTTGTGGAGTATAGGGATCTGAGTATCTGGTTTTTATGAAGTGAGTCTTGCAGAATTGCAAAAGTTTGCTGTTGATGAATTTTCCTCCGCAATTGGAGTGCAAGATTGAGGGATAGTATCTGAAACGCTTGGCTTCCAGGCTCAAGACACTGCTCAGTAGGTTGCGGATGACACTCTTGTTCTTTATAGGCAGGGCGGAGCAATATCTGGTATTGCTGTTGACTACAGTAAGAAGGTACCTGTGTCCGTTCAGGGATGGAGGAGAAATTGGTCCAATAATGTTCAGGTGGAGTTCTTTGAAGGGTCTGGAGGCTGGAGTGTGCTCTCTTTTAAAAATTGCCCTGGTGATTTTTGAGGCTGAAAAGGCTTTGCAGTCCTCAGTGATTTTGACCACAATGCCCTATTTTTGTCTGATTTTGTGATATCTCACATGCCCCAGTGATTTTTGCAGCAGCTCAGTCAAGGATAGAAAGGAGTTCTGGTCAGGAGGATTGAACCTGAGACCAGGAAGGTTGTTGTAGTAGCGGCAGCTTGCAGTCAGCTTATTGTTTTTAAAGAGGTGAAAAGAATTTATTTCAAAGGAGATGGTGAATTTCTCAAGGAGTAGACATCAAACAGAGAGAAGATTCAAAGCCAGGTTGGGAACATAGAGAACGTTTTTCAGAATAAGATTGCTGTGTTTGTTAGAAAGCTTGACAGATCCTCTCCCTTTTATGGGGAGATTTTCATTGCCAGAACCGGTTTGTACTATCCCTTCTTCTTCCATTGACAGGGCAAAGAACAGGTTGGAGTTTGGAATCATATTATCAGAAGATCCTGAGTTGACTATGAAAATAGAAGGGTCTTGGAATTTAGAGTTGAAATTGCTAACATTGTTTTTGGTTTTTGCAACCAAAGCAGGGAAACAAGAGGGGAGATGGGGATGCAGGAGCCAACACTTCTATTCTGGGCAAGGAGCCTTTGGGTTGTGCCATCTGCGCCTGCATTTGGTGGAGTCAGAGACAGCAAGAGCGGTAGGGTTTTCCTTGGAAGCAGAGGCAGATGGTCAAAGCCAAAGATTGTTGAAGTGGACTCTGAGATGGTCCAGAACCATGTTGGGAACCACGTCTTTGTTGGAGTGAGTGATCTGACTCTTCAGGTGATTGAGGGAAGGAGTTATTTTTTGGAGAATGGAGTAAGAAATGATGTTGAGAGGAATTTAAATACCAGTTTTGACAAACTTGGTGATCAAGGCTCTAATTTGTGTGATGAATAGTTGGATGTTGTGGGGATTAAATTGGATGGCCCAGAATTTTTTAAAGACTCTAGCGCCATTAGAGGCATTGCAGGATGCAAAGTAATTGTTGATGGATTTCCAGATGATTTTAGCATCACTCTTGTTGGTTTGATTAATGACATTGAGATGAATAGAGGCATTGAGCTTGGTGTTGAGAAGTGTCACAAGTTATATGTTGACAACAGGATTGAGGGTGATGGAATCTGAGATCAAGGGCTCTCAAAGAGATTGAATCTTCAGGAGGTTGGTGGTTCTTGATTTCCATAGGGAGAAATTGTTGAGAGTGAGAAAAGGGATTACTTACAGAGCTCCTTTGGCTATAGTGGATTGAAAATTGTCACTCATTTTGGAAGGCTGTTCTGGTTCTTTCTTTGGTGGAGGGCTTTTGGTTTGTAGCAATGCTTTGACTTTTAATTGTGATGAAATTTGATGAAATTACTATAAAACTTGAACCAGAACTGGTAGAACCAGAGTAAGTAACTTGAAGCAGGAATAGAAGACAGATTTTCAAAAGTAGGAATACCAGAGAGGAGGTGTCAGAGTTATAACCTCTATTGCACACAAGGGCTGTGGTGATACCTGCAAATTAAGACAAAAGTTGAATTAAATAATCTTTAATGACTTAAATAACTTTAGCAATAGCTTAAACCATAAAAACTAAAATAATACTGATGTATTATGAGTACAATAGCACACCTTAAAACCCTTTTTAGAAGTTAAGGGGCCTATCTTTAATGAATAAAGCTCAAAGGAGATTAGCTTACACCTGGAAGTTTACACCCTTTATAGTAGCCAGAGAGGGCTACAACTCCAAAAAGGACCTTGGAATCAAAGTTGGAGTTGGTTGTTGGATTGTTTGGTTGATGGCATATTAAATTAAAAGGCCCCAGTCAATCTTCTCCTTGAGATTAAGTTTAATGGGCTTGTTAACTTCTTCAATATCTTATACAATACTAAAATGTGGATGAGGTCTAACAGGGGAAAGACCCTCCTGTTTTATTTTAACATGAGTCCTTGGGGGACTCAGGGGATCATTAGGGGAGTACACCACTGTCCTTGATTTTGTCTCCAGTGGCTCAGAGCCCCATATAATCTTCCCCAATGATTAACAGTAAAAACACACTCATTGGGGCATATTTTCAATGTAAGGTTGTAACTTGTTTATCTAGAAGCTTGAAAGGAAAAGTAACTTACGACAAAAAATTATTATCCTTCCTGAGGACGCTATCAAGGCCTCAGAATCAGTCTATCTCCTTACATAACTCTAAAGAGATCCATCTAGGCATGTTTTAAAAGGTTTAAAACCCCATTATAGCAGATGTAAATTAATTTACATGATTATGTACACTCTGGGTAATTAATCCTACAGAGTTCATACAAATCAGGTGAGTTTAATTTTCTCTGTATTTATGCTTTTCCAGCATTTTTGGGTTCCTGAAATTTATCTACAGGCTGGAAGGAGAGTAGATAGAAAGTTAATAATAATTTACACATATATGGGTCATGGTAGATGGAAATTATTAAAGAATATTATTTCCACAGAGGGAGATCTTTATGGACATTCATTTTGCATCCAATTGGAAGCATCTAGAAGACTATAAACCAGAAGAAATTTATAATATCTTCTATAAATTATGATATAAATTATCAAGGTTCTATGTGATGATTTCTGTTGCTAAAAACATACTATAAAAATATAATTATATAATGTTTTATAAAGTTATAAAATAATCAATACTATTGATACAGTAACTCAATGGGGTCTTGAACACACAACCTGAGTGCTCTGAAGGAAGATGACAGACATCCCTCAATCACTATAGTAAGTAGACATATGAGTTTGGCAGACAATTGGACATCTGTATATGTCTCATGGCTGACAGGTGGACAGGGATGAGAAAAGCAGGGAAGCTCCAACAGAGATGGATCTCAACAAGCATGCCTATCACACTGAGGAAAGAGACACATAGATTAAACAGGAGATAGAAAAGGAAAACACAGTTCCATTTTATTCATGAGATTGTGGCTGGCAGAAGATAAGAAGGGAGAATCCCCTTGAGTTTTAGTAAGATTGATCTTTGCACCAAATTAGCCTCTTAGAAAGGTTTGAAGGTCTTGATCACCAGAGTTTCAAATTAGAGTAGTTGAGTGGTGGTTTGGAGTATCCAGGTGTTTCAGAGCCTTGAGGATCTTGAGGATCAGAGATGAAGAAGGTTTAATGGTTGTTGTCAGGTTGAGATTTTTTTGAGGCCATGCAAGCAAGGTCACAAGAATTGAAGGCCGTGTGAGATTAAGAAGAGGTTCTGGATTCAGCACTGCGCATTAAAAGACTTCATAATTCAAGTGAGGCGCAGCACACTTCTTATGAGATCTAGCAAAAAAAAGGTAAGAAGGAAAAGAAAATAAGGGAGAAAGGCAAGGAGAAAGGCAAGGAGAGAGATGAAGACAAAAAGAGATATGTATGTGTATAAGAAAGGAGATATTTCAACATGTATGTGTATAAGAAAGTAGATATTTCAACAGAAATGATTGCATCACTCTTTGAGTAAGAGTGCGTTCTGAAACATAGTAAAATTTGAGTTCCATTGAGTTGAGAAATCAATCTCAACACATTGAATTGTTTTTTTTTTCAAGATCAGTTTGAGAAAATGAAACAGCCTTCTCAAATTTTTTTGTGTTCTTGGGGGGGAAAACAAACCCAATTACACAATCCATGGAATTGTTTGAGTGTAGATAATGCATTGAATTGGGTTTAATTTGGTGTATCAGTGAGGTATGAAATTCCTATGGTATTATTTCCTCCAGGATGATTATCTTTTGATTCCATATTGGATGTTGAAAGCTTGTTTTCAATCATTTATTCTTTTTCTTCCATTCTTCCAAGCAAAAAAACTCCTTCTTTTGCTTCCAGGTTGATGATGTGCACAGCACATCCAAGCAGGCAAGTAGCATTGTTGAAGCCACCAATTTTTTCAGACAGGTGGTTTGCCATCTTGTTATTGGTTGAGGCATTTTAAGCCGTGATTTTGAAGATTTATCTCTTTCTCCATAATGCTTGAGCACCCCATCAAATTTCTCTTCAAACATTTGAACTGTGTGTTGGCCTGTGAACAATGCAAAATCAGCTCATTTGCTTGAAATTAATCCTGCAAAAAGAAAAGAAATATAAACATACCTTGAATGTGAGGAACTGCAAGTGTCAAGTCCCCAAGCTCAAATTCCTCATCAATTTAATTTTCTTTCACTGCCATAAAAGCCATTTAATTGGGTGATTTCCAAGCATCAGTTTTAAACAAAATGAGTTTTTTTCCCAATATGTTTTATCTTGATTGTTTCCTGTGTTTTGAGAAAGATGAGAAAAAGATGAGTGGATATACTCAATTGGCAGTTGTTGAACACAAGGACCATGGCCACTTATTGAGAATTTGGATAAGCTCCCAGACCAACTTTCTTTCAAAGATTGTAAATGTTAAATCACACTTTTTCATGAAATAAACAAGTGCATCCTTCAGTGTTTCACTATTAAGCTCTATCTGCAAAATATTAAAGATTAAATGACCTCATGACAGTTGATTAAAGAAGTGAGATAAGCAAATAAAATAAAAAACCTTTGGATTCAATTCTCCAGTCCTGGTCCACTTCTCTAAATCCAAGTGTGATTCCTCCTTGGTCTTGTTCAAAATTTGTGGGTGTCACGCTTTGCACTTAGGGATTATTGTCTTCACCACTTTGACATGCCCTCTCCTCAGTACCATCTACCTCAGTCTAAAAGCATGTCACAAATAAAAGCACAACATCAATGGTGTGATCCGCTATTTCCTCTGGCTCGCGCTGACCTTCCAATCTTGGCAACAAACTCAGTATATACTTTCAAACTTTGTGGTTAACTGCATACCGGTTGGCCATCCATTATGAGATCCAATCTCCTTCCCTGGCCAATCAACAGCCTTGGACTTCCATCTTTGGTCATGCATTGTTCATTAGTTTGCATCTACGTCTAACTAAGCCATCACTACTGTAAAGTTTGCAATTGGACTAGTCCCTACCCTGCATACACTATTACATCTCATTTGCATTACCTTCAACGTCACTTGCTCCTGTCCCAATTCGTCATACAATTGTACGCTCAGATTCTATTGTCTCGCACTTACGCTATGACCTTGGATCTATACCACTGCTTCATTTCCTATCCCGTTCCTGTCATTCATTGCCTCACCGCTTCAACTGTAGTTAGCTCATCACCAGGTTGTATCTAGTCACTTTGGATTACCTTATAAGGGCTATCCCCTTGCCTGATGATTGTCTCCTCAGTTAGTTAATTTCATACGTTCTTGCATCTTGCTACAACCTAGTTATCACATTGGACTCAGGTTGAGTTTCCTTCTTTGGAACACATTCCATTCCTCTCGCCGTTTGTTGAGTGGCATAACCAAGTTTGCACTTTGCAACTGAGTCTTGCTATTTGCACTTGCCCTTGCACTTGGCATTCCTTCGCGCTCATGGTCATCTAAGAATTGCCCTATAGTACGTGGGGTGGTTGTGTGACAGTAAATTAACTAACTCAACTCATCTACTGTAGCCTGCCAACCTATAGTAGACTTCTTCTTTTCAATGTCACGTACTCGCTCAACAGGGAACGCTTCCCTCGCCCCATACAATGATGAGATCCATTGGGTAGGGAGAACCAGCGCTCCTCGGGCCCAACAACCCTTAGATCCAGTTCCTCCTTCTAAATCGCCATCTGTTGAACCCCTTGATGATCCTTGGGCTCCTCCACGGGATGCTCCGACGGACCCTCTCGCGGAATTCGCAGACTCCAACCATTCTTCCAATGAAACCTTGACTCATGGTAGACCAGGGGTTCGCACTACTGCTCCCAAGCCCGATGCTCCAACCCTGCTTTTGACATTGATCCAGGCCCTCACTCATGGTGCCCAGCAATCTAGTCCAATTAATCCTATCTTTCGCACTCTGGGCATGAAACAACCCAATCAATTTACGGGAGAACACCCTCATAAGCTTAGATCCTACCTACAGTCTTGTAAAATCATTTTTTCAAACAACTCCAACAATTTCCCTTCCAATAGACATAAAGTTATGTATGCTTTGTCCTTCTTAGGAGGTCAAGCCTTGCAGTGGTTTGAACCGTACCTTGGATTTTTGTCCAACAACAGTCCCACTTGTATTCTCAACAACTGGGACAGGTTTGAGCAACAACTGTTCACCCTGTTTGGCAATCCCAATGAAGTTTGAAACGCCAAATACAAACTTAATAGTTTAGTTATGAAGGAGAATAGTAGAGCTTCCGTTTATATTTCTCATTTTCAAACCTTGAAGTCTTGCATCCAGTGGAATGAGGCCGCTCTTCTATTCCATTTCCAAAAGGGTCTACCGGCACGCTTAATTGAACAGCTTGCAGTTGGGGGCCATAAGACAACCTTGCTTCAGCAGCTAATTGATCGAGTGATTGAGCTTGATAATGGCTATCATGACAAGAATTGCTCTTGGCAAAACAACCATGGACTGTCCACCTTGGCTCCAAGGGTGGATGACTCCTCAAAGCAAAACACGAGGAACCCAAAACCATCCAAACCAACCCCGACTTCAAACTCTAACTTGAAAGGGAAAGCCATTGCCAAAACTCCAAAGTTCTTGGACAAAGAAACCGGGATGCTTCAAAACAAGGAACGGCTAAAAAGGGAAAAGAACGGGCTGTGTATGTATTGTGGAGGAAAACATGATGTCAACAGCTGTGCGAAGCGGTTAGCGCGTGAAGCGGCTAAGCAGCCAAAAAATTAGCTTGTAGTTTTTCTGATACTCGCAAGGAAAACTACACATTATCTAAATTACCGCGAGTAAATCTTTGCACTTGCGAGTCACTAGGTGCTCCGAGTTTGAGATTTATCCTATTCCATTCCAACAACACTCCTTATCAAGTATTACTTGATTCCAGCGCTAATGTTTCCTTCATCAGTGAATCTTTTGCCACTTCCAAAAATCTTACGCGTTCCGAGATAGATAAATTTCTTATCTATTTAGTAAGTAGTGCAACTGAACCGTCTTATTTGGTTTCCCAAAAGGCAAAATGGACCTTTTCATTCTCCAATTTCCCCAGCTTCAAATGGGATTTATTTGTCTTGGCTATACCCGGAATGGATGATACCATTCTAGGCCATGATTTCCTAGTTTACTGGAATCCGGATGTGAATTGGCAAGAAGGAGTAATTAACCTTCAAACCTTGCACCCCCAGAACGCTAACCTTTCCATCAATCAGGAATTAAACAGCCTACCTGACACTTTCATTGACTTGGATGACACTTTTCCGCCAGGAGATTTGCAATATCCTGACCTTCATTCCCAAATTCCCTCTTCAGATTTAGGAGTTATCGCTTACCTATCCAGCTTACCTCTTTCCTGTTCCTTTGAAGAGAAACAGACACCAACCAAACGGTGTATTTTGAGCTCCCTAATCCTCTCGCACCATGCAAGCACCTTGAAAACGGTGCTCAAAGATGACAAGATTGAAGATTTAGAAATCATTCAAGAGTCTTTACCTTTGGTTTATCATGACTTCTCTGACGTCTTTTCAGCTGCAAAAGCAGATAAACTGCCTCCATCCTGTCCTTACAATCACAAGATTGAACTTACTGGCCCACCTCCAGCACCAGGACCAGTCTACTCTCCCCGACGCAAGAATCTATTGCGCTTCAAGACTACATTGTGGAAAATGTAGCAAAAGCATTTCTTTGACCAAGCAATTTGAATACCAGTTCACCTGTCCTATTTGTTCCAAAAAAGGATGGCGGACTTTGCCTTTGTGTTGACTACAGGAAACTGAACCAGGTAACCTGGAAGAATGCCTATCCAGTACTTCCTATGTCACATCTCCTCACCCTCTTCCATGGAGCTACTTATTTCTCAAAGTTAGACCTTTGAGGTGCCTACAACCTCATTTGCATTAAGGAAGGTCATGAGTATTTGTCTGTGATGCAAACCCGGTTTGGCAGTTATGAGTATACTGTCATGCCTTTTGGCCTCTGTAACGCTCCTTCCACTTTTCAACATCTTGTCAACAACATTTTTTCCAATCTCGTAGGTAAATACCTTGTGGTATATCTTGATGATATACTAGTCTACTCAAGGAACCTTGAATATCACATTGCACATGTGCAAGAGGTGCTGCAGCAACTTTGCAAGAATGACCTGTTTGCAGAAGCCTCTAAGTGCAAGTTCCATTCCTCTTCTCTTCATTTTCTAGGTATCCTAGTCTTGCAGCAAGGACTATTGATGGACCCAGCCAAAATCAAACGCATATTGGACTGGCCCCCACCTTCTTTGGTTAAATCTCTTCAAGTTTTCCTTGGTTTCAGTAATTTCTATAGAAGGTTTATTGCGCGTTACGCCAAAAAAACCATGAATCTTACTAACCTTCTTCAAAAAGACACTCCTTTTGTTTTTACCAAACAAGCTGCTTTGGAGTTCAAAGCTCTGAAGAAAGCGTTCACCACTGCTCCAATACTTGCTCACTTCAACAAGCTAGCTTGCACTATTGTCAAAACAGAAGCAAGCAACTATGCAATCGCAGGAGTAATCTTGCAGTTTTCTTCCTCCACTTCTCTCTTTCATTCCATAGCTTTTGAGTCTTGCAAGTTGCTTGCTGCAGAGCTTAACTATGAGATTCATTACAAGGAACTTCTTACAATTGTTTATTGCTTGAAAAAATGGCGTTCATACCTTTTGAGCCTTAGGGAATCCTTTGAAGTTTTAACTGATCATAATTCTTTGAAGTATTTCATGAGCTCAAAAGTCCTCACACGTAGACAGGCACAATGGGCCAAATACCTCTCTGAGTTCCACTTTACAATCACGTACCGTCCTGGGAAACAAGCGGTAGTTCCTGATGCTTTATCACGTCAGGACAACGTTTACCCAGGGGGGGGAGCACCTTTTCCAAAAACAACCCTGAAAACGTTAGGACACTCTTCTCAACCCAATCTGCCCAACTCAGTTTGATCATTGCTCGCTTACAAGATTTGGCTTCCAAGCTCCAACAAGCTCAATGCAACAACCCCAAGTGCATTGAACTTTGCAAAAGTGCGAACTTATTAGATATTAGTTACAGTAATGATGATAATGACTTGTTAGTCTATGATAATTGTATAGTAGTACAAAATAATTCTTGCATTAAGTTAGATATCTTTGAGTCACGGCACAATTCTCCGCTTGCTGGTCATCATGGGCAGGATAAAACCTATCAATTGATTGCACGAGACTTCTACTGGCCTGTTATGACCAAAGAAGTAAAAGACTATGTTAGCGCGTGCTATGATTGCAATTGTAACAAGTCCTCAAAACACCGGAAGTATGGGCTGCTCCAGCCACTTCCAATTCCGCCTTGTCCTTGGCACTCGCTGTCTATGGATTTCATCTCTCAATTACCTTCTTCTAGTGGATATGATGCTATTCTAGTAATAGTAGATTGCTTCTTGAAGATGGCTTTATTTTTATGCAGTAATGTGATGGCCTCTTCAGAAGACTTAGCTAACTTATTCATGGAATATGTATTTTCAAAACATGGTCTCCCTGATAATATAGTTAGTGACTGTGGATCTCCGTTTGTCTCAAGCTTCTGGACCTTGCTATGCCAACATTTGAAGATCACTCACAATTTATCAACAGCTTACCACCCGGAAATGGATGGGAAAACCAAGCAAGTTAATCAAATTCTTGAACAATATCTTCAAATTTATGTCACTTATCAACAAGACGACTGGTCACAATGGCTCCCACTAGCCAAATTTGCCTACAACAACTCCACTCATTCCTCCACCAAACAGTTTCCCTTCCAAACTATTTATGGTAGAAACCCGACTTTCCCTTCCCTTCACGTAGCACCTTCTCAACCTGCTACCAATTACCTTGAACAAATTCAATCCCTTCAATCGTAACTTTGAACCAACATTGAAGAAGCAAACCAGCGCCTTAAGGAGCAAGCAGACCGATCTTGAACTTTGGCTCCAACCTTTGCAGTAGGAGATCAAGTATGGCTTGATGCTTGCAACATTTGCAGCACTCACCCAACTCGCAAACTCTCCAAAAGAAAGCTTGGCCACTTTAAAGTAGAATCAGTCATCTCCCCTAACGCCTTTAAACTTACTTTACCTGCAAAATGGCAAGTTATCCACCCGGTCTTTCATGTGTCTCTCCTAGAGCCAGCTCGAGTCCTATACCCAGGCAAGACTCATCCCCCTCCTGAACCAGTCACTGTCCTCAATCATCAAGTGTGGGAAGTAAGCTGTATTCTGGATTCCAGGTTACGCAAAGGAAAACTTCAATACCTTGTTGAATGGTTTGGCTTCCAGTCCAACAAAGATAGCACCTTGTGGGAACCAGCCCATCACCTTTGCAATTCACCCAACCTGATTCAAGACTTCCATGCGAGCTACCCTCACAAACCTCAACAATCATAATTCTATTCCAACCAATTCCATCCCATTCCATTCCAAATTTCATCCCATCCAATCCCATTCCATTCCATTCCACATTTCATCTCACCCAATCCCATTCCATTCCATTCCACATTTTATCTTATCCAATCCCATTTCATCTTACATTCTATCTCATCCAATCCCATTCCATTCCATATTCCATCTCATCTAATCCCATTTTATTTCACACCATCATTCAGTCAGTTCAATCATCAATCTCACCGTGTTATTCCTTTTTTCATTTCCCTTTCATTTCTACTAAATAAAATTTCATTCCTTATTATTAAAAAAAAAAAATAATAATAATAATAATAATATTCCTATTTATAATGATAAAAAAAAATAAAATAAAAAAATATATATATTTATAATTACAAAGTTTCTTTTACTTCTTTCTCCGCATCCTCCCAATTTGCTGTCAATTCTGCAACCATGGATCAAAAAGTGTCCCGGTCTTCATCGTTGATTAGTGCGGACATTCTTTGGAGAACTAGCACTTCCGTTATGATGTGCCTCTTGAAGATCTCCTTGCACCTCGCAATCCCAGCTTGCTTTGGCCAAGCATTCCATCCACCTTCCTCCAAGAGCTCTTTGTACGCTCTCTTCCTTTGGCCTCCCAACATGCCTTCTCCAATATTGTCCGTCAGCCGCCTTGCATCCGTTTTGATTGGCCCTACAACTTGCACCGGATCCGTTTTGCCTTGCATTTCCTCCGTTCCATCCACTCCATCCCTTCCATCTCCTTCATTTCCTTCTCCCAATTCATCTGCTTCTTCTCTTCCTCCATTTCCCGTTTCTCCTTCCGCTTTGTTTCCTTCCTCCTCCCTTGCTTCCTCGGTTATAATTCCTACTGTTTCTGCACCGGAAACTTTGCTTTGCACCTCGGCATCCATCTGGGGCCCCGGGAGTTCAGTTGGTGGTCCCCAGTAAGTTGGTGGTGGTGGTGGTGTGTTTGTGGTATATCTTTGGAAATGAGGCAACACTAGCAAAACAAGCAAAATTAGTTATTATTTTATGATCATTATTCAGTCCAGATTAGTACTTAACAGGAGCTTGAGTCCCCAAGTATTCAATCTCCTGCAACGGTGGTATCTCGTAGTTAACCCTTGGCGCCGACCTATGACTTTGCATCTCCCTTGATGATTCCGCGGGACCCTTGACAGTTGACTCAACACTTATAGGAAAGTTACATGCCACCTTGCAAAGGCAACATTGCTTGCACTTGCCTCAAAGGCCTCGGACGGCAGTACTAGGAACACAACTCTTGTTGCGGGGAATACAGTTTTCGCAACGGCGGGACAACAATGACAACATTGTATATAAATTATAAATCTATTGAGTAATAAATTAAATAATGTATAAGGGTATACAGTAATGATTAACGACTTGAAATCAATGGGAAAATTTACCTGAACGCTTGCAGGAGCTCGCGTCTTTAGACCCGGGCAACTGTCACGCTTTGCACTTAGGGATTATTGTCTTCACCACTTTGACATGCCCTCTCCTCAGTACCATCTACCTCAGTCTAAAAGCGTGTCACAAATAAAAGCACAACATCAATGGTGTGATCCGCTATTTCCTCTGGCTTGCGCTGACCTTCCAATCTCGGCGACCAACTCAGTATATACTTGCAAACTTTGCGGTTAACTCCATACTGGTCGGCCATCCATTATGAGATCCAATCTCCTTCCCTGGCCAATCAACAGCCTTGGACTTCCATCTTTGGTCATGCATTGTTTTTTAGTTTGCATCTACGTCTAACTAAGCCATCACTACTGTATAGTTTGCAATTGGACTAGTCCCTACCCTGCATACACTATTACATCTCATTTGCATTACCTTCAACGTCACTTGCTCCTGTCCCAATTCGTCATACAATTGTACCCTCAGATTCTATTGTCTTGCACTTACGCTATGACCTTGGATCTATACCACTGCTTCATTTCCTATCCCATTCCTGTCATTCATTGCCTCACCGCTTCAACTGTAGTTAGCTCATCACCAGGTTGTATCTAGTCACTTTGGATTACCTTATAAGGGCTATCCCCTTGCCTGATGATTGTCTCCTCAGTTAGTTAATTTCATACGTTCTTGCATTTTGCTACAACCTAGTTATCACATTGGACTCAGGTTGAGTTTCCTTCTTTGGAACACATTCCATTCCTCTTTCCGTTTGTTGAGTGGCATAACCAAGTTTGCACTTTGCAACTGAGTCTTGCTATTTGCACTTGCCCTTGCACTTGGCATTCCTTTGTGCTCATGATCATCTAAGAATTGCCCTATAGTACGTGGGGTGGTCATGTGACAGTGGGTCATCAAGTTGGTGGATTTGCATCAGATGGCCATGGAAATTCTTTGTGCTTCCACTTTGATCCTTCTTGAGATTAGAACCACATATTTTTCATCCTTTGCAAGTGACCTGTCATATTGCATTCTTATCATCAAAGCCTTCCTTGAAGTAGTTTCAAAAATAGCTTTGCTTTTTGTGTTGGCTAATACTAAAGGAGGTCTTTTCTTCACTCAGATCATAAAGTTTTTTTGGATTTGACTGGGTCAAACTTGAAGTAAATTCAAGGGGATCAGGTGGAGGAAAGATTTTTTTTTTTTATTTTCTCAAGAAATCAACTGGATTGATGAATTAGGGTATATTTGAGCAACTAAGAAGGATTATATAGACAAACAATTGAAGGGAGTGACCATGTATACAATTCACCCAGGGCTTTGGGGCATTCCAGGGCATTTTCAGGGTCTGGGGTTTGGGATGAGCCTCACACCCTACCTGAAGCCCTGAGTTACAGACTCAGATGAAGTGAAGGAGTATTATTTTAATCTGTTTCAAATCAAAAATTTGACATTTTTCACTGTTGGTGACAGTGATAAATTTTATTTTGATAGAAATGATGAAAATTGAATGAATAATATTTCCAGAGGTAAATTTCATGGTGAAGTGATCAGAGAATCAAAAATAATTTCTTCTTAGAATAAAAAAGCAAGAGGGTTCTGTTGAAAGTTTTATTTGACCATAGAAAAGAATATAGTACCATTGATGAACCTTTTGGATCAATTGTAGTTAATGAAGTTTAGATTAAATTGAGAACTGATAGACCATACCCACCATGAGAAAGCACCTATTTCCAACAAGTTCCAGCAGCAGAGATGCCCTGGAATTAAAACAGATATTTGATCAAAATTAGGAGTAATGTTATGTGCCAATGAAAATGAAGATATCACAACTCCTATGATTATTGCAAGGCATACTGGTAAATCAAAGAAAGTTGTTGATTTGAGTGGGCTTGATTCATACAAAACTTTGGATAGGTATTTGATGCCAAGTATTGTTGAATTATTGAGTAATTTGTGCCAAGAAAAGTTTATTAAATGTAAGGATGCTTTGAAAGTTTTTCATCAAAATGTGGTTGACACAGATATTAGGAAATTTCTTAGAAAATTGTGTTGTTTAAGATTTTTTTAATGTGAGAATGCCATTTGGTATCAAGAATGCACCTTCTCATTTTCAGAGGATGATGGATTCTGAATTTCATCAGTAATTGATTCAAAAAAATTTAATATTTTACATGGATGATATAATTATTTTTTCATAAAAAGTGGGAATAACATACACCCAGGGTTTAAATCATTTTGAATAAATCAATTTATATTAATACAGAAATTTCTCTGGGAAATTATTTATTTGCTTTCAAAGATCTGAAAGCTTCAGTTCAAATTTTAATTGATTTTTCTGTTGGAATAGATCAACCCAGGGTAGCAGATGTATCATCAAAACCCATACCTGCTAATGTTAAGGAAATTCAAAGTTGTTCATAGGTTTTGGAGGATATTACAGATTGCAAATCAGAGACTTTGGATTCATGGCTTCTTGTTTATATAAAATCTTGACTCCAAATCTTTTGTTTGAGTTGGCTTGATGAAAGGCGTGAAGCTTTTAGATTCCTGGAAAAATTTCCCACTAGTGCACCTTGATTATTTCATCCAGACCCTAAAAAAATGTTCAAGTTGTATGTAGATGCATCTATAGAAGGGCTACAAGCTTCATTGCACCAAGTTTAGATTGAAAATAGTAAACCTGATCCTGAGGAGTATTTTGATACCTTTACCTGGGAATCTCAATGACTAATTTAGCAGATAGCTTTTGGGATTCTTAATTTGACTCTTACTCAAATAATAAAAATACTTCATCACTACTAAAAACTATGAAGTCCAAGAGTAGTATGCAGAATCTGGGTCAAGGAAGGTTTGGATGAAGACTGGAAGAAATGACTTGCAGATGGTCAAAGTTTCCTCCTAGATGGATTATCATATCACAAATCTGGTCATTTTTTCTCTGTAGTGCTGGTAGATGATAACCATATACATTTATCTCAAGTGAATGTAAGGAAAATATTTGTTCTGGGCATTTGTATCAAAATAGGACTACTGAAAGAATTAAAATGATAGCTTGGTGACCAGGTTGGAGAAATACTGTTTATAACTATTGCAACTTGTGAGAGATTTTAAAAACACCAACACCTCAAGAGGCAAAAGTTTAAGCATGTCAACATAGGTTTACAATTGCAGCAAAATACTTTTCCATTTAGCTTTGTATCCAGATATGGAAGTCAGCCTTGGTTTTAATTTCCAAGCAGTCTTAGAAACAGATCTCAAGGTGTAGTGGCTTAATTGCATCTGTGGTCCATCAAACTTGGAGGCATGTCTTGGGGCTGGCACCCACCCTGCAGTTTAAACCTGCCCATCTCCAACCTGGCTTTTCTTGTCAACTAATCCAAAACATCACAAAGGATTGGCTCAGGTGGGGAAAAATGAGGGTGGTAAGATAAGGAGGCGTAGTCGTTTTTTCTACGTTGTTTTTGTCTTCATTGCATCTGATGCCAAGCAATAAAAGAAATGGTTCATCCCCACTTGTGAGTGGTTGATTTCTTGGTCAGTTTTGTTATCAGAGGGCTAATTCGGTTATAAGAGCAAGTTCATCGACAAAGTGAAATGGAAGGATAAGAAATGAAAATAACGTTAAGCAGTATCATGAATAAATAGGGCCCCATCAACGAAACAGACGTCCTTGTGCTTTTAGATTAATCTAGCTTTGATTCTATGAGAATTTCTTTTATCTAAACAACTTTACATTGATTATGCTCAATAGAACAAAGAAAGATGGTTGATAAGATTGAAAGGAGGGCGGGGGGAGTGGGGAAGAGGTCAAGAGGTCGCAAGTGCCCTGGAAGCTTCGGCCAACCTCGTTACGACGTGGGGAAACTCCTCGGGGATTAAAAACACACATTGGTACATGAACATACAGAAAATGCGAATATGAATATGCCACGTGAAGGTCGTTCCATCTCCCTAGAACAGTCAAGTGGATTGGGAGGCGAGTTCCATGGGTGAGATCGTCGAATGGCGTTGGATGTCAAGAAAGCCGGTTCAAAGACGATACTGAGGGCGAACGATTCCCGAAAGGAAGGGCTACCCATCAAGGGAAGTTTTGAAATACCTGTAATCGAAACAGCGAGGTGAAACCCACGATCAAACGAAAAATAAGAGGACAGAAAATGTCGACACGGGGGGAGAGCGTGTGGTTGAACCGAGATGGCCTGGAAGGCATGTCAACTTCGGAAAGCGATTAGGGAGCAGATTGGAAAAATCAGGGGGACAGGCTTTTAGGATAAAGGCCGAAAGGGATCAGGGGGCCAGTTGTGCTCCTGGTTGGAAGAGCGAAGTCGGTTCATGAAGGGGTCAGTCGAGTCTTGCTTTAGTAGCCCAGCAAGGGAATTCGACGTCCCTGTGTACTGAAATTTATCGACATTGGATGGGTGTTTCGCAAAAGATCGATAATCATGATCCCGAAACGGAATTACCTCGGGGACGTTTTGATCGAGTTTCTCATGCAGTGTGGAGCGCATACCGGGTATGCGCTCGGGACGTAGGAACAGAGATGGCTTGATTAGACTGAGGCTCCGATACATTTTCAGCTTGGACTCAGTAGCACACTTGACACATTTCACGGTAACTTTCCCACATCCTTTGGCACAAGCAACTTGCTGGTTGATTAGATGAGGAGAGTAGGACTTCTTACGCAGTGGTAAGGATGCTCGGGCAGCGGTGCGACGAACGAGACCGATGTCGACCGACATGCCTTTATCCCGGGATCGTTGGGGGGATTGTAGGCGGGGATCGGGTTGTAGTAGAAGGAAAGGCTTTTGAAGGGTAGGTGAATCAAATCTTGAGTCCTGACAAGCCAAACGGGATGTTGGCCCCTCGTGAGAGGATGATGTACTAGAGGCGGAATAGACGCCGGGGGTAAAGTAAGGAGAACGGGGAGGAGAGGATGGTGATCCAAGGGAGCTGAAGGAGAAGTCATCGTTTGACGAGTTTGCCTTTCCCTCATCGGAAGAAGAGGATGCACTACCTTGATGTTCGGAATGCGATAAAGAAACTTTGACGGTGAATGAACAATGAGGGCTCAACAGCTGTTCATCGACAGGCGAAATGGCAGCCGCACGACCGACTGTGCACTTGGGGGGAGTGTTGTTGCAGACATGTTGCAATGGAGAGGGAGATTCCACGTTCGGCTGAACATGATCTCTCGAAAGTGGACTAATCCGCAAATCTTGGATGGTTGAGGCGGAGCTGCTTGAAATTGACGAGAGGGTCGAGTCGGCAGCTGGTAACCCGCAGGCCGATGGTGAGGATGAAGGACCTCCCCACCAGCCTCCAGCTTTGGATTTCGGGGTCGCATGAGCCACCGTCGAATCATGAGGACAATTTGGCGGAGTTGGGAAGAAAGATGTAGAGTTCATGGGATGGGGCGATTGGGAATCAAGTTCATCACATGGCCTTCCTGACAAGGGGGAGAATATCAATGATGGCCCCGATGCCGACAGCGATGTTTCTTCAGCATGGGAGCTTGAAGTACAGGAATCGATCCACTGAGGACTTGGACAATCAGATGAATAGGCAAGCGGACCAATCGCGTGGCTACTGTTGGAAGAATGCAACTTGTCGATTCTGTCAACAACTCTTTGCCATGTTTTTAGTCCGAGCCGGCCATTGTCCGCAAACGGTCGAAATGCTGGAATGATTTGCATTGGCAGAATACAATCGTCAGGTTATTCGTTTTCAGTTCCATCATCAAAAGAAAACGAGGGACTAACCCCTTGGACTTAGTTGCTCCATAACAGTGAAGAGTGGCAAAACAAACAGGCTGGTAAACCCTATTTGACTCTTGGCTTGGGCCCGCTTCTCAGCAGGATCCAAGGTCACAACACTGACCGGGAGTTGAAGATCAGCTTCCAAGGCAGCTTGACGAGACCACTCATTCAAAAGACAGGACGACCAGGTCAATGAGATCTGATGGGGTCGAGTCTGATCGAAAGATATATCAAAAGGGTAGATTAACGAGCGTGCTGAATAGGATCACCAATCGATGGATCAACAGCTCGAGGGATAGAGGAGACCCACTGAATTGGAGATATCGCCGCACTTGATCAAACCAGCAGCGATGAGAACCTTTTCGGCCAATGCATCGGTAGAATCTTGTCCAAGTTCCTGCGTTGATGTGGCCCACTTATTCAGAAGGCGTTTAAGCTCTTCTACTATCGGAAAATGACGCCCCATATCTGTGGCCAGCACAGCCCCAGCCAAGACTTGCCGGAATCCGATGTGACCATCAACTATCTTTTGGAAACCATGCTCACGAAGCATCCGAGTGAACGTGATGCGATGAAAATTCTCCAGGACGGCACCGTCAGAGAATACGTATGCGATGGGTGTTCGTGCATTAACCTGGGGATATGGGATATCTTCAGTTGGGTTAGTGACTGGAGGGTTGAAAAAAAAAAAAATCATCCGACGAGCACCCACCATGAACGCATTGCTCAGACCGGGATGACCGACGTCATGACCGGCGGAGGCTAACAGCAAGGCCCAAACAGTCATTTCATCTAATAGCAGGCCTACCCGACCGACGGGTTGACGATGCCATGGGGTTAAGCAATCTGAGCCAAATTCTTTCTCGATAACCCAGCCTAAGGGTGGGACCACACCCTCGTGAGCGAGGATGGTATAAACGGCTTGAACGACATCGACAGCGTGTCGAAAGTTGTGATAAGCGTTACGGCTATCGTAGGCTACTTCAAGATTGTCAACCAAGCCTCTGAGACATGCTTGAGGATTGACAACGCCGAGATCCAAGAGTTGCTGGAGAAAGCCGGGAGTGTACTTGAGATAGACGGAGAGGAGGATGTGAAGTGAGGAGCGTATCTGAAGCGGAGAGAGTGAGTTGGCATCAAAGGACCAAGTGTTGAGGATTTGGAGCAGTTCGAGTCGAGAGGAGGACGATTGGGAAGGAGTGATGATGGGGGGTGGTAGAGCTGTTTGGCTCGAGGGGGGAGAGGTCGGACGAGAACGGGGAGTCGAAGGACAAAGAGCATGGTTGGTGGAAGTAGGCGGGTAGGATGGATCAGTTTCGCTTAGATTTGGAAAGTAACAAGATGAGGCGGTTGAATCTTGACTTTCGGCCTCTTCGACTTCATCAGTCTCCTCGTCCTCATCGTCATCAGTAGTGGTAGTAGAAGTAGTAAAGCTGGAAAACGAGGTGATTGAGAATTTATTACGAAGTGCATCGGGAACGAGGGTAGTGGTGAGGCTGAGGAATGGAGTTTGAGGAGGTGGATGGCAGTACACTGGAAGGGAACCAGAATGATGAGAGGGGATCGGATGGGGCGATGAGACAGTGAAGGAATGTTGAAGGACGATGGTGAGATGGTGGGCGATCCTGATTGAATGGAAGCAGACTCAGCATGATGCGAGCGAGGTGCTCCGATACTCGGGGCGTAGCAGAGCATAGACAAGGAGGGCAAGGGGGTGTTGGGGGGCTACGCACCAGTTTTCGCTGGCTGGAGGTTGAATGCCGGATGCTTTTCCACCGTCGGCAACACCACATTCACCTCCGATGACGATATCACCCAACATGGAATGGGAGGAGACGGGATCTAGGCCGAGTTGATGAACTCTCTTCGAGGTCAACGACGAGGAGGACTCCAGGCTCGGAGACAGGAGGCAGGAGTGTTGAGTGCCGGGGGAGGACATCCTGCGTAGTGAGCGCCGTTTGGAGGAAGGAGAGGATGAGAATGGGTCGAGGATGGTAGGATGTTGTTGATCGGCCGAGACGATAGGCTGATTCGAGTCTGAAGACGTTGGATGCAGTGGCGGTGACGGGGTTGGATCGAGTGGCGAGGAAGAGGAGGAGGGGGGCTTGGGATGGGATGGTGAGGGAGAGTGCATGGCGAGTGCTGATGAAGACGAGGAGGAAGCGAGGGTGATGGGAGGCTTCTTGATGGCACTGTCGCCAGGGAGGGGTTGGATCAGATCGGATGGAGTGGGAGTCGTTGCGGTGGGGGTCGACGAGTTGGATAGGGCGACAGCTGATCGGTTGACGAGATGCGGGCTGTGGTTGGACGACATGGGTGGGAATGGGGAGGATGGGTGAGGTCAAGATGTGTGCAGAGGAGGAGTGCCTTGACGGGGGGGGGGGGTGAGAAGGTGGGATGGAGAAGACGAGCGAAGGAATGGGTGGGACTGCGCTCGAGAGTGAGGAGAACTTGGATGGATACAGGATGATTAGTGATTAATAGTGACGGTGGTCCTCATCATTTCCTAATTTGAGTCTTAGGATGGTGGGATTCGACTCTCGAGTTTTGATGTGGGACGGGGATGGAGATGATGATGGCTTCCAAGGTTGAGGATGAGGCCAGAGGGGGGGGGGGGAAGAGGGAGCAATGGTGATGGTCAATCGTTCCGAGTGGCTAGCTACAGGACACGATGTTCATGAGAGTATGTGAGGTGGGGGCTCGATGGATGGTAGTTTAATTCTTTAGGGGTGGGGCAGGGGTGGTAGTGACAGTGATGTTTAGTTATGTGTATGTCATCAGCAGTCAGTCGGTGGTACTTCGTCTCATCAGTCAGGGTTAGGTCATCAATCTTGGAGGGTCGCGCTGGATTGAAATCGACCGAGCTTTGGGTGACTGTAGGCAGGTGGATAGACACGGGCACACGGATACACGTATTAATGTCTAATCATCATCATCATCATCATCATCATCATCATCATCATCATCATGTTGAATACTTAGAGGAACAAGAGAGAGACCCGGATTGAGAGATCTATTGAATTCGAAGGAGATGTGGTGTGATGTGGTCG
The DNA here is from genome assembly GCA_025617555.3 of Puccinia polysora. NCBI lineage: Eukaryota > Fungi > Basidiomycota > Pucciniomycetes > Pucciniales > Pucciniaceae > Puccinia > Puccinia polysora. Next base: position 56,229,632 of record CM062617.1, on the reverse strand, counting down.
GGGTGAGAGAGTGTGGGACGGGTGAGGAAACCAGCAACGTCTCAGGTCATCATCCCACCAGAGCCTGCCCCCATGCGCCGAGGGCCCAGGGGCCGGGTGGTCCACGCGGTGGGTGGGGGTGGGCGATGACGAGGGTTGGGCGTCTGGCAGCGATCTGACGGCGGGAGGACGGGCAGGCAGAGTGGCACGGCCGCGGGGTGCCGCCACTCGGCAGCTCGGTCGAGTTTTAAATCAATAATATGTACTAAATAGATCTTGAAACAGTTTCGCTTGGTGATGCCCAGCCCATCGGTTGGGTCGCTATTTTTTCTTCTTTCTTTTTTTTTTTCTCCGTTTCTATCGTGGTGTGATCAGCCAATCATCTACTCCATCCACCACATCACGGCCCACTTCACCGGCGCCTCGATTCCAGTCGGATTGTCTCCCGCCTCGTTGGAGATGGTCATGTCAATGAAAAGCACCAGCTAACCCGACAGCAAATAAATAACGATTTAAATCACATCTCCACACTCAGGCAGTCGGCGACCGAAGGGGAGTGCAATTTGGGACACCAGTGATCGAGGAGACCGAGCGATGATAAGTATCCACTAGGATCCATACGCTGCAGGGCAGCCCAAGTATGCACATAAAACGGTCTCTACAGTATTTTTTCGGATACCCACAGAATCTTTTACGTATGTGCATATTCACATATCTCATTATCGGAATCCTAGGCCCATATGTGTCAAACATGGTAAATATTCACTCATGTCCATCTGTATCCATATAGTAGGCACATATGTGCATACATACATACATACATACATACACACATATCCGGCGAGCTGATGAAAGCTTCACAACCGGCATCCTGCAGTCCAGTCCAGCCCAGCCTAGGCCAGCATCGATCCATGTGTAGATATGTTTGGGCATATGGAAATACTCATCCTCATGCATCAAGCTACACACATACCCATTTACATATTCACACATGCACACGAGAACTCCCGTCGAGTTTGCTTGCTGGTATCCAAGACCATATGCCGACGCGACCGGGGGGTGGGGGGGGGGCAAAGACAGCTTCAAGCGCAACACAGTTCTTGTATGCGCATACATATCGACAGATACGATCGTAGGCCAGATGCATGTAGATAGCATACATACATACTGGAGTAAGCTATATCGACTTATGTATGTACTTACGTATGACACAAACGTACGGTCTCATCGTGAGTCTGGCTGGCTCGGCTTGGAGTGACTTGCGAATACGATGAGACAACCCCCGGGTAGTCGTCAGTCAAGCCTCGGACCTGGGAGTCAAGACGCCCACACCTTCGATCCGACTAATGTGGCATTTACCCAGCCTGCCTCACTTTTGCAGGTCATCCGCGGTCGCCAGTAACGGTGACAGTGAGCCGTACCCAATCGTCCAAGAGCGGAGTGGAGACCGGCGGCGATCGAGGCCATCGAGCGTTTCGTAAACCCGCGATGACGAACTGAGAGTCAGATATGACTTACCTATTCATTCGTCGTGGGTAAATTCCACACCTATCCGTCGGATCCCGATCGATCCTTATCGACATCCGAGGGTGTGTCGGTGTTATCGGTCAGCCGAATGAATCACTCTCAACCTCCTTTATGACTAAAGGCAATTATTTTATTTACTTGAATCCAATACATCTTCAATATTCTCGTACACATGGATACATTTGACGACTAAGATCGAACTCAACCTGAGGACGGCCAGAGTATTGACTAAAGGAGCTAAAGACAGAAACGGAGTGGATCATGGTGGCTGGAAACGAATCGAACGGTACTTCCTCTAGTAAAGCCACAGCCCAAGAAGTTGCATATCTGCACCGACATTCAGCCGTACACATTCCGATCCTCCACCGATTCGCATCCATGTATGCCTATATACGTAAATGAAATACAGCCTGTACTTACATACACACCGTTCGGAAACAGGATCCAAGACATGGACCGTCAAGCTCCCTCCGACTATTGTGTCAAAGAAGCAGATACAGCGTGGAGGATGTCCTGTAGAGCTAGTGTCGCGCACTTGGCATCAAATCGATCACTTCTAATTGTGATCGATGTCCACCGAGCTGGATAAGTGTCCATGAACATGACACGTTGTCGGCAGGAATGTATTGAGCAATATGTATGTACTTATTTACCTACACACGCATCAAATAAACAAGCAAAAATCGACCAAGAGAACGACGTGGGGGCATCCTGCAGGTCCGACTACACCCGGAACACAACTAGGGGTGCTCGCGAATGCGGGGATCGTCGGCGGGTTGAATGATGAGTCTTTTCTTCACGTGCCGTGGGTTAGAGCGTCGCCTGCTGTGCACACGCAAAGGCGGGGAGCTGACAAAGTGACGCAGAACAACCCCTGGAGTGGGAGAAAGATGCCAGTTACGTATGTATTATTATGCACAAACAAATTACCTCTGAGGAGGGAGGGCGGGAAAGAGGATCGATTATAATCGCATGAGGGAAAAAGAAATAAGCAAAAGAAGTGAGAGTAAACAAGGTCTGATACAACAACGACCCGGGACAGTCAGAGAGAGGGTACTGCCCACGCGAGAAGAAAAATCCAATCGGCACGATGAGTGTTTAGGGTCAGGATGTGACGACTAAGGCTAGGATGTCGGGGTATTAAAACATCCCAGAGGTGGTACTCGTTGAACAATACAGACCTGGAACCCCTGGATTAGAAGTAGCGTACCTGCTCCTGAGGAAATACGAATGGGAAACCAAAAGACTGAGCTCTCAGATCAAATACCGATTAAGGTGTATGGACCGTAAAACTTGTTACAACCATCTCGATCCATCTAGCATTATCCTTCGAGATAATTACGTATAGGCCCCAAACGTTTCATTTCAAGTCAAAAGTTGTAATAATTATAAACCAGATCCTACAAATATTTACCAGTCTATGCGACCAGCTTCCGTGCCCAAACAAACGGAGAATCTTGCCATGTGCGACGTGAGAATCTCCAAGGCGCCCAAATGAGTCAACGACTATGACGGGCGCCATGCGCATTTTTCAAAGAAAAAGGAAAAAAAACAAAGCATCGGCTCGCCCAAAGAGGCTACATCAATATGCATGCAACGTAGGTACATACAGCACATACATGCATACAGCCGAATGTATTCACTAATGGCCAGTTCGTGTACTATATAGACGCCCTTTCCCCTCTGCATCGAGATCCCAAAGTCAAAACCGGTTAGCTAGGGTCAAGGTTGTATGCGCACCATTAAAATCCATTAAGGCTTACACGGGGAACGGGTGGTCAAGAGATCAAACCCAGAACATCGTGCCGCTAGTAATATCAATCACCACCGAAGCGGGCCAAAAATTACATTCAAGCTTCTCCGGAAGGGATGCCTATGGAAGCAGTTCATCGCCGTTTGGTGACTCGAAGGCCCTATGTTCCGAGCCAAGCTTTACGTATTCACACTAGTGTTTTCATGGCGGCTTCGCCGGCTCGGCCCCTAAGTTTGAATTGTCCCCTCGTTTGCCCACCGCGTATCTCATGTTACTGGAAACCGCCACACTCCTCTTAACTGGCGCGTCAAATCTCCTTTGCCACAAGCCCCCTCTTCAACCCATTCCATTCTAATTGTAATACTTTGAAATACACAAAAACATCATCCCGCAAGGAGACTCTTGCAAATCACATTGAAAGTCCTCTTGTCCCCATTTTCCCCAACAATCCCAACCATCCTACTCGACACGCTTTGTGACCTTGATAAAGCCACATTCAGCTGTCCATGAGAAAATACCTGACCTGGTCAAAAAAATCCCAACTTTCTTATAGCCCTGGCCCTGCAACTTATTTATTGTGATAGCAAAAGCCAGAGTCACTGGAAACTGAAATCTACAAAAAAGACACGCTGGGCTTCCCATCTGCATTAAGGGTCAACTTAATCTTAAGGATAAGGATCATGATTCCTTGCTTTGAGCCATTTAAGATTTCACACTTCAAGCATGTTGGTTTGAGATCCAAGACTAATAATCTTGTCCTGTTGGAGAGCAACTCAGCTAGGTTAAGGTTCCTCAACAACATTATGCAAGAGCATTTCTTTATACTCAAGGTATGTGGGGGAAACTGTCATGCTTCAAGCTTAAGGATTATTGTCTCCCTCACTTTGACATATCCTTTCCTCAGTACCATCTACCTCAGTCCATGCGCATGACAAAAATAGAAGCACAACATCAATGGTGCCTTCCACTTATCAACTCTGGCTCCCATAACAACCTTCCATTCTTGGTGACTGAGTCAGCACCTACTTGCAAACCTTGCAGTTAACTCTACTCCAGTCAACCATCCATTCAAGCTCCACTCTTCCACCCTGGGTATGAATAGCCCTTGGGTTCCCATTCCCCGGTCATGATGCACTCTTGCTAGCTTGCACCCATGCTAGTTAGCCACACCAACTGTATAGTTTGCAATTGGACTAGTCCCTTACCCTGCATAAACTACATCCTCATATTTGCATTGTCTCTCACGTCACTCCTTCCTATCTCATCCATTACACCCTTGTACGCTCAGAATCCATTGCCTTGCATCTACCTTATATCCTTGGAAACCTCTATACTGTTATTTCATTTCCCAATCCATTCATGACATTCATTGCCTCTGAACCTCTTGATGATCCCCTTGCTCCTCCTTGGGAAGCGGTGGATCCCCTTGAAGAAATCAAAGACTCCAACCACCCTTCCAATGAAACCTTGACTAGTGGTAGATCAAGGGTTTGCACTAATTCTCCCAAACCCAATGCTTCAACCTTGCTCTCAACCCTGATCCAGGCTCTTAACCAAACTGCCTTGTGATCTGGTCCAAGTGGCCCTAGCTTTTGTACTCCAGGCATGAAGCAGCCTGATCATTTTACTGGGGAACACCCCCATAAACTTAGAGCTGAGAAAAATTAAAAAGGGATGCGCCGGTTAAGAGGTTAAGAAGGAAAGGGAGGAAGGTCCAATAACACTTAGACAAGCGGATCTAGGAGTCTTGAGAGCAGTTCTTGGAAGGGCACTCAGGTTCAAAGGGGGACAAGAACAGATGATGATTCATTTACTTGAGAACATGTCAGCTTAAGTAGTCTAAGTAAAAGATGGGCTCAAAAGTGGTTGACAAGATGAGCAACAAAAATGAATAAATATATTGAATAGTGAGCCTTGGAGTCCGCACAAATTGGGTGACAACTGCAGAAGTCTCACTCAAGTTTTAGGCAAACTAACAGAGGACAAAAATTCCAACATGACCGCTTGCATGAATCTTGAGGGAGTTAAAACAAAATAAAGAGTTGAAGCCTTTTGATCTCTTGTATGCCTATTCTATCCATCATTTCAAAAATAGAATGAAAAGATTTTTGAACAATACAATAAGGGCCTATTCTATTTGAAAACAAACTATTCTTGTGATTTTTGAACTAAATCTGAGCTTATTCCATCAACAAGTAACAAACACTCTAATCACAATCTTTGAAGCCCGGACTATTCCAAACAACAACTACTCAAAGAGGTTAGCTCACAAAGGAGCAGAAGTGATGGAAGACTTTATAGGGTAGCTACCAGACCAAGGATGAAACAATAAGATAAACTGAGACAATTGGAGCAAAGAGGCAACAAGCTGGAACATCAATCAGCCGGGCAAGTGCAACAGCAACTAGTTGATGGAAAAGATGGCAAAAATGTGACTACTACTTAAAATGGCTAAAAGACAAACAGGCACAAAGTTGCTGCTTGATGAGGATTCCAAGCAAACAGGTGGTGTCAAAAATGGTGAGGGTGTGATGATCAAAGATGACCAAATGGAGACAGAACTGTGAATTGACTGCTTGAAAATCAGACCAACGGAGAAAGCAAATTGAGGTAGAGATAAGATGAGCAGATGCAAGGTTGAGATTGGGTGGATTGACCAATGTCAACGTTGTTAATTCAAGGTTTGAAAAATTGTTGGGAACTGAAGTTTTATCAAGACAAAAAAGGAAGCAAAAAAAAATTGTTGCTACAAGGTTGACTTGGAAATCAAGAGTTGCAAGAAGCATGAGTTAGAAGGAGTAAAAATGGGTTTTGTTGGTTGCCAAGGATTTGGATCAAGGAGTGAACTTTGGAGCCTTCTCAGGGTATTTGACCCAACAGCTATCAGGGTAATGACCCGCTTTGTTGCAATGTGGACAGATTGGGGTTTGTGAGTACAGGGCATGATTGACACCATTAGAGGAACTGTTGGACGGGTTGATTCTAGCTTGAGCTTTGTCTTTTTTGGAGTTTTTTCAAGATATACTCAATGGATTTGTTCTTTCATTTGTCCAACTTCTTGAGGTAGTTTAATTCAGAGGTTAGTTTTGAAAGAGTGAGGATAATGGTCAGTTCCTCTTCCAACTTCAGACCAACTAACTTCATCTTTGGAGTGGAAGCACGGATTCACGTGACAAAGTTGCCAATGTTATTCTCAAATTTGACTTTGTTGAATTGGGTGAATGCCAGGGTTTTGTTGATGAAGTTGTCAGGCATGTAATGGAATTTAAGGAGGTCCCAGAGAGCAAAACCTTTGCATTTGTCTGAAGAGGGGAAAGATCCAGAGACATAAGAAAGATTGTCCTTGTTGAGGTGGTTGAGGATGAGGTTGTAAGCATTTTGATTCAGTCTGTCAAACAACATAGCACTGTTCTTATTGGAGTGGTCAGAGGGTTGTACAACTTTTTTGAGGATTAGATCAAGAGTGTTGATAGAGTCAAGTTTGCCTTCCATGGCTATTGACCAAGTGTAGTAGTTGTTGACGGTCAGTAGCAGTTTTTGGTTGATGGCAGAGGACATTATCAGAGGAGAGTTTTGGCTTTTAAAGGTGAGAAAAATTAGAAAGGGATGCACCGGTTAAGAGGCTAAGAAGGAAAGGGAGGAAGGTCCAATAACACTTAGACAAGCGGATCTAGGAGTCTTGAGAGCAGTTCTCCAAAGGGCACTCAGGTACAAAGGGGGAAAAGAACAGATGATGATTCATTTACTTGAGAACATGTCAGCTTAAGTAGTCTAAGTACAAGATGGGCTGGACAGTGCTTGACAAGGTGAGAAACAACAATAAATAAATATATTGAATAGTGAGCCTTGGAGTCCACACAACTTGGGTGAAAACTTCAGAAGTCTCACTCAAGGTTCAGGCAAACTAACAGAGGACAAAAATTCCAAGAAGAGCCTACTTACAGTCCTTTAAACTCATTTTCATGAACAATCCCCATAATTTTCCTACTGATAGACACAGAGGTATGTATGTGTCTTCCTTCCTTGGTGGAAAAGCCTTGAAGTGGTTCAAACCTTACCTCAAACTATTAGATAACACTAGCCCCACTTGTATCCTCAACAACTGGGACAAGTTTGAGCAGCAATTGTTCACCCTGTTAGGCAACCCTAATGAAGTCCAAAACGCAGAATACAAACTTAATAACTTAGTCATGAAGTAAAATAGTAGGGTTTCTGTTTATATATCCAATTTCCAAACTTTGTGGTCTTGCATCCAATGAAACAAGGCAGCTCTCCTATTTCACTTTGGAAAAAGTTTACCCACACGCCTAATTGAGAAACTTGCAGTTGGAGGACATAAGACAACCTCCCTTCAGCAGTTAATTGAACAGGTGATTGAGCTTGATAATGGCTATCACAAGAAGAACAACTCTCAACAAAACAACCATGGAAAATCAAACTTGGCTCCAAAGGAGGAAGACTACGCAAAAAAATCCTTGAAGAATCCAAAACAATCCAAACCAAATCCAACCTTGCACTCCAACATCAAAGGAAAGGCCATTTCCAAAACTCAAAAGTTCCTGGACAAAGAAACTGGGATGCTCTTGACCAAAGAGCTGCTAAGGAGGGTAAAGAATGGGTTATGTATGTATTGTGGAGGAAAACATGATGTCAATAGTTGTGCAAAGCGGCTAGTGCGTGAAGCGGCTAGACAGCCAACAAATTAGCTTGTATTTTTTGTAATACTTGCAAGGAGAACTACACATTATCTAAATTACAGCAAGTCAATCTTTGAACTTGCAAGTCACTAGGTGCTCTGAGTTTGAGATTTGTCATTTTTAATTCCTACAACTCCCATTATCAAGTTTTGCTTGATTCTGGTGCTAACGTTTCTTTTATAAGTAAATCTTTTGCCACTTCCAAAAATATTACATGTTCCAAGATAGATATGTTTTTCATCTATTTAGTAAGTAGTGCAACCAAGCTGTCTCATTGGGTTTCAAAAAAGGCAAAATGGACCTTAGCATTCTCCAATTTTCCCAGCTTTGAATGGGACTAACTTGTCTTGGATATTTCCAGAATGGATGAACCATTCTAGGCCATGACTTCCTGGTTGACTGCAATCCAAATGTGAATTGGCAAGAAGGAGTAATTAACCTTCAAACCTTGCAACCCCAGGACACTAACCTTTCTGTCAAACTGGAATTAAACAACCTACCTGACACTTTCATTGAGTTGGATTACACTTTTCTGCCAGGAGATTTGCAATATCCTGACCTCCATTCCCAATTTCCCCCTTCAGATTTTGGAGTTATTGCTTATTTGTCCAGCTAAACCCTTCCTTGTTTCTTTGAAGAGAAACAGGCACCAACCAAACGGTGTATCTTGAGCTCCTTGATCCTCTTGCATCATGCAAGCACTTCAAGCCTTGTGCTTGAAGATGAAAAGATTGAAGATCTAGAAATCATTCAAGAGTCTTTACCTCTGGTTTCTCATCTGACATCTTTTCAGCTTTAAAGGCAGATAAACTTCCCCAATCCCGTTCTTATGATCACAGGATTGAACTTGCTGGCCCACCTCTGGCATCCGGACCAGTCTACTCTCTCTCAAAGCAATAATCAAATGCGCTTCAAGGATACATTGCAGAAAATGTATTGAAATGATTTCTTTGAACTAGCAATTCAAATACCGGTTCACCTGTCCTATTTGTTCCAAAGAAAGATGGTGGACTTTGCCTGTGTGTGGACTACAGGAAACTGAACCAGGTAACCCAGAAGAATGCCTATCCAGTACTGCCTATGTTGCACCTCCTCACTCTCTTCCATAGAGATGCTTATTTCTTGAAGTTAGACCTTCAAGGCACCTATAACCTAGTTTGCATTGTGAGAGGTCATGAATATTTGACTGCAATGAGAACATGGTTTGGCAGTTATGAGTATACCGTCATGCCTTTTGGCCTCTACAATGCTCCTTCCACTTTTCAACACTTTGTAAACAACATTTTCTCTGACCTTGTAGGGAAATAACTTGTGGTGTATCTTGACAGTATACTAGTCTACTCAAAAACTATTGAGGATCACTTTGCACATGTGAAAGAGGTGCTACAGCAACTTTGAGAGAATGACCTGTTTGCAAAATCATTTAAGTGCAAATTCCATACTCCTTCTCTTCAGTTTCTAGGTGTTGTAGTCTTGCAGCAAGGACTATCAATGGATCCAGCCAAGATCCAGCAAATATTGGACTGGCCCCCACCTTCTTCTGTCAAATCCCTTCAGGTTTTCCTTGGTTTCAGTAAGCTTTACAGAAGGTTTATTGAGCATTATGCCAAGAAAACCATAAAACTTACTAACCTTCTTTAAAAAGAAAATCATTTTGTTTTTACAGAACAAGCTGCTTTAGAGTTTGAAGCTCTGAAGAAAGCATTCAATACTGCTCCAATACTTGCTCACTTCAACAAGCTAGCTTGCACTATTGTAGAAACGGATGCAAGCAACTATGCGTTTGCAGGAGTAATCTCACAGTTTTCCTCCTCTTCTTCCCTGTTTCATCCCATAGCTTTTGAGTCTTTCAAATTTCTCACTGCAGAGCTTAATTATGACATCCATTACAAGGAACTTCTCCCAATTTTTTTTATGCTTGAAAAAATGATGTTCATACCTTTTGAGCCTTATGTAACCCTTTGAGGTCCTAACTAATAACAATTATTTAAAATGTTTCTTGAGCTCAAAAGTCCTTACACGCAGACAGGCACAATGGTCCAAATACCTCTCCAAGTTCAAATTTACAATCACATACTGTCCTGGGAAACAAGAGGTAGTCCCTGATGCTTTATCATGTTTGGACAACATTTACCCAGGGGGGGGGGGAGAACCTTTGCCAACAACAAACCTGAAAACATGAGGACACTCTCCTCAACCAAATCTGCCCAAATCAGTTCAATCACCACTCACCTTCAGGATACAGCTTCAAAACTACAACAAGCTCAACTGGATGATCCCAAGTGTACCAAACTTTGCACAACTGTGAATATATTAGAAAGTGGTTACAGTATTGACAAAAATGGTTATTTAGTTTATAAGGACCGTATAGTAATACCAGATAATCCTTGCATTAAGTTAGATATCTTTGAGTCAAGGCATGATTCCCTGCTTTCTGGTCATCATGGGCAGAACAAAACCTACCAATTGATTGCAAAAGACTTCTACTGGCCTGGTATGAACAAGGAATTAAAAGACTATGTTAACGCGTGCTATGATTGTAATTGTAACAAGTCCTCAAAAAAACAGAATTATGGGTTGCTCCAGCCACTTCCAATTCTGCCTATTCCTTGGAACTTGATTTCTATAGATTTCATTTCACAATTACCTATTTCTAGTGGCTATTGTTTAAATACAAGCTTGAGGAGATGGAGATGAGAGAGATGAGAGAGATCAATTATGCCAAAGAAGGCTACAGTCTGACTCAAGGGGGTCCAGAAGGAACCAGATTTGTAAGGGCTTCAGGAAGTGGGCCCAGAGGAGGAAGGTGAAATCTGATGTATTTCAATCAAGGGATGAGGAGACTTAAGAGTATTTATAGACAACTCAGAGACCACAAGTTGGTCATACTAACATGTTGAATATTCAAAGAAGTAGTGAGTGAGTGAAATGGGTGAGGAAGGAGGTTTCAAAAAAAGAATCACAGAGGCTAAGAGTAGTGAAATTTAAGTATCAGAAGCCTGTGAAATGTAAAAGATATGGTGGCCACCATATTATAAGTACTGGGAATACAGTAATAATAGGCCTGGATAACTAAAGGTATCAGGACATACAAAGGTGGATGAGATAGCTAAAGGTGTCTCATACATACAATTGTTGGACTTATAGGTGAATTGCAAAAGAAGAAAAGAATTTAAGAGGGCTGGATGACAAAGATAATCAGTTGAGTGCAATAGGAAATGAAAGAAGGAAAGAAAGAAAGAGCTACCCAGAAAGACAAATGGAAAAGAAGAAGAAAAAAAACATCAAGAAGACAGATTTCATAGACGTAGATCTAGAAGGGAACTGGAGTTGGCTTGGGCATGAGTGATGACCTGGATGTTTGGAGGAGTAGGCTGAGAGTGGTCTTGTGAATAAAAGCAGTCGAGATGAGTTATCAAGAATGAGAAGAGTTGAGGTTGAGAAGATTTGGTAAACAGTCTTACCAGACAGTCTGTGAAGAGGTGATAGGTGTTGGACGATGAGGTGGTTGGGTGAATTGGGACAAGATTGTTCTGAGTAAGAAAAGAGTTAGAGATCGGAAGGAAAGATCATAAAGAAAAGAGAGGTTGACAAAGAGATGGAAGAGGTTGATGAGAGTAGTGGTTGGAAATTAACTTAGAGTTTGAGTAGGTTTCCGTCAGGGCTCAGGAGGAGCCTTGCAGGTGTACGGATGATCTGTGACATGTAGTAGACAGTGCTGAAAGATGGAGCGGTGCGCGCTCTGGATCTGAGAACTAGGTGGTGGGAGGGATGAGTGCGCACCGTGACATGCTTTCTTGAATTTGGAAGAGGAAGTAGAAGGCAGAATAGAAAAGAAAGAAAAAGACAAAAGAGAATAAAAGAAGAGGAAGAAGAAAGAAGAAAGAAACATAAGGATGAAGAAAGAAAAGAAAGAAGAGTGAGGACTACCTCTTCACTGTTCAACACCCCCCGTGGCTGGTATGACTGGAGCCGGAGGAGCAGATTTGGGGTCAATTAGACACTGGAGTTTGGATATTGCGGAGGAATTGAGAGCCTTTGTGAGGCCATCAGCCTTCATGTCGGAGGATGAAATTAGCTCGATAGTAAGGTTTCCTAATTTTAGTTCCTCTCGCAGGCCCTTTGTTTTGATGTTGATGTGGCGGGTTTTTGAGTGACAGCCGAATTTCTTTAATTTGTTGTCAAGTCCTTTGTTGTCCACAAAATGAAGACTGGGCTGGATGTCCTTTTTCCAAAGTTCTGAGATCAGCACTTTCATCCAAATAGCTTTGAGAAAAGAGTCCACTAAAGGGTTGAGCTCAGCCTTGGTGGTTGAGTGAGTGACATTCCGTTGCCGGTAACTGCTCCAAGAAAGAAGCAAGCCAAAGAGTAGGGCTAGGTGGCCTGATTGAGAGTGTCGCATGTCGAGATCATTGCCCCAAGATGCATTGCTGTAGCATTTGATTTGAGTGTTGGAGTTTGAGATTTTAAGGGTGAGTTTAAGGTTTTTGGTTGCCTTGCGATATTTCCAGCATTGCTTCACTTCCTGCAAATGACAAATCCCTGGCTTCTCGCAGAACCTGGCTAAGCTAGAGACCGCAAAACTTAAGTCTGGTTGAGTAAGACAGGCGATATAGTTCATAAGAAAGACTGCTGTTCTGTAATTGATACCGAGGGATTTGAATTCTTCGTGTTCCTCGTCCAACGCGGGAGTGAGATTGAAACTGGTGGATAGAGGAATCATTGAAGGCTTGCAATCTGTCATTTTTAGTTCTTTGAGACCATGTTCAATATGTTTTGGTTGAGATAGAAGTATCAAATTGTTTACTTGCTTGTATTTCATACCTAGAATGGTGTTTGGCTTGTGATGACTGGAGTTTGGAAATTTTGATAAGAAATAAGAGAGAAAATTGTTGCCTGATCCTACCAGAATAAGATCATCGACATGAAAGAAAATAACGGAGTTTGAAGGAGAATGGATGTAGAGACAGGGATCTGCGGTTGACTCGTGAAATCCCTGTTTGCAAATCCAGTCAGTAAGCGTAGAAAACCAATTTGCAGGCAATTTCTTGAGACCGTAGAGGGATTTCTTGAGGATGAGATACTTTGATTGCCTTTTTGAGCCCTTTGGTCTTTTGATGATGACTTTGTTGGTTATGGGTGCGTGTAGGAAGGCACTCTTAACATCTAGTTGGGTTATAGGGAGAGAGTAATGAAGTCCGAAGAGAAGAGCCATCCAAAGGGACGCTGCTTTGCCAGTAGGGGAAAAAGTGTCTTGATAGTTGAGTCCATAGATTTGATTAAAGCCTTGGATGCAAAGTCAACTTTTGAAAACAAGAGGATTTCCATGACAGTTGTCCTTTAGTCGATAGACCCAAGTAGTGTTTAGCGGATTTGTGGGTTTGGGTCCATCGTAGTCTTCCCAAACCTCAAGCTTTTCAATACCGTTGAGTTCTGAATTCATGGATGATTCCCATTTCGGAGCTTCTGAACAATTTCTGGCCTGTTATTAAGTTTTGGGAACAAAATAGTGGTGGTATCCATATCTATTAGGTGGCTTGAGGCAAGAGCGGTCTCTAAGAGAATAGAGTGGATTGAGTTGGGCTTCTAGGTCAGGAGAGGAGTTGGAAGAGGAGTCTGAGAGGTTGTCGGAAGAGGGAGGAGAATTGGAAGGAGGTAGATTTTCATGGGAAGAGTTAGGGTCGTTAGAGTTGGTGGAAGAGAGTTGCGGAAAGTTAGGGCTTGAAGCAGGAAAGTTGTCATCAAAGTTGAGATTTAGAGTATCTTTGTTGGTAGGAAGAGGAGTAGGATGAAAAGACTGAGAGAGTGAATTGGATTTAAGGAATTTCACATGTTTGGAAGAGATAATGGTTTGGTCAGGTTTCAAGATTTGATAAGAGTGGAAAACAGGGTTGTAACCCACAAGGGTGCCAACTAGACCTTGGTCTTTAAACTTTTCACCCTGTGCAATCTTGGTGTTGAGGAATGTCAGAATTCTGGTCTTGTGATATGTGTTGCCTAATACTTCCAGTGCAATCTTTCTTCAAGCCTTATACTCTTTATTCTATCACCACCTCTTGAGTGTTTAAGTCTAGTGTGTTCTTTATTCTATACTGGTTAGTTATAGATCTAGTGACATCTTTATCTTAAATCTAAGTGGGTACTTAACATCTTGCTCATGAGTGTTCTTGTCTAGTGACCTCTTTATATTGTGCTACTTAGTCACAGTTCTAGTGGGTTCTTTATCTTGAATCCTTGATGTCATTCCCTGTCTCAATTCAGCCTGATGCGGTCCTCCAAGTTGTGCGGACTCTAGTGGTCTGATATTGAATATTTTCTATTCATTTCATCTTTTCCTTTCAAACCACTTGTCAGCCATCCTGTACTTAGTCTATTTAAGTGATACCTGATCAAGTGAATGAAGATCATCCATTCTTACAGAACCTTGAACCAGAGTGCCCCTTTGACTCCTTGATCCGCTCCTCTTGGCGTCACAAGCCCCTTTTCTTTTTCCTCCTTCATATCTTGACCGGAGCATTCAACCAAAATATTCACAAGGAACACCACCTTTGAGCCAATGGGGTGAAAGTAATTGCAAGGGAGGATCTTGTTTGTGAAAAGTAAGAAGGGAGAAAGAGCGGAAGGAGTCTTAGGGATTTGATTAAGTGCCAAGCAAGCTGCTTTAGCAACCTTGGCCCACAGGTTAAGTGGTAGACGAGAACTGCAGAGAATGGCCCTGATGGATTCCGTAATGGTACAATTGGCTCTTTCTATTTTTCCTTTATGTTCGTGGTGGTAGGGTTCGGAGATGAGGTGTTGGATTGAGTTTGAAATAAATAATTCTTTAAGTTCCATTGAGACAAATTCTCCGCCACCGTTGGTGCAGATTGTAGCAGGGAAACAACTTCTCTTCTGTTTTTCAAAGTTGAGAGTTGTCATGAGCTGCTGACAAGCGTCAGATTTGTGTTGCAATGGAATGGCGGAAATATAACCCGTGAAGTTGTCGATGATGGTCATAAGATAGCTCATGTTGTTCCGAGCGGTAGGGGTGATAGGGCCAATCAAGTCTATGTGCAATTGCTCGAAGGGTTTGGAAGCAAGTGTTGCGGTGTTTTTGAAAGATGACTTTGTGATTTTGGAGAAGACACAGTCTTTGCATTGGAAATCAGAGAGGTTCTGAGAGTTGAGTTCAGGAAAGAGGTTTTTGAGACGGGTAGGGTGAACATGTCCGTATGACTGGTGTAGGAATTTGATTTGATCATTTGCGGAATTTTTCTTAACTAGATAGCAAAGTTTAAGGTTGTGCCCAACAGTAGATGGTTGATTGACCACAAATAGATTTCCTTGGATGAAGCCGGAAAAAGCTGGAAGAGAGGGTTTGGAAAAAAGGGAGAATTGGTTTTGAGAAGTTGAAAGGACACACTCCTTTGAAGCTATGAGTTCGCCGGGACTGATCAGATTAACTACTAAGTCTGGAACAAAGAAGCAATTTGATAGAACAACCTCCAAATTTCTCCAAGTTAGTCAAACAATCCCCTTTCCTTTGATGGGTAGTTTAGCTCCTTCTTTGCCCGTATTGATCCACTTGTCTCCGGGGCATTCAGTTAGAGAGATGAAGAAATCGGGAGAATTGAACATATGGCAGGATTCTCCAGAGTCGAGAATTATGCGATTATTAGGATTGACCTCCTCGATCCAAGTGGTAAGTAAGGCGTGATAGTGCGCGACTTCTTTATTTTTAGAGTTAGAATGAGATTGAGCTCTCCACTTTGCTTGAGCTTCTTTCCACCACGAAGGAGCAAGGTGCTCATGCTTATGCCAGCACTTGTCTTTGGTATGGTCGGGAGAGAGTGGATTGTGAAAACCTTGGGTAAACCAAAATTCTCAAGGAATTGGTTTCTTGGGATTGTTGGAAGTGACCAAGGCAGTGCTGGAGATTTGGACATCTTTTGATTTAGCTTGGGTTTTGTTATTGAGTTGAGTAAGATGATTGAGTACCAAGTCAACCGTTACGTTCTTGTCTGAATGCATGATTTGTTGTCTGAGAGAGTGCAGCAAAGATGGAAATTTAAACAGAAGATGGTATGCAAGGATGTCGTCTGGTAAGTCGATTCCTACGTCTACCATCTTTTTCATGGATGTTTTTGAATCCGTGATGAAGGATTTGATCAATTCTGGCTTGAATTGTTGGTAGAGAAACTTGTTAAAGACCCGGGAACGGTTAGCCGTTTGAGATGAGGCAAATCGTTCCTTAATAGTTTGCCAGAGCCTTTTTGAAGAGGAAATGTTTGAGGTGTTGAAAACATTATTGTGTGTGATCAAGTCAATCCTGGATAGAAGAATTACTCGTATTTCCATATTTTGAATAGGGCTAAGACTTTTTGAATTGTTCTCCAGGGCTTCTTTCACGCCTTTCAGTTCCAGAAGCATAGTCATTTTGTCTTTCCAAATGGAATAGTTTTCTTTGGTGAGGATAGGTACTGCTTTGAGGGCCACCTTAAGGATGATTTGGCAAAAGCCGTTGTTACTTGATCCCTCCATTTTTTGGTTGGATCAGTTGGGTTTGTTCTTTGGCTTTTAACCGTGTTGGACTTATAGGTGAATTGCAAAAGAAGAAAAGAATTTAAGAGGGCTGGATGACAAAGATAATCAGTTGAGTGCAATAGGAAATGAAAGAAGGAAAGAAAGAAAGAGCTACCCAGAAAGACAAATGGAAAAGAAGAAGAAAACAAACATAAAGAAGACAGATTTCATAGATGTAGATCTAGAAGGGAACTGGAGTTGGCTTGGGCGTGAATGATGACCTGGATGTTTGGAGGAGTAGGCTGAGAGTGGTCTTGTGAAGAAAAGCAGTCAAGATGAGTTATCAAGAATGAGAAGAGTTGAGGTTGAGAAGATTTGGTAAACAGTCTTACCAGACAGTCGGTGAAGAGGTGATAGGTGTTGGATGATGAGGTGGTTGGGTGAATCGGGACAAGATTGTTATGAGTAAGAAAAGAGGTAAAGATTGGAAGGAAAGATCATAAAGAAAAGAGAGGTTGAAAAAGAGATGGAAGAGTTTGATGAGAGTAGTGGTTGGAAATTAACTTAGAGTTTGAGTAGGTTTCCATCAGGGCTCAGGAGGAGCCTTGCGGGTGTACGGATGATCTGTGACATGTAGTAGAAAGTGCTCAAAGATGGAGCGGTGCACGCTCTGGATCTGAGAACTAGGTGGTGGGAGAGATGAGTGCGCACCGTGACATGCTTTCTTGAATTTGGAAGAGGAAGTAGAAGGAAGAATAGAAAAGAAAGAAAAAGACAAAAGAGAATAAAAGAAGAGGAAGAAGAAAGAAGAAAGAAACATAAGGATGAAGAAAGAAAAGAAAGAAGAGTGAGGACTACCTCTTCACTGTTCAACAACAATGATATAGATAAGTTGGTCAAGATAGACTATATGTATCTCAATCATGAATACTGATAACTAAATAAACAATGGTGCTGAAAGGGGTGGTGAGCGGACAAGATGATGAAGGCCAAAACTCAACAGTTATGATGCTATTTTATTAGTAGTAGATTGTTTCTAAAAGATGACTTTATTCCTATGAAGTAATGTGACGGCCTCCTCAGAAGACTTAGATAATTTATTCATAGAATAAGTATTCTTGAAACATGGCCTTACTGATAACATAATTAGTGATTGTGGATATTTGTTTGTCTCTAGTTTCTGGACCTTGCTTTGCCAAAATTTGAAGATCACTTGCAATTTATCAACAGCTTACCACCCAGAAACGGATGGGAAAACCAAGCCAGTCAGTCAGATTCTCAAAAAGTATCTTCAAATGTACATTTCCTACCAACAGGACAACTGGTTGCAATGGCTCCCATTAGCCTAGTTTGCCTAAAACAACTCCACTCATTCCTCTACCAAACAGTTTCCCTTCCAGACTGTTTATGGTAGAAAACCAAATTTTGCATCTACTCATGCAGAACCTTCTCAGCCTGCTACCAAGTACCTTAATCACATTCATTCTATTCAAAACCAACTTTGAACCAACCTCAAAGGGGCAAACCAGTTCTACAAGAAACAAGCAGACTGACTTTGCGCTTTTACCCCAACCTTCACAGTAGGAGATCAGGTATGGCTTGATGCTTGCAGTATTTGAAGTACTTGAACAACCCAAAAACTCTCTGAACAAAAACTTGGCCCCTTCAAACTCAAATCAGTCATTTCCCCTAACACTTTGAAACTCACCTTAACTGCAAAATGGAAAGGTATCCACCCAGTCTTTCATGTGTCTCTCCTAGAGCCAGCTCAAGTCTTATACCCGGGCAAGACTCATCCCCCTCCTGAACTGGTCAATGTCCAAGATCAATTAGAATGGGAAGTAAGTTGTATTCTGGATTCCAGTTTACGCAAAGGAAAACTTCAATACCTCTTCAAATGGACTGAATTCCAGTCCAACAAAGATTGAATCTTGTGGGAACCAGCCCATCACCTTTGCAACTCTCCCAGTTTGGTTTGAGACTTTCATGCAAGTTACCCTTGCAAAACTCACCAATCATGACTTCAATCCCATTCCGCACTTCCATCTCATTCCATCCCATCAATCTAATCCCATTTCCTTACTTTATCTCCTTTTAAATTCCTAAAGGAGGGGTTGTAACCCTCCATAATCCATTCTGGAGGGGTTGTAACCCTCCATAATCCATTCTGGAGGGGTTTTAACCCTCCATAATCCATTCTGGAGGGGTTTTAACCCTCCATAATCCATTCTGGAGGGGTTGTAACCCTCCATAATCCATTCTGGAGGGGTTGTAACCCTCCATAATCCATTCTGGAGGGGTTTTAACCCTCCATAATCCATTCTGGAGGGGTTGTAACCCTCCATAATCCATTCTGGAGGGGTTTTAACCCTCCATAATCCATTCTGGAGGGGTTTTAACCCTCCATAATCCATTCTGGAGGGGTTTTAACCCTCCATAATCCATTCTGGAGGGGTTTTAACCCTCCATAATCCATTCTGAAGGGGTTTTAACCCTCCATAATCCATTCTGAAGGGGTTGTAACCCTCCATAATCCATTCTGGAGGGGTTTTAACCCTCCATAATCCATTCTGGAGGGGTTTTAACCCTCCATAATCCATTCTGGAGGGGTTTTAACCCTCCATAATCCATTCTGGAGGGGTTTTAACCCTCCATAATCCATTCTGGAGGGGTTTTAACCCTCCATAATCCATTCTGGAGGGGTTGTAACCCTCCATAATCCATTCTGGAGGGGTTGTAACCCTCCATAATCCATTCTGGAGGGGTTGTAACCCTCCATAATCCATTCTGGAGGGGTTGTAACCCTCCATAATCCATTCTGGAGGGGTTGTAACCCTCCATAATCCATTCTGGAGGGGTTGTAACCCTCCATAATCCATTCTGGAGGGGTTATAACCCTCCATAATCCATTCTGGAGGGGTTGTAACCCTCCATAATCCATTCTGGAGGGGTTATAACCCTCCATAATCCATTCTGGAGGGGTTTTAACCCTCCATAATCCATTCTGGAGGGGTTTTAACCCTCCATAATCCATTCTGGAGGGGTTTTAACCCTCCATAATCCATTCTGGAGGGGTTTTAACCCTCCATAATCCATTCTGGAGGGGTTTTAACCCTCCATAATCCATTCTGGAGGGGTTGTAACCCTCCATAATCCATTCTGGAGGGGTTGTAACCCTCCATAATCCATTCTGGAGGGGTTGTAACCCTCCATAATCCATTCTGGAGGGGTTGTAACCCTCCATAATCCATTCTGGAGGGGTTGTAACCCTCCATAATCCATTCTGGAGGGGTTGTAACCCTCCATAATCCATTCTGGAGGGGTTGTAACCCTCCATAATCCATTCTGGAGGGGTTGTAACCCTCCATAATCCATTCTGGAGGGGTTGTAACCCTCCATAATCCATTCTGGAGGGGTTGTAACCCTCCATAATCCATTCTGGAGGGGTTGTAACCCTCCATAATCCATTCTGGAGGGGTTGTAACCCTCCATAATCCATTCTGGAGGGGTTGTAACCCTCCATAATCCATTCTGGAGGGGTTGTAACCCTCCATAATCCATTCTGGAGGGGTTGTAACCCTCCATAATCCATTCTGGAGGGGTTGTAACCCTCCATAATCCATTCTGGAGGGGTTGTAACCCTCCATAATCCATTCTGGAGGGGTTGTAACCCTCCATAATCCATTCTGGAGGGGTTGTAACCCTCCATAATCCATTCTGGAGGGGTTGTAACCCTCCATAATCCATTCTGGAGGGGTTGTAACCCTCCATAATCCATTCTGGAGGGGTTGTAACCCTCCATAATCCATTCTGGAGGGGTTGTAACCCTCCATAATCCATTCTGGAGGGGTTGTAACCCTCCATAATCCATTCTGGAGGGGTTGTAACCCTCCATAATCCATTCTGGAGGGGTTGTAACCCTCCATAATCCATTCTGGAGGGGTTGTAACCCTCCATAATCCATTCTGGAGGGGTTGTAACCCTCCATAATCCATTCTGGAGGGGTTGTAACCCTCCATAATCCATTCTGGAGGGGTTGTAACCCTCCACAATCCATTCTGGAGGGGTTGTAACCCTCCATAATCCATTCTGGAGGGGTTGTAACCCTCCATAATCCATTCTGGAGGGGTTGTAACCCTCCATAATCCATTCTGGAGGGGTTGTAACCCTCCATAATCCATTCTGGAGGGGTTTTAACCCTCCATAATCCATTCTGGAGGGGTTGTAACCCTCCATAATCCATTCTGGAGGGGTTGTAACCCTCCATAATCCATTCTGGAGGGGTTGTAACCCTCCATAATCCATTCTGGAGGGGTTGTAACCCTCCATAATCCATTCTGGAGGGGTTGTAACCCTCCATAATCCATTCTGGAGGGGTTGTAACCCTCCATAATCCATTCTGGAGGGGTTGTAACCCTCCATAATCCATTCTTGAGGGGTTGTAACCCTCCATAATCCATTCTGGAGGGGTTGTAACCCTCCATAATCCATTCTGGAGGGGTTGTAACCCTCCATAATCCATTCTGGAGGGGTTGTAACCCTCCATAATCCATTCTGGAGGGGTTGTAACCCTCCATAATCCATTCTGGAGGGGTTGTAACCCTCCATAATCCATTCTGGAGGGGTTGTAACCCTCCATAATCCATTCTGGAGGGGTTGTAACCCTCCATAATCCATTCTGGAGGGGTTGTAACCCTCCATAATCCATTCTGGAGGGGTTGTAACCCTCCATAATCCATTCTGGAGGGGTTGTAACCCTCCATAATCCATTCTGGAGGGGTTGTAACCCTCCATAATCCATTCTGGAGGGGTTGTAACCCTCCATAATCCATTCTGGAGGGGTTGTAACCCTCCATAATCCATTCTGGAGGGGTTGTAACCCTCCATAATCCATTCTGGAGGGGTTGTAACCCTCCATAATCCATTCTGGAGGGGTTGTAACCCTCCATAATCCATTCTGGAGGGGTTGTAACCCTCCATAATCCATTCTGGAGGGGTTGTAACCCTCCATAATCCATTCTGGAGGGGTTGTAACCCTCCATAATCCATTCTGGAGGGGTTGTAACCCTCCATAATCCATTCTGGAGGGGTTGTAACCCTCCATAATCCATTCTGGAGGGGTTGTAACCCTCCATAATCCATTCTGGAGGGGTTGTAACCCTCCATAATCCATTCTGGAGGGGTTGTAACCCTCCATAATCCATTCTGGAGGGGTTGTAACCCTCCATAATCCATTCTGGAGGGGTTGTAACCCTCCATAATCCATTCTGGAGGGGTTGTAACCCTCCATAATCCATTCTGGAGGGGTTGTAACCCTCCATAATCCATTCTGGAGGGGTTGTAACCCTCCATAATCCATTCTGGAGGGGTTGTAACCCTCCATAATCCATTCTGGAGGGGTTGTAACCCTCCATAATCCATTCTGGAGGGGTTGTAACCCTCCATAATCCATTCTGGAGGGGTTGTAACCCTCCATAATCCATTCTGGAGGGGTTGTAACCCTCCATAATCCATTCTGGAGGGGTTGTAACCCTCCATAATCCATTCTGGAGGGGTTGTAACCCTCCATAATCCATTCTGGAGGGGTTGTAACCCTCCATAATCCATTCTGGAGGGGTTGTAACCCTCCATAATCCATTCTGGAGGGGTTGTAACCCTCCATAATCCATTCTGGAGGGGTTGTAACCCTCCATCATCCATTATGGAGGGGTTGTAACCCTCCATAATCCATTCTGGAGGGGTTGTAACCCTCCATAATCCATTCTGGAGGGGTTTTAACCCTCCATAATCCATTCTGGAGGGGTTGTATCCCTCCATAATCCATTCTGGAGGGTTTTTAAGCCTCCATAATCCATTCTGGAGGGGTTGTAACCCTCCATAATCCATTCTGGAGGGGTTTTAAACCTCCATAATCCACTCTGGAGGGGTTGTAACCCCCCATAATACAAAAACAAAACAACCCTGTCCTTGAGTCTGCATTGAGAGTTCACTTGATTTTTGGCATCAGCACTGTGTTCCTGTGCCTTGAATCATTTAAAACCCAACCCATCAAGCATGCAGGCGCTTGGATGTGTTGGCCACAATCCAGATTGCAATATTACATGGGGAATACTTAGCCAATCCCATTGTTTCAATAGCCCTGGTGCTACTGAAGAAGCAGTATTGGGACTCAACCCTCAGTTCAAATGGTAGTGTTTATAAACAAACATGTTCCACCCGGTTCAGTAATCAGTGCAAGCAAAGTCCAAAAATCGGCCTGCCTCTTCAATTATTTCAATCAGCCCATGTGTATGAACAGGGTTACTGGGGGATTTCCACCCAAAGGACATTCTGGGTGGTGGACCACTGGAATTTTCAGTTGGTACAACTCAGGATTGTTTCATTCAAGTCATTATGAGAAGTTCTCACAAATAATTTCACCTGATGGGTCAGATTATATAATTTGTGTTAACTGCAGCCTAAGGTGGAACCCTTGAAGGTTTTGTTAAGTTGTTGAAAGAAATCTTGATTACTATTGATTTAAGAGGGCTGCGCCGGAAGAGTAATCAGTTAAGAAACAACTGAAAAGAAAGTAAGAAAGAGAAGAGAGAAAGAAAGAAAGAAGATAACCAACAACTAGCATGAGACAGCTGTGACGAGTGATAGTTGAGTTTATTGAAAGAGTCACGATGGGAAAGAGGAGCGGCGCGATTGGAGTAACTTTGATAAGGAAAAAGAGGCTGAAGGTCAGGTTTACAAAAATAGAAAAGCCAGAGACAGACAAAGATCTTACCAGTCAGTCCAGGATTGAAGAGAGTGTTGCAAGACGTCGGAATTGAGATGATAACAAGCACGATGAAAGTAACAGAAAGGATAAAGAAAAGAAAAGAAGAAGCAAAGAAAGATAAAAAGAAGAAGAGAAGGAAAATTGAGGTTTGATAGATGTCGAGTGTTGATCTTGGGAGTAGAGTTGATGATTTGAGGTGATGATCTTGAGAGTCTTGGTGAGGATTGCCGTGAGTCCTCATAGTTGTATGTGGTGGAATTTAGAAGTGATGCGGGATCCCCGAGGATGCGCGCAGGGATTTGTGAAAGGTGGTAGTGAGCGCAGAAGGATGAGGAGTTGCAGAGGGATGAGGAGTGTCACAGAAGAGGAGCGCAAAAGAGGGATTTATTTGACACCCCCCGTGACTTGTAAGACTGTAGTCAGAGCCTTAAAGGTAGGGTCTATAAGTTGAAGGAGAGAGGAAAGAGAGGAGAGGGGAAGAGCTTTTGTGAGCCCATTGGCTTTCATGTCGGAAGCTGGAATCAGTTTAATGGTTAAGTTTCCAAGATTAAGTTCTTCGCGCAGGGCCTTGGTCTTGATGTCGATATGGCGAGTTTTTGAATTGCACCCAAACTTCTTAAGTTTATCGTCTAGGCCTTTGTTATCTATAAAATGAAAACTGGGAGAAACATTTTTCTTCCAGAGCTCTGCCACCAGGTGTTGCATCCAGATGGCCTCCAAGAAGGAGTCGGCTAGAGGATTCAATTTGGCTTCAGTTGTCGAGTGAGTTACATTGCGTTGTCGATAACTGCTCCAAGAAATAAGAGAGTCAAAGAGGAGTGAAAGATACCCGGATTGGGAGCGTCTTGTTTCTAAATCATCGCTCCAGGTAGCGTCGCTGTAGCATTCAATTTGAGTGTTTGAGTTGTTTATTTGGAGGGTGAGCTTCAAATTTTTTGTGGCATTTAGATATTTCCAGCATCTCTTGACTTCCCTCCAGTGACTGATGCCTGGTTTTTTGCAGAATCAAGCAAGACTAGAAACTGCAAAGCTGAGATCCGGACGAGTAAGACAAGCGATGTAGTTGATGAGGAAGACGGCGGATCGATAGTTTATATTGAGCAATTTGAATTCTTCATGTTCCTCATCTGAGGCAGGTGTGAGGTTGAGATTGGTAGTGAGAGGGATTGAAGTTGGTTTGCAGTTGGACATTTTCAATTCTTCCAATCCATGTTCTATATGCTTGGGCTGTGAAAGAAGTATCTTGTCCCCAACTCGTTTGTATTTCATCCCCAAGATTGTATTCGGATTGTGGTGACTGGAGTTGGGAAATCTTTTAAGAAATTCGTTTTGAAAATTGTTTCCAGTGCCAACAAGTATGAGATTGTTGACATGAAAGAACAGAACTGAGTTAGAATTGTGGTGAATATATAAGCAAGGATCGGATATTGACTCGTGAAACCCTTGTTCTCGAATCCATGAGGTGAGAGTGTGAAACCAGTTGACCGGAGCTTGTTTTAAACCATAAAGGGATTTTCTCAAAATGAGGAATTTTGATTGCCTTTTTGATCCTTTAGGTCTTCTGATGATAACCTTGTCGGTTAGCGGTGCGTGGAGAAATGCACTTTTTACATTGAATTGAGTGATGGGATGAGAATGGAAAAGACCGAATAGAAGAGCAATTCGCAGGGACGCGGCTTTACCAGTTGGCGAAAAGGTGTCTTGGTAGTCCAGTCCGTAAATCTGGTCCAAAACTTGAACGCAAAGGCAACTCTTATAGATGAGAGGGTTGCCGTGACAATTATCTTTGATTCGATAGACCCATGTAGTGTTTAGAGGATTCTTGGGCTCAGGGCTGTCATAATCATCCCACACTCTGAGATCTTCAATCCCGTTGAGTTCCTTGTCCATGGAGGCTTCCCAGTTGACAGAGTCTGCGCACTTTTTAGCTTGTTCAAAGGTCTTGGGTACGTAGTAGTGATGGTACCCGTATTGTTGAGGTGGATTCAGAGTTGAGCGATCTCGGAGGGAGTAGTTGGGGATGAGTTGATTGGTTAAATCTTCAGAGATGTCCGAGTCAGAGTCCATTTGTCGCCCATCATTATTGTCAATAGTACGAGTAGAAGGAGAAACAAGAGGGGTGGAGTTTTCAGATGATTTGACAGAATTGTTTGTAACGTCAGCCGTGGTGGGGGCATTTGAGACAGTCAGCGGCAAATCATCATTGAATTGGATCCAAAGGGAATTTTCCATGGGAAGAGGATTTTGATTGTCCTTAGTCAAGGAGTCAGTCTTCAGTATCTTGACATGCTTAGAGCAAACAATGAAGTTGTCAGGTTTCATAATGCGATAGGACAGAAAGCTGGGGTTATAACCCACAAGGGTACCCGGAAGTCCTCGGTCCTTGAACTTTGCCCCACAATTGATTTGATTGTCCAAGTAGACTACCTTTGATCCAATGGGATGAAAGTAACTGGTAGGGAGAGTTTTGCCAATAAAGGCCTCATAAGGGGAGGAAGCGTTGGGGTTTTTTGGAATGTGATTGAGGGAAAGGCAGGCAGACTTGGCTATTTCAGCCCATAGGTTGAGCGGAAGTTTAGAGCCTTGAAGAATGGCTCTGATGGATTCTGTGAGCGTGCGATTAGCTCTTTCAACCTTACCGTTGTGTTCGTGGTGGTAGGGTTCTGAAATCAAATGCTGGATAGAGTTAGTTACAAAGAATTCCTTAAGTTTGGATGAAGAAAACTCCCCGCCTCCATCAGTGCAAATATTGGTGGGATAACAGTTTTGCTTTAGCTTTTCGTGGTTTAAGATAATTTTGAGCTGCTGGCAAGCGTCCGACTTATGTTGAAGAGGTATTGCCAAGATGTATCCTGAGAAATTGTCCACAATAGAAATAATGTAGTTCATGTTATTCCAAGATGAGGGGGTGATTGGACCAATCAGGTCAATATGAAGCTGTTCAAAGGGCTTGGAAGAAGAAGTGGAGGTGTTTTTGAAGGGAGTTTTGGAGATCTTAGAGAAAACGCAGTCTTCACACTGAAAGTCAGAGATGGCCTTGGACAAGAGTGAAGGAAAAAGATTTTTAAGATGATATGGACTCGCGTGTCCAAAGGATTGATGAAGGCAAGCAATATTGCTGGAATCCGCATTTTTGAGTGTGATGTGGCAGAATTTGTGGTTGTTGCCGACTCGAGAGGGAGGATTGAGGATGAACAGATTTTATTGAATGAAGCCTGAAAAGGCCAGTTGAGAATTCGCAAAGAGAGAGAATTGATTTGAGGAAGAAGTGAGTTGACAGTTTTTCTTTGAGATTAATTTGCCGGGACTGATGAGATTTACAACAAGATTGGGAACATAGAAGCAATTTGAGAGTGATATTACCAAATTTTTCCAAGAAAGTCTGACAGTACCCTTTCCTTTGATCTGAAGCTTTGCACCTTCCTTTCCAGTGTTGATGAAGTCTTCACCAGGAAGTTCCTCAAGCTGACAAAAGAAGTCGGGTGAGTTGAACATGTGACAGGATGCACCGGAGTCAAGAATGATTTGATTTAGAGGATTGATCTCCTTGATCCAAGTAGTAAGAAGAGACACGTAGTGGGCTACCTACTTGGTTTTTGAATTAGAGTTGAGAGAAGCTCTCCACCGAGCCTGCGATTCCTTCCACCATTCGGGAGCTAAGTGTTTGTGAAGATGCCAGCACTTATCGGAAGGGTGATCTGGCGACAAAGGATTGTGAAATCCTTTCTTGCATCTTTGCTCAGCAGGTACGGGTTTCTTGGGAATTTGAGACGATACGAGTGCGGTGTCGCTGATTTTGGTATCCTTGGATTTGACTCTTGTTTCGTTATTGAGTTGGATAAGATGGTTCAGGACAAGATTCATCGTGACTGTTTTGTCCGAGTGCATTATTTGTTGACAAAGAGAGTGGAGTTGAGGAGGAAATTTGAAGAGGATAAGATAAGACAGGATATTGTTGGGAAGGTTGATTCCAACGTCAATCATTTTCTTCAACAAGATTTTAGTTTCTGTGATGAAGTGATTAATTGCATCGGGCTTGAATTGATGATAAAGGAACTCGTTGAAGACACGCGCTCAATTAGCTGTTTGGGATGAGGCAAATTGTTCTTTGATTGTCTGCCAAAGAAGCCGGGCGGAGGAGATGTTTGTGGGATTGACAACGTTGTTGTGCGTCACAGAGTCTATTTGAGAGAGCAGAATCACTCAAATTTCCATATCGTCGACAGCGTTCAGAACTTTGGAATCGTCTTTGAGTGCCCCTTTGATTCCCTTGAGCTCAAGCAGCATGGTCATCTTGTCCTTCCAAATAGAGTAGTTTTTGTCGGTCAGCATTGGTACGGCCTCCAGTGCAGCCTTGAGGATGATTTGGCGAAAGCCGTCGTTGCTAGATCCCTCCATTGGATTGGTTAGATTAGTCGGATCAATTTTGGCTTTTAACCGTTTTAAGTTGTTGAAAGAAATCTTGATTACTATTGATTTAAGAGGGCTGCGCCGGAAGAGTAATCAGTTAAGAAACAACTGAAAAGAAAGTAAGAAAGAGAAGAGAGAAAGAAAGAAAGAAGATAACCAACAACTAGCACAAGACAGCTGTGACGAGTGATAGTTGAGTTTATTGAAAGAGTCACAATGGGAAAGAGGAGCGGCACGATTGGAGTAACTTTGATAAGGAAAAAGAGGCTGAAGGTCAGGTTTACAAAAATAGAAAAGCCAGAGACGGACAAAGATCTTACCAGTCAGTCCAGGATTGAAGAGAGTGTTGCAAGACGTCGGAATTGAGATGATAACAAGCACGATGAAAGTAACAGAAAGGATAAAGAAAAGAAAAGAAGAAGCAAAGAAAGATAAAAAGAAGAAGAGAAGGAAAATTGAGGTTTGATAGATGTTGAGTGTTGATCTTGGGAGTAGAGTTGATGATTTGAGGTGATGATCTTGAGAGTCTCGGTGAGGATTGCCGTGAGTCCTCATAGTTGTATGTGGTGGAATTTAGAAGTGATGCGGGATCCCCAAGGATGCGCGCGGGGATTCGTGAAAGGTGGTAGTGAGCGCAGAAGGATGAGGAGTTGCGGAGGGATGAGGAGTGTCACAGCAGAGGAGCGCAAAAGAGGGATTTATTTGACAGGTTTTTCCTCATGGTAAAAAGCGGTCCTTCTGTGATTTTTTTGAGCCCCATATTCCCCTGTATTGAACGGCACACCCAATGTTTGCCCCACCCACAAAGAATTTTCCAGACTTCTACGCAAGAATCAAGTGTGCTTGCAATGATTCTTGCCGTAGGAGGTGTCATACTTGCTTTTGGGACCCACCAACAATCCTTGTTGTAGTAGCCGTTGTACTTCAGGGTGTTCATGGGTTGGGCCAACCCAGTGGGTATTTAGCCGGGCTTGGGCCAGGTGTTCCCTAAAAAACCTTATGTTGAAACAACCCACCTCAAGCTGCTGCGGGTCTGGGTCCAGGCTTGGGCAGCCCCATTGGATGATGGGCCAACCCATGGGTATTCAAAAAAATAAAAAACTTATTTTTTCTGTCTTTATTCTTCTTTATGTGCATATTTTGTCTTTTAATATGTTTTTCATGCTCTATATTTATCACCTTATACATTATTTATAGTAACACAAAGTGATACCAAAATTTAATGCCTTTAACTTTAAAGAGAAGAAAAAGAACCGGTGGGGGCCCACAAATGCCCAACAAGATCCGCAGGTACCCAGTGTGGGTTTGGGTATGGATTCAGGGGAAATTGAACCAACCCTCTAAGACCCGCCTCCTGGTGGATTGGGTATGGGTAGCAATTTTTTTGGCCAACTCTGCCCATGAAAACCCTGAGTTGTACTCCTCTTTGAGAACCACCCATGATCCTCCAAATGTCCCTTTGAGAGATATGCAAACAAAAGGGTCCTCTGCAGTTAATGCCTCAGCCCCCTTGCACCTGGAAAGACCATTTTGTCGTAGCTGCCTGAGTTTCATCTAAGGTTGGAGGTGACAGGTTTGAGAAAATGGCGCACCAAGTGGTGCCACCATCCTTCCTCCCTGGCGCACCATTTTTTTTTTTCAAGGGAATTTTTTTTCCCATATGGCATTCTAGTCCATTGAACAGTCCTTTTGTCAACATTGTTTGGTGTCATAATCTAGAAAAATGGCAGGAAAACTAAAATCCAAGCGGCTTGAGGTTGAGACATGAGAAAAAAGGATCAACAAGCACCATGATGAACTTTGGAGGGTTTGGCCCATCTTGGGTCTTAAAATACGTATGCACTTACGCGTGTGCTACGTATAAGTGTAATCCAAATGGGATGCACATATGAACCTCTCCAGCCCATTGGAAACTCACACAGACCATATGGGCCTGTGTGGATGTCATGGATTTGGGGAAACTGGCCTCAAAACGTGTGAAACAGGCCTATTGGTACACAGGCCCTAATGGGCCCGGTGAGGTATATGGGCAAATACAGCCAGATGGGCTTGTATGGGCATAATTGGGACCAAGGTTTATTTTGGACATACTTGGCCAGAGGGGCTGGCCCGCCAAAGTATGGTTTACTTAGTTTTTGGGCTTGGGGCGGCCCATTGGGGCCGCTGCCTGGTTGGAGCTGCTGCCTGCTTGGGGCCGCTGTTTTTGACTTTGGCCTGTCTATGGGGCCCAAAGGCCCGCACGGGGCCGTTGTTGCTGCTGCTGCACTGGGTGGTGGCCGCGGGGCTGGTGGTCCCGGCTCCTCCCCCTCCCCTTGCTTGCCATTGCGAGGGGGAGGGGGAGGGCTGGCTGGTTTTAACCAGTCAGCAACCGGTTGCAAGGGGCAACCGGTCATGGTGGGGGGGACTTGATGACCCCCCCACCAAAGGAGATGGCCAGGCCGGTTGCATTGAGGAGACTGGCGGTGGGGGGGGGGATTGACCACCACCCCCACCATTGAAGGGGAGCTCTCCCCCCCCTTTACCAAGGGGGAGGAGCGACGGGCTGAGGGGACCTGACCACCCCCCAGCCCACTTACGGTAGCAACGCCCTGGGGGTATCAACCCCCAGGGCCCCTGGTAGGGGGATTTGACCCACCCCCCTCCAGGGATTTGAGAGAAAGAGGGGGGGGGGCATGTCCGCCAGTTACACCCCCCCCAGGTGAGATTTTGGTTGGACTCAGGTGAGTCCTGGGTCCCACCTGGCCCATATGAGGGGCCAGGGCTGTACAAGTGCTAAGATAAGTAACAGGTCTGGTTGTAACGGACAACCAGCCAGGGTTTTGAACAGCTAAGGGGCTGGTTCAGCCCCATTGAGGTGGAAAAACCAGAAATAACCGGAATAGGCTGGTTGTAAGGGTACAGGGACTGATGCCATGCAGGCTGATGTAGCCCAAACCAAGTAACAAGGCCTGTAGAGCCTGTAGAGCTCTTTTGGGGCGGAAAAATTGCCTTTTGGCTTTTTGTATCATGGGCTCACAAGAGGAAAATATTTTGTACTTAAGGAGCTCTTCTCCCTGCTGTTTTCCATCATCCATTCATCAT
Source organism: Puccinia polysora (assembly GCA_025617555.3). NCBI lineage: Eukaryota > Fungi > Basidiomycota > Pucciniomycetes > Pucciniales > Pucciniaceae > Puccinia > Puccinia polysora. Next base: position 56,198,917 of record CM062617.1, on the reverse strand, counting down.
CCAATTGAATTCATCAATGATATCATCCAATGTATTGCCCCATTGTGAGAGCCCATCAAGCAATTATTGACACAAGGTGTCCAGCATTTCTTTTGCTTTAAATACTGCTTTTTTGCCTAAGCTAATTGCTGGCCATAATTATAACATTGGGGTGGTGGGTTGAGAGGTGCAATCAGCTGATATGTTGGGAAAGCTGTTGGTCACTGGTGAAAATAGTGAACTTGCTTTGCTTGCCCATCAGCAATCCTCAATTCCCGAATCCCTGCAACAGTTGGGATTGCTTCACCACCTGAGCATCACACCCAGGTTATTCTGGTAAACTATTGTTTCCCCTTACTAGAAAAAAGTATTGCACCTGTAAGTCCTTTCCAGTTGAATTTGGTACATAACCCTGGACTCATTTGTACACCTCAATTGACCCTTTGGCCCATCCTTCCTTGATACAGCCCCCTAAACGTTGGTATAGACAGATTTGGCGCGCCTTGGGGGGTTTTGAGAAATTGTTGGTGCCCCATGGCGACACCATTTTGTGCACCAAAATTTTTGTACCACCAACCTTAGTTCCATCCCAAACAAAAAAAATTTAAAAATATAATTAATCCATGGAATGCATTAAAATTTAATCAAAGGCTGAAAGTGATACTCACAAATCAACTTTCACCAGTTGCAGTGGGTACAGCAGGTAAAAAAGATTTTTTCCCTGGTGGAGTATAGGGCACATTGCCATCATCATATTTTCTTGGTTTTTTAATCATCTGGAGTGTTAAAGGACTTTTTGTTGTGAACAATTTAACCTGGGTAAATAATAGCAACCGCAGCAGCACACTGGGGTGCAGTTTTCCAGATTCACAACTACACTACTTGCATCAACTCTTCCCGTCAATGCCACTCAGCCCCCATAAGTTCAGCTCACCAGAAGGAAACCAACCCCCAACCACCCCAAAGGATACATGAACAACCTCCAACTGTGGACCACCTCAACCATTGGATCTGAAGCTCAGTTGAAAGAATCTAAGTGCAGACTTCAGGAGGAGCAAGAGCAAGATTGGGTGGAGGTAATTGTACTTTCTGTTCCAATCTCATTAAATTTCTTTCCATGGCCACTTTTTCTGCCTTCTTTGTGCTATCCATCAATCCCAACTCAGTCCTTTTTTTTTTTTGTTTCAGAACCAAATTTCTTTAATCCTCCCTGTACTCACTTTGAAGTCAAAGTTTAACGCTGACCGGCCAGACTGAGATCACTCTCTGGTAAATGTCAAATACCTACTTGATTCCTTGTCTCATTTGTGGTTCACTGTTCTAATTTCCTGTATGGCTGTTGGTATTGCTAGCTTTTACTATTTCTATTGTTTTGATTGAATAGCTGCAATAGAGAAAAACTTGCAATCTTACATGGTAGCAAGAGTCAGTTCTTGGAAGTCAATAATAATGGAGCAGAAAAGCTCCCAGATCCAAGGTGGCCAACCAATGCAAAACCAAAGGCACTCAGATAGGTATCCCCAGCTCTAGTGGCTCCAAGGGAAAAGACTTCTACACAAAGGCAAAACTTCCACTACTCAAACGGCATAATTGGTATGAGTGGAAAGCCCAGTTTGAAAATCTTTTCATAAGCAAGGTTCATGAGGAACTCCTTGATGAAGAGTGGATCAAGACCAACCACAATACCAAAACGTTCCTGCAGAAGATGGTGCTAGCCATCAGACTACTGTATGAACCAGTCAATTGTGAGCTTTGAGGGTACTTCACCCCCAATTGCAAGGACTTCACCAAGGCCCTGGAAGTTCTAGGAAGGGCTGCGGTGAAAAATCCCTAATAACAATTGGCAACCATGTATCCCAGCTGGTACACCTCACATACTAACTCTTAAGCTCAATCCGGGATCATGCTGTTGAATTTTGGGAGAAGTATCTGTCACTGAAGGAAACCCTTGACACTCAGAACCCGGAAAACAAGAACAAGTATATCAGAATATCCTCCCCACTTGCGGCAATCTCTCAAAAGCTTCCATCTAGACCAGTCCCTCAACCCAATGATTCAGTAATGCCACAATATCAAACCATTCAGATTTGACCAAGTCTACAACCGCATCCTGGCTGAAGATACCCGCTTTCAAAGAAAACTCTCCAAGAATGCATAATCCACCTCATTAAGGAATTGTAGGGTCAAAGCCAAACACACTGGTTTTCAAAAAAGTCAAAGCAGATCAGGACCCAGAAGGACAAAAAGCACTGACACCCCTAGGCCTGCTGTACCCACTAAATGTCACTCAACCAACAGAACACCCAAATGTAACCCCAACCTGTCTCAAATTGAGAAGTCTATCAAAAACCTGACCAAGGAGCTGTGGGTGATAAAGGCCAAGGAAAAACTAAATACCATCAAGGAAGAAACCAATCATCCACAGGGTGACTACGCAGACAACCCCGCTGAATCTGAGGACTCAAATTTCTTCATTGACAAGTGTGCACTATACTCTAGCTCACCAGCTTCCCAAAATGCTTGAAAGCTAATATACAACTCTGGAACCACCTGATCAACTGTCAGAAACCTGTATCTACTCAGTGAAGTTAAGCCTCACAACAAACAAATCAACAACTATGGAGGACATGTCCAGATTACTCATGTAGGAAAACTAAAACTTGTTCCCATATTCATCCACCCAGTCTACTATGCCCCAACAGGACCTCAAAACCTGATCTTGGAATTTCAGCTAGAAGACCACGGACTGAAGATAGTTCATAAGAACCAATTTTTACTCATCAAAATGGCCAACACCGTAGTGTTTACCTTCAACCGCATGGGCAACCTCTACTCCGCCAGGGTTAGACCAGAGTTGTCCATCTTGGCTATTGGGGACAACTTGACAGTATCAGATTGGCATGTTGCCTGTGGACACCCATTGAACAGGTATCTAAAGGAATTTCTCTGTCAACAGACTATTGCACAGAACCCTCTACAAATGCCAAAAAACTGAAAAATCTTCAAATCATGCAAACTCACAAGATCACCTCACTCAAACCCTCTCCCCAAATCTCCTTCCGCTTTCCACACCATACACTCAGATTTCCTTCAAATTAACCCTCCATCAAAACTTGGCTATTGATATGTCCTTGTGCTTGTCAACAACTACAGTCAATTCAACCAAATACACCTGCTCAGACTCAAGAGCAAGGCCAAAGAGAAAATCATCTCATACTTCAATGAGATTTGCAACTGCCTACAAATAACCCCCGCTGTATTCCACTCAGACTAAGGGGGGGAATTCTTGTCCATCAATTTTGTATCCAAACTGTCATCTTTGGGCATCCCCATCAAACAGGGCCTGGCCAACTCTCCTCAGACAAGCGGCCTGGCTGAGCAGTTCAACTGTTTGCTTCTGAAAAAAATACGGTGTATGATGGCCCAATCAAACGTACCCATCAACTAATGGTCTGAGGCTGCAAAATATGCCTCAATGCTAATCAACATTCTCCCCAGAAAGTCCCTAGGGTGGAAATCTCCATTCAGTACCCTATCCACAAAAGACTGCTGTATAGAACCAATCAGGGACCTCAGCTCACTCATCCCCTTTGTTTTAAAGGTTCAAGTGGACCACAAACCTCCATCCAAGGTCCTGGCACCTACTCACCCACTCATGTTCTTGGGATAAAAGTACCACTCAAATGCATGCAGATTCCTAGACAGCTCCCAGAGTTCTGTCACTTTCAGTTGAAATTTCTCCATATCACCCTACTCTTTCAAGTACCAGATGCCTGATGCTTTGAAAAAACCCCCCTCATCTCTCCCTATTTCTTTATTGAAATCATGCAATTCCAACCCCTGGCCCAAAACTGTCATTGTATCACTACTGAATCTTCCTTCTTCTGCCCCGCACCATACCAAGTTGGCTACCCAGCTTGATGCAAAGCCCACCACCACACCAGCAAGCCCCTCACCTCAGCTTCCACTCCTTCCACCCACTGTTTACAAGACTCCATTGGGGATCCCCCCTAAAAAGGGCTATGCCTATGTCCCCTACTACAATGTTGCCCCCAACATCAGCCTGTCCAACATTGTCACTACCTCCAGGCAAACCAAAAGGCCCGTTCAGTGGTCCCACCAATCTGAAAACAACAACAAAGATCACCTGAGCAAAGTTGTGATGATGAAGGAGGCGTTCTTGGATCCCATCAAAAAGCCAAAGTGGATTGAATCAATTTCTGCCAAGAATCAGTCCTCCCTTGCAAAAAGCACAGGAAAGCGGGTTCCCCCTCCTCACAATGCAATTATTTTGGGCGGAATGTGGAGAATATTGAAGAAGAAGGACAAAAGTGGTCAAACTACTAGAAGAAAATTGCGCTGGGTGTGCTTTGGAAATCATCAACAGCCACAGAAACACTATTTCAATACATACTCCAGCATGGGAAGGAACAAATAAGTTAAAGCTCTTCTTGCGCTGGCTATCCAACACAACCTACTGGTGGCGCAGTTTGACATCAAAACAGTGTTCCTACATGGGAACATTGACACTGTTGTACATGTCTCTCAGGTCTCGGGCTTTGAGGTCCCCGGAAAAGAAGATTGGGTTTGGAGGCTCAATAAATTGCTCTATGGGACAAAGCAAGCTCCCTGGTGCAAGAAAAGCCATCTAACCAAAACCCTGGGAAGCCTTTGACTCTCTCCATCCAATGCCAACAAGTCAATATTCCTCAATGAATCACATTCTTTGATAATTCATCTTCATGCTGACAACAGACTTCTAGTGGGAAAGTTGAGGGTTGAAATTGAAACCTTCCTGGCTCAGCTGAAGAAACACTACGGCATCAAACATTGGTATTGGCCCATACAACACCTGGGGTATACCTTTGACTGGAAGGGGAAGACAGTATGATCATGCACCAAAGGGATTACTGCAAAAAAATCCTTGATGAGTTCTTGATGGATCAGGCCAGACCAGTCCAAAGCCCTGCCCCAGCCAATCTGCTCAAGCCAGTTGATGAACCCAGAAAGACATTTTAAAACTCCAAAAGGTGCTGAGCCGGAGGCAGTTCTGTGGAGGGGAAAAGGTGCTGTTTAGGATGCCCTCCTGAGCATTACAAAAATATTTGAATGTAACCAGAATCAAGATCTGGGACCTTGTAAATAAGGAATCAATGGAGAGGATGGATTCAATAGTAGTTGGTAGCTATGGAACAACAGTATCTGAGGCAAGATGATGCGGGAAAATACTTGAAAAAACCAAGTTCAAGTTTTTTTTAGAGTTCAATATAACAAGGAAGTTTTAAGTAAAAATGCCCACAAGCTAATAGCTCTGGTTTTTGGCAAAAGATTAGGAAATATCAAATAAATCCCAAACAACCTCCAGGTTCTCAATGAACATGTTCAACTCTCTGCAATCAAGCGCTTGAAGGGTACCAGATAACTGTGGGTGTCTGTACAAAACAAATCAATTTTTTTTATGAAGCACTAGAAGCAAAACAGTAACAGATTAAAACAAGAATAACCCAGCACTTCTCAAGAGACTCAAGAATAGCATGGCGGAATTTAACTTCAAAGAAATGAAGGGAGGTTTAACACTCCAGGTTTCAAGGTTAAAGAAAACTCTCAGTCAAACATGACTGGTTTGGGAAAGACAATCAAATGAATGATCAGGACCAAAGTAGTGGAAAAAGGGATCAAAGGAGTGGCTTAACACACTCAAGAATTCAACCCAATGAATTCTTCTTCAACCAGAAAGGCTATTGGTTGGTGATAAGGATCAGGTCACAGAGGATGGATCAAAGGATTGATTATGGAGGCTCAAAGGATCAAGGGGCAATCAAAAGATATAATCAGGATAAGGACGCTCAGAAAGGGGAAGGGCCCTATGGATTGATGACTCAGATGATGATGATTTGATTATTCCTCCATAATTGGGCAAAAAGGCAGTGGAGAGACCCTCCTTTTATGGGAAAGAGACCCTCATGTAGGCCACTTACAAGAGGATGAGTACAAATGAGACCGGATTTTTCTTTTGATAATATTCATGACAATAAAAAACAATGACAGTGACAGAAAAAATCATGAAATTTGAAAAAAAGGATGAGAAAGAAAAAAATCCAACCCGCGTCAAGGATGAGGCGGGCAGCATATGAACATCTGCGGGTTGGCAGATAAGCAGTAGGGGGGATGAATATCCGCAATGGCGGTTGCGGATGATGGATGGCAACAGCGGTTGTGGAAGATCAGGCGGAGGAGAATGGACTGGAAGACAACTGTCAACAACAGTTGCAGCAATTGGACAGAGGAGGTTGAGAGTGGGATGATTGGGAGCTGAGTTGGGTTCTGGAGAGCTCAATGGGTGGATGATGGCTTGCAATTGATGCAAGCAACCACTTGCGGGCCCGTCAGATGTTGAGGAAAAAAAGGGCGGTGCCACAGGTGATTGGTAGCAATGAAGGATTGGCTGATTGGTAGCAATGAAAGGGGAAGAAGAAAGGTGGATGATTGGGAGATTGAATGGTGTTGATGACCAATGGCAGCTTGCAAAAGCTCCAATGGCCTCAAGCAACAGCTTGCAGGCGTTGGAGAGGGATTGGAGTGATTAGAATGGGAGAAAGAATAGAGTGGCGGGATGGATTGAGCAGGGGAGGAAGATGAGATTGGATGGATTGAGTGAGAATGCTTGCATGTGTTCTTTGGCCAAAAAATGGTCAAAGGAATTTCAATTTTGAGAAAGGGGAGAATTGAACACAGAGCCTAGGGACTCAAACGCCCATGGGCCTGCCCTAGACCACTAGGACAGTGAGAAGCTTGAGGAAGGGAAAAATTAAAAAAACCCTATACCAAATAGTTTTTTTTTGCAGTAAGATAAAAAACTAAGAATTTTTTTTTTTAAAATTTTTCCCTTTTCTTGAGGTGTACCAAATTGGTCACCACAGCATTTAACATCAAGGTGACGGAAAAGGCAGTTGGAATGCTGAACCACCTGGCTATTCACACCTGACCCAACATCACTCACACGGTGAATGTATTGTTGCAACACACGTCCAAGCCCACTCAGCATCACTTGTTGGTTGTCAAGCACCACACAGATACCTGAGGGGGACAACCTTGGTTGGCATCCAATACTGGAAGTCACAAGATCCAACAGAACATCTCTGTGCGTGGGCAGATGCCAATTACTCAAATGCGAAAATAATGAGGAAATCAACCTCTGGCTTGGGGTCACCCTATACAGAAACCCAGTACACTGGAAATAAAAAAGACAGTTGGTGGTCACCCAGTCAACAACAGAAGCCAAATTCATTGCCATGAATTTCTGTGCCAAACAATTACGCTGGATGACCCACCTCTTGTCCAACCTGAGATACAAGGTGCCCACTCCCAAAATCATGAATGATAACTCAGGGGCAAACTTCATTAGAAAAGAGGCACAATTAAATCCTAACTCCAAGCACATCAAAGTCAGGTACCAGTATCTCCACCACCTGTTCTCCAAGTCACTAATCTTGGTCAAACAAGTTTCAACCCAAGAAATGAAAGCCAACCTACTTACAAAGCCCTTAGGTCCAACCAAAGTAGAAGCTGCCCTGGTACAACTGCACATGAACTTGTAAAAAATCAGGAGGAGTTTTGTGAATGATTTCACCCAGGTCAATAATAGCAACCGCAGCAGCACAATGGCGCGCAGGTGGCTGGAGTCGCGACTACACTACTTGCATTGCTGCTTCCCATCAATGCCAATCAGCCCCCATAAGGTCAGCTCACCAGAAGGAAACCAACCCGCAACCACCACAAAGGATACGTGAACCGCTGACAACCGTGGACCGCGTCAAGCATTGGATTGCAAGCTCCATTGACAGAATCTCAGCGCAGACTTCAGGAGGAGAAAGAGTAAGATTGGGTGGAGGTAATTGTCCCTTCTTTTTCAATCTCATTACATTTCTTTCCATGGCCACTGTTTCTGTCTTCTTTGTGCTATCCATCAATCCCAACTCAGTCCTGATTTTTGTTGTCTCAGACCCAAATTTATGTAATCCTTGCTGTACTCACTCTGAATTCAAAGTTTAATGCTGAATGGCCAGGCTGAGATCACTCTCTGGTGAATGTCAAATACCTACTTGATTCCTTGTCTCATTTTTGGTTCACTGTTCTAATTTCCTGTGTTTCTGTCCGTATTGCTAGCTTTTACTGTTACCACCATTTTGATTGAATAGCTGCAATAGAGAAAGACTTTCAATATTACACTTGTTCATGTGAAAAGTCCCTCTTCTTCACCATATTTCCAGAAATTTAAGAATACTCACCAAAAAAATAAATACATGAGAAAACAAAAATTCAGTAGAATAAAGAAAAAAACTAGAAGTCTTTAAAAAATGCAAGCCATGATGTTTTTCATATTCAACAAGTCCTTCATATCCAATAAATTTTTCTTCTTAAAGAGCTTTTTGTCCAACAATTTCATCTTCAGTCACACAATCACTCTTTTTTTTGTTTGAAAAAATTATAAATAAAACATCAGGTTCAACCTTCAGTTCTTCAAATAAAAATTAGTTTCAAGTAAAAAATTTACTCCTTCCTCTGATTACTCATTCATTTTCCCCTTTAAAGTTTCCTTTCCCCCCTTAATTATCCTCAAAGCCTGTATATAAAAAAAACAATTTAATTATGAAGGAAGAACTTATTTAATTAAAAAACTTCTCACTAAACATCTGAGTTTGAAAAATATTCTTCCTTGGGATTTCTCTCTTCATTGGTGGCTGTGTATATTCAAAGCCTGCAGTATCTGTTTCAGTTTAAGATTGAGAAATGATCCGTGATTTGTTGAGAGCTCCTTTTAGTCTTGCTCTAATTTAATTCTCTTTGTTTGACTTTTCTTGAATTTCAAAACGTTGGTAACTCCAATACAAAAGCTATTTGATTTCACACAGTTATAAATGTTGTTCCCCAGTTTCAAATATCTGGAATTTTTCAAATATTTCATTGAGATATAAAATTTTATTTAAGGCCTTAGAAGTTTCTTGATTTAAATTTGAATCTTGAGGTGCATCTTGAATACAAGTGAAAACTGTCCCTTGCATGCAAGGGGTGGATGGCACAGGAACTTCTGCTCACAGAACTCAGGATAGAGAGGATTTCATTGCAAGGTTGAGGCATGAAGTAAGGACAAGGATGAACAAGTAAAGGATGAGATGAATACAGGAGTAAGGCTCTAAAGGAGGCTGGTTGACTGAATACTACAAGACTCACACCAGAGGGCAAGGTGAGATGAGTAAGTTTGGATTTTTGGCTTTCTTGTGCTGAGATGAAACCTATTGGAAGGTACTAACCACTAAGAAGTATTATACTAGTTCCTTGAGGGGAATTATTCCCAGAAGGAGAGAGAGAGGCAAGTATATGTGAGAACTGAGGGGAGGCCTTGAGGAGGAAGTGACTATTGTTGAGGCTGAGATTCCCCATGGAATTACATGTTTACCAAGTGGGCTAGAGGCAGTGGCTTGGCTGATTGGGTGATGGGCCTGTCCAGAAAGGTGTGGCATTTACTGAACTGGAAGTATCCATTTTCCAGCAAGGAATATGTATTACTGATATAGAATATGTAATATTTCTGTACTTCTCATACCAGAATTAGAGATGGAAGATGCACCAGGCCATAGAGAGAGAGAGATAGAGAGAGAGAGAGAGAGGTCCTTGGAGTTTGACTAGGACCTGCAGCCAATTCAGGGAGATACTTCAGGATGTGTAGCTGGTAGATCCAGAGGTAGAGGTTGATTTTACTGAGGTTTGAGAAGGGCTGGGGAGACTGAGTATAGAGCTTAAAGATATGGCTATGAAAATACCTATCAACTGGATTTTTTATTTTCTTTTTTTTTTTTGGAAAAAAAATAAGTTGTTATATCAGAAAAAGTAAATTTTAATGATTCAGGAAAAATATAAAATTTAAATACTTCAGTAGAAGGTTTAAGGGGCCATTTAGGATGGAAGTCTTCAAGTTTAAATAATCCACTTTTTATAATTTCAAAATTGAATTTGTTATGAAGGGTATTACCATGCATGAATTATAATCAAATTTCATACAAGTTTCTGATTTTTCAGAGGAATTGGAGAATATATGGATTGATTTGAGGGAATATTGTGTTATTTTTCAATTCAAGTGATCCACACAGTATGGCAATCCAATCAACTGCTTTTAATTTTTCTGTTGAATTTTAAAAGTCCCTTTCATCTATTTGGGTTGAGATTCAATGGTAAATTTGGAAAAAGATGTAAAATGAACAAGAGGATCTACTGATAAATTGTATAGCATAAGCATGTAATCCTTCAATTCTTGAGGTGCTGGTTTTCTAAAAATAGAAGTGTTTGTTGTTAAAATAGGAAAAAGAGTTTTTCTTTAAATCCAGTTTTTCAAGAGTTGATCAGCAGTGGGGGATTCAAGACCAGAGATATTTTGGTGAAATTCTCCTGCTAAGCGTGTTCATATTTGGATTGTACCAAAAATTGTCAGTGTTTTTAAGAACCTTTCCCTTCTTCCTGATATTTGAAATGTTGTGTTTGATTTTTTTGTATGTTGTTGGATATGTTCCAAAAAAAATTAGATTATAACAGGAAGAAAAAATGGATTTAATTGTATTAATGAGGGCTTTCTCCTTATCAGTGACTATGAATTGGGGCTCTTGATGATATATGATTTCTGAAAGTTGAAAAAGGGCCTAATGGTAGTTCCCTTTCCTTTCTTGTGAGAGAAAACAGACACCAACAGAAAAGGTTCCTGAAAAATTATTTAAAACTAAAATATGAAGGAGAGGCATTCAATTTTTTTTGGTTTTATATGTGCAGTCCAACAAAAACAAAGTTGAGAAGGGTTTGGTTAATTTGATGGATTAAGGGTGAGAAATGAATAAGGAGTCAATGTGTACATTGATATTGTTGATTCTGTAATGAAAATTTGATTTTATCAGTCCTAATATCAAGCCTCCAATTCGTTAGTTTTGGTATAGAATCTCTTTATTTATTATTGATCTATTTTTTTGAATGGCGCTTATATTTTTATGAATGAGATCAGAAGTTGATTGAATCAGATTATTTCAAATTAATGGTGGAAATCCTTCTTTAGTTCAAGAAGTTACAGTTTATTTTTTGTTTCCCTGAATCCTTCTATGAATTCCTTGGGTTGATGGATCATATGATGAAGGATGATTGTGATCAGGGATTTGAGTTTTGAATTGCCAAACTCTCCCTTTTTTTAATAACTACCAGAAATTAAAAAAGGGAAATTTGTTTTCCTTCTAGTGAAACACTTTTCTGAATCTGACCTGGGTTAAGTGGAAACTTTTATTGAATCTGAACTGGGTTTGAATTCCCCAGATTTATCAAATTTTTATGTGTATCTTTTCTCATTTAAATTTGAAACTCTGTTCAAAATGGAATATCAATGGTTTTTAGCCCAAGTTTTGATAGCTTCAAAAATCTCCTCATTTTTGTTATATCATAATTCAGGAGGGGGGGCAATTGGATAAATTCAGGGGTCCCAATGGATGAACAGGTGGCAGGATCTAGGGAAGCTTATGAAATATTTCTGAAAAGTGGGTGGTTTTTTTGTTCATAAATTTTTAGTTATGATTTAAATTGAAGGGAGGGGGAGGATATTTGCTGAAGAAATGAAACTAGAGACTTGAGTTTGGTAATTAAAATTTTATGATTTTTTTTATTTGCATGTATTGATTTGATTGAGTTGTATTGATTTGATTTGGTTGTATTTATTTGATTGGCTTGTATTGATTTGAGAATAAGATGAGATAAAAAATTGAAAAAATATAAAAAATGCTGATGAGGAGTGATACTTTTGATTTATTTTTATGAAATAGTTTAACTGAGGAGGATTTGCATTGTTGGAGTCCAGATTTGAGCAAGTTTTTTTTAAGGTTTGGTGAGGGATGATGAGTGATTCTGGGTAGTTTGAGTGATGTTGAGTGGTGTTGATTGGCTGAGTGGTGTTGAGTGCTGTTTTTTTGTAGTTTTGAGTGTTTGAGTGGTTTTGATTTTTTTTGACTGTTTTTTAGTGGTTGATGATTAGCAGTGTGTGGATTGGTGTTGATTAGTTGTGGAGATGTGTTGGATGGTGAGTGGAGTTGACAGGTGATTTGGTGGTTGAGGAGGAATTGGACTGCTCCAAGATTTGAGGAGGGAGCATTAAATAATTCATAATCATATTGCATCTGAGATTATTCATGAAAAATAAGTCAAAAATGCGGAACAAACCCAGAAAGGGGCTTGATTTATGATTTTGAGGCTAGGTTTTTGAGGGGGAGAAAATTCTCCAAAAATTTATAAAGAAAAAATTATAATGGTCCCCAGACAGCCCTGTATGATGCCCTTTTTTGGGATTGAGGTGGAATTTCAGGGCTTTAAATGCTCCCAAGAGATTTTATGATTTATCTCAATTCCCTATACAGGACTGCCATATGAAAATCAACAAAGCCCCAACAAAAGAGGTTAAAAAAATATAACAAAAACTGTCATTTTTTTATCAATGTTTTTACATTTGGTAATTTTTTAAAAGGAAAAAAAAAACCTGGGAAAATTCACCAAAATTATTTTGCAAGCTCTTGGGTATATTGAAAAAAATAAGAACTTCAAGAATACAAAAGGATTTAAGAAAAAACCTTAAAAATAAGGGTCAAAGCTGAAGAGAAGGTGGCCATTATCTTCTTGTTTTTTTGATTTTTGAAGGAATATTAAAGGGGCTCAAAAAAATTCAAACCTTCTAAAAAATATTTTTAGAGGTTTTTAAAACACTCTCCACACAACTGTGGCATCAAATATGCATATACTTAAATATTCAAAAAACACATGTGTTTAAGGGTTTTAGCATGAGCAGATTACATCTGCACAAAGTTGGAACTAAATAAGTTTAAGGGTTAGCTGCATGATAAAAGTAAGGGTAATGTTAAATTAATGGCTAATTGAGCCGTGCACACAGTTTAAAAGGGGACGTGTGGCACACCACATGGTCTGATTTGGGCCGTCTACAACCCCCCACGGCTCACGGAGTTGTCCGGCCCACCCAGCCCGGTCTGCCGCCGTGTGGACTTCCACACAACTACATTTGAGCTCTATGGAGTTGTACACAGCTCAAGTGTAGTCTTGTGGCATCCCACACGGCACCAGACTGTGGTGAGCAAAAAAAAAAAAGGAAAATGAATGAAAGGGTACTAACACAACCGTTAAACTAAATAAACTTTCCAAAAAAACAGAAATCAACCAAAAAATCAAAGAATGTTCATTTTTTGGTTTTTAAAAAAAAATCAAAATAAAAAAATGGTACTATCCAATGGACTAGCCATAAAGTAAAAAGACCCAAAAAAACACAAGTAACTGGACTAGCCCTACAGTAAAAACACCAAAAAAAGACAAGTAACTTGACAAGCCCTAAAGTAAAAACACAAAAAAAATACAACTAACTTGACAAGCCCTAAAGTAATTTCAACTTGAATAGCCCTAAAGTAAAAGGGCCCAAAAATTGGAGAAGTATTTTGAGCAGCCCTCAAGTAAAAGTGCCCAAAAAAATACAAGTCTTTTGACAAGCCCTAAAGTAAAAATACCAGAAAAAAAAACAAGTTCAACTTGTGTTAAGCTGATCCCATCCCAAGCTTAACATAAGTTAAGCTTGTGATGGAATCAGCACAACAAAAGTTCAACTTACTTACCATTAAACTATCATTCAAAAAAATCAATCTAATGATGTTAACTCAAAACAATTGACATAATGATGTTCAAAATGTTATAACCCTTTATATTAATAGAAATTGTTAGCTGCATTAGAATTGAAATTTATATGAAACCCAATGATAAAATGAAGTCAAAGTCTATTAAAATATAGAATAAATTTGCAGTTGATCTTTGAGATGATCAACCCAACCAGAGGCTTTTTTAAAAATCAAGGAACGTAGTTTTGCTACAATGGGCAGGATTGGAATCATTTCTCCCTCAAGTACCAATAGAACCCAGTGGTTATTGTTTACAAAGGAAATGCAAATTGAATCTGATTGATCAGTAACACCATTTTTCATTGGAGTATAAGTATCACATGACTCCAATGAAATGAAACATATAGGTTTGGAATATGTGTCTGCTATAATTTTACCCATGTCTAATTTAGCCAGCCATTTTGAGGAGGGAATCTTTTCATTGATGTCTTCAACATCAAGTCTTTGTTTAATCTTTTAAATCTCCTTTGCACCACCAAGCATCTTAATGTAGCATGCTTCATTTTTCTCTAATGTTTCAATCATTTCCTTCCTAACTTCAAACCAACCATGTTCTTCATAACTAAGAGATTCAGCAATGACTCTAAATCCGCAATTTCCATCTCCAATTGGATCCCAAACCTCACCCAAGAACTTATGGAATTTCTTGGGTATTTGATTGAGGTATTTCACGTTTGGTTCCTATCATTAAAACTAACTTAGTATTCATTTCTTTAATTGGATCAATGAAATGAATACTCACCAAAGATGAGCTTCTGGTTGAGCTTTGCTGCATGTTCTCTTCCTCTAAAGAGGATTCTAATTCCAAATTAAGTGATCCTGATTCACTTTCAGTCTCTTCCTCTGAACTATGAAATTCAGATTCAGATTCTGCCAACTTTGAATAACAATTCATCATTAGTTAGTAACTAAGTTCATTAAACCAAAAAAATGAACATATCCCAAAAGAAAAGACTTACAATCTTTTGTCTTTTCTTGTTTGGAGCCCTTCTAGTTTTTTTTCCCCCTTGAGTTTTTTTCAACAAGCTCAAACTGAGATGGTTCTTGCCGCGTCTCTGTCAATTTTGGCTGGCCCCTACTTGATTTTAAGACTTTAGGTTCAAGTATTGGCTTTGATCAATATTTTGTAATCTTCTGAATGATATACTTCAATATTTTGCTTTGCTCATGATCTGGAGATTCAAAGATCATTGCATTGAATTTTTCATGAAACTGAGTAATGATTAGCATTTCATTGAAATTGCACTGGAAAAATTCAAAAGGATCAACCACTAGTGAATTGGGATTCATTAATCAAAAAGCATTAATCACATAGTGATTTGAACAATCCAACTTAAGCCAACTTACAGAACAAGAACTGCAAGGGTCATAGTCCAACCTCCACTGAGGATGAACATCTTTTGGTACCATGGATCCTCTGAATGCTAGATGGTCACCTATTTGGTGGGAATGGGGAAAACCCATAGTATTGAAATATGACTTGGTGCAGACTTTGCCATCATGATCCTGTTTGAACTTCTTGAATTGTTCCCTAACAAGATGGATTGCCTCTAAAGACAATTTGTAACCCAATGGTAACAGTTCAGGTGGAAGAACTGTCCCTAACTTAATTTGAGAGTTATAAAGTGATGCATGAACTGATTTAATTTGATTTGAAACTGTTCTGTCAAGGATTTTCCAAACATCCAACAGGTTTCAAAAAGAGTTTTCAAGGAATTGTTTGAGATTTGCATGGGCCCCTTCAACCCAAGATGTTGTTTTGTTTCCAAAATCTGGGTTTATACAAGTCCACGCTGTTACAAACGTCTCTTTGAAAGGGAAAATGTTATTTTCCATATACTTGAGTACATCCTCATAGTCTTTCAAGAAACACTATACAAGTCAAAAGGTCAGAACCCAAAACTAGGAAGGATAAGAAGCAGTAATTTGAACCTACTCTGAGTTCCACATCATTGAACTCTGCCTCCTCCTTGGTCTTTGAGGCCCCATAATTTGACAAAAGATTCATAAAGATTTTCCATCCTTCAACGTCATTAACAAAGTGTACTTTAAAGTTTGCTTGTATGTTTTTAGACAAGTGCCAAGTTCAACATTATCTTGATGACTCTGGGAAACCTGTTTCAATGGCACAAATCAGAGATTTTTCACATTCTGTCACGAAGAATTTTGGAATTCTCTCAGGATCATAAGCAAACTCCTTTAATGCATTTACAGACCAACTGTAGAACTCAAACATTTCTTTTGTTATAAAAACAAGAGATTTTGTGAAAGTTTTGTGATTGGCTGTCATTCCTACAACATGCAATAGTGGGGCTTTTTACTTATTTGTTTTATAAGTACAATCCAAAATAGCAATATGATGGAATTGTTTTGAAAGCTTTACTGCCTCTGGATGTTCTAGGTACAGGGCCTCCAAGTGACCCTCTCCACTGATTTGAAAGCTTTACTGCCTCTGGATGTTCTAGGTACAGGGCCTCCAAGTGACCCTCTCCACTGAACTTTGACCAGTGAATCCAACTCTTTTCTTTAAGCTGTTCATAGAGTACCTCCATAACACTTTTTCCCTTTAGTTCTGCAAGCTTTACCTTCCGCTTAGTGTTATAGATTGTTTGGTCATCAAAATAATCCCCCCCATAAATCTTGCTCAATTTTCTCTTCAGTTGTAACATATTGAGCCCATCATTCATGCCTTCTACTAGATTGTCTAAGGCCACCCCCAAGATTCTCCTCAGTTGAGGATGCACAGAGGGATGTTCAGATGGTTGATGGTTATGTTGGGTTTCTTTGTAGGAGAGGCGCCACAAGGGGTCTGCCTTTGTGCAACTTTCATGGATTAAAAACTTGCACCCAACCTTCCTTGTGTGAGTTTGTCTAGACCGTTTGGTAAGAAGATTTCCTGAATAGGAACCATGTCTATCACAGGCTAAATCCACATATTGGTCATGCTTTGAGTTGAAAACTGTTAAAGCCTAACCTTGCTTCATTGCCCATGTTTGAAAATATTTTTGTTCCTCTTCCCTAGTAGAAAGAGATCTCAAGGGAGGTGGGTCAAGTGGATCTGCCATAGTTACATATTTATATTGATGGAATGCACTCCATCAGTTTCAATCAAATTAAATACAGCAAAGACCAGTAACATAAAATGTTAATCACCACCAGCGGTCATTTCCATTTGTAAATCATTTTGTTCCTCAATGTTCACCTTTGATGAGGATGCAATGGGGGATTCCTGTTAATTGAATGGATGAAGGTTTATAGAAATTATCATATTGGAGGGAATAGGAACAGACTGAGTAATAACAAGGCGTGAGTTGAGGAAGAAAAAAACAACAAAAGAAAGAAATGAGGAACAATAGAAAGCTTGAAGGAAATAGGATTGAAATCATACCAGACAGTTGAGAACTTGAGGAGTGAATTTAGATTGAGTCAAATTGTGATTGAGTCGTCAACAGTGATTTGGCAACAATGAGGATTTGACAGAAGTGAGTTGTTGCGTTATTGAGTAAAGAGTAAAGAAACAGAGAATGAGGAAGAAACGTTAAGAATAAAAGAAAGAAGAATAAAGAAGAAAAAGGAAGTTAAGCTAAAGTAAAGAATCAAAGGAATCTGAGATGAAGGTCTTAATGGTTCAAGCTTCCAGGCAGTCTGCCTCGATAAGGTTGAGTTGAGACCAATGATCGGGTGAGGGGGAATCCCCCCGGTGTATTCAGTTTGTCTGAGGGCTCGCGGGTTGCTCCGTCTCAGGATTGGGCGGCTGTGTGGTGGGCCGCACAGTGGATGATTTGACACCCCTCGTGGCTGGTAGGATTTTGAGGTAATTGAAGTGAGGATTAATGACTTGGAGGAGTTTGAACAATTGAGTTTGGGGTAACGCTTTAGTTAGCCCGTCAGCTATCATGCTTTCTGATGGTATGAGCTTGATTTCGAGGTTGTTAGCTTGTATTTCCTCCCTAATTGCTTTTGTTTTTATGTTGATATGGCGGGTTTTGGAGTTGCAGCCAAATTTCTTTAACTTGTCGTCCAAACCTTTGTTGTCAATGTGATGTGAGCTCGGTTGAGTGGGTTTTGCCCACATTTCCGAGACCAGACCTCTCATCCAAATTGCCTCGAGGAAGGAGTCAACGAGAGGATTGAGTTCCGCCTTGGTGGTTGAGTGCGTGACGTTCCTTTGGCGGTAGCTACTCCACACGACAGGGTATCCAAACAGGAGAGTTATATGCCCCGAATGAGAGTGCCTGGTTTCAAGGTTGTCATTCCAGGTGGCGTCGCTGAAGCATTGAAGTTGAGTGTCCCGGTGTTTTATTTCCAGCACTAGAGAGAGTGACTTTGGGGCCTTCAAGTACTTCCAGCAGCGCTTTACCTTGCGCCAGTGATGGATCCCGGGCTTTTTGCAGAATCAAGCTAAGCTTGAGACAGCGTAACTGATGTCTGGTCAAGTCAGACATGCAATGTAGTTCATCAAGAACACGGCCAATCTGTAGTTGATGTTGAGCGCTTTGAACTCCTCGTGTTCTTCAGCCATGGCGGGTCGCAAGTTGAAGTTTGAAGTCAGTGGTATGGAGGAAGGATGGCAATCAGTGAGTCTGAGCTCTTCAAGCCCATGATCAATATGGTTTGGTTGAGAGAGAAGAATCTTGTCGTCTATTTTTGAGTATTTCATTCCTAGTATAGTGTTGGGATTGTGAGCTGATGAATTTGGAAAACATTGCAGAAAGTTATCCTTAAAATTGTTGCCAAGACCTGCTAGAATCAGATTGTCGATGTGGAAGAATATCATTGATTGACATTGAGGATTCAGGTAAAGACAGGGGTCGGAAGTTGACTGATGGAACCCTTGGCTGGTGAGCCAAGTGGTGAGTGTATTGAACCAGTTGAGAGGGGCCTGCTTGAGCCCGTATAGGGACTTCTTGAGCTTTAGGTATTTTGACTTTCTCTTTGATCCTTTGGGAGTTTTGATGATGACAAGCTCCTTCAGGGGAGCATGCAGAAAAGCGCTTTTTACGTCGAATTGGGTGACGGGAAGCGAATGATACAGTCCGTAGAGTAGGGAAATTCTGAGAGAAGCGGCTTTGCCGGTAGGAGAGAAGGTATCTTGATAGTCCAGGCCGTAGATCTGATTGAATCCCTGTACGCACAGTTGACTTTTGTAGATTAGTGGATCTCCGTGGCAATTATCTTTCAGAGAGGGTAGACCCAGGTAGTGTTGAGAGGATTTGCAGGCTTGGGACCGTTGTAGTCTTCCCAAACTTCCATCTTTTCAATGCCGCCCAGCTCCGCGTCCATAGACAGGTCCCAGTTCTCATAATCTTTGCATTTCTTGGCCTGTTCGAAGGATTTTGGGACAAAATAGTGATGATATCCATATTGAATGGGTGGATTGAGCGTTGAGCGATCGCGTAGAACTTGAGACGGAATCAGTTCGTTGGCAACCTCTTGTGAAGAATGAGATGATTGATCATCAGAAGACTCTCCAGCTTCTGCTGCAATTGGACTTTGATTGACAAATTGAGGATTGGTGGTTGAGACAGAAGAGGTGCTCTGAGCTGATTCGGAGTCCAGGAAGGGAAAATTGATGTCAAGATGAGGATCAATTTCCGGGGGGATTTCTGCGATGGGAGTGTGATGAAGAGATTTGATTATTTTAATGTGTTTGGAGGAAATGATTGTGTTGTCTGGTTTGAGGATGCAATACGACAGGAGGTCGGGATTGAATCCTATGAGAGTTCCCTCTAGTCCGCGCTCTTTGAGCTTATCCCTGCAAGCCATCTTCAAGTTCAAGTACACTACCTTGGAGCCTAAGGGGTGGAAATAATCCAAGGGAAGGGTCTTGTTTGTGAAGGTTTTGTATGGTGATTTCTTGTTTGCGCTTCTAGGAATTTGATTAAGCATGAGAGTTGAGGCTTTGGATACTTTGGCCCACAGATTGAGAGGTAGTCTTGAGGATTGTAGGGTGGTTCTGATGGATTCCGCAACGGTTCAATTGGCACGTTCAACTCTTCCGTTGTGTTCATGATGGTATGGTTCTGATACGATATGTTGGATGGAGTTTTCTTGAAAGAAGGCGTAGAGTTCTTGGGAGTTGAATTCTCCCCCTCCATCAGTACAGATGGTAGCAGGAAAGCATCCTTGTTTTTGTTTCTCAAATCTAAGAATGGATACAATTTGAGGACAGGCGTCAGATTTGGAACTTAGGGGAATAGTGGACAGGTACCCAGAGTGGCTATCAATGATGGTCATGATATACCTCATCCCGTTGCGGGATTCCGGATTGATCGGACCCATTAAGTTGATGTGAAGTTTCTCAAACGGTTTGGAGGCCGGGTTTGCTTTGGTGTTGAATGGGGTTTTGGTTATCTTTGAGAAGACGCAATCCAAGCATTGAAAGCTGTTGATCAGGGAGTGAGGAATTTCTGGATACACGTTTCTTAGTTGGTAAGGACTAGCGTGACCAAGCGATTGATGAAGATAGAGCAGTTTGTCGTGGTCAATGGCTTTTTGAGTGAGATAGCTGATCTTTGAGTTATTTCCAATCGAATGAGGGAGATTGAGAGCAAAGAGGTTGTCTCGGATGAAGCCTTCGAATGCGAGAGTTCCATTGTGATGGACTTTGAAGGAATTGCCATGAGCTGAAACTGAGCATTGTTTTTCCGCCACCAGGACTCCTGGACTGATTAGATTAATGACAAGGTTGGGGACCAAGAGGCAGTTGGAGAGTCGAATGAGAGAATTTCTCCAGGCAAGAACCAGTTCACCCTTCCCTTTGATGGGGAGATCAGCTCCCTCTTTTCCAGTGCTGATGTGCTCTCCGTTGCAATCTTGCAAGGAAGTGAAGTATTGAGTGGAGTTGAACATATGAAACAAGGCACCAGAGTCAAGGATGATGCAATGATTGGCATTCACCTTGTTGATCCAGGTGGTTAAGAGGGCATGGTAATGAGCGACTTTGTTGCTTTTTGGCTTCTTTTGAGCTCTCCATTTGGCTTGTGCTTCTTTCAACCATTCAGGAGCTAAATTCTTGTACTTATGCCAGAATCAATCCTTGGGATGGTTGGTGACGTTGGGATTATGATATCCTTGTCAACATTGTTGATGTTTGGAAGTAGAAGTTTTGGAACTGTTGGTTATGAGAGCGGTTTCTCTGACAGGATTCTTGGTGAGTTTAGATTTGGATTCATTGTCGAGCTGCGTCAAGTGGTTTAGAACTAGTTTGACCTTGATCTCCTTGTCTGAGTGCATAATTTGCTGACGAAGCGAGTGAAGTGAGTTTGGAAATTTAAAAAGGACCAGGTACGCCAAGATGTCTGAGGGGAGTTCGATACCAACGTTGAGCATTTTCTTGAGAGAAACCTTGATTTCTGTAATGAAGGAAGTGATGGCTTTGGTTTTGAAAGGATGATAAAGAAAGTCGTTGAAGACTTGGGCTCGATTTGCGGTTTGAGAAGATGCAAATCTCTCCTTGATTGTTTTCCATAGACCTTTAGACAAGTTGATGTTTTTGGGGTTCACTACATTGTTGTGCGTGATAGAGTCAATCTTGGAAAGAATAATCACTTGAGTTTCAAGATTGTCAGTGGGGCTGAGACTTTTAGAATTGTCTTCAAGGATTTTTTTGGTGCCTTTGAGTTCAAGAAGAATGGTTATCTTGTCTTTCCAAATTGAATAGTTTTTGTACATCAGGTTTGGGATGGCTTCGAGAGCAGCTTTGAGCATGATTTGCCGGAAGCCGTCCATGTTGCCAGGTCCCTCCATGATGTTGAGCTGTTAGGTAGTCGTGCGATTCTGCTTTTAACCGTGTTAATTGAATGGATGAAGGTTGATAGAAATTATCATATTGGAGGGACTAGGAACAGACTGAGTAATAACAAGGCGTGAGTTGAGGAAGAAAAAAACAAAAAAAGAAAGAAATGAGGAACAATAGAAAGCTTGAAGGAAATAGGATTGAAATCATACCAGACAGTCAAGAACTTGAGGAGTGAATTTAGATTGAGTCAAATTGTGATTGAGTCGTCAACATTGATTTGGCGACAATGAGGATTTGACAGAAGTGAGTTGTTGCGTTATTGAGTAAAGAGTAAAGAAACGGAGAATGAGGAAGAAACGTTAAGAATAAAAGAAAGAAGAATAAAGAAGAAAAAGGAAGTTAAGCTAAAGTAAAGAATCAAAGGAATCTGAGATGAAGGTCTTAATGGTTCAAGCTTCCAGGCAGTCCGCCTCAATAAGGTTGAGTTGAGACCAATGATTGGGTGAGGGGGAATCCCCCCAGTGTATTCAGTTTGTCTGAGGGCTCGCGGGTTGCTCCATCTCAGGATTGGGCGGCTGTGTGGTGGGCCGCACAGTGGATGATTTGACAATTCCAATGTTTCATTAACCAAATCCTTTGTTTATTTTTCCAAAGCTTTGTTGATGGAACTATCAATGTAGACCTTCCACGCAGCCATGTAAGAAGAAGGAGGGCTTGCCACTGTTCCCATGCAAAAAAATGCAATTTTATACTTCAGTATTCAATCCAACTTTCAATTGATCAAACAAAGTTTGCTCACTTTTGAGTTGAGAAAGAATTGTTTGCAGATTTTTATATGATTTATGATTTGAGTTTTCACTTTAATTTCACTTGGCTTTCAATTTAATGTCTCTTTGGGATTTCTAGGTGTGGAACAACAGTCCCAAAAAGTATGCGTTAATCCCAAATTTGGGTTGACAGAACCCAAGTGTGGTCCAGGGGGTGCCCAAAATTCTGGAACAACTTCCAGGGGGTTGTGCACCCCCAAAAACGGCTAATTTGAGTCATTTACAGGGGTACACGGCTCCTACATGATCCCTGGGGTTTGAACGTGTTTGAAACAGCCCTTTGTAGTCGTCTGGGGGCCCCCATGGCTCATTTGAGCCGTGTAGGGCCCTACACGACTACCACACGGTAGGAGCCATGAATTTAACATCAACCTAAAATTAATTCCCTAAAAAAGTTCTCTTATTTTAAAATTAAAATATTTCCATCTAAAATTCCACATATCTCTACTAGAGCTATTCACCTCAGGATATTTGACCAGGAATAAATACTCCCCCTCTGGAAAATTGTAGCATTTAAGATTATCTAGAGTGGGAATTAATGACCATTCTTGATTGAAGGTTGAGGGGGAAAAATCACAATAAATTTCAAAATGGAATGGATAAAAACATGGCAAGGATTTTCCCTCCTTCTTACTGGCCTACCATATTCAAAACTCACCTGAATCTATTTGAGATTTTGAATTGAAGTCTCCAAAAAAAGCTTTTCAGCCTTAAGTACCTGGTCTATATCTATTTTAATTTATTATATATTTTTTAAACAAATGTTGCTCATTAAAAGTTCAAATTTTGAATTTTGAATTTTGAATCCTCCTTTTTTTTTGAAAAAAAAAATTAAGAAGAAAAAAGATATACAAAAGTGATTTTGATACTAGTTAAAATGAATATAAAAGCTACTCAGCCATGTGCTGTGGAAATGGAATATTCTTCATGACTCATTTTAACCAATAAAGTCATTTTATAATTCAATTTTAAACAAAGTTTAAACAAATTAAAACATGAGTAATATTAGGTTAAGAATGCAAGCTCCAAAAAGGTTCTTCATTTCAAATTCTCATGGTGGAGGGAGATATTTTTTCTAGTGTAATGATATAATAACAAAAAAAATATGAAAATCAATTTATCAAACATATTTTAGCTTTTATGATGCTTCTTCAAAAGTAGATTTCTACTACAATTAATGGTTTATTTCAATTTCTAGCAAGTGACTTCAAGGATTCTATGGTTGAATCTCTCTCCAATCTATATTTAAATCTATCTAAATTTTTGATCAATTTCTTGATGCGCAGTTACTGTATGAAAATTGAAGCTTGGTTAAAGATTGAAATGAGCTTGGTTGGAGGTTGGAAAATATCCTAAGCTTTTTCATAGATTTCTCCTGAACTCCTTTATTTCAAGTGATAGCAATTTCCATCAGTTTATTTATGGTTCTAATTTTTATTCTTCTAGCTTATCCATATCCTCTTCATTTCCTGTGAATTCAAAATTCTTTGAGATTCAAAATTTTCTGTCAAATAATTTATCAAATTCCAAAATTCCTCAAACTTCTTTCTCCATTCTTCTTCTTTTTTTTAAGTGCTATTGATTTCACCTACCACAATAAAATCAGTTGGTGAGGAAGTGTGTGATCTATATACAAATATAACTATCAGAAGTAAGTATATAGTATAGGTAAATCATTAACTTAGGTTGTTTAGAATATAGTATAGTACAGTTTGTGAGAAAAGGAGCTTAGTTGGGAACTCCATACTTCTTCTTTCTAATATTTTTTTTGAGTTTTTGAATTTTTAAATAATTTTATAGTATTTTCCCTCAGATTCCTGCTAAATCAGAGGTAGCTTCATATATACAAAAGAAAGATGAAAAAATGAAGTGTAACTGAAAACAAAATTTATTTGAAAAAATATGCAAAGGGGTGAAAAATACTAAATTTTTATTACAGAAATGTTTTTTTTAACATTTTGTGTGTCACTGATTGGAAATATTGTATTTTTCCTTTTCCTTCTACTCCTTTGTTTTCTCATTAAATGAAAGTACTTAAGTTAATAATGGAAGAATAATCAGTTTATTTGAATTCCATTTAGATGAAGCATTCCAGAAATTAATTCAAACATTTAGTGTTTTTTGGAGCTTAGAATTTATTGCCATAGATGTTTTTTTTTTTCAAAATTACTGAATTCAGCTGCATTAAATGCTGCAATATCTGATTTGAATATAAAAAAAATGAATGCAAGATTTCAGCTGCATAAAGAAAACAAGCTCATTTGTTTGTGTTTTTTACCTGGAAACATGAAGAAAAGGTAAAAAATTTGATGTATAAAAATAAAAGGGGAAAGAATTTACATATTAAATAATACTGGTAATATTTGGGAAGGATAAAATAATGCCTTCAGAATTCATAAATCCACACCCTCCTTTGAAGAGTGGTGTTATTTGGCATTGGGAAATTTTGATTTTTCCAGCCACAATACAATAAGAATTTTCCAGATGTCTGCACAACTCATATGTCTTTTTGGTATAGTGGTTAAGTACTTGGCTTGTTTGCAATTATTTGACACCAAGGTCACTGGTTAAAACCACCATAGTGCCAAGAATGAATAATGATCAAGAGTTTTAGAATTATATTAAAATTTTTGATAATATTTTTTAATATTTTATAAGTATGTTTTTATGAGTATTGATTATGGGATTAAAACCTTGATAATATAGATTATCAAGATGGGGATCCAATATAACTTTAAATCTGTTAGAATATGAGCTTGAAGAGATGGAAAGGAGAGAAATGAGAGGGAGGAATCATGCCGGAGAAGGCTACAGTCTGACTCAAGGAGGTTCAGAAGGGACCAGATTCAGGAGGGCTTCAGGAAGTGGGTCCAGATGAGGAAGGTGAGATCTGATGTCTTTCATTCAGTGGATCAGAAAGAAGGAGTATTTTATGGACAAATAAGGAACCACAATTTGGGACCTTTGGTCAGTAAGAATATTCAATAAAAAAGCAGAGGTGGTAAATGGTTGGGACTGGAGGTTTAACAAGAGGATCACATGGGCTAAGGATGGCAACATTTGAGTATCAAGATCCTGTGAAATATGGAAGATATGGTGGCCGGCAGACTACAAGTACCAGACATACATTGATAATGAGACCTGGATGACTATGAGCATCAGGACATATAATGGTGGTAGAGAAAGCTAAAATTATCACAAGAATACAATAATATATATATATTGGTTGGAATAGGCTAAAAGTATTCCAAGCATACTTGATAATAACATTAAACATGAGTGTTCTGAAAGAGGGAGGTGAGCAGACAAGATGATGAAGGCCCAAAACTCAACACACCCCCACGCAAAGCAACCAGGGTGAAGCAGATAGGGTGGTGAGTGGTGTTTGAAGGGAAGAGAGTGCAACTAAGTTGCAAGCAATGTTGAGGAGAAGTAGCAAGCAATGTTGCAGGAGAGACACAATCAATGTTGGTAGAGGATCTGCAAGCAAAGTTGTGGAATAGGTGCAAGTGAAGTTGGAAGAGAGCAAAGATGGGAAGAGTAGAAATCAAATTCACAAAGCGCAAGCAATGTTGGGAGAGAGCAAAGATGGGGTTGAAATTGAAGGAACTGAGAGCGCAAGAGAGATCCCAGGTGGAATGTAGCTTGGGAGAAATTGAGGTTGGCAACAAGGTGGCAGGCAAAGTAGCAAGTTGGATTGGCCAAGCAAATTCAGGATTGATGTGGGAGGATTGGAGACAGAGATGAAGAGAGAACAACACCAAAATTCAGGTAGAGGACTAGAAAGGAGAAAATATATATAAAGAAAAGAAAAACAAAGGTTTGAGAGGGGATGGTAGTGAAGAATCAGAGAGGGTGACCGATTCTTGGACCCTCATTGGTGCTGGCGGTGTGATTTGATGTTGAGAGGACCATACTGGCATGGAATTGGGGGAGGTTTCTAGTGTTGTTGAAGGTTTTAGAAACACACAGGCTGGAATGGTGCCAGAAACCATTATTGGGACTGTTTAGATCCTTCTTCTTCTGATTTTCACAATATCAATTGAGCAGTTGGGGATTCTCTGCAAAACATTGGACTTTTGAGTGGGCGCCATTGTTGCACTGAACAAAAAGGAAAGAGGAAGGCGTCAAGAAGATGGATTTTCTGGCAGTTTTTTGTTTTTTGTCCAAAATTTCAAGGACAAGCTCATGGGTAAAAGTTGCAGAAGACTGGCGAGTAGTGATGATGGCATCACCAATTGAGGAAAGCAAGTCCGGGATTTTGTCAAGGATCTGGTGCCCAAGCTGTTGGTTGTTTAGTTTGAGATCAAGAGACTGAAGTTTGGAGATTGCATCTTCAATCTTGAGGATTCAGTCCCCAATGTTAGAGTGATTGATGGTGGTGTTGCTGAGACAACAGAAGGCTCAAAAAACATTGGCTTCTTTCTTGGAGGAACCAAAAGCCATGTTATTGGCCCAAAGGATAAACGGGTCATCTTTGCCTCCATTGGAAGTCACAGTAGAAATGAGGGAAAAATGGATTCTGGGACTGATGGTGGCAAGAGATTTATCCATAGACTCAATTTCAGCTCTCTGATACCAGGAACCCAGCAGTCCTTTAGCTACAGAGAGTGATAAAAATACTGGAATAATAATATTAATAATTATTCCATAAATAAACGCTTAGAGGCTCAAATAAATAATTTAATAAGAGAAGTTTCAAGGTTTAATTGGTTTGTTAATAAAAGGTTTTCAATATGTATATAAAAGAGGCGGCACAGTATTATACTACTGGGGGTCTTTACAGAAAAAGCAACCTGTGTTCAAGGGGCCTCCTTGGGAAGTTTAAGAACCTTGGAATGAAGATGGGTGCCTTAGAAAGGGCTTATTCCACTAATGCCGGGCATAACAGCACACTGGCATAGACAGGAAGGTAAAAACTCACTCTGAGCACTTTATCATGAAAATCCTGCAATAATGGGAAGGGTTTCAGAGCAAATGGGGTGGATTGCTTGAATAAACTTCATGGGTTGATTGGTTAATAAGAATAAATAATAATACTACAGACCAAGTCATAAATCACTTGATTATATTCCTATAAGCACTTGATCAACAATGAAACGTTGTCTGATTGATAATAATAATTCCTGGTAAACTCATGATGGAATAATGGATCCAAAGAGGTCTGTATAAATACCTTTTTGGGGTGATTTTGAGCTTCTCAGGGCAAGTAGAGAGGGTTCTGCTCGTGTGCTGAGGCTTGCAAGCCAGTCAGGGAAAGATTTTCACGTCCACTTGGTGCTGTAAATCAGCTGTCCTTGGATCTGTTGAATTTCTGTATTATTTAAGCCACAGGATCTGTTAATCTGTTATTGCATAAATTTGATCATTCTGTACTCATCCTTCATTTGTACTATTGGTATTGCTTTAAAGCGGGCAGATGTGGATATTTACTGATTTTCCATTATCTGCTGATCACGTAGATAATTTTCAATAAATTTTATGAACACTCCTTGTAGTGGTTTGTGGTCTTCAAAGATCAGAGTCAGTGATTTACATGGTAATCCTTGATCTTTGATTTATTATTAAAAAATGTTCTAAACTTAATTTTTATTAATTTTATTTAAGTTTTGTTCTTTTTAGACTATTACTAATGCATATGTCAACTTGTTACATATGCTAGGAAACTCTAACTAGGTTGTAGCTCTTCTGAGAGGTACCTGGTTGTCAGATTAGTCACAACGGATCCAGATGCGGGGATCAGTCAGTAAAGATGCGCAAGGGGTAGGATCCACTGCGTGCATGGCAGAATTAGCTGCGCGCGGGTCTCTAATATGCAGGAATCTGCTACTACAAGTACGTAGGGATATTTAATGATGCGGGGCTGCGCGCGGGAATTGTGACATAACACATTTCCGCGTGTAACTCCTAAAATATACACAACACCTCAATTCTGAGTGAATTTTAGGTGTAAACCCTAGTATAGGTGACAACGCATGTGAAATATTACAATGGCCAAAAGGTGCCATACTGGTGTTGTAATTTTTAGTACTTTTCTTTTTAATTATTTCAAAAATGTAAGGACTTGGAATTCAAGGGTGGGGTCAGTGAGTGACCCCACCTAATTTTGGGTAAGGGATCCATTTCTTTAATAATATTTAGGGATTTCTCACTCCTTATTTTGTTAATTGAGATATTCTTATTTTTCATAGTTTTAGGTTGCTATTGACAGGTTGCTCTGTACATAGTAGCAAGCTGACAGGTTCTATCAGCAGATAAATGAACAGATGAGCAGTTATCATGGCATTCAGCCAGGACTTTGTAAGACTCCAAACGGTGCTAGGCCGTGGCAGTTCTGTGGAGGGGAAAGGTGCTGTTTAGGCTGCCCTCCTGAGTGTTACAAAAATATTTAAATGTAAACAAGATCAAGGTCCAGAACCTGGTAAATGAGGAATCAAGGGGTAGAGGATAAGGATGATAATAGTTTGGTAGCAATGGAAAAGCACTATCTGAGACAAGATTATGCAGGGAAAAACTTGAACAAAAGAAGTTAAAGTTTTCTTAGAGTTCAAAGAACAAAAGCTGTTGTATGTAAACAACGCCCACAAGCTAATAACTCTGGTTGTCAGCAGAAGATTGGGGATGATCAACTAAAACCCAAGCAACCTCCAGGACCTCAATGAACCTGCCCAACTCTCCGCAATCAAGCGCTTGAAGGGTACCAGATAACTGAGGGTGGCTGTACAAGACAAAGCACAATGTTTAAGAAGCTCTAAAACAAACAGTAACTGATTTGAAGCAAGGATAACCTCAACACTTCTCAAGGGACTCAAGAGTAGGCTGGCAGAATGCAACTCCAAAGAAGCTAAAGGGGAGGTATAACACTCCAGGTCTTAAGCTTAATAAGACCTCTTCAATCAATTGTGATTGGCTCCAGAAAGTTGATCAGGGATCAGGACCAGTATGGTCAGAGAAAGGGATCAAGGAGTGGTATAACACACTCAAAAAAAAATTCCAACAGACAGAATTTTCCTTCAACCAGCAAGGCTATTGGTTGGTGATAAGGATCAGGGATCAAGGGTTTTGAGTATGGAGGCTCAAGGATCAAGGGTGTGCTGATTTCATGCTGGATGATTCCATGCTCCAATGATGATCAAAAAGGCAGGGGAGAGCCCCTCCCTATATAGGCAGGAGGCCATGTTAGACTATGTACAACGGATTCTACAACTAGAGCAGAAAAGGGAAGACAACCATGTGGTCACTTGCGTCCGTTTGTGGATGGGCACGCGCAACAATACCAGAGTCACCCACCCCTCGTCCAAAGGCAGACGGGGTGGGAAAGAGAGATGAACCAAACCGCCGCGGATGTCCGCGTGCGGTAGTTGGCACTCTTCACCCCTTGTCCAAAGGCGGAAGTGGGTGGGAGAGGCCCAGGAAAGGTGACGGATGAAGTCCATGAGAGCGCGGATGGGCGGATAGGAGATCGGCTTGAAACGGTTGAGTAAATCTTGACAGGCTTGAGATTCACAACTGAGAGATCAAGTGAGATGGGAGATTTGACCGATCCAAGGATTTGCCAAATGCTTGGGGGTGCGGTTGGGATGGATTTGGTAAATCATGGATGAGCGCCGCGCAACGGTAGCAATGAGGGGATTGGGACGCGCGACAACAAAGATGAGGATGTGCAACAACAAAGATGAGGACGCGCTATGACAACGGCGGAGATGACAAGCAACACGCAACGGCAAGGATGATGAGCAACGCGGATAAAGGACGCGCAGCGCGCGCGGAGGAAGGAAGCGCAGCGCGCGAGGCGCGACGCGCAACGTGCGCAGATGAAGGACGGTTTGGATGAGCCTGAGGAACAGTTTATGGGTTGAGGTCTTAAGGCAGCCAGGGTGTCCCGGATGGGGCACCACATCTCTCCCCAACTTACAGACTGTCCCTAGTCTGCTACCAAGTTTGATGCCATAGAAAAGAGAGGAAAAAAAAAATGATTGAAACCAAAGAATGGCCATGTTGATCTCAAGATTGGTTGAGAAAAAAATATTTCAATCCGACCAAAAATCCTAGAAGTGGCTGAGATAAAATGAAGGAGGCGTCCCAAGTGCTCACACGCGTGGCATGAAGTAGAGTTTTCACAAAACAACAAGGATCTTGCCCAGATGGTGCACAATTGGGAGGACTTACTTCTGGACCAAGTTGCCTCCACAAGAGTGAAATTTCTTGACCTGATCAGCAGAGAACCTTCTGGCCATCTGAGTACCATCCAGCTCCTCCAAAAGATATGATCCACCTCTAACTTGACGGACTACTTGGTAAGGACCATTCCAGCGGTTAGAGAAAAGCTTTCCCCACTGAGTTTCCAAGGAACAATTATAAGCCAATACTAGGTCACCAGGGTTTAAAGGGTCCCTGATTTGATTTACATGTTTATCTTCCCAATACTGAACTTATTTTGCTCTTGATTCCATCATCTTCTGATAAGCTTTGTTACAAATATCTTCACTCCGCTCCAGTTGCTTTGATCTGGCAACTAATAGG
This sequence comes from Puccinia polysora, assembly GCA_025617555.3. Classification (NCBI taxonomy): domain Eukaryota; kingdom Fungi; phylum Basidiomycota; class Pucciniomycetes; order Pucciniales; family Pucciniaceae; genus Puccinia; species Puccinia polysora. The sequence continues at coordinate 56,168,099 of CM062617.1, read as the reverse complement.
TCAGCAGTTGAGGAAACTTGTTCCCAGGGGATGCCCAAGAAAGACTCCATCTCAAGGTCAAGAGGAAGAACAGCCCTCTGACCAAAGATGATTTCATAAGGAGAATAACCAGTGGTTTGCTTGGTGGAAATTCGATCAGAGAAGAGGACCAAGGGGAGAAACTTCTGGCAATTCTTGCCACTCTCACCAGCCAATTTGACAAGAGCAGCCTTCAAAGGAGCATGGCCTCTTTCTACCATGCCTTGTACTTCAGGGTAATATGGAGTAGTAACTCTATGTTGTCCAGGGAGAAATTGGATCATTTCAGCAAGTTTTCCACCAAATTCCGAGCCACCATCCATAGAGTAAGATTGGGCCAAGCCATAACGCATTGTCCAAGCCTCATGAAGGAAAGCTGCTACTGATTCCAAGCTGAGGTTCTTAAGGAACTTTGCTTCAACCCATCCAGAAAAATCATCTCTAGCCACAATGAGGTACTTAGCTCCACCAGCTTTAATGTGAACCACATCCATAGCAATCCTCCCAAATACAGTGGATTCTCCAGTGGGGTAACAAATTTTGGCCGGGCGCCTAAGATCACGTTTCTGGCACACTTCACAACTCCTACACCATTGAGCGACGGATTTCTTCAGGGATGGCCACCAGAATTGTTTGGATATTTGTCAATAAGTTTTGTTTTCCCCACAATGACCAAGGCCTTCATGGAGATTTTCCAGGATCAAATCTTGCTTCAAAGGGATAGTGACCACAACAAGTGCACAAGGAGTTGCTCTTTTCATAAGCCTAGAACCTTGGACAAAGAAGTTGGAGGACTTCCTTTTAAGGGACGGAAATTATTTGGCAGAGAGATCAGGGGGTCTTTGGAGAGTTGAAAGGTACTGCTCCAACTTAAGCCAGAAACCTTGCTGGAAACCAGAGTAATTTTGGGAGGAGAAGGCAAAGACAGGGCGGACCAAGGGTTCTTCCTCATCAAAATCCATTCCAACCTCTGATTCATCGTCTCCAATAGGTCGTCAAGATAAACCATCAGGCATGGTGAAAGATTTTCCAGGCCTGTGAACAATATCAAAAGATAACAACTGGATGAAAGCCACCCAACGAGTCATTGGAGCATTTGGGAGGCTGGGGGCATTGATCATTTCAATAATAGATTTTGCATCAACTTGTAACTCAAAGTGTTGACCCCAAAGGACAGTCTGAAGCTTCTTCAACATTCGGGCCACACCACAAAGTTCCAGTTTTGGCTGGGAGTACCTGGATTCCACATCTGATAAAAGAAGAGATTCATACAGAGCAGGACGATCCAAACCATTTTCATCTTCCTGGGTAAGAACAGCCCCAACAGATTGATAACTTGAGTCCACTGCCAGCTTGATCTTGCCGGCTCCGGGTCCATAAGTGATCTTTTTCAAAACAATGTCTTTCCCAACAATTGTTTTGAGCAACTGAAATGATTGTTTGCAGTCTTAGGTCCAAATCCATTCAGCATCCTTCCTGGTTAAGCGACGCAAGGGAATACAGATTTCGGATAATGAGGGAATGAAGATCCTGACATAAGTTACAACACCTGGGAAACCTCTAACTTCTGTTGGATTTATTGGGGTAGGCCAGGAGATGATTTTGTTGACTTTAGAGGGTGCCATCCTTCTTCTGTCCTTGCAGACTATATGACCCACAATTTCCAAGGCAGGGACACAGGCGGCAAGTTTTGATCCAGAGACAGTAAGGCCAGATTCCTCGATTCAAAACAAAATTCTTTCCAAGAAAGTAGCATACTCCCACATAAATTGTTGGATTCCTGAGTGCCAAGGTAACAGCTCATTATCATAGTCAGAGACTGGACCTTTAATCCCACCATCATCAATAAAGATACCCGCATGATCCGGGATTTTGTCCTGGAGGATCCACATCATCTGAGCCTGGTAGAATGCAACCGAGTTGGTGGAACCTTGAGGCAATTGAGTCAGCTGAAATTGACCAAGGGGAGTATTGAAAGTAGTGAGGGGACGAGAAATAGGATGCAAGGATTTTTTGTCATAGCCACCCATAATGTCACCTAGACCATAGAAAGCTCTCCCAGAGAAGGATTCAACAAATTTTTCAGTGGCAGGCGGCACACCAGAGTCTTTAATAGTAACTTTATTAAGAGGTTGGAGATCATGAACTACTCTAAGTTTACCATTACTCTTTAGAACACAGAAAACAGGACCGGAATAGCTAGAAGTTGATTGTTCTTATAAAATGGTTCGGACTCGTTCGCGGACCAACTTGATGAATTTGTCAACTTTAGCAGCAGGGATCGGGATCTTTTTCTTTTGCCAAGGGTCATGTTCAACTACAGGGATGATGTAAGGGAGACCATAGGATTCTTTCAAGAGACCTCTCTCTTCTTCACAGAATGCAATAGATTTTTCCCTTAGAGACAAAATATTTTTGATCAAATTTAACTCATCAGGAAGAAGCCATCCATCTGGACCAAAATTGACCACTTTCAGACGTTCTTCAGTGACCCAACCAGAGGGAATAAATGGACCAGTGAGGGATTTGGATAGACCACAGTAAGGATCGCGGGATAGCGGAGGACGCATAAGAGGAGGGTTGAGGTTGAGAGGAATTGGTTGGTTGACTGGATGGACCTTCTTGGAAACTGGTTGGTACTTGGTGTCAAAGGAGAGGAATCCCTGCTTCCTCCAAGCATTGACCAGTGAGACCTGACTACAAAAACTGAGGCCATGTTCCAACATCTTCCAAGTCCGATGTTCTTCTACGTCCTTGAAAGGTGCCTTTTCCATAAAGGAGAATCCAAAAGATAACACATTGCTCACATGTGTGGCACAGGGTAGAGTTTTGGAAAAACAGTAGTAGAAGCCCCTGGTGGTGCACAATTGGGAGTACTTACTTCTACCCCAAATTGCCTCCACCTAAGACCAGACTCCTTCATACCAAAGCTACCAAGAAAAGAATTGAGATTGAGATCTAGTTTAGACTCATTGCGGAGATTCAAAACCAGAATAGAGGATGAGTGATCAGGCTGAAAAGAAAAAGAAAAAGAAGATACAACAGATCCAGACAGAGAAGAAATATTTTTTGATTTTTCGGATTTTTCACGTGTTTGGGTTTTGATCTTATTTGGATGAGAAGAAAATGATGAGGAAAAAGAAAGATATGCCTCTGAGATGGGAGTTGGTCCATGAGTTGAAGTCTGAGGCTGAGGAGAACTACAACTATCAGTAGGGCCAATTATTCTGCTAAAAAATGAGGATGAAAGGAATGAGAGTTTTCTTTCTGCTTTCCTTTCAGGACAGATTTGGGAGGGTGACCAGGGAAGTCTCTTTCCCAACAACCAGAATCCAAAGAACAAAGGGGGACTTCAATTTTTCTGCCATCAGCATCAGGGAGGAGAATTCTCTCCCCAACTTGATCAGAAAACATCAGGGTAGCACCAAAATCCATTAAGAAAGGCCTTCCCAAGATCATGGGACCATCCAGATGAGTGATCCAGAAGGGACAGGTTCCAACAATATTTCAACCAATTTGAACAGGAATATCCTCAGCAACACCAACCAGTTCACAGGACTGATTCCCAATTCCATAGACCGCAGAGTTGAAACTGACCCTTGGGCTAAGTTTAAGCTTGCAGGCCATGGAGTCCGAAATCAAGTTGAGCTGAGAACCCAAATCCACAAGGAGAGAAACCATTTTAGTTGAATCACCAAGACAACATGGAAGAAAACCAAGAGCACAGGAATACAGGTTGGTATCTGAAGGGGGATCTGTTTCACCAGAATCCTCTATCAGATTACCAGAGGAGACCTTTAATTTGTCCGGACCAATCTCCACACAACAACAAGAAACCCATTTCTTCATCCCTTCTGCCACAGATGGAGAGATTGACAGGAGTTCAGCCACAGATAGACCAGGGATTTTAAGATCAGAAATTTTCTTTAATACTCCTTCCACAGCATTAGGGTAGTCCTTGGAGATGCCCCTCTCAAATCAAACTTTGGGCTGGGTGGAGGGAGGAAGATCAGGTGTAATAGGTGATGGAAGAGGATCTGAGGGTTGGGAAGGTTGGAGAGGGGGAGGACCAGTGTTGTCTTGGAACCTTTCCATAAGTGGTTCCCTTTCTACTTCCATGTCTTCCACATCAGAGGAAGGAGGCTCAGGTGAAGATCAGTGTTTAACGGGTTTTTGCAGAATGGAGGATGGAACAGGAGGAGACTTATGAGGTTTTGGTTCCTCATGGCGTTTCCTAGCTGGATCGGATTGATAGGTGCCAGGGAAGCTGGAAGAAGTAATAGCTGGGGGATACCTAGGTTGCAGAGTTCCACAGGATGATCAAAAATCCACAGAGACCAAGGATGCCTTCTTAGGAGTTGGTGGTTGGTATGAGGCCACCACATGACGGATTGTTTGAGAAGAATCAAAAGGGATCAAAGCACCGTTAGGAAGGAAAAAATTATTTCCCTTCTGCTCTACTAACTTCTCCTCCTTGTCCTTCTGGAGTTCAGGACATCTACCGGTACCATGGCCTTCCCTATGGCAATAATAACAGACTATAGTAGACTTAGGAACAGAATTAGCAGGTTTAGGAGTGACTAAAGAGGATATTTTCTGATCTATTTTATTCTCAAATGCCTGAAGTAATTTAGTGATCTCATCTATAGTAGGTGTCTCCTGGTGAGTCTGAGGATTGGGTTTAGGTCTGCAATTGGCTTCCATCTTATTCATGATTTTTTTAGATGCTTGAAAAGAGGGGGCAAGGACTGGTTCAGTGATTTTAGGTTTTTCAAAGGTGAGAGCTGTTTGACCTTTCATCACTTTATCCACAGTATTCCTAAGAACCATGAAAGCAGGGAGCTTGAACCAATTGTCTCTTGTTGTGATCATGGATCCAGCTTTCACCAATTCATCCTTAATTCTTTCCTGCACTCCTGGAGAGAAAGACTGAAAAAATTGCACTCAAATTTCGTCCAATGTATCAATGTGATTGTTCCGGATAAGATAGGACTGGATAGGGTCTCAAGATTTTCTGAAAGTCTGATAGTCAGAGGCTGAGGAGATACCACCATTGGAGATCCATTGAGAAACCAGGGCATCCAAGTCTTGCAAAGTAAATCTGGCTACATCTATTTTTCCCCAATAGGCCAACATAGCCTCCTTCAGGAGCCGACAGTTGTGAGTTTCGAATCCCTCAAATGATTTGATAACCTCCATAACTTTGTCAGAAGAGATGAAAAATCGTAACTGATAGGCCATATCATATTCACTGGCACCATCCACTTCCGCAGCCATCTCATAGGAGTCCAGGAATTGTTTGAAATTGGTCCCATTGAAGCCTAAATTTTTGTTGTGAGGTTTGATTTTGACCATCTTGGCCCAAACAGATAAAGAGGATCCAGCAGATTCCATGTTGAAGGGTTCCTAAGAAATCCAAACGAGCAGAGTTCCAAGGTGGCTCACAAGTGTGGCAAGAGTAGAGTTTTACAAAAAACAACAAGGATCTTGCCCAGGCGGTGCAAAATTGGGAGGACTTACTTCTGGACCAAGTTGCCTCCACGGATCAGATCTAAAAAAAAGAACAAAAAGAAAAAGAAAAGAAAAAAAAAATTGGATCGGATTTTGGAGTTGATTCTTCAAGTTGGGACTGTAAATCCCAAGGTTGCTGGTTTGATCCCGGCCCTGGGGACCAAATGTAAGACTCCAAAGGGTGCTATGCCATGGCAGTTCTGTGGAGGGGAAAGGTGATGTTTAGGCTGACCTCCTGAGTGTTACAAAAATATTTAAATGTAACCAAGATCAAGGTCCAGAACCTGGTAAATGAGGAATCAAGGGGTAGAGGATAAGGATGATAATAGTTTGGTAGCAACGGAACAGCACTATCTGAGACAAGATTATGCAGGGAAAAACTTGAACAAAAGAAGTTAAATTCTTCTTAGAGTTCAAAGAACAAAAGCTGTTGTATGTAAACAACGCCCACAAGCTAATAACTCTGGTTGTCAGCAGAAGATTGGGGATGATCAACTAAAACCCAAGCAACCTCCAGGACCTCAATGAACCTGCCCAACTCTCCGCAATCAAGCGCTTGAAGGGTACCAGATAACTGAGGTTGGCTGTACAAGACAAAGCACAATGTTTAAGAAGCTCTAAAACAAACAGTAACTGATTTGAAGCAAGGATAACCTCAACACTTCTCAAGGGACTCAAGAGTAGGCTGGCAGAATGCAATTCCAAAGATGCTAAGGGGAGGTATAACACTCCAGGTCTTAAGCTTAATAAGACCTCTTCAATCAATTGTGATTGGCTCCAGAAAGTTGATCAGGGATCAGGACCAGTATGGTCAGAGAAAGGGATCAAGGAGTGGTATAACACACTCAAAAAAAAATTCCAACAGACAGAATTTTCCTTCAACCAGCAAGGCTATTGGTTGGTGATAAGGATCAGGGATCAAGGGTTTTGAGTATGGAGGCTCAAGGATCAAGGGTGTGCTGATTTCATGCTGGATGATTCCATGCTCCAATGATGATCAAAAAGGCAGGGGAGAGCCCCTCCTTATATAGGCAGGAGGCCCTGTTAGACTATGTACAACGGATTCTACAACTAGAGAAGAAAAGGGAAGAAAACCATGTGGTCACTCGCGTCCGTCTGTGGATGGGCGCGCGCAACAATACCAGAGTCACCCACCCCTCGTCCAAAGGCAGACGGGGTGGGAAAGAGAGATGAACCAAACCGCCGCGGATGTCCGCGGGCGGTAGTTGGCACTCTTCACCCCTTGTCCAAAGGCAGAAGTGGGTGGGAGAGGCCCAGGAAAGGTGACGGATGAAGTCCGTGAGAGCGCGGATGGGCGGATAGGAGATTGGCTTGAAACAGTTGAGTAAATCTTGACAGGCTTGAGATTCACAACTGAGAGATCAAGTGAGATGGGAGATTTGACGGATCCAAGGATTTGCCAAATGCTTGGGGGCGCGGTTGGGATGGATTTGGTAAATCATGGATGGCGCTGCGCAACGGTAGCAATGAGAGGATTGGGACGCGCGACGACAAAGATGAGGACGCGCAACAACAAAGATGAGGACGCGCTATGACGACGGCGGAGATGACGAGCAACACGCAAAGGCAAGGATGATGAGCAACGCGGATAAAGGACGCGCAGCGCGCGCGGAGGAAGGAAGCGCAGCGCGCGAGGCGTGAGGCGCGACGCACGCGGATGAAGGACGGTTTGGATGGGCCTGAGGAACAGTTTATGGGTTGAGGTCTTAAGGCGGCCAGGGTGTCCCAAATGGGGCACCACAACGTTTTTGATATGATCATCCTTAGTTAAGACTATAACACTTGAATGTTGATGCCTGTAGTATACTAGAACATCCCATATGGTGGACCTTCCGGCTTTGTATGGTTTTAAGAGGGGTTCAGGTAGGCTATTGATCAATTCAGATGGTGTAGAAGTACTTTCCATAATGCTGATCCGAGTTTTCATGCCATAATTGTAAGATTCTTTGATTGAGTTGAACAAGGATTCATCCAATTCATAAATGTGGATTCCCATTATAGGAGCTTCAACGTTCAACATGTTAATGTTAAGGATAGGGAAGATATCATTATCCTCTGGGTCATAAGCAGGGTTACTTGGGTCATTGGGTAAAGCATTCCTGCTCAAACTATCAGCATTCTGGTGTTTAGTACCAGCTTGGTGAACTATGGTAATCCAACCTCTGTACTGTTGTATGGCTATCTGCTGTCTTAACATGTACCTACTAGGGGTCTTCATGTTCATCAAAGTCCTGATGGCATTGCAGTCAGTAATCACTGTGAACTTGGTGCCTTCCAAGTAGTAATGAAGTTTCTTTAGAGCCCATACTAAAGCAAGGCATTCCATTTGGCTTGCACCATACCTTTTCTCAGTATCCTTAACTTGTCTGGATATGAAGAGTATAGGTTTTTCCACCGGTTTTTCATCCTCTATGACTTCCTGGTGTAATGCAGCTCCTAGACTGTCCATACTAGCAGCTATATAGAGCTTGAAGGGTTTAGAATAGTCTGGCTGAATCAGTACTGGAGCTGAAGCAATGGTCATCTTGAGTTTCTTGTAATTCTTAACTCTTTCATGAGTCATTTCAAACAAGGTGGTGTTGTTGCAGATTTCATACAGGCACTTGGTTAGAAGAGAAAACTTTGGTAATTAGTACTTCCTATAGTAGCTGCAGAAGCTAATAAAAGATAGGAGCTCAGTTTTATTCTGAGGCATTGGCCTATTCATTACTGCTGCTATCTTGTTTTGGTCAGCAGCTAAGTTTAGTCCAGAGACAATGTGTCCTAAGGCTTTCAGTTCTTCATAACCAAATTTAAACTTTTTCATTGATACTTTTAATCCCACAGCAGAGGTAGTTTTGAGGACTAATCTTACCTTATCCAGGTGGGTATCCCAATCATCAGAGTAAATGATAACATCATCAATGTAAACCATCATCCATCCTTGTCTGATGAACAATCCTAGAACGGTGTCCATCATCCTTTGAAAATGAGAAGGAGCATTTTTTATACCAAAAGGCATCCTTAGATACTCATAAATTCCCAAATGACAGATAATTCTCATGAATTTCCAGCTATCAGGGCTGATAGGTATTTGGTGAAAACCTTTCAGCATTTCCATTGTAGTGATGTACTTAGCTTTTGACAAGCTATGCAGAGCATGGTAAATCCTTGAAATTGGATAATAATAAGCTTGGGTGTAGTTGTTCAGCATTCTGAAATCTTTAACCATACTTGACTTATCATTATGCCAAGCTATAATTACTGGAGTAGTGATATCTACTTGTTCATTGTGTCCTACTTTCCTTAAGACTTGTAGGTCAACCAACTGTTGGATGTGTGTCTTTAGAGCAGCTCTAGATTTTGAACTAGAAGGGTAAGCAGGTCTCCTGAGGTTGAGTGGGTAAGGAGGCTTAATGGTTGGAGTCAGGATCATGTCATGTCCTTTGATGTTACCAATGGGGTGATCCTTGTTACAGAAAGCATTCTGATTTTCAAAGTATGCTTGTAGGATTTCCCGTCTTTCTTCTTCATTGAGCAGGGGATTCAAAGCAGCTTGAGAGAAGTATTCCGGATTGAAACTCTCTAAGTATTTTTCATAAGTTTAATCAGAAGTTTGAGCATTGACATGGCATATTTGAAACTTCTTGTTCCAGTCTCCCCCTATGGTGAAGTATCTACCTTTGCTTTGGAATACATCTATACCATACAAGCAAAGAGAATCATTACCAAGGATGAAGAAATCACATACTCCATTTTGGAGCACTAAAAATTCATGTTCAGTTTGAGTTATCCTTTAGAGTGAGGGAGTATGATATCAGAGGACCATACTCCAATAGAATTTAGAGAAGCATTACAACTGCTGAACTTAGACTGAGGTACGGGTAATAAGTTCAGTTTCCAGTTTGGGTCTTGTTTCTCCAAATAAGTTGAACCAACACAAGAGCAAAAGGCTCCACTGTCTAGAAGTAACTTAACAGGGGAACCTTGAATTAAACCAGTAGCATAGAATGTTTTTCCTGAATTGTAACTTTTACCAGAAGAAGGTTTTAGAGTCAAGGCCTTAGCCTTAGAGATGTGGTGAATCTTCATGTTGGGATTCCATTTTTGAGGTAAGTTAGAATCCTCATTAACAGAATTTATGTCTAGGGAAGACTCAATACTTTCTTCAATGACATTGATGGGGTTAGTGATCATCAAATCACACTCAGAAAGTGATCCATCAGTATCATCTAGGTGAGGGTCAGGATTATCATACTCTTCTCCTTCAATAGGATTAATCCTTTTCCTAGGTAGAGGACAATCAGGTTTTACATGTCCTGTTTGGTTACAGTTCCAACATACTTTTTCCTTTGACTCTGGAGTCTTCTTGACCTCCAAGGTAGTTGGATTAGTGGCAGGGGATTCCTGAGTTTTGGAAGTATACTCTTCCCTGTTCCTAGTATTTTGTTCCCTGGGGAGTCTGTTGACACTCTTATCTAGACCATTCATATCAATAGTCTCTTCCAACACACCTATCAGAGTAGAAAGATCAGAGTCCATAGGCATCCTGCACCTTACACTGTGGTTGATTTGTCCGGGGCATAAGTTGAGAAGTCTTTCATTGAATTCTTCTTTATCAGCATCTGGGTAAAAACAGGCTAACCTTCTCTTCTGGTCTAAGCACCACTTATGAGGTTTGTCCTTGGATGGATCAAACTGGGAGGTTTAAAAATTTTTCATCATCATTCTTTTCCAAATCCTAGTACCAAATTGTACTTTGATCAATTCTTTCCAAGAACTCCAGGATAAAGATCCAACTTCTTCCCTTTTATTGATAAACCAATCAAGGGCCACTCCTTCAAATATTCTGGGCAATCTTACCACAACTATTGCATCAGGGAGTTCATAAGAAGCAAGGGTATAATCAATAAATTTAATGAAACTGACATTGTTGTATTCTCCTTCTCCTGAGAATTTAGGCCATTCAGTAATGGGAGAAAGTAACTTCAAAGCCTTTTCTATTTCAGGAGTAGGACTGGGCCTAAAAGATTCAACCCTAGTTATCCTAGTTCTGGAAAGAACACTAGGAGTACTGGTGAACGTAGCAGGTCTAGTTTCTTCCAGGTCAATTACTGGGGAGTTAGTAGAATTGACTTTAAGATCTCTGAGATCATTCTTAATCATACCTAACTCCAAATCAAGTTTATTGTTCAGTAAATGAACTTTGTTAATCAGGTGAGCTGAAGGAGTAGGACTACTTTTCTTAACTTCTTCCTTAAGCTGGTTCATGGTTGCAAGAATATCTCCCTGAAGAATTGATTGGTTATCATCAATATGTTTCATCAGGTCCAACTTACTAGATTTTATACTATCCTTGATTTGTTGTATTTCTAACTCATCAATTCTCATATTTTGAGACCGGGTGTCAATCACTCTGAAAATACTCAGACTCAATTTGTCCAATTGTTGATAAACTTTGTCAAAACATTGGCTGATAACTGTAAAATTGTGAGACACATTTCCAGAAAAGCTATTAAGAGCTTCTACATCTAATTGTGGTACACCCTTTTACACTTCTGAGCTAGGGATATTATACTGTCCCAATCCTTTGGGTTCCATAACTTCTGATGGGCTGAGGACCTCTTCTTTTTGGGGTCCTTTTGCTTTAAGAAAGCTAACTGATCCCAAGGATTCCAGTTCTGCACGTAGCCTTCTACCTCTTTCTTTGGGATCAACTTTTGCAGAGAAATATGAGATTTCTTTGCCAGAGAAATAACTCTTCTCAAGCCTGGCTGATCCTCCTGGGTCGGAGCCAATTTGAATTGTTCCCAATAGCTCACGTGCTCTTTCACTAATACCTTGACTCTTTCCTCCTTTGTTGAGTCCAGCTGGGGTGGCATAGGAGGACTGGTATCCTCCTGGGATAACTTGTTGGGCAAAGGGTGGTTCTCCAACTCTCTGTTGGTTGAGTTGGTAGCCGCGGTTGTTTCCATTGTTGTCCTGCGTGATGCTATGGTCACTGTTTTGAGGCCCCTCATTGCACTTGCAACTGGAGTCCTTGCGCGTACGTGTTCCTCTGGGCAGAGATCCATACAATGGGGCTCTACCTGTTGCAAGGGTTTTGCGCCTGTTTTGGTACATAGCATCAAAAAAATGAGTAAGTCTTTTGTAAAAACTTTTGAGAAAAGACTTAAAAAATATAAAAAAATAATTTTTTTTGTGTATTTATATTTATAATAATTTTTTATATATATTTTAACTTACTTAAAGTTAAATTCAAGGGTAACAACACTTGGTTGGGATCACAACTGTCCTTGGGGGGTATTCCAATGGGGTTTGAGTGAGTTCCAATCTGATCCTAGGATAAATCCAAGGGTAATTCCAAGGGTACACTGTCTGGGACGTCCTCTAGGAGGTCCTGGTTAATGAGATCACCAAAAACCAAATCCACTGAGATGGGTAAAGACAAAAAATATAAGTTTAATATTTTTTTGTATTTTTATGTGGCAAGATGATATTTTTAGAAAAATAATCACTTTTATTAGTTTTGGATTTTTTTTTATCTTCAGGATCATTTAGCTTGTAAATATAAAGCTTCCTTTGATAAATCTTCCACTCCTTATGTTGCCTTAATAAAGAATTGAAATGAATAATTCTTTCAAGCTCAAGTTCTCTGTCTTTTATAACCTTCTGTTTATAATAAAGCAATTTCTCTTGTTGTTTCTCAGGAGTTATAATAACAGGGACAAAGTTACGGAGTTTTTCTTCTTTTTTCTTTTTAAGAAGGTTCAAATAATAATTGATCAATTCTCCTTTGCTTTTAAGATACACTAGAGAAACAAAGGATCAAAAATATATGTTATAAGTCTTTTAAATTATTTAAAAAGATAGACTGGTCCAAGGATTAAATAATCAAAGATTAATTATTTAAGGATATATCTCGGCCAGACCCCCAGTTGTCAGCTCTCTGATACCAGGAACCTTTTAGTCCTTTAGCTACAGAGAGTGATAAAAATACTGGAATAATAATAATAATAATTATTCCAAAAATAAACGCTTAGAAGCATAAATAAATAATATAATAAGAGCAGTTGCAAGGTTTAATTTTTTTTGGTAATAAAAGGTTTTCAATATGTATATAAAAGAGGCGGCACAGTATTATACTACTGGGGGTCTTTACAGACAAAGCAACCCCTCTTCAAGGGGCCTCCTTAGGCAGTTTAAGAACCTTGGAATGAAGATGGGTGCCTTAGAAAGGGCTTATTCCACTAATGGCCGGGATCAACAGCACACTGGCCTAGACAGGAAGGGAAACACTCACTCTGAGCACTTTATCACGAAAATCCTGAAATAATAGGAAGGGTTTCAGATCAGATGGGGTGGATTGCCTGACTAAACTTCAAATGTTGATTGGTTTTTAATAAATGAATAATAATACTACAGACTTGGTCATAAATCACTTGCTTAGACTCTTCATAAGCACTTGACTAACAATGACACGTTGTCTGATTGATAATAATAATTCCTGGTAAACTGATGATGGAATAATGGATCCAAAGGGGTCTGTATAAATACCTCTTTGGGGTGATTTTGAGCTTCTCAGGGCGCTTAGAGAGAGTTCTGCTCATGGGATGAGGCTGGAAATCCAGTAAGAGAAAGATTAGCAAGTCGGCTTGGTGCTTTTCATCAGCTTACCTTAGATATGCTAGATTTCTGTACTATTTTGGCCACAGGATCTGTTAATCTATTATGGCTTAAATTTGATTATTATTCACTCATCCTTTATTTGTATTATTAGTATTGCTTTAAAGTGAACATATGTGGACGTTTACTAATTTTCCATCATCTGCTGATCACATAGATAATTTTTAATAATTTTTATGAACACTCCTTGTAGTGTTTTGTGGTCTTCAAAGATCAGAGTCAATGATTTACGCGGTAATCCTTGATCTTTTAATTTATTATTAAAAAATGTTCTAAACTTATTTCTTATTAATTTTAATTAAGTTTTGATATTTTTAGATTATTCCTAATGCATATTTCAACTTGTTACATATGCCAGGCAACCCTAATTAGGTTGTAGCTCTTTTGAGCGGTACCTGGTTGTCAGATTAGTCACAATGGATCCAGACGCGGGGATCAGTCAGTTCAGATGCGCGCGGGGTGGGATCCGCTGCGTGCGTGGAAAAATTATCTGCGCGCGGGTCTCTAGTACGCGGGAAACTGCTACTACAAGTACGTAGGGGTACGTAATGATGCGGGGCTGTGCGCAGGAATTGTGACATAACACATTTCCGCGTGTAACTCCTAAAATATACACAACACCTCAATTATGAGTGAATTTTAGGTGTAAACCATATATGTGACAACATGTGTGAAATATTAGAATGGCCAAAATGTGCCATACTGGTGTTGTAATTTTTAGTACTTTTCTTTTTAATTATTTTAAAAATGTAAGGACTTGGATTTCAAGGCTGGGGTCAGTGAGTGACTCCACCTAATTTTGGGTTAAGAATCCATTTCTTTAATAATATTTATGGATTTCTCACTCTTTCTTTTTTTAATTGAGATATTCTTATTTTTCATAGTTTTGTGTTGCTATGACAGGTTGCTCTGTACATAGTAGCAAGCTGACACTCAAGGTCAGTAGGAATGAATCTGCCCTTGTCATCTTGATTAGCTTTGATTTCCCCAAAGACAAGTTTGTAGAGGCCTTTCCCTTGGACAAGATTCTTCATTTTAAAGCGCCATTATAGGAAGTTCATGGAGGTGAGGAGAGGAAGTTTGGAGTCTTCAGATTCCATGGGGTTCAGACAAGGTACAGCAGAGGGAGTGATTGAGGAATTATGGCAGTGCTGGTCTCATAAACTGTTAGAATATGAGCTTGAAAAGATGGAAAGAAAAGAAAGGAGAGGGAAGAATTATGCTGGAGAAGGCTACAGTCTGACTCAAGGAGGTCCAGAAGGGACCAGATTTAGGAGGGCTTCAGGAAGTGGGCCTGGATGAGGAAGGTGAAATCTGATGTCTTTCATTCAGTGGATCAGAAAGAAGGAGTATTTTATGGACAAATAAGGAACCACAAGTTGGGACCTTTGGTCAGTAAGAATATTCAATAAAAAAGCAGAGGTGGTAAATGGTTGGGACTGGAGGTTTGACAAGAGGATCACATGGGCTAAGGAGGGTGACATTTGAGTATCAAGATCCTGTGAAATATGGAAGATATGGTGGCCTGCAGACTACAAGTACCAGACATACATTAATGATGAGGCCTGGATGACTATGAGCATCAGGACATATAATGGTGGTTGAGACAGCTAAAAGTATCACAAGCATACAATAATATATATACATATTGGTTGGAATAGGCTACAATTATTCCAAGAATACTTGATAATAACATGAAAAATAAGTGCGCTGAAAGAAGAAGGTGAGTGTACAAGATGATGAAGGCCCAAAACTCAACAAAATCAAGTTATGAGGACTCAGATGCGTCCCAACCATTGATATAGAACTTCCCAATATGTTCCACTCCTTTAGGAAAAAGTTAAAGTAATTCCTATAAGTCATACACTCTCTTCTCTGTATAAACAAATGCAATAATTTTAATCCTATCCCTGTTTGGGATGTAATTATGCTTTAATATATTTCACTGGGCCTTGAGAGCATCCACTCTTTTTTTTTTAAAAAAAAAAGTTGTTTTTTGCATTGCGCATTGACCACTATGCATATTCAAAGTCTGTAAAAACTAGCAGCCTTGGTGCCTGAGATAGGCGCCCTCATTTAACTACAACATGAAAATATAGGGGTGAGGGGGGAAGCGGGAAGGAGAGGAGAGGCATGGGGAAAACAAGTTTAGAAGCCAAAACATAAAATGGTCATTGGAGAATACAAAAACGTTAGGTGATGGGGGTAGCATGACTATTGGGTGCGGACCGGTCTAGACTTGGGTGCCCTGGGTGCTGTGTTACAGGGTGTGGTTTGGGAGTCTGGGGCAGGGTCTCTTGGGTTCCTTTCTGGTGTTCAAATTGTCCAGTGTTCCAGATCTAAGTTTCAACGGCCGGCCATGCTTTTATATCATGTAAATCCAAGCTCAGATAGCTCAGGTTTTATGGTATCTTCAGTTTTTATAGGTCTCTTTTCAGGATTCTCCATTGGTCTTTGTAAGCTGGACAGAAATTAAAATAATGAGTGGTTTTTTATTTCCAGTATCTGCATTGGGGGAAAATTGGCTCCGCTACATTCCTGATCTGATCTAGGTAACCGTTGAGGCTGCAGAAGCCAGAAGCAAGCTTTTTTAGTACAGATGAGGTTCTGATTCCCATCCATGGCTTCCTTCTGTTTGAAATTGAGCCTGGTTTTATCTTATTTTCTGATGCTTTGTTTTGGGCCTTTGTGAAGCTTCTATGGATGATGAAAGGTGGATGTGAGCCTGTTGTGATTGCTCTGTTTGCCCATGAGTCTGCTTCTTCATTGCCTCCAATCCCCACATGGCCTGGAAACCAAACCATTTCAAGGGTTCTACCTGGGCAGAGAGATAACCAGAGTTTTGTCAGTTCTTTGTACATGTACTGGCCTTTTACGGCCGTGGTTACATCTTTTGTTCTGAGTATGACCCCCCTGTTATCTGTGAAGATGAGGAAGTGTTCAAAGTTTTTTTTCTTGCGTTTGACTAGTTCCAGGGCTACAAACACCCCTAGGATTTTGCATTAATGGTTGGAATGAAGATGATCTTTGCTGATCAGGCATATTTGTTGCTCCCCTGTGTTTAAATTAATTGCCGCTGCACCACCTTGTTTTGTGTTTTTGTAAAACCCATCCATGAAAATCAGTGCCTCTTTGGACCCTGCCCTTCTTATTAGTTCTTGGGTGGCCCCTATGGCCTCCATTTTAGTTAGATCTAGATTGTGGTATTGGATCCTTTCAGAAAGCAGGTCCCTTTTTGGTGCCAGGGGGATCTGTATTGATTCTACATCAAGAGACAAGAATGTCAGTATTAGTTCCTTGCTGATGGAGGTATTGATCACCAATTTTTCTGTTTTGTCTGCCGTTTGTTTAATCAAGTCCTCCCTTTTTCTGGGATTTTTTAAAAATAATATTAGTTTTCTGACAAAGAAGTTGAATGCTGCCTTAGTTACCGCCTCTAGCATTGGTTGGTGAGTAATTTTTTCTCTATCCAACTTTTTGGTGTGTTTTTGAATATGCCTTTAGAGAATTTTGTACTCATCTTGTCTATCTTGGCCGCTACATCCTGTATCCTCCCCTTGTTCCTCTTTGTTCCCCACACATGTGCCGCTTAGGTTAGTTGGGGATTCAGTACCCCATCAATGATTATTTCTTGGTCTTGTTCACTGAGTCCCCAAATTGAGCTTCCCAGGTGTTTCAGGGCTGAGGTTTTTCATTTTCCCCTTCCCAGGAGGTTGCCAATGTGCTGGTGGTACTTGATCTTGTTGTCTATCAACTCCCCCAGCCATGTGGCGGCTTAGGAAAATCTGACTTGGATTTCTCCAAAGAGAAATGGGTCCAAAGGGTTGGGGGTTGAATTGGAATTGGAAAAAAATTAGCAGCTGTGACTTTTTTTGTCAGAATTTGCGCCTTAATTCTCTCCCCATGCAATTGAGTTTGTGGCCATGTTTCTTAGTGTGTTCAGGGCTGCTTCCAGTGATCCTTCAGCGGCTAGATGGACTCCATCATTGACATAACAAATGGAATAGTTTTCTTTTCTAGCCCCATCATATGGTTATAGAGGCTTGGAGTTGTATAATATAAATAGTATCACCAATAGAGGAAAGCCTTGTGGCAGGCCTATGTTGATTTTCTTTGATTTTGACATGTAATGATCTAATTGCAGTGTTGTGCTTCTGTCCCGCAAGAAACTTTGTATCAGTACCCAAAGGTACGCTGGAAAACCTAGCAACCTTAGGGTGTGAATCAGCCTTTCTGGTTGTATGGTTGGGTACACCAATTGGAGATCCAGGAAGAGTGCCACCACTACCTTCCATTTCTTCCATTTGTTCCGCATCCAGGTTTCTAACTCCATGAGGGTGTCCTCCGTGCCTTCCCCTCTCCTACCTCCATAATGCCTCTCAGGAAGGGCTCCCAAGGTGATTGCCCATTCTGTGATACAAAGGGAAATGATTGGTTCCAGTATCTTCCCCATTGTATTGAGTAAGGCAATTGGCCAATAAGCTTTTTCCAATTTTTAATTGGGTTTATTGGCTTTCCTGAGTATTACTTTTGTGGATTCTTTCCAACATGTGGGATATGTCCCCTGGTGGAGGATGTTGTTGTATATTGTTAGCATCCTCTCACCTATGACTGGGTGATCCAGTTTCAGCATTTCTTTTCAAACTTGATCCGTTCCTGGGGCTTTGCCTCTTGCCAATTTGTTTATGGTGCTCAATTTTTCAGCTGGGGAGATCTTCTTGCACAGCACTCTTCTGTTGAATTCTATATTTTGGATGTCAGACAGGTCAATTTTGACAGTTGCTGGTGTGGTTCCCTCAAACAGAAGGTCAGCTTGCTCTTCCTTCCTTGTTGCAAAGGTGCTGTCTGTTTGTTTAAGGGTCATTACCAGGCCTCCTGCTTGTCTTTTAATGATCTTCAGTGCCTGAAAGGCTTGCCCATTTGTGTTTTCTTCTAGATATGTCGGCCAGTAATCTATTTTCATTTCCCTTGCTTTAGATCTGAAGAAATCCTTCCACGCCTTTTAGCATTCAGCCACCTCCTCCAACTTGGAGAGGATCATCCAACTTCAGGATCTATTTCTGTTTTTAAGTATTGGATTGAGTATCTGTGGGTCCCACCACAATTTGGACCGCTGCGGGTTGTCTCTTACAATACAACATAGGCCCTTTTGGTTTTTTTGAAGTAATGCTGACATATTTTTAGCATCTTTGTGAATGTTGCCTGTTAACAGGGACTCTGCTTGCAAAGCCTCAAGGGTGTTTACCGCTTTTTGTACCTCATGGCTGCTCCATTGGGGCTTTGACCACCAGGTTGGCCTGGGAAAGCCATCTATCTTGATGCTACCATTCATGGACTGGTGATCTGAGCTGTATTTTTCATTGGATACTATGATGTTGGCTATCAGCTTGGACCCCCAAAGGTTTGAAAATATCAGATCAATGACTTTGCCCTGCACCTTTGATTTGTAGAATTTTGGGGTTCCTGGCGGGGATGCTAGGCAAAAACCATGTGTTCCACATAGGGTTGATCAGGGTCTTGGATTCTCAGTGAGTGGAGCTATACCCTGTAGGGTTCCACATCTGTTCATGCAGGTTAGCACCCATGAAGATAAATGTGGGGTGCTGCCTTTTATTGTGCTTTGTCATCCAGGTCTCCAGGTCCTTTGGACCAAGATTTGAGCCCAGGGGGTTGTATAAGTTTACTAGAGTGATGTTCTGTTCCTTTTTTTTCTGTATGTGTATGGCTAGTAGGTGTTTTGTGTTGTCAGGTAGTTGGGTTAAATGATGAGATGATATTGTCTTTCATATGTATATGCATGCTTTATTTCAGTCCCTCTAGTTTAACGGGGTGTGCTCATATCCTGTAAATAATTTCCAATTTTGGTGCGTGGTTAGTTGAATGGTGTGGGGGCTCACCCACGGTTCCTGTAACAATAAAATGGACATTGCGGAAAAATGCAAGTTGTGTAAAAGATTCAGTCTTATTTCTTTAAATTTATGACAGTTCAGTTGGATGAATTCTAGAAAGTCTATATTGTGGGGGCCTTGGTCTGTCCGCCCTTCTGTGTGGCTGCAAGTCTGTTTATACTTGGTGGTTGGGCTTGAATTCTGTGCATCAACATTTTGGTCAGTGTGGGGCCTATTTAACATCAAAAATGAGACAGTTTCTTTATCTGAACCCAGGCTTGTTTAAATGGGAACAAAACGCTAAATACTGAGTGGTGAATGTTGTCTATTCCCTCCTCTTTTTTCATAAGTCCTTCTTTGCATTGTACACATTCTTTAATTTCTTCCTTGCCTATTGGGCATTCCTTGTTCATGTGGGCCTCATTGCATCTTCTGCAACAGGATGGTTCTTGAAACTACTTCACATAATGCCCCATCTTGAGGCACTTGTAACACTGGGCTGGGTAGGGTTTGAAGCTGCTTTCTTGATGATAATCGTGATCTAGGAAGATGCCTGAGTACAGAAAGCAGTCAGCTTTGTCCTTGATTGCAAAGGACATTAATATTGAGCCAGCCTTTTTGGCTGTGTTGATATTATCTGATAACCATCTCATTTGCATGAGTTTTTCATTTCCAAATTGGTTAGAAGTTTATAATTTTGCCTTGTTGTAGTCCAAGGTAGGGTCAAATTCCTTGGGTATGCCATGGATAAGAACCAAACATGTGCTTGGTGTTGCTTCTAAGTTGGTATGTACCTGTTTTGACCATAAATGCTTATTTTCCATTAGCCATTTCTGATGTATTTTATTTTTTGTGTAAAAGACTACATCTCCAGAGTTCATCACGTATGCTTCTGTAACCATTACTATGTCTCCTTGTACTTTGGAATTCATCCTCCCTAGGGCCTTGTTTGCCCATTGCACAAAAAGTTCCTTAGGTAATTTTTTAAAATATGTATGCACTTATGGGTGTGCTTCATATAAGTGTAATCCAAATGGGATGCACATATGGGCCTCTTCAGCCCATTGGACACTCACACGGACCATACGGGCCTGTGTGGATGTCACTGATTTGGGGAAACTGGCCTCAAAACGCGTGAAATAGGCTCATTGGTACACAGGCCCGGTGGAGGATATGGGAAAATACAGCCAAATGGGCTTGTATGGGCATAATTGGGCCCAAGGTTTATCTTGGACATACTTGGCCAGACGGGCTGGCCGGCCAAAGTGAGTTTGTTTCAGGTTTTGGGCTTGGGGAAGCCCATTGGAGCCCCCACCCGTGTTGCAGCCTGCTTGGGGCCGCTTGTATCCCTCAGTTTGGCCCACGTGGGGCTGTTGCAGCAGCCAAGGGATCCCGCGCGGTGTGACACCGCGCAGGCCCGGCCGGTCGCAAACAACAGCCACCACCGGAGAAGCAAGGGCCAGCGGCCCCGGCTCCCTCCCCCTCCCCTTGCTTGCCATTGCAAGGGGGTGGGGTGGCTGGCTGGGTTGAACCAGCCAGCCACCAACCGCAACAAGGCGGTTGGTCAGGGCCAGGGGGATTTCATCACCCCCTTCCCCAAGGATGACAAGGCCGGCCGCAAGGAGAGCAACCGGCGGTGGGAGGGATCTGATCACCCCTCCACCATCAAAGCAAAGTAGAGACCAGGGGCACTCTCCCCCCCCCCCCTTTACCAAGGGGGAGGAGCAATGGGGCTGAGGGGATTTGACCACCCCCCAGCCCACTTCCATTGACAACACCCTGGGGGTATTGACCCCCAGGGCCCCTGGTAGGGGGAATTGACCACCCCCTCAAGGGATCTGAGAGAAAGAGGGGGGGACAGCATGTCCGCTGGTCACACCCCCCCCCATGTGAGTCTGAGACCGGACCCAGGTGTGTCCTGGGTCCCACCTGACCATTTGTATGGCCAGCGGCTGGTTGCATGAGGCAACCAGCCAGTGTGTGAGGCAATAGGACCTGTTGTAACAGACAACTGGCCCAGGGATTGAACAGCACAGGTGCTGGTTCAGCCCCGTAAGGGTGGAAACACCAGCATGGACCGGAATGGGCTGGTTGTAAAGGTTCATGGACTGATGCCATGTGGGCTGATGTAGTCCAAACCAAGTAACAAGGCCTGTAGAGCCTGTAGAGCTCTTTTGGGGCGGAAAATTTGCCTTTTGGCTTTTTTTATCATGGGCTCACAAGAGGCCAATCTTTTTTACTTAAGGAGCTCTTCTCCCTGCTGTTTTCCATCCATCCATTCATCATCCAATCAAATTCATCAACAATATCATCCAACGTGTTGCCCCATTGTGAGAGCCCATCAAGCAATTATTGACACAAGGTGTCCAGAATTTCTTTTGCTTTAAATAATGCTAATTTGCCTAAGCTGATTGCTGGCCATAATTATAACACATTATCAGTACCAGCATCATCATTACTTCCAAGCCATCTAGACCCTTGTACCTTACTCTGGAGAACCTCATAGACCTCAATTTTTCCAAGAAGATTTCCTATATCCCTGATGTTAGCTCCACCAAGATATTTCTGAACAGTCAGAATTATAATGCTTGGGCTTTCCTTATGGATAGTGAGCTGGACAACATCTGTTGTGGGGAGATAATGGATGCAGATGACACTTTGATCAGTTCAGAAGTGGAGAAAAAGTCTTATCATCTCATCCTTAGGCATCTTCATGAGAATCATGTGACATGGGTTGCTGATACTCTTAGGGAAGATGAGAGGAGGAGGGGCAGCATCCTTTGGAAGTTTCTTAAGTCCAAGTATGCTGGTGATTCCGTTCACCAGAAGGGTATAGCTTTCAATAAAATGTTCAAGTTGCAATATTTGAATTGTAAACAGTTTGTTTCAGAGGCCAGGTCTAGCATAGCCAAGTTTAAGTCATCAGGACTTAACATGGATCCTGAGTGTTTGTCACTCTTAATCCTTCAGAAGCTACCAAAGGAGTTTGATTCTTTAGTAAGAATTATTTCCCAATTGGATCCTCTTCCTGGGGAGAAGGATGTGCTGAAAAGGATTGAAAAAGATGATCTTCTGTTCGAGATGAAGGGGGGTTTTTCAACAGCCCTTGTTTGAAAGACTGGAAAATCTTGCAAGAAGGAAAAAAAGGATTTTTCCAAGGTCTTATGCTAAAATTGTCAGAACAAGGGGCATTATGCTAAGGATTGCAAGGAGGCCAAGAAGAGGAAGAAGTCCAAAGAGAATGACAAGGAGGTCAATCTCACTACTGGAAACGTTGCAATGGTGGCGTTTGATGGTCCAACGGAAATGGTTTTTGGGGAAGAAGGTCCCAACAAGAAGGCCAAAATTGATGAGGATCAAGAAATGGACTTTATTGACTACAAAGTGAGTAATCTTAACCTGAAAGATGAGAACTTATCAGTGACTCATGAAGCTTCTTTCCTATTAGGAGGATTGAAGGAGGATTTTCTTGTTTTGATTGATTCTGGGTGTAAAGATCACATGTTCTTTGAACCAAATTTATTTTCAAATCTTAGTGATTATGATTGAGTTGTAAATATTGGTCAGAAAGGCAGAACGATTTAGATGAAATGAATTGGAAAAGTTATTCTTGCAAATCACTTGGGTTTCAAAATTTCTTTTTAGAAAGTTTTCTATGTACCAGAGTTTCCTTATAACCTTGTTTCCCTTGGAGTGTTGTGAAAAAAAGGTTTCCAGATTTGTTATCTTAAAGAAGATAACTTTGTTGTTGATATGAATGGGAGAACTGTTCTTAGTGGACAGGTTTGGAACAAGCTTTTGTGTGCAAGCTTGTTCAAAATCTCAGCTTTGAGCACTGTTGCTCACAATAGAAGTGGCCAAAAGGTAAAGGACAGCAACTGTGAGAGTTGTACCTTAGGTGCTAAGACTAGAAATGTGTTCTCAAAGAGTAGAGATTGCACTGATGTTCTTAGAGAGGAATTTTCAATTTATTTGGCAGGGCTGTTCACACCGGAGTCCCTTGGTGGGGAAAGATACTTCATCAATTTAGTTGATACTGCAACTAATTATGTTTGGGTTAAACCAACTCAATCTAAGGATCAGACCACAGAGGAAGTTTCTGTAATCTTCAAAGTCTGGAAACAGAATGGTCTAATGAAGGAGATCAAGAGGGTTATCACTTATGGAGGTGGTGACTTTGTAAGTAAAGAGTTTAAGAGGTTATTGAAAGATTACGGTATCATTCATATAGTCACTACTTCAAGTACTCCACAAAATAATGGAATAATTGAGAGAATGAATAGGAATTTACTGGACAAGGTCAGAAATATTATGTCTCAATCTGGTCTACCAAAGTTCTTATGGGCTGAGTTGATGTGCACAGTCTTTCTGCTGCATGAAATTGTAATTTTTAATGGGAAGAGTCCTCATTATCAATTTTGGAAGTTGTACCCCAAAACATCACACCTAAGAACAATTGGTTGCTTGGTGTATAATAGTGTCCACCATAATGAGATGGTTGGAAAATTAGACCCTAGAGCCAGAACAGGGGCACTTGTAGGCTATGATTTAATAATTAAATTGTATAGGATCTATTGTCCAGGGACAAGAAATTTTATCCATAGTAGGGATGTAAAATTTGATGAAAGTACCTTTCCACTCAAAAGGAGTGAAGATGTTGTTGTGAATAAGTCATAGCAAGAAATAGAATTAGCACGTATTTCACCAGCAAAGGATGAGGAACATGTGGTTCCAGAAGATGAAGAGATGGCAGAAATGCCACCAGAGGGTTCAGTGCCCGCTTCAGGGGATTCCGTTAATTTGGAACCTGATGAGCCTCCACCTCCAGTAAAAAGGAGTGGTGGGGTTAGAGTACCAGTTGATAGGTACGGGGAATGGAAGTCCCATTATGCTGCCACAGGATATGAGGAAGATAAATTTCAGGAACAGTGTATGCTCAGTAAAGTCCTGGAGTTAAGTTCAGAAATGGGTAAAAGGGTTAACCCAAATAGCTTTGGCCAATCTATGAATTCTGATGAGAGAGCCAACTGGAAGTGTGCTATTTTTGAGGAATGTGATTCTCTAGAAAATAATAGTGTCTTTGAAGTGGTCAAGTGGGATTCTTTTCAAAAAGGAAAGACCATTGTGGGGTCTAGATTGGTGTTAAACAAGAAGTTTGACACAAATGGAGTTTTGAAAAGATTCAAAGCTAGATGTGTTGCACAGGGCTTCAAGCAGAGAGAGGGTATTGATTACCAAGAAACTTTCTCACCAACTGGAAGGCTTTCCAACTGCAGGTACATCATTGCTCTGGCAGTGGATTTGGGAGAAGAAATCAGACAAGCTGATTTTGTAACAGCATACTTGAATGCAAAACTTGGAGAGGAGGAGACTGTTTATATGTCAATCCCTGATGGTTTTTGTGAATGGTTAGTAGAGGCTAAACCAGAAACCATGAATAAAATCTCTGTTAGAAGTTTTCTTTCAGAAGATAAAGGGGAATATGTCCTCAAGCTGTTTAGATCCCTTTATGGATTGAAGAAAGCAGCTAGATCATGGTATAATACCATGAGTGAGAAACTGATACAGATTGGTTTCAAGACATCTGAGGCCAACCCTTGTCTTTTTGTAAGAAAGGATGCAATTTTGTTTGTATGGGTTCATGAAATTATCATTATTGGAAATGGTAAAGAGAGAGTAATGGAGACACTCAAAAAGAAATTAAAGATAAAATATCTTGGTCTGGGGCAACAGGTGCTAGGAATGAAAGTCAGTAAGAGCAAGAATGGTATTAAGTTAGATCAGAGTCATTACGTGGCAGCTCTTCTTAAGAAATATGGCTTAGAGGATGCAAAGGAGTCTGGTACTCCCATGCAGTCAAACATTTGTTTAGAGAAGTCTAAAGGTGAGGAGTATCTGGAGTTTGTTCAATCTTGGAAGGACTACAGGTCAGCTATTGTATTGCTTAATTATTTGGGGCAGTTTACAAGGCCCAATATTGCTTTTGCAATTGGTTTCTTGTTGCAACACTTAGAGAAGCCAATCATGAGGCATTTGTCAGCGTTTAAGAGAGTTATGAGGTATCTTAAAGGAACGTGTTGATGTTTTATCTGCTTCCATTCTCATTGTCAGCCCTGTTATTGTGTTTCTTCATATTTCTATTTGTTTGTTTTGCACCATGTGTTCTGCGTCCTGCTTGTCTCTGAGCGTCTTGTTTCAGTTCATTCATCTGTACTTTCACCTGTCTTGCACGCCAGAAGAATATCTCACCCGCAGCTATACAGCAACTACTCAACTCCAGCAACTACACAACCCACTTAAGAGACAAGCAAGCATCTCACAACCAATTTCCGACTACTCAGACTTGGCCACTCGACCCACTGCTTGAACATGACTTTGATCACCAAACAATCAGACCTGAAGACTGAATCAAAGGAGTCAACTCAACAGTCCTCCAAACCAATCAACCATCAGTCTCAGAACTATTCCTTGGTTGGATCAGTCTGCGTCAAATCCTCAAAAACTGCTCTGCTCTACTCAATCTCATTAGAGGTCATCATCCGACCTGTAGAGCAACCAGTCACTGTTTGTGTTCCTCATTGTTTCTTTCTTTATGTTTTCACTCTATTTGTGTTCAAGTTTCTAACCTCATATTGTAATCTGAAATAAATCACTCCTGGTCTAGGTTTTCCGATTCACTTAAACTTTTATACGGTTAAAAGCCAAAGATGGATCACCCCAGCTCAACCGGCAGGAATTGAATTACAGAAACACCTGGACCAGGAGGAGGAGGAGAAGGAAACTTCAAGGCACTCGCACTGAAGTCGCTCATGGAATCCACACCACTACTGACAGAAACAAACTACTCAATCTGGCAAAAGAAGGTGGAATGCCTATCCAAGATTCATGGAATCCTTGACCTTATCAACTCAAGTGATGCCTATACGGAAATTCCCGGCAACGATGAGATGGCAGGATACATCATGTCAAAATTGGATCCTGAAACTCACACCAATATCATAAGCTCTGAAAATGAAGACTTGACAAAGCTGATCTGGCTGGCCACAAAGAATCACTTCGCCTCCAGTCAAGCTGCCAATTGGGCTTGAACTTTCTACAACTTCCTATACCTGGCATTTGACCAAAACAACATAGAAAGCTTCGTAACCTCTGTAAGATCCCATCTAGGAAAGCTTGATGAAGTTGGAATCAAACTACCAGCCAACATCCTTAGCTACCTAATCCTATTCAAGCTACCCAAGTCACTCAAGGCCATTTGGTCCCAAATCATGCATTTGGGTCTTCAACTCTCAGTTTCCATGGTGCTTGACCATCTTGTCCAACACAAGAATGAAGTACAGGCCAAACTCCCCAAGACAACAGACACCAATTCTGCGCTGTATCACTCCAGCTATCAAATAGACTTGAACTAACCAAGATGCCTGGACGGGAAACACAATCCCGCGGTTAAGTCTCACTCTCAGTCCTCCTGCTGGGTTGAGTTTCCTGAACTAAAAAATGACAACCCACCTAACAAAGCAAGATGGGGACAAAAGAAGAAATTGCAGGAAGAGTCTCACTTCTGTAGCTTCTACTGCGCAGATGGCAAAGCAAAGTTGGACCCTTAAGACCAATACATTCTTGATAGTGGATGCTCAATCCACATGTTTTGAAGCAAGGAACTCTTTACCTCTCTAGCTGAACAGACAGGCGAGGACACCATCAAAACTGGAAAGAGAGGAGAAGGCCTGATCATCAAAGGTCTTGGCACGACTGAAATCTTGGATTGAGGCAAACATATACGTTTTGACAACGCAGCCTGGGTTCCTGAAGCTACGGTCAATCTCATCTCCCTAGGAGCTCTGCTGAACAAAGGATGCTTACTACAAGTCAATATCAAGACCAAACCCTCCACTTTTTCACTCAGCTTCAAGGGCAAGTAGCTCCTATCTGGTATCATAGAGAACAATTTGCTACTCATCAAGTTTGGGGCCGCAAACCAATCACGGCCTCTAATGTGCTGCCTAACTCAATCCAACTTAACTAATCTACATAAAAAACTTGGTCATGCAAGCATCAAACGCATGGAAAAACACTTAGGTCACAGTATCACCAGAACTCTGGCCAGCAACTTTGAATGTCTAGCATGTAGCAAGGCAAAGATATCCAAACATCCCTTCAACAGCACTCAAGCTCCAGCCTCAAGGTTTTTTGACCGGCTTCATCTGGATTTGATGGGGCCCTTGAATCCAACCAGAAAAGGAGGGATGCAATTCGCTCTCACAATTGTTGATAACAAGTCAGGGTATCTCTCCTTGTTTCCACTCCCTTCCAAAGACGCTGCCTCCAATGCCATCAAATTCGTCATTGAAAACAATGCCAAGAAACTACTTAGATATCCCTCCAAAGTCATCTCTGACGGAGGAGGAGAATTTTTGAATGAAGATTTTAAACAATTCTTCAAATCCAAGGCAATTCAGCACATCATCAGCAAACCGTACCACTCTCAGCACAATGGAAAGGCTGAATGGGCCAATCGCACAATTATGGAGTCAGTTTGCTCTGTGTTCAGCAGCACTTCCATTCCAAAGAACTATTGGCACGTCTTTATACAAAGCTGCTGCTTTTCTCTCAACCAAATCCCTTTTGAAAAAGGCGGGGAGACACCGTGGAAGATGCTTCAAAGGACCAACTTACCCTCAAACTATCTACAGCCCGTAGGTTCTCCAGTAATCTATCTACTCAGCAACTCCAAGATCCCGTCAAAACTAAGTGAAAAAGGAGACGAGGTGATTCTTCTTGGTTACAACCCTTGAATTTTCTCTTACAAAATTCTATCAAGAAGCAGAAGGATCATTGAGACAAAACATGTCAAATTCATCAACAAAGAACCAGCTATAAACCTCAAACCTCCTACGAACAAGCATGCAGCCAAGGGTACAACTCACCCAACTCAGAATGAGGGTCTCAAGGGTTTGGAAGCTGGTACTGATGGAACTGTTTTAGAACTTGAAGAAGACATCAAGCCTTCCTCTGAATCCACTGCCAAGTCTGACCTGTCTGAAGCTGACAGCTCAAACACAGAAGTTCTCAAAACCCTCAGACCAAATCTGCGCAATTGTAGTCACCTCAGGCCTCCCCAACAATATGGGTACTATCACTCTGATGTACCAAAGAACATTCACAAAGCACTCAAAGATCCAACCTCGGTACCTCCCGTCAACAAAGAACTCGGCACAATAGAGGAACTAGGAGTCTGGGAAGACGCCGATGAATCAGAAGTTAAAAATCCCCTCAACACCACCTGGGCCTTTTGATGCAAACAAGACTTGCACACTGGAGACACCACCCTCAAGGCTTGCGTCTGTGTTCAGGGATTAAACCAACGATTTGGTATTGACTACTTTGATACATTTGCTCCCACAGGTAAGGTGGCCTGCTTGCGAGCCCTACTATGCTACTCTGTAGATAGAAAGCTTAATATTCTTCAATTTGATGTAAAAGGAGCCTTTCTTCACGCTCCGCTGAGCAAGGACGTTTACATCAAGACTCCAGCTGGATCAAAGCAAACCGGCAAATACCTCAAGCTGAAGAAATCTCTGTACGGGCTGAAACAAGCACCGCTAAACCGGTATAAAACCTTGAGTGAGTGGATCAAGGAAAACGGCTTCAAGGAGAGTGACAGAAATCCATGTCTCTATCTCCACAAAGACAAAATTATGGCTCTCTTCTTTCATGTGGATGATCTCATTGTTGTGGGGAACACGGATGACTTCAAAGACCGGTTCCTCTCAAAATTCAAGGATTCCTCAGCGCACAAAGTTGACACTCTACTTGGAATGAAGGTCAAACTGACTCCCAATTCAATCATTCTTTCACTTCCCAATCACATCAAAAAAGGACTGGAGGAAATGAACCTTCTCCATGCAAAGCCACTGAATAATCCATGTACCTCCGGACTCCAACTGAAGCCAGCAACATCTGAAGAAATAGAAGAATTTGAGAAGCTTGGGAAGAACTACAGGTCCCCAATAGGTAGGCTGAACTTCATCGCAAACCTGGCAAGACCCAACATTAGCTTTGCAGTTTCAAATCTCGCTCAATTCTGCAAAAAACCTGGAATCACCCATTGGAAAGAGGTGATCCATGTATGGAGGTACCTACTCAAAACAATTGACTTCAAACTTGAATTTTGATAAAAGTCCATTGCAAATCATCTTGTCACCTACAGCAATGCAACCTGCGGCAATGATCCTGTCACCAGACTCTTGCAAACTGGCTTCATCTGTCTCTTCAAAGGATGTCCTATCTACTGGACCAGTAGGAAACAACAAAGCATAGCTCTATCCTCAACAGAATCAGATTGCAATTCCCTCTCAGCTAGCCACCTTGAAGGTTGTTGGCTTCATCATCTCATAACAGAAATCTGGAGGACCTCTTCACTCATACCCCCAATGCATCTTGTAGACAACAAGCGTCTCATTGATAAAATCAAGAAGTTTGGATGTAAGTTGCATGCAAAGTACATTTATATCAAGCTCAAAAGCATCAGGAATGACTGGAATGATGGTCTAATTAAGGCCAAACTCATTTCCTGCCACAACATGTTGGCAGATCCACTAACCAAACCAGAAAATCCTAATTCTGTACTCAGACTCACAAGGTATGTAGGGGGCTGAGCTCTTTGGATGTTGAGTTGAGCCGGCGTGTTGATGTTTTATCTGCTTCCATTCTCATTGTCAGCCCTGTTATTGTGTTTCTTCATATTTCTATTTGTTTGTTTTGCACCGTGTGTTCTGCGTCCTGCTTGTCTCTGAGCGTCTTGTTGTAGTTCATTCATCTGTACTTTCACCTGTCCTTTCACCTGTCTCGCATGCCAGAAGAATATCTCACCCGCGGCTATACAGCAACTACTCAACTCCAGCAACTACACAACCCACTTAAGAGACAAGCAAGCATCTCAAGACCAATTTCCGACTACTCAGACTCGGCCACTCAACCAACTCCTCAAACACAACTTTGATCACCAAACAATCAGAACTGAAGACTGAATCAAAGGAGTCAACTCAACAGTCCTCCAAACCAATCAACCATCAGTCTCAGAACTATTCCTTGGTCAGATCAGTCTGCGTCCAATCCTCAAAAACTGCTCTGCTCTACTCAATCTCATTAGAGGTCATCATCTGACCTGTAGAGCAACCAGTCACTGTTTGTGTTACTCACGGTTTCTTTCTTTATGTTTTCACTCTATTTGTGTTCAAGTTTCTAACCTCATATTGTAATCTGAAATAAATTAGCCTGGTCTAGGTTTTCCAATTCACTTAAACTTCTATAGAACGCACAGTCTGGGACTGTTGTTTACAAAGTCAGCAAACTTTGATTTGGTTGGTTATTTGGATGCAAGTTGGGCATATGGTAACACTAGGGAATCAACAAGTGGTTTTGTATTCTTCTTAGGTAAGAATCTGGTGTCATGGATGTCAAAGAAGGTGTTGGAAATAAGTCTTTCATCAACAGAGGCTGATTATAGAGCTTACTCAGCAGATTCACAGGAAGCAAAATGGTTGAGAAAAGTCTTAGAGGATACACATTAACCACAAGGGTTTGCGTTGTTGTATTCTGATAACCAGAGTGCCATTGCATCGGCGCAAAACCAAGTGTTCCATTCAAGAACAAAACATATTGATGTTCACTATAACTATATTTTCAATGCAGTTAACTGCAAGGAGATTGTGTTAAGGTACATGCCCACTTTAGCAATGATTGCAGATATCTTGACTAAGGCTTTAGATAGGAACAAGCATCAAGGCTTTTTGACAAATATGCAGATGTCACCCCTTTTAAATTAAGGGGGTGTGTTAAAAAACATATGCACTTACGCGTGTGCTACGTATAAGTGTAATCCAAATGGGATGCACATATGGGCCTCTCCGTCCCATTGGACACTCACATGGACCATATGGGCCTGTGTGGATGTCACTGATTTGGGGAAACTAGCCTCAAAACGCGTGAAACAGGCTCATTGGTACACAGGCCCTAACGGGCCCAGTGGGGGATATGGGCAAATACAGCCAGATGGGCTTGTATGGGCATAATTGGGCCCAAGGTTTATTTTGGACATACTTGGCCAGACGGGCTGGCCCGCCAAAGTGTGTTTATCTCAGGCTTTGGGCTTGGGATGCCCCATTGGGGCCTCCGCCCTTGTTGCAGCCCACTCGGGGCTGCTGCCCATGCCGCGGCCCGCTTGGGGCCGCTTGTATCCCTTGGTTTGGCCCACGCCGGGCCCAACAGCCCGCGCGGGGCTGTCGCTGCGGCCAAGGGATCCCGCGCGGGCCCGGCTGGTTGCAAACAAAAGCCACCTCTGCGGGGCTCCCTCCCCCTCCCCTTGCTTGCCATTGCAAGGGGGAGGGGGTGGCTGGCTGGGTTGAACCAGCCAGCAACCAACCGCAACAAGGAGGTTGGTCAGGGAAGGGGGGATTTCATCACCCCCTTGCCCAAAGGATGACAAGGCCAGCCGCAAGGAGAGCGCCCGGCAGTGGGGGGGATCTGATCACCCCTCCACCATTGAAGCAAAGCAGAGACCAGGGGTGCTCTCCCCCCCCCCCCCCCCCCTTTACTGAGGGGGAGGAGCAATGGGGCTGAGGGGATTTGACCACCCCCCAGCCCACTTACATTGACAACACCCTGGGGGTATCAACCCCCAGGGCCCCTGGTAGGGAGAATTGACCCCCCCCCCCCCTCCAGGGATCTGAGAGAAAGAGGGGGGGGGACAGCATGTCCACTGGTCACACACCCCCATGTGAGTCTGAGACCGGACCCAGGTGTGTCCTGGGTCCCACCTGGCCATTTGTATGGCCAGGGGCTGGTTGCATGAGGCAACCAGCCAGTGTGTGAGTCAATAGGACTAGTTGTAACAGACAACTGGCCCAGGGATTGAAAATCACAGGGGCTGGTTCAGCCCCGTAAGGGTGGAAACACCAGAATGGACCAGAATGGGCTGGTTGTAAAGGTTCAGGGACTGATTTCATGTGGGCTGATGTAGGCCAAACAAAGTAACAAGGCCTGTAGAGCCTTTAGAGCTCTTTTGGGGCGGAAAATTTTCCTTTTTCCTTTTTTTATCATGGGCTCACAAGAGGCCAATCTTTTGTACTTAAGGAGCTCTTCTACCTGCTGTTTTCCATCCATCCATTCATCATTCAATTGAATTCATCAACAATATCATCCAACGTGTTTCCCCATTGTGCTAGCCCATCAACCAACTATTGACACAAGGTGTCCAGCATTTCTTTTTCTTTAAATACTGCTCATTTGCCTAAGCTAATTGCTGACCATAATTATAACATAATACAGTGATTTGATTGTTCAGCGGGTTTGAATGTATTATTGCTTTTCCATGTTGAAACATCCTTAGGTCAGCTCTGGGTGGCAGGGAAATTCCTGGATGGGAAATGCATTGTGTTATTCTCTGTGTTACTTGGGAAGAATAGGTCATTCCGCCCTTGTGTATGTGTGGTGCAACTCCAGTGGGGGCTGGTATGTTTGAGATTGAATGCATGCGTACACCTCCCCTGACATTTTCCATCAGGAACTGCATCTGCTCATCTTGTTTTTTCCACTTCTTCTCATCATTTCTCCATGTCCTGTTATTCTTGTTCCGTTTGTATGAGTATTTGGAAAAGCTCAATTAGGCTTCTGCTAATCAACAAATCACCTTTAGTGTTGTAATTATTTGGTTCATCCAACATATTAGTGATGAAGATGGCCAGGCTGCTGGATCCTTTGGTCACCAGGGGTTGTTGTCTTCTGCTTGTTCTTGCGTTGTTCTCAAGGTCCATTGTGGCACTTGATTCATTGGCCATGCCAGGCAGGTTGGGGGGGGGTGAGGGGGGCCATTTGGCTAGATAGAGAGGAGTTTGTGAGGTTGATCAAGGTCCTTTGATTTTATCAAGAATAGCAGAATGCTGTTGCGGGGTTTGGGTGGGTTAGTTGGGTTGATTTTGTGGTACATACAATGATCCAGCGTCAACTCAGATGACTCTGAGCTCAGTTGTAAAGTATAGACCATGTAATATCATTTCCAAGAATATACATACCTTATATGTATAATATCTGCCACAGTACTAAGAATTAAGAAGTAAGTACATTCCAAGGCTATGATTTTGTGTTTATGTAATCTTTCTGGGGTGTTCTGGAACTTCTAAACCATCCTTTTGACTTATTTTAAGTCCTAGGATCATTTAAATACCCTTTTGTGTATGTAATTAGAACATTTTACATTTAAAATTCTCCCCAATGAGTACTAGTACCTTATTCCTCATTTGGTATGATTTAATGGGGTTTTGATCCCTTGAGGACAAAACAAGGGAGAGCCTAGCACTCCCCCAATAATTCCTTGTGTCCCCTGAGGTCTCCTGTTGCCTTAAAAGAGGATTGTCTTTACCCTATAGCCCCTCCATCAGTTATATATTATTATTTATTTTTAAGAGAATAAGGCAAGAGTTAACAAGCCCATTAAACTTAGTCTCAAGAGTAGATTGACTGGGGCTATAAACTTTAGTATTATAATCAATTAATAATCTTATTTGCAAATCCAATTTTGAGTGGAAGGTCTAAATTGGAGTAGTAAACCTTGTGTGTTACTACTATAAATGGTGTGTGATTATTTATAAGCAAAGATCCTTTGAGCTTCATTTATTTGGAGCCAGGACCCTTGCCTTCTATAAAGCTTTAATGTGTGGCTTTTTTTACTCACAATACCTTGTTATTGATTGAGTGTGTATACTTTTTGCTACTGTTTTGTTTATTTAAGTCATTAACCAATTAAATTATTGGTTTTTGTCCTATTTTTGAAGTTTTAACCACGGCCAATTATAGCAGTAGAGGTTAAATACCTGACAAAATTTGCAATATTGCAACCCCTGTTCACTACCTAAAAGGGGTTTTGTGACGAAATTTTCAACCCAAAATGGGTCGCAAACAACCATTCACAACCCACATAAGTTTCAAATGGCCATTTGCAACTCAGGTGGGTTGTGAATAGCCATTTGCAACCCATTTTGATTTTTGAATGGCAAAAAAAGGACAATTTGTAGAATATATTTATTTCCTATATACATTTTTTTTTTCATATCTTTATTTTTAATTTAATTAATTAATTAATTTATTTTTTATTTATTTCATTTAATTTTAATTTATTTATTTGTATTTTTTTATATTTTTATTTTTAATTGAATTAATTAATTTATTTTTTACTTATTTATTTAATTCATTTTATTTATTTATATTTTTTTCATATTTATATTTTTAATTTTATTGATTAATTTATATTTAATTTGTTTTTTTGTTTTTTATTTCTTTATTAAAATCAAAGGTCAAAATAATAGATAAAAAAAAGGAAAAACAAAGTAAAAAAAATCAAATATATATATATAAATATGTATATAATATAACCATTTGCAACTCAGATGGGTCACAAATGGCCATTTGCAACTCAGATGGGTGACAAATGGCCATTTGCGACTCAGATGAGTCACAAACGGCCATTTGCAACTCAGATGGGTTTCAAATGGCATTTTGCTCCGGTTTGCAAATTTAATATTGGCCTTTGGCATTTTTTTGTCTAAATTCACATTTTTTTTTTTGATGAAAGTTTTTCCACTACAAAAAAGGCACATGTCAAGAAATTCAAGGTTTTATGTGCTTTTTCAATGTTTAAGGGAGTTCTTGGGGTGGGAGAAAACACCTTTTTAGAATGATTTAGGCCCCCAAAGTCCTGTAGACATCAATTGAGGCCTTTGAAAGCTGAAATAAGCCCTCCAGATTCCATGTGGCATCTTTCTGGGGTAGAACATTTTGGATAATTTGATGATGGAAATAGATTGAATTCATTTTAAATTTTAAGATACAATAATATCTGTTTTTTCAACTAATTGAAATCTGAGGTAAGATTTGAAAATAAAAACTTTATGAATTATGGTAAAAATTAGAAAAATGTTAAGAATTCAGTTGCTTTACACAAACTTGAAAATTTCCAGTGAAATACAAATACCTTGGTAAAGAACATAAAGAAGCATATGAAAATTCTAAATATACAAATTTTATGTAGTGATCTCAAATATTTCAAACTTTTTTGACCAGAACAGAGTAAATTAACATAAAAAATATGAAAAGCATATTTCATTGAAGAAAATGCAATATTTATGATGGAATTTAATTAACCCTGTCCCAAACATAAAGAAAATAGAAAAATTCTATGTATTTATATTTCATTAAAATTATTGAAGTATTTAAAAGAATAATCAAGTGAATAAAATATTAAGAATTATAAAATTTAAATTCAAAGGTAAAATATGCAGAGATCAAAGGTGATCTTCCAAGGATGATTGACAGGGAGCTTTCAAGGTAGTTATATTGGGGAAGATTGGCCAGTGAACTATTGGAGATTGAAAGCAATGGCATAAATTATGTATGTATATGGATTGGTTCTAGGCACATCATTTTTGGGATAATTAAAAGTCAATGGCAGAGGTGCATAAGGAGGAAGGGTAGTGCAGAAGAATTCTTTTTTTAATTTTATCTCATTGATTTTTCTTGTTTGATTTAAGGGTTTTATATATAAGACCATTTTTACAGAGAGGGAAGGGGGTAATTTAATTATGATCTTATACTTTTAGGAATTCTTACAAAGCATAAAATACAAACACAAACAATGGAAACATGAAGACTGAGGTTAGTTCTTCAGGGAAAGTGTTGTGGATTTGTGTCTAAGAATCTTGCAGAGTATTCTGTTTTATAGTTTATATTAGCAGAAATAGGATAAAGCAGGCCAAGATTAGAATAATTCCTGTAAAAGAGCATGATTTTGGTTAATATTTATTCCTTTCCAATCTTTTGCCCCACACCATTTCATATTTCTGGTGCAGGTGCAAAAGACCATAAACCGGGTGCTTTGAAGGAGTATCTCTGATGAGTTCTATCTTATGGTTTTATGGTCTAGAAGGAGGAATTTTATCAGCCTTTTTTTTGAGAAAAGACATCAATGCATTCATGATAGGGTTTATTAAGTGCAGTTTTAATCTCTTCTAAGGATTCATCATCTTTTTCAAATTCATTGAGGGTAATATGCTTTCTATTGTTCAAATTTGATGAAGAAAGAATCAAATATTTCACAGGGGACCAACCTGATTCAAGGTAATTCACAAGGGTACTAGAGTGTTCCAGAAAAGAATTGAAATAAAAGTTGGTCAGAACATAGAGCTTCAGAAACTCTATACAAGAAGTTCTATTGATTATAGTTCAGTCTGATGGGACCAAGGGAATTGATCTGTTAACTCAAGGTGGAAAAGCGTTGATAATACCCTAACACCAATCAATATCAGGGTATCAAAAAAAAATCAAGGCCTATATTTATTTAATCCATGCTAGGTACATTCAAGATCAGGAGCTCCTATTCAATTACTATTCAATTTGGAAAATGAAATTTTCAGGCAACCTTAACGGTGGTAGAATCAACCAAAGAGATGGGGGGAGGTGGTTCTTTGACAGAAACCAACTGATGTTTGTAAACAAATGAATTAAAAATAAAAGAGAAAGATGTGCCTGAGTTGAGAAGAGAAAAATAGTGAAAAGGATTCTTGAAGGAAAATATCAGGAATCTCATGTGGTTTGGGGGCTCATAAGAGTCAGTAGATGTCAGCCACAAGACAAATAGACTTTTCAAAATGTCTGCAAAACTCATATGTCTTTTTGGTATAGTGCTTAAGTTCTGGCCTCATCTTTCATTTCCTGAAACCAAGGTCACTGGTTCAACCCACCATAGATCCAAGGATAAATAATAGTTAAGAGTTTTAGAATCATATAATAAATTTTGATAATATTTTATAATATTTTATAAGTATGTTTTTATGAGTATTTATTATGGAATTAAAACCTTTATAATATATATTATCAATATGCAGATCCAATATAACTTTAAATTAATTTATGAGGACTCAGAAGCTTCCCAACTATTGAATTAGAACTTCCCACTATGTTCCATTCCTTTTGGTACAAGTTATAGTAATCATTTCAAGCCATACTCTCTACTTGGTATAAACAAATTGCATAATTTTAATCTTTTCCCCTTTTGGGATGTAAATATACTTTATTATACTCTACTGATTCTTGAGAGAGTCCACTCAGAGGGCCCTGAGCTCAGTTTGAAATTATAAACCATGTAATATCATTGCCAAGAATATACATACCTTATATGAATAATATCTGCCAAGGTACTAAGAATTAAGAGATAAGTACATGCCAAGTCTATCAATGTATAGGTATGTAATCATTTTGGGGTGTTCTAGGACTGCTACACCGTCTCTTTGACTGATTTTAAGTCCTGGGATGATTTAATTAACATTTGGTGTATGTAAATATAACCTTTTAAATTGAAAATCCTCCTCAATGAGTGCTAGTACCCTATTTCTCATTGGGTATGATGTAATGGGGTTCTGAGCTCTTGATGAAAAAACAAGGGAGAGCCTAGCACTCCCCTGATCATCCCTTGAGTCCCCTGAGTGCTCCTGTTACCTTAAAAGATGAGTTTCTTTACCCTATAGCCCCTTCCTCAGTTATTTATGATATACTATTGATCCAAGAATACATCAAGAGTTAGCAAGCCCATTAAACTCAATCTCAAGAAGAAGATTGAATGGGGCCTTAATATTTAGTATTAAAATCAAAAACTAATCAATTACTCAACTGCAAGTTTGTGCTGGAAGTCCTTTTGATTTTTAAAATTTATTGTTACCTTCAAGGGTGTGAGTTTACTTTTTAAGCAAGGCTCCTTTTGGCCTTATTCAATTAGAGCAAGGTCCCTTATCCCTTGATAGAGATTAAGGTGTGGCCTTTTACTCAAAATACTTCATTATTGTTCAATTTTTTTTGTTCTTTAACAGTATTACTGTTTTAGTAATTTATCAACTGAGTCAATTCTTGGTTTTTGTGTTAATTTTTGCAGGTTTAACCACAAACAGTAAAGCAATAGAGGTTAAATCCCCAAAAGTAGAGGCAAATGGTTTTTCTGTTACATGTTGAATTTCTAGTTGAAGATCTGGTTGATACGCTTAAAGAGGAGGAGAATTTGAATCTTACAACGCCAAGAGGAGCAGATCTAGGGAGCCAAGGAGGGCACTCTGGTTCAAGTTGAGTGAGAATGGATAATGAATTTCACCAGATCAGACGCAGACTTAAATAGAGTAATTACAATATGGATGATCAGTGTTTAAGAAAAGAAGATAACATTGAATAGAAAATCTTCAATACCAAACCATTAGAGTCCGCATAACTTGGAGGACCACTTTGGGCTGGATTGAGACAGGGAATAGCATCAAGGATTCAAGATAAAGAACCCACTAGAATTTTGACTAACTAGCACAATATAAAGGGGTCACTATCCAAGAACACTCATGAGAAAGACAATAAGGATAAACCACTAGTAACAATGATAAAGATGTAACTACAACTATAAATGACCCTGTATATTACAAAGTACACACTAGAAAGAGTCACTCAAGAGCTGATAATAAAAATTGATTGAACTCAAGGTTTAGGAAATACACATAAGAGGATAAAATTCCAACACTACAATTGAGTAGCTTTCTTTGCACCTAAGAAAACTAAAAGCTGCTTAATTCATTTTCCCTTTGAAGTTGTTGATCATCTTTCAGGAAGAGACCTTCCAGAAAATCTTTTAGCTTGGATGGTAGCTTCTTCAAGGTTTGTTCAGGGTTTTAATTATTGCTGGTTTGAGGCTTTGATTGTTGCTTTTAGCTTTAAAACTTGGATTTAGCTTCCATCAAGTTCATCTTTGGATTTTTGTTTAGTCTTTCTCAATGTGATTTTTTCTTTTGAGTGAATTCAAGATCCATGGTTCAATCAATGAGCTGGTAAATATTTGTGATTTTTTGTTCATGAAAATTGAGAGAATTGGTGATTTGAGGGGCTAACTCTTTATTATAAATATACATCAGGGGAGGTTTTCTCAAGTCAATTCAAGATTGGAGAGAGTGTAATTGGGAGATTTAATCCAAGTTTCAAACAGTTTCCTCCATCTTGAAAAGTTCTAAATTTGTTTCTGTAGTAAAGTTTTTGTGGAGGTTTCCAAACAGGTTAAATTAATGTTCTTCAAATACAACCCAGTTGTTGATAATTTCATTGGGGTTTGTTGATTTGATCTGATGAAATTATGGTTTGAGCCAGATTCTGGCTTTTCCCATGAGGGATGTTTTGTTTTACAGAGAATTTTCAAAATTGCTTCAAAAGAAATAAAGATTTCTATAGAGGATAAGTTTGAAAGTTTGAATAAAAGGCCTAAATTTACAATTATTTTTTCAATCAGATTTATTGTTTTTATTCATGCTGGGTTTCTTGAACCTAGGATCACCATTATTATTTTGGGTCACTATTC
This sequence comes from Puccinia polysora, assembly GCA_025617555.3. Lineage (NCBI taxonomy): Eukaryota > Fungi > Basidiomycota > Pucciniomycetes > Pucciniales > Pucciniaceae > Puccinia > Puccinia polysora. The sequence continues at coordinate 56,128,571 of CM062617.1, read as the reverse complement.
CAGTGATCTTCAGGAGGAAATAATTCATGAAATCCTGAGGGTTGCTTGAGCTTTCCTGAGAAAGAGTTTGAGGTGCAAGAATAATGATAGCCTTTTCAGAGGAGCAATTGGAGCTATACTGAAAGACAGAGGCAGAACAAGAGTGAGAAGAGGAATGAGATTTTTAATCATGGATGATTTCAAGTGATGCAAGGCTGGTATGAGAGGCAGAAGGTAACTTTGGTATAAAATATAGGAGTTTGGGAATCACTGGAAGAAGGAAGAAATCTGCCTTGGGTGTCCCAGGTGCAATGATTTTCTCTACAAGGAGAGGAAAGACCAGGAGGAACCATTGTTGGAGTTGGAGTAGAATCCAATGGAGTAGAATCTGAGAAAAGGAGCAGAGCTGGAACTAGTGAGAAATTAATCATAATTTCACCATAAAAAGATGTACTAATTTGAGGATTTGGTCTAAAGATAATTAAGAATAAATGAAGACTCAAGGAAGCTAGGGGTCCCTTTGATCAGGATTGAGAAAGCCTTTGAATGCTTTGAGGAATTCTCAGCTGGTTGGGCTGGGACTGGGCTCAATAAATCCAATTAAAAGTTGAATCAGAGTTTGGTCTTTTGGAAATCATTCAAGGTAGGCAGACTTTCAAAATCTCAAGATACTCAATAATCAATTTCTAAGGAACAAAATAATCAAAATAAAAAGCAAGAAATAGTCAAAAGAGTGGAAGATCAAACCAGAATAATTTGGATATTAAAATTGAGTATCCAAGGAATGAATGTCACCATGGGAATATTCAATACATGTATACAATAGGGATGTACCATCTAAATTTGATTTGACCAGGACTTTAAATGCCACTAGTACCAAAGGGAGTGGCTATGTTGTAGAGGCTTGAGTAAACAAATCAATTGGGAAATAGTATACTGATTGGTGCAATATCATCAATGTTTACACTAGTTTGTGATTCAAAGAAGCTGATTTGTCAACAAGAGAGGATTCCAGAGTGGTTTATTGTTTTTGTTGGAGATACCATAGTAGACTGGTGCAGAAAATTGCATCAGATATTAATGAGGAAGAAGCAGAGAGTTTCCATGGGCCAATGTAGTATCAAATTAAATTTTTATTAATAGATGGTGTGATGATCCTTTTAGGAAAAGAAAAAAGAGTAGCAAAGACTTCTCAGATGAAAAGAAAGACTGAGGCTTTTAGGGTAAATTTGCACAGACAGAGGGTTATTGTTTGTTTTTGATGAAGGAGGTAGCTGGATTGCTAGGTGTGACCAGTCAAAATGGTTTAGGATTATTTCCATGTTTAATGGAACTGGCTGGATTAAAGCAAAGTTTTCATCCCTCTTTAAATATGACATTATAAATTGGCTATCTGGGAATTCTGAAATCCATGCAGAAGTTGCCTGAAGGAGAATTTTGGGTTTTTGTTGAGGAAACTTGTTGTTGCTTTTTGTATATATGATATAAAGGGCACCTGTGTTTGGTATGTAGGGCATGGGAAATGGGGAGCTGGAAGAGGGAATCATCATAGAAAGCATCAGGAAATAATAGACCCATGGATGGAATGCCAGTAGAAGAAGATAAGGAAGAGGATTAGATGTGAGAAAATTTTCTGGATGCAGAAATTTAGATTGAATTTTTATCTATTGATTGATTCAGGAATGATATTTTATTTTTGAGGAGGAATCATGATTTATGAATTGACAGCAATTTATTATTATTATTATTGAATTAATTTCAGATTCCAACTGAAAAAATAGATTTTTGTTTTTTGGAAGGTGTACCGTTAACATGACCAGAGTCGGAGGAATTAATCTCACAGATCTTGGATCAATAGAGTTTCAGCATAAGGTTTTGACCAGCCTAGACCTTAGAGTATGATTCTGGTGCCAGAAAAAATTCATTTCCCAGAGACCATTCATTTCCCAGGTTCTTGAACCAGAATGTATACCATCATATGATCCAAAGATGATTTGATTGAATAAATCTAAGGTTGAGTGTTCTTCTTTGGAATGATTTTGGTAGGAGTGTCAATTTCTCAGAGGTCAACTTAACTAATCAAGAGATTGAAGCCTTGAGGTTCAGGCTGTGAAGAGCCACACCATTGACCACTCAACTCAAATCAAAAGGATGTATTTTTTTTCCCAACCTGATTGGTGGTAGTATTGGTAGTTATGCTGAGCTCAGCAAAAATAAATAAATAAGGTTAATGTTAAATTCACGGCTACAGAGCCATTTACATGGCTCAATGGTCCGTGTGGCACCCTACAAAACTCAAATGAGCCAGGTGGCATGCTACAAGGCTCAAATGGGCTGTGTGGCATGCTACATGGCTCAAATGGGCTGTGTGGCATGCTACAGGTCCCATTTGGGTTGTAAACATGCTGAACAACTAACATCAAGCTGTGTAGCCTCAACTAAATCATAAATAATGAATAATATATAATAAATAATAAATAATAAATAATAAATAATAAATCATAAATAATAAATAATAAATAATAAATAATAAATAATAAATAATAAATAATAAATAATAAATAATAAATAATAAATAATAAATAATAAATAATAAATAATAAATAATAAATAATAAATAATAAATAATAAATAATAAATAATAAATAATAAATAATAAATAATAAATAATAAATAATAAATCATAAATAATAAATAATAAATAATAAATAATAAATAATAAATAATAAATAATAAATAATAAATAATAAATAATAAATAATAAATAATAAATAATAAATAATAAATAATAAATAATAAATAATAAATAATAAATAATAAATAATAAATAATAAATAATAAATAATAAATAATAAATAATAAATAATAAATAATAAATAATAAATAATAAATAATAAATAATAAATAATAAATAATAAATAATAAATAATAAATAATAAATAATAAATAATAAATAATAAATAATAAATAATAAATAATAAATAATAAATAATAAATAATAAATAATAAATAATAAATAATAAATAATAAATAATAAATAATAAATAATAAATAATAAATAATAAATAATAAATAATAAATAATAAATAATAAATAATAAATAATAAATAATAAATAATAAATAATAAATAATAAATAATAAATAATAAATAATAAATAATAAATCATAAATCATAAATAATAAATAATGAATAATAAATAATAAATAATAAATAATAAATAATAAATAATAAATAATAAATAATAAATAATAAATAATAGATAATAAATAATCAATAATAAATAATAAATAATAAATAATAAATAATAAATAATAAATAATAAATAATAAATAATAAATAATAAATAATAAATAATAAATAATAAATAATAAATGATAAATAATAAATAATAAATAATAAATAATAAATAATAAATAATAAATAATAAATAATAAATAATAAATAATAAATAATAAATAATAAATAATAAATAATAAATAATAAATAATAAATAATAAATAATAAATAATAAATAATAAATAATAAATAATAAATAATAAATAATAAATAATAAATAATAAATCATAAATCATAAATAATAAATAATGAATAATAAATAATAAATAATAAATAATAAATAATAAATAATAAATAATAAATAATAAATAATAGATAATAAATAATCAATAATAAATAATAAATAATAAATAATAAATAATAAATAATAAATAATAAATAATAAATAATAAATAATAAATAATAAATAATAAATAATAAATAATAAATAATAAATAATAAATAATAAATAATAAATAATAAATACAAAATAATAAATAATAAATAATAAATAATCAATAATAAATAATAAACAATAAATAATAAATAATAAATAATAAATAATAAATAATAAATAATAAATAATAAATAATAAATAATAAATAATAAATAATAAATAATAAATAATAAATAATAAATAATAAATCATAAATAATAAATAATAAATAATAAATCATAAATAATAAATAATAAATCATAAATCATAAATAATAAATAATAAATAATAAATCATAAATAATAAATAATAAATCATAAATAATAAATAATAAATAATAAATAATAAATAATAAATCATAAATAATAAATAATAAATAATAAATAATAAATAATAAATAATAAATAATAAATAATAAATAATAAATAATAAATAATAAATAATAAATAATAAATAATAAATAATAAATAATAAATAATAAATAATAAATAATAAATAATAAATAATAAATAATAAATAATAAATAATAAATAATAAATAATAAATAATAAATAATAAATAATAAATAATAAATAATAAATAATAAATAATAAATAATAAATAATAAATAATAAATAATAAATAATAAATAATAAATAATAAATAATAAATAATAAATAATAAATAATAAATAATAAATAATAAATAATAAATAATAAATAATAAATAATAAATAATAAATAATAAATAATAAATAATAAATAATAAATAATAAATAATAAATAATAAATAATAAATAATAAATAATAAATAATAAATAACAAATAATAAATAATAAATAATAAATAATAAATAATAAATAATAAATAATAAATAATAAATAATAAATAATAAATAATAAATAATAAATAATAAATAATAAATAATAAATAATAAATAATAAATAATAAATAATAAATAATAAATAATAAATAATAAATAATAAATAATAAATAATAAATAATAAATAACAAATAATAAATAATAAATAATAAATAATAAATAATAAATAATAAATAATAAATAATAAATAATAAATAATAAATAATAAATAATAAATAATAAATAATAAATAATAAATAATAAATAATAAATAATAAATAATAAATAATAAATAATAAATAATAAATAATAAATAATAAATAATAAATAATAAATAATAAATAATAAATAATAAATAATAAATAATAAATAATAAATAATAAATAATAAATAATAAATAATAAATAATAAATTATATGGAGTAGTGTACAGGCCTTCACGCATTGATGGGCCCTACGGGACTCCCACAGGCCATGTGGGGCTGTATACATGGCTCCCACATGAATCCCACATGACTGGATCCATGAATTTAACATCAACCAATAAATAATTCAACAAGATCGATTCAAACCTTTCAAGAAATCGGTCTGATGATTTATTTATTTATTTATTTTATTTATCTCTATAACTCATTCATTCATTCATTCATTCATTCATTCATTTTTTTTATTTTTTCCCTTTTTTTCCAAAACCAGTCTCAATCATCTCTCACCAAACTCCTTCTTTATCTTTATTCTTATTCTTATTTTTATTATTATTATTATTATTATTATTATTATCTTTTTTTTTTTTTTTTTTAGAACTCTTGATTTGAATGATTTCCTTCTCAGGTTGACTCATTCATCCAATCCAATCCAATCCAATCCAATCCAAAAAAAAAAAGAAAAAAAATTTAATTAAAAAAATTAAAAAATTAAAAAAAATTAAAAAAAATTAAAATTAAAATTAAAAACTCTCATCCCACCATGTCCAACTTGAGTTCAAATCTAGACCAGGGAATCATAAGAGCTTGATGAGATCCTAAGCTTACATCTGATGGATCACCTCACTCGACCCTTCAGTTGATTGACTCCATCCTCTCTCTTGGACTGTTTGCCTTGTTCATAAGCCTCTACAGTCCACTCTCTCTCAACCTGCTCATCAGTGTGTGGGAGATCTCCCCCTCCCCCTCCCCCCTCCCCTTCACACTAGCTCAACTCTTCCTCACTAAGACCATTCATCACCATCTGCTAGGTGAATAAGAAGATTACTCTTATGAAAAAAGAAAGAAAAGAGAACCCCCCCCCCCCTCCCAACCATCTCTGGCTTGACATCAACTCAACCATCCATTCCCTGGTCTGACTTGCACCATAGCCAGGGGAGCAATGTGGTGAGTGATCAAAACCAGTCTGAACAGGTCCTTGTCCCCTTCATCTATGACATACCCTCCCCCCCCCCCCCCTTGCAAAAAAAAAAAAAGTCAAAAAAAAGGAAAGAAAACCTAGCAAAATGTGAATGAGTAGGTCAGAGAGTTGAAGTAATCTACCTGTGTGTACAAAAAAAAAAAAAGAGGATGAGGATACCTCTCCAAAGTTTTGAGCTTGCAGCTTGTTCAGCACACATCCTTCTCTCAGAACCTTGCTGATGACCATCATGATAAGTTGAAAATTGAAATAATGAAAAACTTGATTTTATTTCAAACTAAGACCAATGGAACCAGTATTTCTCTGACACACATGAAAGAAGAATTGTAAGATATAAAAGAAGCTAAATGAAGTATAAGGACTGATGAAAGTAATTCAAGATAAGTGTACAAAAATGAAAGGAAAAGATTGACAGTTTGGATGTTCCTCACATCTGATCAATAGAATGTTGATTGGTTGTTCTTTATGGTTGATGATGAGTATCTGATGATCAGGAGTGAGTATGAGAGGAGACGGTCGATGTAGCAGAATGATGGAGATGGTTGGATAAGGATATTGTGATGGAGGAAGTGGCTTGAGGTTGAGGTGGTTGAAGTTATTGAGGAAGTTGGTTGATGTGGGTTGGAGTAATAAGAAGGTGAGGAAGGGAAAGCGTATGGGGAAGAATGATGAGGGGAGATGAGAATGAGTAGGGATGGAGCGGAGCGGAGCGTGGTGAGCTCAAAGTGGAAAGAAAGGAAGCGTGGTGAGATGAAGGTAGTTTGATGTTTATTGATGGATGATGATTCAAGGAAATGAGCATTGAGTGGGAGTGAAGGGGAATGAGAAAGAATCTAGAGTTGGAATTGGAGTGTTTGCACCCTCACAGATGCGGGTGAGCCAAGTGACAATGACACACCGCCGTGATCAGATGTGAGGAGGCATAATCATGGAGGTTAAATGCACAACAGATTTTCTTAAGGCGGGCTTGGTCAAGGCGTCTGCCAGCATTGATTTGGAGGGAACGAGATGAGTTATTAGTTTGTGATTGGCCTTTTGTTCTCTGAGCCATTTTATTTGAGTGTTGACATGCTTGAGTCCTCCATGGTGTGACTCTTGATTGACCAGGTCATTAAGAGCTTTATTATTGATTAATGAGGCGTGAGTGAGATTAAGTGAAGGATTCATTTCATGTAGCAGTTGCGTTACCCAGATCTTTTCTTGTGTAGCAAGCACGAGCACCTTGAGTTTGCCTTTGGTGGAGGATAGAGAGACTGTGGTTTGCAACTAGCTGTTCCAAGAAATTGGACATCTGTACAGCAGTATTAAATATCCTGTGTGGCTTTCTCTCGTATCGGGATCATTTCCGCCGTCGGAGTCACTGTACACTTCAAGGTTGTATTGGAATTCGGGATTTTGAAGTCAAAGTGCCATGTTGTTTGAGGTTTTGAAATATTGCCAGACATGTTTGGCTTTGATCCAATGGGACATTCCTGGTTTGACATTGAAGCGTGATAAGTTAGAGACTGCGTATGAGATGTCTGGACGGGTTCAACTGGCTATGAAGTTTAAAAATCCCGTTGATGATCTGTAGTTAATGTTGAGACGGAGAAAGGCTTGGTGATTGGTATCAGTGGCAGAGGTAAGTTTGATGTTAGGTGTAATTTGAGTATTGATAGGTTTACATTTGGTGAGACCCAATTCAGTGAGACCGGTTTTGATGTGATTTGGTTGAAGTAAACCTAAACCATCTTTTGTTTGAACGAGTTGGTTCCCGAGGATCTTTCTTAAAGGACCATCATGAGAGATTTTGAATTTAGATTTGATGTTGTCTCTGAATTTATCCAAGTTGCCGATGATCAGAAGGTTGTCGACGTAAACGAATACGTATAAAAGGTTGATGTTATCGATGTACAGACAGGGATCTGCACTCGAGGTTACAAAGCCTTGATCCAGTAGCCAAGCCCTCAAAGTCTCGTACCAGCTCTTTGGAGCTTGTTTCAGCCCATAAAGCCCTTTATTAAGTTTTAAATAGGGAAAGGGTGAATTTTAGCCAAGAGGAGTTTTTATGTAAATGTCCTCATCAAGGGGAGCATGAAGAAAACCTGATTTAATATCCATTGGTTGAATAGCAAGATTGTGGTGGAGAGCAAAAACCAGGAGGATACGAAGAGTGGTGATAGACCCCATAGGAGCATAGGTTTCACCGTAATCAAAAAATTCTATTTGCCGAAAACCCTGAACACAAAGTCGTGATTTGAAGCGAATGCCAGAGCCATCCGGTTTGTCCTTGATACGATATACCCAGACAGTGGTGAGTGCTTTCTTGCCATTTGGTAATGATTTGCATCCTTCCCAGACTTTCATAAGATCAATTCTGCTGAGTTCTTTGTTCATGGAATTAATCCAATTATCCTTGTCTTCAGAACAAGTGGCTTCATCGTAAGTCTTAGGAATTGTTTGAGCAAGGAAGCCGTATCTTTGAGGTTGACAAAGAGTGGATCAATTGCGGAGTGAGTGGGCTGGGCCTAAAGTTGGAGATTGAGATTCAGAGGAATTTTCAGAAGGGTTTGCAGCAGTCTGAAATGACTCGTCATTAGATTGACAAGCCGGAGTGGATTCAGACGCGGAGTTAGAGATTTCAGAGATCGTATTGGAGGAAAGGGGCAAAAGATTGGGTGATTCGGGTGATGTAGGAATGATATTTGTGAGAGGATTTGAAGTGTCCAATGGACGTGGATCAGAATTAAGTATGTCAGTAAGCGTTTTGTTAATATGTAGAAGAGAGTCAAATGGGGAATCTGTGCAGGAAGTTATGTCAAGGCAGGAATTGGAGGGAGAAACATTTTCAAAGATTCTAACATGTTTGGAACAAACAATGTTCCAAGAACCAGGACAGTAGATTTTGTATGAATTCAATTCAATGTCAAAGCCAACTAGAATTCCTTCAGACCCCTTTTTGTTGAGTTTGCTGAGGTGAGATGATTGATTGAGGACAACAGTCTTCAATCCAAGAATTCTGATAAGATGGATTTTGGGAGGTTTACCGGTCCATATTTTGTGAGCGGAGGTCTTTCCTTGTGCTGGTAAGATCATATTGAGAATTTGACAGGAACTGATCAGTATCTTGTCCCAGAGAAACAAAGGGATTTTCATATCGATCATTGCTGTTTGAGTTGCTTCAAGGATCAACCGGTTTCCTCTTTTGGCGACGGGATTGTGTTGAGGGGTATATGGTTCAGATGTGGTGTGCTTTATACCATTATTGGAAAGGAAGGTACCTAAGCAATGATTAATGAATTCACCTCCGTTATCAGAGTGAAAGCTCTTCAACATCCTTCCGGTTTGGTTTGCATGTAATTTGATGAATTTGATGATTTCATCAGTGACATCAGACTTGCTTTGAATTAGAATGCAGGTCTTGAACTTGGAGTAATTGTCCGTTAAGAGAAGAAAGTAGCGGGAACCAGAAAGTGAGGAGGGATTAATTGGCCCACAAACGTCTGCATGGATTTGTTCAAAAGTGCTTTCACTTGGCGGCAAGTGGTTGGTGAAAGGTAGTCGATGAATTTTGCCCTTTGCACAAGAGACACAATTGATTTGATCCCACTTAAGATTGGGAAACTCCTTCGATAGGAGTTTGGTTCTTTCAAGATGAGGATGACAGAATCGCTTGTGGATGGTAGATAGAGAGACAAAAGAGAAAGAAGTGGAAGGAGACAGGGAAAGAGACTCTTCAATAAAGAAAAGATTATCTTTGATGAAACCAAGAAGGATACTCTTGCCATTGTATGTGACAACAAATCGATGAGGGGAGCATAAAGAAAGCGTACAGCCTTTCTGAATCAATTGACCAAGTGATACTAAGTTGACGGCCAGATCAGGAACGTAGAGTGAGTTTTGCAAGTTCAGTGTTGCAAGGGTGATTGAGAGTTTAGCCGTACCAATTCCAAGAGAGGAAATTGGAGCGTCAGGATTTCCGGTTTGGATTTTGGTATGGTCTGGTAAAATCTGGAGAAAGAGGTCTGAGCAATTGAACATGCTGTTTGAGGCACCGGAATCAAGAAGAATGCGGTTTTGATCAAGTGAGTGAGAGTTGACCATTGCAAAGGTGTAGGAAAGATGTGTCGAGGCCTTAGGGTTCTGAGGGGATGACAAAGTTGGTGTGAGCCCCGATCCAGATCCATTGCCGTGTCCTGCGTTGGGTCGAAGATGAGGGTAGAGCCACCAGCATTTACTACAATCATGATTTGCTTGTGGATTGTGCCATGTAGGTTTACATTTAATCACTTTGGTTTTGTTGAGCATGGCTGATGCATAGGAATTTGCTACGACCTCATTCTTAACTTGATTCAAATGTTGTAACACCAGATCACCGTTGATTTTAGTCTCCCCGAGAGAGTGAGTGATTGTAGTCTTGAGGTGATCGAGTTGAAGAGGAAACTTATAGAGAAGGAGATACGCCACTATATCGTCGTCCATCTGTATTCCGATTTCAGCAATTTGAAGTAAGCAAGATCTTGCGTCAGTAATAAACTTTTTGACCTTCTTTGGATCAAACTGCAGATTGAGGAAGTTAAAGAACACTTGTGATCAATTTGCCGTCTGTGATGATGCGTAGTATTCATTGATAGATTTCCATAGCTCAATACCGTTGGTAAGAAGGTGCTCCTTCACACAGTTTATGTACCTTCGATTATCCAGTTTCGCCAGAATATATCCGACGATTTTGAGATTGATTTCGGGAGGACATTTTTTGGGTTCAGTTGAGTTGAGCCAATGAGCAATGCCCTTCAAGGAGAGAATTGTGTGGATTTTTGATTGCCATAATGAAAAGTTGGTGTTGGATAAACTGGGAATTGAATCGGTAAGTGTCTTGAGAAGAGTTTGAGTGGATTCCATTGGTCTGAGATTAGTGGATCGTTCGCCTGGCTAGCTCAGTTGGTAGAGTTTTCAGCTTTTAACCGTGATAAGTTGAAAATTGAAATAATGAAAAACTTGATTTTATTTCAAACTAAGACCAATGGAACCAGTATTTCTCTGACACATGTGAAAGAAGAATTGTAAGATATAAAAGAAGCTAAATGAAGTATAAGGACTGATGAAAGTAATTCAAGATAAGTGTACAAAAATGAAAGGAAAGGATTGACAGTTTGGATGTTCCTCACATCTGATCAATAGAATGTTGATTGGTTGTTCTTAATGGTTGATGATGAGTATCTGATGATCAGGAGTGAGTATGAGAGGAGACGGTCGATGTAGCAGAATGATGGAGATGGTCGGATAAGGATATTGTGATGGAGGAAGTGGCTTGAGGTTGAGGTGGTTGAAGTTATTGAGGAAGTTGGTCAATGTGGGTTGGAGTAATAAGAAGGTGAGGAAGGGAAAGCATATGGGGAAGAATGATGAGGGAAGATGAGAATGAGTAGGGATGGAGCGGAGCAGAGCGTGGCGAGCTTGAAGCGGAAAGAAAGGAAGCGTGGTGAGATGAAGGTAGTTTGATGTTTATTGATGGATGATGATTCAAGGAAATGAGCGTCAAGTGGGAGTGAAGGGGAATGAGAAAGAATCTAGAGTTGGGATTGGAGTGTTTGCACCCTCACAGATGCGGGTGAGCCAAGTGACAATGACACATCATACCTCAAGTTCACCAGCCCCCCTCCACAAAACTAAACATCCAATCAATAGGGCCAAGATGCAAGACCAGGCTTTCAACTGTGCAAGGTTCTTAGGTCATCAAAGTATTTGGTTTGTCAGCTAGTCTTGAATCTTTAGTAGTCCTGATGGTTTAAAAGAACTTCACAAGAAGAGAATGATACATTCACAAGGCAGAGGAAACATCAAGATCAAGAATTAAAAGACTTCCTTTGTCAAAGTTTTTTCTTTTTGTTTGGTAACAGAGGCCCCAGAGTGAATGAGTGAAACAAAGGAGTGAAGAGTGTCCTGGTAAAGAGAGAGAGAGAGAGAACAGGAAAGAAAGATACTATAATGGTTTTTTTTTTTTTGATCGACATGTTAATCTTGATGGTCTTCCCCCTCCCCAGAGAAAAAAGAGAGAACCTAGAAAAGAGCAAGCTCATGTATATAAGCCTTTCCGCTTTTTCTTTACAAAAAAAAATCAATGACCACGTAGTTTCCTGAACTTGGCGGACTCCCTTTCTTCAACTTTCCAATGTGATGGGGGAGTCAATAATCATTAATAGCATAAATTAATCAAGATGGAGGCAACACATTAACCACTCTAGCCTACCGCTCCGGTTCACTAAAACGAGGTTCCAGCCTAACTTGAATTGAAATAACTATAGAGAAAAAAAAATTAAACGAGGGGCGCTTTACTGATCGTCGGAAACACCCCACATGGCAAAACGGCACGCGTGTGTGCTGTTGGTCATGTTAGGAATATGTCTAGCTCCCACCTGTTTCCAAGAAGTGTCAAATGAGCGATATAGAGAGCGTTTTGAGCTTCTCCGCAACACGAATGAGCCGATTGGGGCTTACAAAAGTTGAAACTCGCACGACTCTTGGGATGATACCTGGGATTGAATCAAGCGCCGGGTTGAGGATGATCAAGTAAGCCAAAGTAGTCGAGGGCTAGGGAGATGGATTCGATGGATGGGTAAGATGATCGTGTTGCCCCGATGTGACGGCTGAGGGTACTAGGTATTTTTTTTTTTTGAATGAGTGAGACAAGACCGTCGATCGATTTGCTATCTAAGCTTTCGAATCACTAGGTTCGTTGACTTCGGGATTCATGACTCGAAGATGTTGTCGGGGCACCAGACGCGTAGAGAACTGAGGCTCGAATCCTTCGGTGTCAAGCTCTGGATCATCGGAGGCCGAGGGAAAGAGTTGAAAATGTTTTTCGAGTGCCATACTGAGCGAACGACTTGGAAGGTCTTCGCTCGCTCGGGAGACACTCGGGAGACCTTCGCTATCGATGTAGATACCCGATGAGCGAGGTGGTTGACTGACGATCGATTTTTCCCTCGTCCAAGCAGCTTGCAAGGCAGCGGCGGCCTGGTCGGCCTCCAGCCTGCGCTTCTTCTTCTTCTTGCGCATGATCCAGACGGAGAGGATGAGAAGGAGCACGACGAAAGCGCTCAGGACTCCTCCGACGACCGCGCCCACGTCGACGGAATGGGATTGATCGGAGTATCGGGTCGATAGATCTGGATCGGCTGAGCCATCACCACCTAAGGCAGATCCGGCCGAGCTGGTGGAGTGACCGATACCGGCGCCGCCGATGGTTTGAGCCAACATGTTGGGAGTCCTGTAGGGTAGACCGGGAGTATACGTATTCTTCCAGGTGAAGGAGGTGGTGTCGAAGACGTAAACGGACTGACTGGAGATGAACAGATGGGGAGGAGAGGATGAGATCGAAGAGATGGTTGAGGATTGATATGAGAGTACTCTAGAGAGGCTGGATCCCATACCTATCGCATAGTAGATCACTGGCAACGTAGCCACCGATGACGATCATCTGTGAGCCGATGAGATCGCAGGTATGACCGGCCCTGGCAGATGGTTGAGAGTTTAGATTGTCCCCGATAAAAGTCCAAGTGAACCCGGGGATGGTAAGGACGTATAGGTCGGTACTTTGACTGGAACCATTGACGATCTGGATTACGAGCGGAGGAAGGAGGATGGCGAGGAGATCGAATGGATGGATGATCAAAAAGAAGAAGAAGAAGAGAGAGAGAGAGAGAGAGAGGAAAGGATGAAGTAGTTAATCAGGATGGACGCGTACTTGGCCGCCATAAACAAAGATTTGATGGATAGGGTTCCCGTTGACCTTGGCAGTCCCACGGACGGCACAATGATTGATTCGAGGGGATGGAATCTTACCCTGGGTGGCTTGCTTGACCCAAGTTTTGGAGGCGAGATCAAATACATCGAGTGCAGAGTTATCTATACTACGATTAGCTGGGGGGAAGGGAGGGGGGGGAGGAAGATCGGGGAACGAGTCAAGGTGGTGTGGATGAAAGGTTTGAGAGCTTGGGGGGAGGGGATTTAGAACACGGCTCGATGATCGGGGCAGCGAGAGAGCGGTATGGGATGATGATGATGATGATGATGATGATGATGATGGGGGGGGGGCGAGGAGGAGGACGAACAGTTCTGAGTGATGGATTGAAAGTTCTGGCCGCCACCGATGGCAACGAGGAGGCCTTTGCCGGAGGGACCGACGGAGGGTACATAGGTTAACGTGCCATCGGCTCTGATCGTAGGGGTACCTTCGACGGTAGCATTGATCAAGTTCGTATCGGGCGAAGGGTTGAACTGGGGGCGTATAGTGGGGTGAGATTGATGAGAGAGGGTCAGTAAGGGGATGGGGGATGTGGATAGATAGATGAGAGACTTACGGAGGAGTAGTTAGTCCAAGAGAGCGAACCGAGGTCTAACTGGACGAGACTATCTAGGAAGACCCTCGGGGTGCTCGTACTCCAACCGGGGACACTAGCCCAATCGAGATGACCACCAAAGTAGTAGGCCATCGGGGCACGATTGGGAGCGATGGAGGGGACGAGGGCACTAGCGCCTTCACTAGGCCTGAGGACTCGATCACCGGAGGTATGGACCGAAGACCAGGATCGATTGAGGATATCGTAGGAGAAGGTGTCGATCGGACCGGGTTTGACGTCAGGATTGTCGGCGAACTGACCACCCCAGAGGTATAGATGACGAGCGTCGTCGGATGACCATAGAGCACCTAGGGAGACGGCGGGGGGTGAGTAAGGATCCGAGTTATCGGCTTCGATCAAGCTCAGGGCGGGAGAGCCGGCGTTCCAGGGGGAGGCGAGATCCAAGGAGAGGAGAGCATTGGTCCAGGTGCGAGTGGCTTGATCGGGGCTAGATTTCTGCTGACCACCTTGAATCCAGAGGGTAGGCTTTGTGGTGGGGGAGGAGGTGATGGTAGTCTGATGGGCCCACCGCTGACAGGGCAAGGGTTGAGACTGGCGAGGGGAGATGGAGGAAGAGGATGAGGGGTAGAAGAGGATGAGGAGGATGAGGAGGGAGAGGAAGAGGGATCGATCGAGGTTCGAAGGGCGTGGGAGAAGGGAGTTGAGAATGGGTGGAGGTGGGGATGATGACGGGTCGGGGGTAGATCGAAGGAGGTTCGAGGCGGAGGCCGAGGGAGAGTGAGGGGAGGTATGAATTGGGTTGGACATGGAGTCGAAGAGAGTGATGGGCGATGAGATCATGACTAGCTGAGTACTAAAACTATCGATCGATGATGATGAGCCATGGAGTGGAGTGAGTGACAGCTGGGAGGGGAAGTGGGACTGACTATTGGTGGGAACATGAGTACTGATTCAAAAGGATAGAGAGAGTGAGAGAGTGTGAGAGAGTGAGAGTGTGTGAGAGTGAGAGGGAGAGAGGGAGAGTGAGAGAGAGTGAGAGGGAGGGAGAGAGAGTGAGAGAGAGTGAGAGGGAGAGGGAGGGAGGGAGAGAGGGAGGGAGAGAGGGAGAGAGGGGACATGATGGGTTGGATGGTCAGGAGAGAGAGTAGAGTGATGATGAGTCATGACTGGAGAAGGAGACACCCACCCCAGCGAGATCAGCTACTGACGAACGAGATCCTTCCTCCATGTGTAAATGATCAATGACGGGGAAAACGTAGCTGGCAGTCCATCGTCAGTGGGAGTCGAACCCACCACATCTAACCAATCCATCCGGGATGCGCTCTAACACCATGGACCATGAACACTTCAAGCTAGTGGATCAGACAGGCCAGCTCATCATTTCAAGCTCAATCCTCAACACACCTAAATTAGCCAACCCTGATATCTTTCATAGCTCTGGATTCTTCTCACCAATCGATATGACCACCTGCCTCGGTTCAGTCTGCTCTTGCTACACCTATATCAATCTTGAGGGTCAAACCCAGCATGGTCATCACCTCTCTCACCACAATGACCTCAAACTCAGTACTGCAGATCTACAACAACGCACCTTGAATTCAACTACCTCAGGAGTGAATTTTTTTTGGGTTCCTGATACTGAATCATCTGAAGAGATAGAATCGGATTATGAATCAACAATCTCAAACTCTAGCAATCAGGATTTGCCCAGTACATCAAACCAAAAACGCAGCTAGTAAGGATTTCTGTTTTCTGCATGTTGTACTATCAATCTGACCTTGTCTTATGGTCTTGTTCAGTCAAAAACTGATGAGTTGACGGTAATTCTCAGGCATGGTTACATCTGTATAGTGGCATTAGTTTCAAAAATGGTGATACCACACAGAATCTATTGGTCAAGATGATGAATGGCAACACCAACTTGTCCCTTGACTCACTCATCCCAAAAATTACTCAAACAATTCTGAAGAACCAACTCAAAATCAATTTACTCATGATTGTCTGCTGTCCCAAGCGTTATACTCTCTACAAGTACCCCAATCTACCCAACAAATGCACCTATTGCAAAAAAACCCAGGTCAAAACCTTGAAATTCCCTCTTATTCATGAACAAGAAACTTTATGTGGGTTCCTCCCACATTGGAAAGTTCCAGCCATCTAGTTCTCACTTACAAATAAACCAAACAAATTTGGTTGGCATCCCCCAATCCACCTTTGTTTTACAAAAATTGAACTCATGGGTTGAGTGGTTTCTCAACCTACCTGGGATCAAGATGGAAATTGATTGATGGAGTCAGGAGGTTCATGGTCTTCCCATGAAAATCATCTCAGACATCCAGCAAGTTGATGCATCAAAACAACTGACATGGAAAAGTACCGGTGTGGAAAGAAAAAGGGTTTTCCCCCTATAACTGTCCCAAGGTTTGGAAGTTAACGGTTCCCTGAGTTTGAAAGGAGATGAGGATGCCCAAAGTCGCACTTAAATGAGAAATAGAAATAAGGAGATAAAGAGATAAAGAAAAGTAGAGAGAGAGTAAATTTGTCAATCCTTCAATCCTAAGAACTGTCCACCTGGATGTGTATCCAGTATGAGTTCCTTTAATCTCTTGGTGAGATGATTGATCCAGTCCAATGATGTGATGGTATGATTCCATGCAGGCCCCCCCTCCTAACCCGGAGTTGAGAGTGAGGATAAGTCCTCCCTCTCAACCCTAACCTAAGTACACGCGCAAGTGACAGTATGACAAAGAAACAGAAAACAATCCCAAAACAGAAACCCTAGCCTCCTCTCCCCACCTCCGTACCAAACTCCCCCCAACGTCCATACGCCGTTCCATCCATCCGGTTCGTCCTTCTCATGACGCGGTCCTCGCACCAGGTCCTACTCGGAGCCCCCTGTGCCTGTCCGTTGTGGTGCTCTTTTATGGACGCAAGTCAGGAAAGGGCTGCAGGCGGCGCGCTCAGCAATGGGAAGGGCCTTGCCGCAGCTAGCCGCGCTGCGGGCTCAGCAGCAGTCAGGTAGGCCCAGCAGCGGTTGGGTCAGGCTCAACACCTGGAGATGGGAGACAACAGATTGCGCGGACCAGAAAGCTTGCGCAGATCGGAAGGCTTGCGCGGATTGGAAAGCTTGCGCGGGTTGGAAGGCTTGCGCAGATCGGAAAGCTTGCGCGGATTGGATGGCTTGCGCGGACCAGGCGGACCGCGCATCGCAAGACGCGCGGATTGGGTCACGCGGGTACGCAGATACCTGGAACGGGTTGTTGGGCGGACGCACGCGGGCAGGCAAGCCGGGCGTACATTGATATTGAGGGGCATGGGTTATGGGGCAAGGGATGGAGGGGTAGGATTGGGCTAGGGTTCTGTGCTTAGGGGTTGTATTTCATCATTCTTGCTTACTTGTGGTTGTACTTAGTTTAGGGTTGAGAGGGACAACTTAAATACTTTGCTCTCAACTCCGGGTTGTAGGAGAAGCACGGGGGGGAAGGACTGGGAAACACTTCACTTCACTTCACTTCACTTCACTTCACTTCACTTCACTTCACTTCACGGACTGGACTGCACTCTAGGATATCACTTTTTATGGCATTGGATTGGATTGGATTGGAAAAGAAGGAATTCATCTTATTATTGCTCTCTCTCTCTCTCTCTTGAACGGCCGCATCCAATCTCCTTACAGATGCTTTGATCAATAACTTCCGGAACTCAAGGACAACTTCTGGGGTGTTGCCCCTCTAAAGTTTCCACATCTGGGGGTCTGGCCAGGAAAGATCTTTTGTCAAAGTCTCTCAAAGGTACTCACGGATGCTACCAACAGCCGCTTCTCTTCCTTCCTCCTCCCACGGCTTCCGCGCTACCCCATTGATTTACCCACATATTCGACTCAACATTGTGGAAGTGGAGCAATTCATCTCACGGTATGAAACAATTGCGGACTCTGAAGGCGTTTTGGATTTTGAGAAGGCGCGCCATTTTGTCCTGTTCATCAAGGATGTGGAAGCGCGTCGGGACGTGGAGGAGATGGGAGGCTACCTGAACCTGGATTGGCCGGAACTGAAGGAGGACATGCTGGCAAGATGGGGGAGGCACGGTTCTTGCTTTTGGAAGGACGATCTCAAGCCATCCGCGGAATTGGGTTACAAGGCAGGCGCGCGCAACGGGAACCAGTTGCAAGCGGAAGTGGACTACGTGGAACTGGAGTACTACAGGGCAGAGTATGTTCCGGCCCCACCACTGGCAACCATCTCTTGGGCTAGCAAACTTGCGGAGGTGGCAAGGGGCCTTGAGGCCTATCTGGAGAGTATTCAGTCTCCCAGCCCATCTGCGCCCCGTGTGTGCGCAAATGGGGAGGACAACGACCGTTGGCAGACAGGACAAAGGGACCGGACAGCGGATTCAAACGCGGAATTGGTTTCCCCAGTGGGGGCTAAGAACGTGTTGGGGAAGCGGGACTCGATGGAACCAGTGCAGCCTACTGACAGGAAGCGGGCGAGGACAACGGAATGGGAAATGGATGCTCTGTGCGGTTTGGGAATTGGCAAGCAGCTGACGGATCTTGAAAAGAAGGTACACGCGGTGGCGGAAGAGACAGACCACGCGTTGGAGAATCACGACCCGAGCCGGACCTCTTCCACGGCAGGGAGCGCGCATTTGGAAAGGGTAGTGGCAGCAAAGGAAAGGACGGGCGTGGAATGGACAGATGGTGGGGCGGAGCGGAAGGATCAAATGGTCACGCGCAGTCTGCCGGGCAGAGAGCAGTCAGAAATCTCCGGAGGGGAGAACAAGGCCGCAAGAACGGCAAAGGGCGAGGAATGTTGTGTGGACAGGGTGGGGGAGGAGAGAGCTGGGATTGAAAGGGTTTCAAAGCCTCTTTCCTCCTCCACGGCGGGTTTTTGTAAGGACGTCTGGGGGTGTTTGCTTTTGTTTGGGTTTTGCGCGCGGATGGGCTCAAATTTCAAAGGATGCAGGAGGGTCTTGGCGGCGGGAGGTGCACCTAGGCGGTCTGGGACAACAATTTGCAAACAAGGTCCCTGCGGGATTGGTTGAGACAACGCGCCGCGGATCTGGCAATGGGTGGGGCACGGTCGGCTGAGGACAGCGGCAAAGTTGGGGGGGGAGCTAGTGCGGGGTGGAAGGTTGGAGTTGGGATGCAGGACGCGGGCTCAAAAAAAAAAAAAATCTCTTGTTCCTTCTTATCTATTCATTCTTCCTTTTCTTTTTTTTCTTTCTTTTATTTCCTCTTCCTGTCTCTCTCGAGGATTGCGTATGCACACTGGCACGCCAAGGTCTCCCCATGTACTCTTGCGGATACTCTCACTGGCGCGGATTTCTCACCTTCAGACTCTCACTGGCGCGGATTTCTCACCTTCAGACTCTCACTGGCGCGGATTTCTCACCTTCAGACTCTCACTGGCGCGGATTTCTCACCTTTTCCAATTTCTCACTGGCGCTGATCTTCTCTCTCCAAGGCGCGGATATTGCGCGCGGTTCTTATTCTTGCTCAGGGACTCACAAGCCCAAAGGCTACTCAATTGCGCACAACGTATGTCTTTTTGTGTATAGGCGCTAAATACAAAGGAGAAAGGATAACTACGGAAGGTGAGATGGTGGGAGATCTCTGGGGACAGAACTCAAGTTGGGGGGGATGTGGTGCTCTTTTATGGACGTGATTCAGGAAAGGGCTGCAGGCAGCGCGCTCAGCAATGGGAAGGGCCTTGCCGCAGCTAGCCGTGCTGCGGGCTCAGCAGCAGTCAGGTAGGCCCAGCAGCAGTTGGGTCGGGCTCAGCACCTGGAGACGGGAGACAACGGATTGCGCAGACCAGAAAGCTTGCGCGGATTGGAAAGCTTGTGCGGATCAGAAGGCTTGCCCGCATTGGAAAGCTTGCGCGGATTGGAAGGCTTGCACGGATTGGAAAGCTTGCGCGGATCGGACAGCTCGCGTGGACCAGGCGGACCGCGCATCGCAAGACGCGCGGATTGGGTCACGCGGGTACACAGATACCTGGAATGGGTTGTTGGGCGGACGCGCGCGGGCAGGCAAGCCGGGCGTACGTTGATATTGAGGGGCATGGGTTATGGGGCAAGGGATGGAGGGGTAGGATTGGGCTAGGGTTCTGTGCTTAGGGGTTGTATTTCATCATTCTTGCTTACTTGTGGTTGTACTTAGGTTAGGGTTGAGAGGGAGGACTTAAATACTTTGCTCTCAACTCCGGGTTGTAGGAGAAGCACGGGGGGGAAGGACTGGGAAACACTTCACTTCACTTCACTTCACTTCACGGACTGGACTGCACTCTAGGATATCACTTTTTATGGCATTGTATTGGATTGGATTGGAAAAGAAGGAATTAATCTTATTATTGCTCTCTCTCTCTCTCTTGAACGGCTGCATCCAATCTCCTTACAGACGCTTTGATCAATAACTTCCGGAACTCGAGGACAACTTCTGGGGTGTTGCCCCTCTAAAGTTTCCACACCGTATCCCTTCTTCCGCGCCCGTTGTGGGTGTCCGGTATTATCCGGCGTGATCTGCGCGCTTGCACGCGCGCTCTGTCCGTTCCTTTATAGCCCGCGGATTGCTCCGGTGCACCCGCAAACCTAGTCAAGCGCACTACTTTCCAAATCCAATCTCCGGGGCGGAATCCCACCGACGCCGCATTCAATGCTGAGCCCAACCCATCCACTAGGTGCGGAGCCAAACAGTTGCTGCTGCTGAGCACTCCGCATACCCTAATGCTGAGCCCGCTTGCCTCCAATGCTGAGCATGCAGCCGCAAAGCAGTTCCCAATCTGCGTCTATAAATTGACACCACATCCCCCCCAACTTGAGTTCTGTCCCCAGAAGTCTTCCATCGCTTCACCATACTACCACCCCCGCTACTTCCACTACCACCCCCACCACTCCCACTACAACCTTCCCCTGTCCTCCTTCCTCACCCCCATCATGGCCCCTCCCTGCACCTACTGCGCGAGAAACGGTCTTCCGTGCACACTCCTCTCCGGCCATTGAGCTTGCTTGGCCTGCCATGCCGGCCACCGCCAATGTTCTCTTGGCAAAACAATGCCACAAGCCTGTCCCGGAACCAACCCCACCCAACCGCGCAAGAGGGCTCGTCCGGACCCGTTTGTAGTTTTGGACAATGACACCATCTTGGAGGACTTGTGGACTCCGCCACGCTCCCCTCTCCGCCGTCCCCCACCAAGCAAGGATTGCAACTTGGCTTCTCCTCTTCGCCGCCCAGGGCCACCGCAGAAGGAGGACTTCCCGTCCTTCAATGATTTCCTGAGGGCGTTGCAAACCTGGGCGGACCGCGTGCGGGTCACGGAAGGCGTAAGGGACCCGCGCCTCAATGAAATTCTTTGGCGTCGCGCTGCTCCGGCTCCTCCCACTCCGGCTCCACAAGGCACCCCGCCACCGCCCGCGCCACCAGCAGTCTTGGATGAGAGGCCTACGACCCCCAACGTCCCTCCGCCTCCGTCATCCATCGTTGTCCCGTCATCGCCTCCAGCTGGACCAAGCTCCCCTGTTGGTTCCCCGGAGGCCCCGTCTTCACCAGCTGCTCCTCCCCCCAGCCCTCCGAGATCCCACAAATCCCAATCGTAATGGCACTCCCGGCGGACGGCTTCGAGGTTCTCGCGGAAAGGTCAACCACAATGCTTCAGGATTTCCTTGCGATCCCCGGCGCCCAATCCTTGGGATCCCGGTGCAAGCTCCTGGCGTCTTTCCGGGCCTTACTGGCCTCATCAAGGGCGGAAATGGAGGAGATGATGAGGATGGCTTAGGCGCATCACCCCCCCCTTCCCCTTCTTCTCTTTCTTTTCTTTTGGTTGTACTGCGCTTCCTTTTTCCTAAGAAAATACATGTATCCTGCGCGAGGTCTTAACCTTCTGAGAAAAACTGCGCAACCGCACTTTGTGAGAATGAGCTTGAGATTGAGGTCCGCGTCCGCGCGCTTTGCTTTGTGAGCGAACGTAAGTGACCGGCTGTTCCAAAAGGGGCACCTGGACCGCCCCAGAAAGACTGCCACACAGTTCCCCGAACCCCTCCTGTAACAAACACAACAACCAAACACCAGCGCGCACCACTGTAAGGGAAGAGAGAGAGAGAGAGTAAGAGAACGGACATTCTGGGGTGTCTAGTTGTCCCGGCTGTGAACCGGCTAGAGAACCCCCTAACCAAATCAAGCTTATTCCCATACCAACCACCCATCCTTGAGATATCCTGAGAGAAAAGAAAAAGAGAGAAAAAAAGAAACCAACAGAGAAGAAAAATAGAAAAGAAAACACAAAATATTTTTTTTTTTGCGCGACGCCCGTAGACCGCCCACAAATTGCTCTCCGTCCCGCTTGCCCCATCCGCGGGATTGTCCTTGTGTCCAGGTTCTGCGGGGCTTGTCCTTGCATTCACGGAACCACCTTTGTGCCGCGCCCGCATTTCCTGCAAAAACCCCAAGCCAGCAAAGACCCCACAATCCAGATAAGAAATAAACATAGAGAAACAAACATTCTGGGGTGTCTAGTTGTTCCGGCTGTGAACCGGCTAGAGCACCCCCTCACCAAATCAAAACTTATCCCCTACCCCCACCACCTGCCCCCCCCAACTTGGCCACTGTCCCCAGCTGGTCGCAACCGCCTACTCTGTTGCAACAACACGTTTTCCGCTTCTCTGCCCAAAGACAAACCCCCGGATCGCGCTCCACACTCCCCTTGTCAGATCCTTCACCCCCTTCCGCTGTCTTGTCAAACAAGGTAGATCCTTGCGCAAAGAAGCGCTTGACATGCGAAGCTGCTGCCCTCCATTTCAGCGGAGTACCGTCCAATTCCTCCAACTGATAGCTGCCGCCCTTGAACTTGGACGACACGCGGAATGGGCCGTTCCACCGGTTAGCAAACAACTTCCCCCACTGAGACTCCAGACTCTGGTTGTACAGGAGCACCAAATCCCCCTTCCGCAAGGGATCCCAGAGACGATGCTAGCAGCGCTTGTCCCAATAGCGCACCAATGCCGTCTGAGTTTTCTTCAGCCGGTCTGCAGCCTTTGCAAGCATCCTGTCCCATCAAAGGAGCTGTTTGGCGCAAGCCTCAAGCAATTTGGCGGAGGTCTTCACCTTCCACCAGTCAACCCCCAGGAACGTCTCCAACTCAATGTCCACCGGAAGCACGGGGCGCTGTCCAAAAAGTAACTCGTACGGCAAGTAGCCTGTTGACCGCTTCACCAAAATCCGATCTGCAAACAGAACCATCGGAAGGGTCTCCTGCCAGCACTTACCTTCCTCCCCGCACATCTTGACCAGGGCGTCCTTGATTGGTTGATGCCCGCGTTCAATCATGCTGGCCCCCTTGGGATAATACTCCGTTACTCGGCCAAACTTGGCTCCACAACTCTTCACCAACTCAACCAAACGGCCGCAAAACTCAGCCCCCCGTCCACCGTAACCAGACAAAGCAACCCGTACCGCCCAAACCAATCTTCCTTCAGAAACAGAGCAGCTTTTTCCGCCAAGAGCTTGACCAACTTACGCACTTCCGCCCAACCGGACAGGTCGTCCTGCGCAACAAGCAGATAGGCAAACTTCCGGCCTTGATGTGGACAACATCAAGCAAGACTCGACCAAAGAGGGTGTCTTCCCCTGTGGGGTTTCTGACCTCCTTAGGCAATCTCGCGCTCCGCCGTTGACAGGCTTTGCAGGATGCCAACCATTCCCGTACTGCACGCACTACCTCCGGCCACCAGAACTGCTCTTTCACCCGCCTCCACGTTTCAACCTCCCCTTGATGGCCAAGATTGTTGTGAAGGCTTTGGAGGATAGCTTCCTGATCCGCCCTTGAAGTGGTAACCACAAGAGGAACCGGAGTCTTCCGCCGCCAAAGCTGCCCCTCCTGTACATAGAAGTTTCCCGCTCGCCGCCTTGCCCATTGCATGTGCTTGTCCGTAGTTCCGTTGGGAAAACAAAGGTCCTGCAAGTAATCACAAAGAATTGCGTACTGCCCGGTCTGCTGGAGCGGCAGCTGAACGCCCGCCTCCACAACCCCTACCTTGACAACCAGGGCCTCCACATCGAGCAGTTCCGCGTCCTCAAACGGGTTGTCCCTTGGATACCGCAACAACGCGTTGGGCATAGTGAACGCCTTCCCCCAAACATGAAAAACAGCAAAGGAAAAAAGTTGAAGAAACGCCACTCACTGGGTCATGGGAGCATTGGGCAACGCTGGGGAATTGATCATCCGCCCCAGCGCCTCCGCATCCACCAAAAGCTCAAAGTGAACCCCCCACAAGAGATACTGAAGCCGCCGCACAATCTTGGTGACCCCGCACAACTCCAACTTTGGCTGAGAGTACCGGCTTTCCGTCGGAGTGAAGGTGACCGACTTGTAAAGCACCGGCCTATCCTTGCCCTCGTCCTCTTGAGTGAGAACCCCCCGCTCCAAATTTGCTGGAATTGACCGCTAGCCTAATTCCTCCTGCGTTGTAGTCAAGATTGCGGAGCACAATGTCACGTCCCACAATCTCCTTGAGCTTCCGGAACGCGCTATTGCACTCTTCTCCCCAATTCCACTCCGCGCCTTTCCGCGTTAGTGATTGGAGCGGGCTTGCCACCTCCGCAAACCTCTTGATGAACATACGGAAATAGCTACATAATCCCAAGAACTGAAGAATATTCAACACCGTCCGCGGGGTCGGCCATTTGAGGACCTTGTTCTGCTTTTTTTCTGCAATGCACCGGCCATCGGAAGCAACAACATGGCCAAGGACTTTGAGCGCCGGAACACAAACCGCCAACTTCTTCCCCGACACCATCAGTCCTGCCTCCTTGATGCGAAACAGGATGTGTTCCAACCTCTGCGCGTATTCCCACACAAAATGTTGGACGCCAGGAACCCCAACCAGCTCTGCTCCTCTGTAATTGGATTTTGGACCTTTGATTCCCGCGTTGTCAATGAAGATTTGGACTCCCTCCGGAAGATCATCTTTCAGGATCCAAGCCATTTGCGCCTGGTACACCGCCACAGAATTGGTTGCGCCCTGCGGTAGCCGATTCAGCTGCATTCTTCCCAACCCAGTCTCAAATGCTGTTAGAGGCCGCAAGCGAGGATCCAACTTGCGCTTGTTGTATCCCCCCATCACATCCACTAAACCGTAACAAGCGCGCCCCGCCATTGACTCAAGGAACTCGTCAACACAAGGGGGCCGTCCTGCGTCCCGGATTGTAAAGGAGTTGAGCCGCTGCAGATCATGGACAATCCTCAACAACTTTCCGTCCTGCTCAACTACCGCAAAGATCGGACTGGAGTAACTAGACGTTGACTGTTTGTAAAGGCCAGTCTTCACCCGTTCCCGCACCAACTCCAGAAACTGCTCCCGGACCGCCCGCGGTATCGGAATTGGCTTGATCTGCCACGGCTTGTGATTGACAGTGGGGATGACATAGGGGTCGCCAACATTGTTTTTCAAAAGCCCCCGCTCTTCAGGTCCAAACGCGAGCGCTTTTTCCCAAAGAACCAGAACCAATACCAGCAACTCACGCTCCTCTGTACTCAACCATCCCGTTGGGCCGAAATTGAAAGCTGCAATCCGCTCCTCTGTGATCCGCGCCAAACTAGTAACCCACCCCAAAGCCTTAATTATCGTGAACCAAGGGTCCCGCGACCAAGCAATCGGTCAAAGCGGTCCGTTCAATTCCTGGGGCATTGGCTTGTTCCTTTGTCGGACCTTCCGTGACACCAGCTTGTACTTGCCAGCGTTGAACCGCATCATCCGCACGCATCCTTTGCTGTAGGTCCTGCACAGAACGGGACCAAGGCTTTTGCCTTTGCTCAAGAGTGTGGCACAATGATAGGGTTTTCAAAGCGTAGTACCCTCGGGCAATGCATACTGAGAAAAGGGACTTACTTCTGCAATGTGCGCGCCCTGCACTTTCCTTCCTCCCCCTCCCTGCTCCTCATTAGTCGACTGCCCGCACAAAACCGGAGCTTGTTCTGTGCGGTCTCCTTGGTCAACTAGAAAAAATCCTCCAAGGGTCGCCCGTTGCAGACCAACTCCGCGTCCGGTTCCTCCTCATACTCCAACACTCTCCTCCGCTTTTCTTGCCCGCAATCACAGATAGTTGTTTTGAAAATTCCTCCGGACAAATCCTCCACCATCAATGCCTCCGTTCCCACCTCCGGATTGAAAACCATTTGTGCTTGGAACCCAAACATGAACGGCCTTCCCAAAATCACATCCCCACAATCAACCAAAAGAAAAGAAAGAGGCCTATGGACCCTTGCAACCTCAACCTCCTCCTCCTCAACTACCCCATCCAAACAACACTCCCCTCTGTTAAGTGCGCGGAGACCCATTGCACATTTCCGCTGAACCAACCCCAAATCATCCATCATCCACAATGGCAGCAGGTTCACCATTGAAACGCTGTCCACCATAGCCCACATCTTCCTCCCCGCTATGACCATTGGAACGTAAGTGAGAGGAGTCAAAACCTATTTCAACTCACACTCCTCGTGCCCCTCCTCCTTCCGCGCCACATGAACCCGCTGCACCGTCTGAGGTACCCGGCCCTGACCGCAATCCCGCAACGCCTGCACCATCTTGTCTACCACCACCAGAGACACGGCGGCCAGTTCCTGCAAGGTCAGCAGGACCGGAGTCTTGTTCCCCATCACCCTACGCACGATGTCCGCCGCTTTCTTCTTCCCTACAGGATTTGCTGCCGACGCCTTGATTCCGGGCACGCATGCGGCCGGTTTTGGAACGGTTGACGGGGGTCTCTCCTTTGCATCCACCTCCATCTTATTGGAGACCACCACCTTCTCTTCTGTAGCCACTACCCTTACCTCAGCTTCCACACGAGGTGGTTGCCACAATCCAGGACCAGTAACAATGCCTAGTGACGCTTGTGCCGTTATTCCCGCCTCCTGACCCCGTGTGCGCACCTGCTGCATTGCCGTTGGCTGGCTTGGCTCCATTGGAATCTGTTTGCCCGTTGGAAACATGTACCCCATCCCTGCCGGTAAAACCAATCCTGCATTGAGATCCTTCGTAAGCTCCTTGCACGCCAATCGCCAATGAGTGTTTGCCCTGCAGTACAAGCACCCCCTTGGCACAAAGGTACCGGGCGGCCAAAACCCTTCCACCATGTGAGGTGTGTTAAAAATTCAGCAGAATGCTCCGGTCAGATTTGAGTGAGAGGATGAGGAGGAGGAATCTTGTGTTGCCAAGAGGAGCGGATTGGAGAGTCAAGGGGGGCACTCAAGTTCAAGGTGAGTAAGAACGGATGATGATATTTCAGTTGAAGTTGGCAGGATTTAAATATTAAATACAAGCCATAATCAACATGATCAAAATGTGGTTTTAACAATAACAAGTATAATGAATAATGAATGAGAAGCAACCAAAGAACTGTCACATAATCAGTGAAAGACAGTATGCAGCAAGGCAGAGACACAACAGGCCATAAGCCAGGACATAAAAGCTATCAAAAGAAGAGTGACAAGTACAATACAACTGAGGCATTAATTCAAGCTGATTTGGTGATTCAACAAACATTAAAATTAAGAAAGATCAAGATAAGAAAGGAGGTTCTTAGAGATAAGAAGTCCATTAAAAGAACTAGTGACTCAGGGTTCTATGACTACAAGAGTTTGATCAGTAATGGAAAATCAGACTACTTGAACTAGCATTCTTTCAGACTTAATCATGACTTAACCTAGAAATATTCAACAGTAGGAGGGAAAACTGATTAGAGACATGAGAGACAATTTGATCATAACAAGCTACTTTTATGATGCCCATAATACTGGAGAACAGTCTTATATATTTTTTTTTATAGTATTTTATTTAGTAATTTATTTTATATTTAAATCAAAAGGAGAATGAGGACACTTAGTTGCCATAATTCCAACAAGGTGGAGGCCCTTGCGGCTGCTGCTGGCCCATACGGCTCATGCAGATCTTCAAATCCTTCATCAGTTCCGTCAATTCACTTACCGGAGGGGCGGGCGTGGGTTGAGGAACTGGAACACGCGTGGAAGTAGGTGAAACCGGGGCCGGAAATTGCGCCGGAGCCAAAACCTGGGGGGCGGATTTCTTTGGTCCCGCTGGGAAGGACTTAGCAGTATCCTCAATAAGCTCTTCTAAGTCAAGCTCACTCTCCACGGCCTGGCAAATGACAGCCAACTCCGGAAGGAGCGCGATGCTCCCGTCCAACAACCGCTTTACTAAGTTGTGATTGTAAAGATGCCGCTGCACCCTTGCCCGGAGTTGAGCGCCTAAACCGCCCAGAAACGCGCGTTTCATGGCCCCCATCTGTCCCGCCACCACCTCTTTCTTTGACAAGTACCAATAGATCCAGTCAAATGTCAAGGTGTAATCCTCCAGCTCCACCCAAGTTCTTACTCCTCTGTGTGCGCTTGCCTCTGAGGCCACACAGTCAAAATTGCTTTCCCGGAATCGAGATTTGCGCCTACCCCACCGCTTTAGGATCTCTGCCTTCAGTTTTGGCCAATCCTGATTCTTGTAGCCTTCCATCTCCTCCACATCCCGGAGCTTCTCTTCGTCCATAATGAACAGGAAGACAAGCCGGGCCTTATCAGCGTCGGACGCACCTTCCGCATCTGCAATACCTTTGTATCTCAAGATGAATCGTTCCACATCCGCAGTGTTGAATTGGATGTGAGGGTAGTCGCGCGGCCTGATGCAAACCAGACAAGTGGGTTCATGGTCACTAGAGACCAATGGGGGAACGGCGTAGCTTGTCCTGGGTCAAGCGGAGGGAGGGGGAGGAGGAGGGATGGAAGAGGCGAGTGGGGTCGGAGTAGCGGACCCGGAAACGGAAGGAGAAGAAGAAGAAGAAGAGGAAGCGACTGTAGGGAGGTATGGATAGGACATTGCGCCCAGTTACCTTCAAAAGACAAGAAACGGAAGGTTACTTCCCGGCCAGACCCCCAGATGTGGAAAGAAAAAGGGTTTTCCCCCTATAACTGTCCCAAGGTTTGGAAGTTAACAGTTACCTGCGTTTGAAAGGAGATGAGGATGCCCAAAGTCGCACTTAAATGAGAAATAGAAATAAGGAGATAAAGAGATAAAGAAAAGTAGAGAGAGAGTAAATTCGCCAATCCTTCAATCCTAAGAACTGTCCACCTGGATGTGTATCCGGTATGAGTTCCTTTAATCTCTTGGTGAGATGATTGATCCAGTGTCATAACCACAACTTGACTCAGCCTTACTCAACCCTCAGTCACACTCAACCCTCAGCCACTCACAGTACAATCTACCTTCCACTACATACTGCATATCCCCTAGGTAATCTCCCAGGCATACTCTCCACCTCTCTATGGCTTGGTTCATCTCTATCTCTCCTTCAAACTCTATCTGGTAGGAGAAGTACACAGTCAACCCATAGTACATACTCCTGGCTGGACAACCCATAACCCAGTCCAGTACATGACCTTCCTGGACAGGCCCATACTCAATCTGTCAAGCTACAACCTCCAGCCCATTTGGTCAACACATGTAATGCCATGGGCCTCTCAGACCATCAACAGTCATCCCTCCTCAAGGACTCCTCCCAGTTCTCACATATACTGGCCTCTCCTCTCCTCCTGGACTAATTCCCCCCAAGGAATTAGTATACTACTTCTTATTGGTTAGTCCCCCATCCAATAGGTGTCATCTCAGCACAAGAAAGCCAACCAGCCTACCGTACTCATCTCACCTATCCCCTTGGTGTTACTCCTACAGGATTCCCTTACCCACATCCTTCAGAGCCCTACTCCTGGATTTCTCTTCTCCTCATTGTCATTACGCTACGTCTACTCTTCATATGCAATCAATCTCTTCATCTCTATCCTGAGTTCTGTGAGCAGTAGTGCCCGTGCCTTCAGCCCCTTGCACACCAGGGGCTGTTGTGACATTATACTAATTCCTTCCCCTTTATTACTACCCATCTCTATATTCCAATAGACCCATTCCATCCAACCTCCAAACTGTTTCATCTCCCGGATAACACTACCTACAATATTTGTGGGCGTGCATGGTATAGAGCTAAACAGTGTGTGGCCTCCACGTTTCCAAGGGTAAACCCTGCGGAATTTGTCCGTCTCAACCCCTCCCCTGAAATTGGCCCTTGAACGACGTTTTTTGATGGGAACTTTGATACTTTGACTTCGACTTTGACCTTCGACTTTGACACTTTGACCTCAATACTTTGCCTTCAACTTTGACTTCAACGCTTCAACTTCAACCTTTGACTTTGACGTTTTGACTTCGACCTTTGACTTCAACCTTCAACTTTGACCCCTGATTACGACGGGACTTTGTACAAGCTCAAGATTCTTTTGCGGCCGATTTTCCGTCCTCCTTTCTTTTTTCTCTGGGTACTTTTCTTGGGTCACTTCCCTAAGGCATACTTGGAACCATGCCTCCTCAACGTGCACAACCTTCCGTCATCATCAGTCCACCTCTTACCAGGGCAGCCCGGGGACGTGGCGCTACTATGGACATACAAGACCACAATCAATCTACCCCTCAAGCCCGTGGACAAGGGAGGACCTTTTCCAACCTCCCTGCACCAGCTTCCAACACCATGGACACTGGTATCCTTCCTCCAGCTCCCCAAGAGCTTCTCTGTCCCCTGCTCCTCCTGTTGTCAGACCATTTATTAATTGAGTGACTGGTCAATATCCCCGAGCAGGTTATGGATTGGATTCTCCATTGTACGATCCCAGCCTAATTCCTCTCCCTGAGGACGAGGAAGAGGAGGAAGAAAGCAAGGATTCAGGTTTTGATTCGAGGATCCTTAGCAACCTTAACTCACCAACCTCTGGACCTCAAGAAGAAGCTTCCCAACCTTCTGTCTCAACTGCAATCCCTGCTCCCCCAAGTCAACCTCCTCAACCTCCAACTGTGGACCCTACTCTCCTAGCCTTGCTTCAAACCATGACTTTGGCAGTGGCCAAACTCTCCCAACCCCCAACAACTAGTACTTCCCACTCTGGAACTTTCAAAGCCCCATCAATGAATCCGCCAGACAAATTTGAAGGCAATAACCCTACCAAGCTCAGACCTTTCCTACAAGCTTGTGAACTCATCTTTGCAAATGATGAAGGGTCATTCCGTGTGGACCAAAGGAAAGTTCTATTTGCTGTCTCCTACCTCACTGGGAACGCAAACTGTTGGATTCAACCCTACTTGGCTCATCTCTCCAATCAAGAGCCCTCATTCCTGCTCAACTCCTGGCAACACTTCACGGAACAACTTCATAATCTCTTTGGCAATTGTCTGGAGACGGCCAAGGCAGAGAAGGAACTTGTAAATTTGAAGATGAAGGACTCTGTATATGCCTCAACCCACATCACAGAATTTTGCTCACTCATGACTAAAGTTTCTGGATGGGGTGATAGAGCCTTCTACTTCCATTTTCGTCAAAGCCTCCCTGCCCAACTTCTGGACCAGCTAGCCGGCTATGATGGTTCTGTAGACACCCTCCAAGACCTCATGGATGTAGTGTTGGATTACAATACCAGGTACCACAAACGAGTCAAGGAGAAGTCTTCCCATCCAAGCCACTCTAAACAGAAAAACTCCTCTCAATCCCAAGCCAATTCTTCCCAGTCTGACAAGGGCAAAGGCAAGGCCAAGAAGAAAGACAAATCCGCAAAGAAGCAATCTTCCCAAACCAAACCTACCTTGGACTTAGGTCCTGATGGCAAGCTCAAGGCTGAAGAAAAGGCAAGAAGGGAGAAGGAGGGACTATGTATGTATTGTGGAGGGAAGCATAAGACAGACAACTGTAAAAATAAGCCTGCCTCCAATACTAACCCTTCCTCTAACCCCAAGCCAAAAAACAACTAGGTGGTTTTCCTGTTGTACTCCAGGATTATCACCCTACTGATGTTAGGGTACAAAAGATACAAAAAGATTACTCTGACCAACTTTCCAAAGGCTTACGTTTTATTCTCTTTCACCAGGACTTGAGTTATAGTGTTTTGATTGATTCAGGTGCTACTCAATCTGTAATGGCTAACACCATGGTTCTAAAGTGTTCATTGCAGCCCATGCCTCTGGGCAAACCTATTCCTCTTTTCAATTTCAGTCCAAATGAGTCACCCTCTCAACTGATTACCCACAAGGCAACTTGGGTGGTCTCTCTTCCTTCCTTTCCTAGCTTTGAATGGGAATTCCTCCTTGTCAACGCACCATTCTCAGAAGACCTCCTCCTGGGAATCAACTTCCTCCACCACTGGAATCCTGAAGTAAACTGGAAAATGGGGCGGATCACCCCAAGACACCAGCCAGCTGACGACTTTTCCTCCCAATCCGTTGAAATCAACATGGCAAACCTACCCTCAAATAATTCCTCTTTCACTCTGCCCTTGGCACTGCAGTCCATTGCATTCCCCTTTACTTCAGAACCTTTGCATCCTCAACACTCCATCCAGTTTCCATTGAGTTCAACAATTTCCCACCTAGCTTGGATATTCACTGATCCCTTTAACATTCCTCTGGAGGAGGAACCTAGGGATTCATCCTTGCTTATCATGCAATTGGTTACCTCTTCTAACATTTCTGTCACTCCCCATAAGATTATTTCAGCTGACTGGGACGAGTTTGACATTGACAAAGACCCTGAAGAAATAGAAACTGTGTTGAAAAAAGTTCCTGCTGATTACCATTCTTTCCTAGATGTTTTCTCCAAGGTTAAAGCAGATCAACTCCCACCTCACCGCGCTTACAATCATCACATTGAACTGGAAGGCCCACTCCCTCCAGTTGGGCCTATCTATTCACTATCCCAAGTTGAAAAGTCAACCCTACAAGCCTACATAGCAGAGAATGTAGAGAAAGGTTTCATCCGTTCCAGCACTTCAAGCACTGGAGCACCTGTTCTTTTTGTTAAAAAGAAGGATGGGAGTTTGCGGTTGTGTGTTGACTACCGCAAGCTTAACGCTGTCACCAGGAAGAACCGTTACCCACTTCCTCCAATGACTTTCTTACTGACTGTCTTCTCAGGTTCTTCTATCTTCACCAAAATCGACCTCAGAGGTGCCTACAATCTATTGCGCATCAAGGAAGGAGATGAACACCTAACAGCATTCAGATCTCAGTTTGGAAGCTATGAATACCTGGTCATGCCCTTTGGGCTGACCAATGCCCCAGCTTCTTTCCAAAATCTTATAAATGACATCCTTGCTGATCTCCTCACAATTTATGTGGTGGTTTACCTTGACGATATCCTCATTTTCTCAAAAAACTTACAGGAACACATCCCTCATGTGTGTGAAGTATTGACCAGGCTCAGAAAGCACAAGTTATATGCAAAAGCCTCCAAATGCGACTTCCATGCACCTTCTGTGGACTACCTGGGCTATGTGATCTCAGGGGATGGGATTTTTATGGACAACAACAAAGTCAAGACCATCCTTGCCTGGCCCACTCCTACAAACAGAAAGGCCCTGCAATCTTTCCTTGGGTTTGCTAACTTCTATTGCAGGTTTATAAAGAACT
The DNA here is from genome assembly GCA_025617555.3 of Puccinia polysora. Lineage (NCBI taxonomy): Eukaryota > Fungi > Basidiomycota > Pucciniomycetes > Pucciniales > Pucciniaceae > Puccinia > Puccinia polysora. The sequence continues at coordinate 56,094,760 of CM062617.1, read as the reverse complement.
ACTCCAAACAGGTCTCCCACCTCACCTCTGTTGCTGGAAACAGCTCCCCCTTCAACCTCACTCCTGAAGCTTTGCAACAATTTGAAAACATCAAGCAAGCTTTTACCCAAGCTCCAGTCCTTTGCCATTTTGATCACCTCCTGAGAACTTACGTTGAGACTGATGCCAGTGACTATGCCCTGGGAGCAGTCCTGCACCAGGTTACTGCTGATAACACTAAACACCCTATTGCCTTTGACAGCAGAAAAATGTCCAGTGCTGAACTCAACTATGAAATCCATGACAAAGAGATCCTTGCCATTGTCTTTGCCCTCCAGCAATGGAGGTCCTACCTCTTGAGCGTTACTGACCCTTTTGAAGTCCTAACTGATCATTCCTCTTTGAAGTATTTCATGTCTTCCAAGGTCCTCACTAGAAGACAGGCCTGTTGGGCAGAGTTCCTCTCTGAATTCAATTTTCTGATCACTTACAGGCCTGGCAGACTTTCAACCATCCCAGATATCCTGTCACGTTGGGACGACGTGTACCCAGCGGGGGGAACGCCATATTCTGAAAAGAATCCTGGAAATTTTCAACAGCTTCTGAAACAAAATGAAGCTGAAACTTCTAAACTCTTTTTCCTTTCTGCTAATGAACTTGACAATCAACTGAGTGAATTGACTTCTGGTCAACAAGCTGACAAGTTATTTCAGGACATCATTAAAAGATTGAATAAGAATGAAGAAGTAACTGATTACTCCTTAGACCCCTTTAGTGGCTTACTCCTGTTCCAGGGTAAAGTGGTCATACCTGACCAAGCTAACCATCTTAAACAAAAAATACTCTATCAAAGACATGACTCTCCTCTTGCAGGTCACCCTGGTCAAGAGAAGACTCTCAACCTCATCAAGAGATCTTTCTCCTGGAATGGAATGTCAAAGGATGTCAAGAACTATGTTTCAGCCTGCTACCTTTGCAACAGGAACAAGGCAAGGCATGAAAAGAAACTAGGACTTCTCAAACCTCTTCCAATCCCTGATGGCCCTTGGAATTCACTCTCTATGGACTTCATCTCTCAACTCCCTCTCTCCAATGGATTTGATTCTATCCTTGTTGTGGTGGACCGTTTCTCTAAGATGGCCCTCTTCATTAAAACAACCAGCACACTGACTGCAGTAGAACTTGCTAACCTTTTCATCAGTCATGTCTTCTCCAAGAATGGCCTACCTGCTGACATCATAAGTGACCAAGGCTCCCTATTCATCTCTTCTTTCTGGAAAACACTTTGTGAAAAAATTACAGATCCAAAGGAATCTCTCCACAGCCTACCATCCTGAAACAGATGGCCAAACTGAAAGAGTCAACCAAGTACTAGAACAATACCTCAGAATGTACATCAGTTATCATCAGGACGACTGGGATACTTGGCTCCCCTTGGCAGAATTCTCTTACAACAATAGTGTCCATACTTCTACCCAGCAATCACCCTTCTTTACCCTCTATGGAAGGCACCCAAGTTTTGACTTCCTACATGTGTTGGACAATCAACCTGCCATTCACTACCTGGACCAGATTCAGAAGAACCAGATTCAACTAAAGAAAGAATTAAAAGAGTCTATGGATAAGTATAAGTACTATGCTGACCTTAATAGAAAAGATATTCCGAAAGGTATTACTCCTGGGAATAAAGTTTGGTTATCTGCAAAGAATATCAATACTAACAGACCTTCCAAGAAGCTCTCTGAGCGTTGGTTGGGCCCTTTTCTCATCATTGAATGTATATGATCTCATGCTTTCAAACTCCAACTCCCTGATCAATGGTCTTCCATCCACCCTGTCTTCCACGCTTCCCTTCTCAAAACCTACTCCCCAGACCCAAATTCTCCTAACCATCATCCACCCCCAGAACCAGTGGAAATTGATGGCCAGGAAGAATGGGAAGTGTCTCAAATCCTGGACTCCAAGATTAGACGTGGCAAACTCCTTTACTTAGTCGAATGGAAGGGTTTTTTAGAAGACTCTGAAAGAACCTCATGGGAACCAGTAGCCAACCTCACCAACTGTTCAGCGCTCCTCCACAACTTCCACTCACTCTATCCTTCCAAACCCAAACCCTCATAATAGCCACTCTGTCTCCCAACCAGCTCCATCTTTTGTCTTTTTGGTTTCTCCACAATTTTAAAGTCCACTCTCTCTCTCTCCCAAAACAATAAATCAAAACAAACCTCACTCCATTTCATCCATCTATATAAAGAAAAGTAAAAGAAAACAAAACAATTTCTATCTACCACTCCTTTTCAATCTTATCAATCAAATCAGTAATTTTAGCTACCCAAACACTAGCCAACTTTATCTTCCTCCCTTCATATTCCTACTTGTCCTTAGCAGTAGCCCCCAACTCATATGTTACACCAGGAAAAGATAAAAAATCCTCTAGCTCTGCCAACACTTCCTTTTTTGCCTCCTTCTTTTCCTTCTTCTTCTCCACTTCTTCCCCATTATTTAAGCTCCATCCAAAAATAGCATTGCTCCTGGAATCCTTTGAAAACCTCCCAAGACGTCTTTCAATCTCCTTCAAGTCCCCCACTGGATCATCTTCAATAGCATCCATGGGTCCAACTACTTTTCCTCCAGAGCAAGCATAAAAACCAATATCCCCCTGGTTCACCTTCCTATACTTACCCATCACTCCATCCTCAGCCAGTAGTCTTCCAACCAACTCTCCAACAGACTTAGGACCAGGGGAATCATCCTCCAACTCTATAACCTCCTTGCCCTTTCCTTTGTCTTTCTCCACTCCATCTTCTCTCTCTTCCTCTTCTTCTTCTTCCTCTTCTTCTTCTTCATCTTCATCAGGCTCTCCAGGAGCATCCTTGTCCTTGTCCTCCTTTCTTCCCGCTTCAACATCCGCTTTGACTTTGACAGGTCCGACTTTGACTTTGACTGGTTCGACTTTGACTTCAATAGAGGCGGCGGCAACGTTCCCGACGGGCGGCTCTCCGGCAATTCAAACCACCCTCGAACTTTGAACTTTGACGTCTCTTCGACGCTTCGTTGCCTTGTCAACCCCCTCGCCGCTGCTTCGACCATGCTTCAATTGGATCACCACAGCTTCGACGGCCCTCCTACGCGGCTCAACCGCCTCGACCACGTAGCGTCGAACCTCGTCAGGCCCCATCCCGGACCTTCGAACCTCGGCCACTCCGGCCTTTGACCGTCGAACTTTGACGGCCCCAACCTTTGACCGTCAAACTTTGACAGGTTCGACCCTTGACCGTCGAACTTCAACGGATTCGATTTGACCCTTTCAAACTTTGACTGGTTTGACCACGTCTCGGCCTGCTTCGACTGCTTCGACGAGGGTTCGATCAACTTTGACCAGGCCGGCCGTACTTTGATGAAGGTTTGACTGGCCTTCTAGGCCCTCAGAATCCACAAGCAAACTAATTGAGGAGGTATACGGGGTCCCCCAACGGATGTCCATCGCGTTCAAACTGGCCGCTTCCTTCTTTGACGTACCGTCCAATGCCAACTGTCCTTTCCTTCTCAACTCCGTGCAACGTTTCTCCATCCTCTTCATTTTCTCCTTCAGCGCCTCCACTATAGTAAGACGCCCGCACAAGAACAGTCAGCACCGCTAAACAAACTTGAACTTCCACACTACTCACCGTCCAAAGCTCCTACCCTACTCTCCACGCCTAGCAACACGCTCGAATTGTCCGGCGCTTCCTTCACTTCAAACTTGGGGCAAAACTTGTCCCTCACCCAAACAACTGGTCCCAGCACCTTCCTTCCAGCGTTGTGGGCTCCAGAACAAGGCCTCTTGTAGCGTCAACAATACTCGCACTTCCCAGACTTGGGAGTGATGCTGGTGATTCAAACCTTGTCAGTCTCAGCACACCTGGAACAAGGAGGATAGTATTGGTTGACAGGGTAATAGCCGTTGGTAATTTCCATGGTGAATGGGGGGGTGGATGATCTATTATAAGATGAAAGTGATGGACAGGTGTCAGGTGGTGATGGTGATGGATATGGTGATGGGAAGAGTAGTACAGACATGGTGGAAATCTCAACTTGTTCTCACCTCTTCTTATGGGTATCAGGAGCTACCCCTTCCTCTTCTGGGGGGGTACTGTCATAACCACAACTTGACTCAGCCTTACTCAACCCTCAGTCACACTCAACCCTCAGCCACTCACAGTACAATCTACCTTCCACTACATACTGCATATCCCCTAGGTAATCTCCCAGGCATACTCTCCACCTCTCTATGGCTTGGTTCATCTCTATCTCTCCTTCAAACTCTATCTGGTAGGAGAAGTACACAGTCAACCCATAGTACATACTCCTGGCTGGACAACCCATAACCCAGTCCAGTACATGACCTTCCTGGACAGGCCCATACTCAATCTGTCAAGCTACAACCTCCAGCCCATTTGGTCAACAAATGTAATGCCATGGGCCTCTCAGACCATCAACAGTCATCCCTCCTCAAGGACTCCTCCCAGTTCTCACATATACTGGCCTCTCCTCTCCTCCTGGACTAATTCCCCCCAAGGAATTAGTATACTACTTCTTATTGGTTAGTCCCCCATCCAATAGGTGTCATCTCAGCACAAGAAAGCCAACCAGCCTACCGTACTCATCTCACCTATCCCCTTGGTGTTACTCCTACAGGATTCCCTTACCCACATCCTTCAGAGCCCTACTCCTGGATTTCTCTTCTCCTCATTGTCATTACGCTACGTCTACTCTTCATATGCAATCAATCTCTTCGTCTCTATCCTGAGTTCTGTGAGCAGTAGTGCCCGTGCCTTCAGCCCCTTGCACGCCAGGGGCTGTTGTGACATCCAGTCCAATGATGTGATGGTATGATTCCATGCATGCCCCCCCTCCTAACCCGGAGTTGAGAGTGAGGATAAGTCCTCCCTCTCATACCTAACCTAAGTACACGCGCAAATGACAGTATGACAAAGAAACAGAAAACAATCCCAAAACAGAAACCCTAGCCTCCTCTCCCCACCTCCGTACCAAACTCCCCCTGACGTCTGTACGCCCTCCCGTCCATCCGGTTTGTCCTTCTCATGACGCGGTCCTCGCACCGCGTCCTACTCGGAGCCCCCTGCGCCTGTCCGTATATATTTGTCCGTGCCTGTTGTGGGTGTCCGTTATTTTCCGGCGTGATCCGCGCGCTTGCACGCGCGCTCCGTCCATTCCTTCATAGCCCGCGGATTGCTCCGCCCCTACGTATCCAAACCGGCGCGCCCGCAAACCTAGTCAAGCGCACTACCTTCCAAATCCGATCTCCGGGGCGGATTGCCGCCCACGCCGCATTCAATGCTGAGCCCGACCCGTCCACTAGGTGCGGAGCCAAACAGCAGCTGCTGCTGAGCACTCCGCATACCCTAATGCTGAGCCTGCTTGCCTCCAATGCTGAGCGTGCAGCTGCAAAGCAGTTCCCAATCCATGTCTATAAATTGACACCACACCAGCCATGGACTGTGATTAGTTTTTTTGTTATTTGTGGATTGTTTTAACCCAAGAGGTAATAAATTAGCAGGAAAACAAGAATCCATCAGAGTTATTTTATTGAACTGCTTGAACCTCCCACCAAAGATGCAGCACAAACTTGCCTATACATTTGTGGCTGGCATCACTCCAGGTCCAGACTCCCCTAACATGACAACCATCTCTCACCTCCTCAAGCCCTTGATTGATGAATTGGTTGACTTAGCCAAGCCCTTCAAACTTCAAACTGCTTCCAACCCATCTGGGAGATTTTGTGATTTGAAGCTCCTCCCCCTAGTTGGTGACTTGGGGGCAACTCACAAGGTTGCTGGCTATGCATCACACTCAGCCAAGCACTACTGCTCATGGTGTGATTCAACAATCAAGAAGCAACCTCAACTTTGGCTTGGAAATCCTTGGAATGGTGCCAAATTTCAACAAGTCACTAACAATTGGAAATCCACCACCACCTTGAATGGATGGAAAAAAATTCTAGGCAAGACTGGAATTCATTACTCAGAGCTCAATTGGCTGTCATACCCCAATCCTGTACAACATGTTGCGTTAGGGGTCCTTCAAAATTGGTTTGAAAGTGTCCTTATGCATCATTTTTGGGAAAGATGGGGGTTCCAGAGCCTGTCATTTAAGGAAAAGACACAACAAGGAGTTAACCAACAATCAAACAAACAACCCCAACTTGACCTAAGTGTTATCACCCTCAACAATGACAACTCAGACTCCAGTACCACCCATTCAGACAACAGTGATGTCAACCTTAACCAAGCAGGGAATGGGGGTCTTTTTAACAAGAAAGGCATGGAATACTTTAGGGAAGCAATGCAGGCTGTTGTTTTACCAAAAAAGATTGGAAACCTGCCAAGTCAAGTAGGAAAATCAAAGTGCGGCAAGCTCAAGGCTTCCAAATGGTATACTCTCTTTTTTTATGTCATTCCTCTCATTGTGGCCAAAATATTCTTGGAATCTATTGAGGACATTGTCAGTGGATCAAACCAATATCTCATCATGGAGAATATCACCAATCCAATTGCCTGTACCAACATTCACCATGAAAAAAATGGTGGCGCCTGCCAGCAGGTGTAGCACCTGGGTTTGTGATTGAAACCTGTTTTGACTTTTTTGAGGTTTTGGAGTCAAATATCAAATTGATTTCTGGATGAACTCAGAAGATTCATGCAGAATATTTATGAAATGCATAGATTGAATTGAAATTCATTACATAAAGGGAATTATTGAGAATTCTTCATTTAAATGTAAGACCATAATTTGATTGAACAACTTTTCAGCAGTTATGATTGGAATTGTACATCATGGTCCATGATTTCCAATGGTACAAAGTTCCAAAATGAGAAGAATCAAATTTTTAGATAATGATCATTTCCAATAAATGATGCAAACACAGATTTCCAATTTTTGGTTAGGATGGATGCTTCAGTTTTGTGAGATTAAATCTGATTTCTATTTTTGAATTCTGTACCTTATACACATTTTTTAGATAGACATGTGACACAATACCAATTCCTCTGATTTCATTTTTCATCTTTTTTTTTAGTACAATAAAAAATTAGTCCATGTGTCTTTTTATATTTCCTCCTGTTTTGTAAGGAATCACCATTCAGAAAAATCAATAATGACAGTCCTTCAGAAATTAGTATTTTTGATATCAACTTACCAAAGAGTTAATTGCCACAACACAATAAACATCCTTGGAAGTTTGTGCTTTTTTTGCTTCATAAGCCATGCTTTCCACAAAACCTAATAAGTTATCTTGATGTATCACAGATATTGATCCACCTTCTTGATGAACCATTTGAGCATTGAGATAATTGAGGACAAGGTAGGGATTTCTTGAAGTATCAATTTGTTCCAAAGGAGAAAAGGTTTCAACAATGAGGAAATATTGTGCACAGTTTTTTTCATGAAAGATGGACAATACCTTCCCCATCTCACAAGGGCCTTGATTTGATGTTGATGAAAAGGAAATCTGAGAATTTATTTTATCGTAGTAATGGGGTGTTATGTGATGACCATGGAAGAGCATTGATTTACAAGGCAACCACTCCAGCTGGTCCCATGGCAAGACATTGTATGTTGAGTTATTTTCAATGAATTGTTTTAATTTTTCTTCTTCCAAAACATTCATGTCTTTTTTAGCCCTTGAAACATCACCTGTCTTGGAAGGATAGAAAAAACTTTTCAGATCTCGGAGTTGGTCAGAATTGACCCCCAAAATATTCCAGCTGGATCCAATTTGGTCAACCAAGCCTTGAAGTTTGGCCCTTTCAAGGAATCGATTCAAGAGGGAATTATCAAGGAAACCTTAAAATTAAAAAAAAAATCAATTCAAAGTGTGCCACCAAGAATCTACTTTTCAGAAATCTGTGTAACTTATGTGTATTTTCATGTTTTTTTAACTAATTTCAAGATGTGATTCAGCCTTTCTCCTGACCAACATGAAAATATAGAGGGAGGACCATAGAGCTTGATCATCTTAGTCATATGCTGATAAAAATGGATTGTTGGCTTGGGTTTGATTTCAGATCCCCAATGCAGCAATAATTCCTCCCAGTAAGCCAGAATTAATTCATCCAATTGGCACAACTGGTAATCTGTAAGTTGATGAGACATTACCAAGTTGATGATAACAATAAGTTTGGAAGTAGTGGAGGTAAGCTTTTGCTCCCGCAAGCTTCTGGCTGAGTTCCAATTCCATTCTGGAATCAAAACAAGCACTACATGAATGGTGTACAAAACCAAACATTCAGCAGCCTTAGGAGTACCAGCAGCAGGCAAACCAATTTTTCTGGACAACCTAGTAATCCAAGATGGAAATTTGATTGAATTTGTACCCTCTTGAAGACTTCTGAGCTCTTGAGTTGTAAGGCACAATTCATTTGATGCAATACTTGTCTCTTCTATCAATCACCCTGCTTGATGTGGATTGCTTTGATCTTCAAAAGAGTGGTAGGAGCTTTCCTGAAGGGAGCTTTGCTTGCTCTTCCCAGATTCATTTTGGCTTCCTGATTTGCTTGCAATAGATCTAATGGGATTTTTTCCTGGTGAGGTATCTTTTTTCTTTCCTTTTTCCTTTGATTGAGGCCCAGATTTTCATGAGCTGCTTGTGGATTCATTCTCAAGAAGCCTTGGAGAACCTTTTAAAGTTGGTTGAAGATGTTCAGATGCAGAATTTTCCCAACTTCTTGAGGAGCTGGGAGGATGGAGCCCTGGGATTTTCTGGACTACAAAAATGGGTACAGAAGTTCTATGCTGAATATTTGATGAGCCTTCTTGCTGCTGATTTTCCCAATTTTGAACCTTTTCAATTGGATTGGGAGAAATATCTTCAAGGTTTTTTGAGGAGCTATCTAGGAATGTTTGAACTCTCCTCCTTGTGACCTGTTTTGGTGTTTTTGGGTGATAAATAGCGCTTTTGTTTGGATCCAGATTTGAGGCTGCTGACCTGACTAATTGTTACACCTCTTGGGTAAGTGTTTTTCCTCCTTTCCAAATTTCAAAGACTTTGGCCAGCCTTGATTATTCCAAGGTAGGTGATGCTGTAATCCCTTAGAATTCCCAAGATGAAGGTATACATTGGATCAATTCTTGTCATGTTTGTTGGTGCCCAGTATGGCAGAGTTTGGAAAGTTGTGTAGCGGGTACCATGTAGCTTGAGAATGTTGGTTTTCTCATTTAATGATTGAGCATTATTCCAATTCTCTGCCCATTTGATGTGATCTTGATTATTTTTTAATGGCCAAGTCTCCTTTATGGTGTTCCAGATATCATTTAGCTTGAGGTTACAGTGGGCGCAGAAGATTGTTGCTGAGTGGGATGCAAATCCACCCATTTTACATAAGGCAGGTGTATCACCAATCAGTGGTAATGTGACAGCACGTATTACTCTTCCATCTAGATATTTTTCAGTTTTTGTGAAGAATACTCCTTTCCAAAGATCCAGTAGCTCAGAGAAAAGAGGCTTGAGTAAATTATTCAGTTGGAATGAGGTTCACTCCTTGGGTGTTGGTGTGAAGCCATACACAAAAATATATTGTGGCTTTTAACGTAAACTAGGTGGAAGATTAAAACATATTAAGAATATTACACCAAGAGAGATGCTTTTCCCACTGGTCTTGACTCCATGGGGATTCATCTAATCAATGTAAATTCCAAAGACAAGGTTCCCTGGTTCTGCTGTGTAAATCTGATTGGTTTTATCCTTGAATTCTTTCCACATAGTTCCATCCCAAATATCACAAAGTTTAGTAGGATTACTGGCTTGATGCTCTTGAAGTGCACTGAGTAATTCTTCAAACCAAGGGAGCAGCAATTTCCTGGCAATCCACTTCTTGAGCAATTGGTAACCAAACTGCTTCAGAGGATAAAAGTCAGATTTGTTCTTGTCTTGTTTCCAAAGTTTTGATCCACATGTAACAGGCTCCCCATCTATTGAATTAACTATATTATGGAACTTTGGATAATGCCTGTGTTTTTCACTTTATTCATCAGTTTGGGCTTCTGAAGAAGAAAGTACTTCATTCAAAGGATAAAGTTGGTAAAAATTTTTGCTACAGACATTTTCCACTAGATCATTTGTAATTGAAAATATTTTTTTCAATGTTGAAAGACTTTTGGGTATTTCTGCTGAATAGTTGGGCTGGCCACTTAGAATTGAGTTCATGCAGACTTTCTCATGTTCCATCTTGATGTATTTCTGACAAGCATGGTCACCAATGTTTTCCTCAATACTTTGATGAAGGATTTGGAGTGATGAGATCAGGGCGCTTGGAGTGTGATAGAGAAATTGAAGAGTTTTCATCTAAGATGTATTGTAAATTTCCATATTTTCTGGTGGGGAGTATTGTTGTATTTCACCATAGCAAGGATCTATTTCATGGTTTGGCTGTGCATTGGAATCTTCAGTTGATGGCTTGAATGTGAAAAATGATAGGATAAATAAGAAATTGTTTGCCAATTGAAATATACATTGAGGAATGTACTCTTGTGAAAGATTTTCACTTACAGCCCTGATGTTTGCTTCTATTGGTTCCCTGGTGGGGTTTCTTCTGGTAGAGGATTGGAAAATGTTTGGTGTCTTTGGGGTTTATGTTTTGCAAAAATAAAAATTCATCAGTGACCTTGATAATATTGATAAAATGCAGGAAAAATTCAGTCACATAAATTTGTAGAATCATTTGATTGCATGATATGGGTTTGATGTGCTTTTTTGGACCTTCCAACACCATTGTATATTTTCATTCCATGTTCAAAAGTCCTTTGAGAACATTGAGGACATTTTCATATCCAAATTTTTCCAACTCTGGTAGTGTTCTCCATAGTTTTAATTGATTTGAATGTTGTGGTGATCAGATTTGCAGAGGTTGTGTGAGATTTATTATATCAAAGGGAAATAGAAATGAATCTGAATGGAACTTTTGAATCAATCTTATACCTCCTGGTGAGCTTAAGTATTCCAACAAAAAAAAATGCTTCTATTTTGAATATTCATATTCACTTCAATGGGCAAGGCATTGAACAGTTTATTGTGTATTTTGAAAAAGGTTTCAAACCAATACATCATATCAACTTCTCATGGTTAGCCCACCTAAAAAACTTAGCCTATCCCATGGTGTTTGAATTCAAATTTAAGGTCAATTGCCTTGATGGAACACCACATATTCTAACTTCATAGTAATTATCTTATTACAAAACCATGATTTCAAATCACCTTCTTGTGTTACAAAATGTTAATGATGCACCATTTGAAGTAAAATCCCAATGCCTAGAGTTAGTGGGATTTTCTTAAATTACAAAATTCACATCTGGGAATGTGTATTATATATATATTTCTTTCATAAAAATATATTTGGGAATGGTTAACAAGTGGGTGATCTCAACTTGACTGCTGCACAGTGGAAAGAAATGTATTCAGGATACTATGACAGAAAAAAGATATCATGTAGCTTTCCAAAAGGTGGTGCATCAAACAAAATTTACTCAGAATTTTTCAATGAGATTGTGTATGCTGTGCACATGTGGATGTTGGTTTTCTTCACTCTTACTTCAATATCTGTATGGATGTAACAACTTCTTAGAGATTTATTTATTTGAAAATTTCAAGAGATTAAGAGTGTAGCCTAAATTCTTAACCTCTTCAAGTCAGGGTGACCCCACATCATTGGATTTTGTACATTCAGTAAATCTAGCTTTAAATATAATTACAAGTTTCTGGTTGAAAAAACAAGAATGGGATGAAAATAAAAATACATGTAGTACTCAAGAAAAGTTTCACCAAAGACAATGTTGCATCCAAACATTCTCCTGCATATTTTTTAAAATACTGATATATAAATTTCACTATTTGGAATATATTTAAAATGTTTGTGTGGTTTCCATTAAGCTAGAGGGCTTGGAAACTTGGGCTCTGAGATATGAAACTGCCTCTGTGAGATCAACTTCTGGAAGTAAACCTAAGGCTCTTTTTTCAACTGGAGTTATATCCTTCAGAGCTTCCTCACTTAACCAGTTTTGAGGTATTGAAGTAGGAAGTGTTGGTGGGTCATCACCCCTTGGTGAATTATTTGGTTTATCAAGTTGACTAATTTTCAATTGTCTATCCCTCTTGATGCGCGTGTTTTTGGCCAGTTGAATGTTTGCTTCATCCAGGTAGTGATATATTTGGGATACATGTTGAGCCCTCCAAACATGTGCATGATTGAATAATTCCTCATCTTCACCCTCAAAATCAGATATGAATCCACTGTCCAAGAAAATAGCAGAAGTTTCTGGGAACATATCCAGCATTTCCAGCTCTACTGCCGTGGTCTTTTGAATTTCCTTCTTGTTATTCTGTATTTCAAAAAATGATAAGCAGTTAGTCATTGATCATGAAGAGAAAATTTAAAAAGATTGATTTGACACACTTTCTTCTTGTTGAGACTTTGAGATGCAGAAACATTATATTTTCTGCTGCTGAAGCCTCCTTATGCCTTGTGCTCCTTCTTCCAAATAGCCTTCTTTGAGACAAGCCAACAATTGATTATGGCGACCCAGTTGGCTGGGGTGTTGTCATTCTCATTGATTGAATAGGAAGCAGTCCCCCTGTGTTTGTGGCACATCTCACAGGATCTGATGATTATTGCAGTCAGAGAGGAATTCCAGCAGGATGTTGCATTCTGTTCCCAGTGATAGGTGCATCTGGGAATACCAGAATTTTGGATCAAGGCCCTGGCGTGGGCTATCCACATCTCATCATGAGACTGTATTTGGCCCAGAGCAGTGGTTTCCAGGGATCAAGATTTTGAAGTAATATTTTGTTGTAATTGATGCAAGGCATCCTTCTTTACAAGTTTCAGCTCCTTTTCTTGCAGTTTTGAATTGGAGCTGTACTGGTTTGGCGGGCCAATGTTTGATGCTATGGCATCATTAATGGATTCCTTCTTTGTTGCCATGTAATTTTTGAGGGATGCTAGTTCACCACCAGTTGGAGGATTAGGAAGTTTTTTGTTGTTGGAATCCATTCCAAGAATTGATTTTGTCCAATAAAGCAAGGACTTGGAAATACCACTTGAAGAAGCAGGGATGCCAAGATTGTGTGCATGGCGAGAGAGAGAATATTGTTCTTGGGCCAATTGTTTTTGCTTCTTTTGGTGTTGGTGGGATTGAGAGAGTTGTTGTGCAATCATGAAGTAGGATGGGGCAGCAGAGTTGTCAAAATCTTCTTCTTCCTCAAAACCAGGCATATTGACTTGGTCATCTGGAAGGGGGACTCTTGGTGGATCAGGGGTGGGTGATGTTGGGTTAGCTGGGATTTCTGCATTTTAGTAACATAAAATAGACACCATGATTTAGAAATGAGGTTGTATTATTGTCATGAAGATCTTATACTGGGGGGATTAGTTCTTACCAGGTTCCATGTCTAATTTTCCAACTTAGTAACCAGATGACAATGTTTCTGATTTTGTGATTTTGTATTGATTTTTCACAAACTGATAAATAGGAAGTCAGATTTCCTTTTATTGACCTTCTGAAAATTTTCAGAAATGAATATATTATATACTATGATCCCCCTTTGTTCTCAAATTTTCTTCAAAGTGGGCAAAGGGTATGGACATAGTATACTTGGAGATTTGAACAGAATCTTCTTCAACAAGGGAAGATCTCAATGAGAAATAAATTCATAATTCACATAGAAAAGAGACTCTGTGGCTACCATCTGCCCCAAAGAGTGTGCTCATTTTTTTATGTGGCACTTATGCATGATTCATAAAAATGTATAGGGATCCTGCATTCAAATTTGAGTTATTTATTCTGGGGATATCTTCAGATAATAGATATGAAAAGCTTCCCATTGCTTTCCTTGTTTTTAATTATCACAATAAATTTCAGACAGCAGGCATTCTTGACCATTATGTGTTTCCAAAAAATCCCTCATTCTCATATTTATGGAATTGACCAATAAGCATTGAATGAGAAAATGAGCTCAAGAATTCCAGCCACCATGAGGAAGAGCTGGAGTTGAAATATATCAAGATCCAAATTTCCATAATATGGACTTCAGACTACTCCTTGCCAATCTTATTGATTTGGTTGAAGTGCTAATTGAATAATATATCAAGTAGAGTTGGATAATAATGGCACGGGTCCAATAGCTCGTTGCATTGCTGTGTTTTTATTATAAGATTGTTTAAATATCCAATTACTCAAAAATGCAATGCTGGGTACCACACAGATGCATTTTTACTGCGAGGATTGATATTCAGTGAGGACTGATTGTTGAGAGTTCAATTTTGGAAACTGAATAATAGAGAAATGAGATGAATCAGGTGTCAGATTTTGCATTGTGCTAATTCTTGGAAATGAGGGTTATAATTTTTACCCTTTCCTGAATTGATTTTGACTAAATCTCCTCAGATAATATTATATAAACAATAAAGGGCAAGAATAACAATGCATGGTTTTCAATTTCATTCTTTTGAAAATTGTGTGATATGAAATCTTGCTAATTCTTGTAAAGAAGGCACAGTTCTTTCTAATCACTGGCTGGTCCTACACCAGCAATTCAAATCAAAGACATAAGTAACATTTCAAAATCATGATTCCAAATAAATATATGAGAACTCAACATGCCTGGATCACTTAGCTCAAAAGAATAAAGAAACATTTAAGGGGGTGCATAATATCATGGAGAGATTAAATTATGCTGGATTCACCAAGTTGATTTTTTGGAATAGGCAGGTGTGTATCACCAAAGTGTCTGCTTCACCACACAAAATAAATATGAGTCATGTGCAGGGAGCTGGACAACTTATCATAACTTTTCCACCACTCCAGGACCATGGGTATGCAGGAATGAGATGTCAAGGGAAAATCACATGGGAAAGCTTGGGAGGTGGACTACTTGTGCTAAGTTGTCCACTTCCCTGAAACTACATGGTATCATGATTTTGAATATGCCAAATGATCAATGATTGCTGGGACAGTGGACAACTTATCATAAGTTGTCCACCTCCCCAGCCTCCTCACAAAGAATTCCCATGTCATGTGATTACTGTATGCACACAAGTCCAGGGAGGTGGATGACTTATCATAAGTTGTCCACTGTCTCAGAAATCATTGATCTTTGGCATATTCAAAACCAGGCCAGCATGTAGTTGAAGGGAAGCGGACAACTTAGCACAAGTTGTCCACCTTGCCAGCCTTCCTGCATATTACATATACAGATCACTGTCATTCAAAGGGAGGTGGACAACTTATGATAAGTTTTCCACCTCCCTTGGAATAACATTTCAGCAAAAAAAGGTGATGTTTAAATTATATACATTGAAGGAAATGTTTAACCATATCTGGATTTTTTCCCATTTACTCTAGTGAAAATTTCAAAAGGAGGACAATTTTGGAGTTTAGGAGAGGCATTGGCAACAATTTTTTTGGGGGGATTAAGAAACCAAAATTAGTACATTTTTCTGTTGATTGGAGGTCCACTGGAG
This sequence comes from Puccinia polysora, assembly GCA_025617555.3. NCBI lineage: Eukaryota > Fungi > Basidiomycota > Pucciniomycetes > Pucciniales > Pucciniaceae > Puccinia > Puccinia polysora. Next base: position 56,079,269 of record CM062617.1, on the reverse strand, counting down.
AGAAAGTAGTTGGATGTGCAAAACAAGATCACCCTGATTGAAAACTTTGGGCTGCCGAGTGCTGTTAAATCTGGAATTATGGGGTGCTTCCTCCTGGTGAGGTGGTGCACTTAGCTCAAGTGGACCACCTTACCAGAAAGAACTGGAGGGCATTGTTGGAGAGTTGCTTTGAATGATGAATTCATTTTCAAGTACTGGTCATTGACTTTCTGAATATCTGTCTTGGAATTTTTTGCATTCAAATCATTTCACCCTGTTCCCTCCCTGCCTTTATCAACATATCAAACTTATCATTTCTAAGCAGAAAAACAAGGTTTCTTTCCCATTCATGCTTGGGGAACAATTGAATTTTGAATAGTTTGAACTTGCAAGGAATTTATATTGAGTAGCATTGCAACTGAATTTCTTGTGCAAGAAATACACAATATTTTCTTGATTTTTTTCAGAACATGAGCATTTTTCTGGATAAAATCCAATGATTCCAAATCCTAATGCCACTTTCCAAAGAAATAATTTTGTACCCAGTGTCTAATTATATGTAAAACCTCTCAAATTGGTAACTTTTTCCAATTAGTCATGCTCCAGAACACTTGTGGGCCTCTAAAATAAAAAGGGCCTCAAAAAGGATGTATTGTACTGTAATTTGACAAAAACTCAAAAACAAGGGTTGTCCACCCAAAGCTTTCAATGAATCATTAGTCATAATCAATCCCTCCATCTCAATTGATTTAGCCAATGGTCAGTGTAATTCAATCCAATGCAATTGGGGTCTCAATCCTGGTCTGAGAACAAATCTGTGGTAATGAGGCCACTCTCTGTTTCCCAAATGATTTCTGCCTGTGATCCTTATACCTTTTTGGTAATATTCTCTATTTTCTTCTGATTCACTTTTTGCCTTGTTCCAAACATTGGGTTGTAGAAGTTCAAGTGATTATTCTGGAAGCTCAACTGGATTCAACTCTACAAACACTTGCAGAATATTATATCCTGAATTAGCAAACTAAATGGATGTATGTGCGTGTGAAAATGAAACATTACTATAAATTTGAAATTTATTGAGTCTCATCATCCTTCCACCTTCAATAAACTTGCTGGTTGGGGGAAAATAATTTCCCTGAAACAAGAAAATGAATACAGAAAGTGAGAAAAACCATCTCCACTCTTGATAACCATTGAATCACCTTTTGGTTCCCCAAACATCTTTTTTAGGCTTTTTCATGAAGTTTACAGAAATTCTAGGCTTTTGTGCTTTTATTTGACTGTGGTTCAAGCCATCAAGGGGAAATTTGGATTGGTAAAAACCCTCCAAATAAAAATAAATCCGCATGGCATATTCAAATGGTGACAAAAAACCATGGATTTGCATCATTTTGTGGTTGTAAACCTTTTTTAGTGGGCATGGGGGGTTTCAAGGAAATGAAATTATGATGAATGAATGAAGTTTCTGAAAAAAAACAGGTTTTTTATGACATCTGAATAAGATTTGCGCCCAAAATTATCAGTCACTTTCCAATCATGAGCTCTAAAAATGCCACAAGAGTTTGAATGATGGCATGCAAAACTATTGAACATCTCAAAAGGTGTAAGTGCAGTGGCCGAATTCAACTTTTTTCAAGACTCTGCAAGTGCCTGCAAAGTATCTTCTCCTGCTCAATTTGTGGATTTCTGAAAGTGGTTATTACCTGCTTGGTTTAAAATTATAAATAGGTAAACTTGATCTGGCTTGGAATCATTTTTTCTTGGTATCCAATCTCAACTGATAAGCATGAGAAGATCTTTTGTGTGGTGGTGAGAGACAGTCCAGTTTGACATTCTCATCAGCTTCTGGTGAAGTAATATTACTATAATCCAGTTCTGTACCTAGGAAATTCAGAGAATACCAACCAGGGGTAAAGGTGAAGGATGAGGGTGATGATAAGTCCTTTGGTTTGTGGAGTCATGGAAGATTCAATAGTTTGAAAAATGACTTACAGAAATCTTTGGTTTTGAAAATACGGATTCCCACATATCATTGTTTCCTGGGAGACCCAGATGGAATGCACCAAAAAACATGAATATCCATATAGTCAATATGAAATTTTCAAAGGAAGGTGGACGACTTAGGCTAAGTCATCCACATTCTATTGAAAATTTCCTGATTTCCCAACATTAGCTGAGTCTTGGTCCATAGTGTGGGGAATTGGAGAACTTGGCATGACCAGTCCACCATGTTTGTTTCAGGAAAAAACATGCTGGTACTGAAATTCCCATGCTGGAAAATATCTTTCATCCAAGAAGATGAATCACAACATGGCTATATTTAAAAGAAATCTTGTACAGGAATAGGGTTTTTAGATCCTTGCATGTGCCTGAAAATATTTTCTTCACCTTGCTCAATCATTGAACCCAGTTTAAAAAAATGATGGTAGGATCAAGGATCCAAGAATTTCATGTGGTGAAAAATATTTTTCAGTGGGAAAACAGTGAAATATTCCTGGCCCAGGCCAATATCTTGGGGATGATTGGTTATGCTGAATTATCAATGATAAATTGTAAGAGTTCATTATGATATACATGTAAAAAAACCCTACATTCATGAATGGTAAATATTTCTTAAGAGACATTGATTTTGTGTCACAATGGCAGTTTTGGTTTTCACATGAATGAATCAGTAGGTTTTAAAATCACAAAGCAAAATTGTTTTTTTTTCAAACCGCAGAATCACACAAAAGCTCATTTTCTGCAACACTCAGACATGATTTAAAAACATGACATAAATATTGACATTGTAAAGTGTGTGATGGCCCAGGGAGGTGGACAACTTAGCCTAAGTGGTCCACCTCCCCATTAAAACTTTCCAATTTCCCAAAAATGATTGGCTCTTAGTCATTGGTATGGCAAAGTGGATGAGTTATGCTAACTCGCCCACCATGTTTGTTCCAGGGAATAGTGGTTGGTGAAATTCCCATGTTTGCAATTACCTTTCATCCAAAGAGATAATTAACATGGAAATATTAAAAAGAAATCTGGTAGAGGTAAATGATTTTGTGATTCTTGAATGGCCCTGGATATATTTAATACATCTTGCTCATTTATTGAACAAACTTCCCATGTCCCAAAATATTCCATATTTATCATGTCCCAAAGGTCCAAAATATTTTTGTAATTGTTGATAAATTATATCCACCTGGTAACAAGACAAAGTGAACATGTCTATACTTAAAGACAAGGTTTTCCAACATGAGGGCTAAGAGAATCAATGCTGGCCACCGTGTCAGGGATTTAACCTCTATTGCTATACCTAGCCGTGGTTAAACCTGCAAAAGAATAAAGCTAAACCAATATTTAAATTAGTTTTGACTTATATATTCCAAACAGCAACTTTAAAAGTTTACAGACTCGAATAATACCAAGGTATTATGAGTAAATAGCCACACCTTAAACCTTTATAATAGGTAAGGGGCCTTAGTCTTAAAGGATTAAGACCAAAAGGAGACTTGCTTATAAATAAGCTCACACCCTTTAAAGAGTAACACACAGGGGTTACTTATTCAAGTGAGACCTTCAACTCGAAATTGGTGTTGCCAGATAGGTTATTGATTGAATTTAATACTAAAGTTTATGGCCCCAGTCAATCTTCCTCTTGAGATTAAGTTTAATGGGCTTGTTAACTCTTGCTTGTATTCTTGTTCAAATAATAATATATAATGGATGATGAAAGGGCTATAGGGTAAAGACCCTGCTATTTTAAGGTAACAGGAGCCCTCAGGGGACTCTAGTAATCACCAGGGGAGTGTCAGGCTCTCCTTGGTTTCGTCCTCAAAGGCCCAAGACATCATTACATTACATCATTCTCAATGGGTAATGAAGAACTAGTACCCATTGGGAAGGATTTTCAAGGTAAAGTTTTCATTTTACTTACTAAAAGGTTACTTACTAGGTCTTAGGACTTATACATCACTCAGATGAACGGTATAGAAGCCTTAGATTCCATCATAATGATTATTTATATTGATTTAATGTAGCTTAGTGCCTTGGCAAATAATTTAATCTTAATTATAAGTGTCTTAGCTCATACTATACACATAGAGTATGTATACTCTTTGCAATGTTTATTAAAAGGTTTACAGCCTACAGATGAACTCTGAGTCCTCTGAGTGGACGCACTCAAGGCTCAGTGAAGTATATTAAAGCATTATTACATCCAAAAGGGAATAGTATTAATTAATTTATAATTATACTATACCTATAAGGGGTATATACTCTTGGCAGTGCTACTAGAAGGTTCATAGCTTACAATTAAGTTCTAAAGCCTCTGAGTGAACGCTCTCAAGGCTCAGTAAGGTGTATTAAGTGTACAGAGGGAGTATTAATTATAATTACATCCCAAAGAAGGATAATGTGTAATTAATTTATACAGTATAGAGAGTATGGGTTAATATGATTAATGTAACTCCTTCCCAAAGAGAGGAAACACTTTGGGAACTTCTATATCAATAATTGGGACGCATCTGAGTCCTCATAACTTAATTTAAAGTTATATTGGATCCCCTTCTTGATAATATAAATTATCAAGGTTTTAATTCCATAATCCATACTCATAAAAACATACTTATAAAACATTATATAATATTATTAAGATTTACTATATAATTACAAAACTATTCAACATTTTCATTATTGTCTCCATTGTGGTTTGAACCAGTGACCTTGGTATCAGATACTGGGAAGTGAGCCTAGTACTTAGCCACTATACCAGCAGGACATATGAGTTTCCAGACATTTGGACAAGTCTAACTGTCTCGTGGCTGACACTCCCTACCACCAAAAGAAAATTACTCTTCAGAGGAATTTTTAGCTCTCTTTGATGCTCTATATCTCCTCAATACAATATCAGAGTTCTTAATGTCTTTAGCTTCCAACCATAAGTCACTATCAGCTAATTTATTCTTAAACCTGACCAGATAAACTCTTACATCTTTACTGTCCTTTCTAATAATCTTATGGTTCAATATCTTGTGAGCTAATCCATCTTCAACATCCTGTAGAGGTGGGACCACAACCACAGGCACCTTCCTTAGTGGGAACTTTGCAGTGGGTTCTAAGAACTTCTTAACTAGACTGATTGGGAAAGTTGGATGTTTCCTGTCAAACTCCTTGCTCAGAATCACCTCTACTGCATTCTTACCATGTAAGGCTTTTACCACAAATGGCCCAACAAATGAGTCTTTGAGTTTTCTATGCCCTGCTATATTAGAAAAATTCACTGTTGAAACTAAAACCATGTCTCCAACTTTGATGTCATGATCCTTGTGTGTTCTATCCCATCTACCCTTATTGTACTCTACTGCTTCCTGAACACATTTGCTAGCAAAATTCTCGGCTTTAACCATCATATTTCTAAAGCAATCTGCAGTGGGATGCAGTACAATACTTTTGCTGAGGAGCATATCCTTGGGCATGCGCGGGATCCAACCTCTCTCTAATTCAAAAGGTGACATGTTAGTGGTGGAATGCTTACTAGAGTTGTAGGCAAATTCTAAGGCAGGTAACAATGATACCCAATCATGAGTATAACCATCATTGTCCTTGAAATCAATCCCATAGGCACAATACCTTCTTATCATGTTTTCTAAAGTCTGTATCATTCTTTCTGCCAATCCATCAGTCTGTGGGTGATAGGCTGTGGAGAAAGATAATTTGGTTCCTAACAAATCAAACAAACTCTTCCAAAATTCAGAAGTAAACTTAGGGTCTCTATCACTAATTATGTTTTGTGGGCAACCTACATCACTCACAATACTATTCCAAAACAATAAGGCTACATCCATGGCAGAGCTATCCTTATAGCATGGCAGGAACCTAGCTCTTTTGGAGAACCTATCAACTATTACTAGTACACAATTGTGGTTATCTTTTCCTCCCGGTGGTAATCCAGATACAAAGTCCATATTAATAGTGGACCATCTATCCTTAGGTTCTTCTATTGACTGAAGCAAACCATATTTCTTTCCTGTGGATCTGTTAGCTTTCTGGCATCTCTCACACGAATCACAGTAGTCTGAGACAGTGTTTCTCCAACCAGGCCACCAAGCTATCGTCTTTATCCTATCTGTTGTCCTCTCCTTAGACAAATGTCCTGAACAGATATTATCATGGCATTCATTCATTAACAACTGTATGTGCTCGTCCTTCACTAATACTACTGAACAGCAGTGGGCTGACTTATGATATAATAATCCGTCTAACAGGACTAGCCTTCCATCAATTAGTTCCTTCTTCCACTGTTCATCCAGTCCCTCAATCAGGTCTTGTCTATTGACTTTAGATTGCATAATTTCTACTAGTAGTGAAGTATTCTTTTCTCCTGAATATGAGTCATACACAGAATCCCAAAAACTCTGTGCTAGGCTATTCATTGAAATGGCCATGATAGGTAATGTATCTACAGTATCTTCTGGGTCATAAGCAGGATTATTGATGTCATTAGGTAGTGCCCATCGTGACAACCCATCTGCATTCTTATGCACCAGGCCTTCCCTGTGGACTATAGTCATAGAGCCTCTCCACTCCTGGATAGCAATCTGCCATCTCAACATATGCCTATTGGGTGTCTTCATATTCAGAAGAGACTTCAAGGCCGTACAGTCAGTAATGACTTCAAACTGACAACCATCTAAATAGTAATACAATTTCTCTAAGGCCCACACCAAGCACAAGCATTCTAACTGTGAGGCACCATATCTCTTTTCACTATCCTTCAATTGTCTGGATATGAAGCAAATTGGCCCTTCAATTGGTTTATCATTCACAATCTGTATTTGGTGTAATGCAGCTCCAAGACCCTCCATACATGCATCCACATACAGTTTGAATGGTTTTTTAGGGTCTGGGTGAAATAGCAAGGGTGCACTTGTTAACTTTTCCTTAAGTACCTCGTAGGCCTTCAACCTTTCTGTAGTCATTTCAAATGAAACATTTGGACTACATATCTTATACAGGCTAGAAGCTATTATTCCAAAATCCTTAATATGTAGCCTGTAATATCCTGCAAAACCTAGAAAACTCTGAATTTCTTTAATGTTACTAGGCGTGGGCTTCAGCAATACAGCTGCTACTCGTGCCTGATCTATCCCAAGTGACAGACCACTCACAACATGACCTAAAGCCATCAATTCATTGAATCCAAATGAACACTTTGTCAAAGATATTTTCATATTCATCCTGATCACTTTCTTGAGTACAATGGAAATCCTCTCTTTATGTTCATCCCATGTTTCTGAAAATACAATTATGTCATCTATGTAGACTATCAACCAGTTTTGCATCAATTCCTCATGAAATTCTGAGTCCATCATCCTCTGAAAATGGGATGGGGCATTCTTGATACCAAAAGGCATTCTCAAATACTCAAACACCCCTAGGTGGCATACTATCCTCAGGAATTTCCTGCTGTCATTGTCTACAACATTCTGATGAAAACCTTTCAGAACATCCATACAAGAAATATACTTAGCCTGGTGCAATTTGCTCAAAGACTCAACAATCTTCGGCATAGGATACCTATCAGGGGTTGTATACGAATTCAGTGCTCTGAAATCCCCAACCATTCTGGACTTCCCATTATGCCAAGCTATGATTACAGGTGTAGTGATGTCCACGTCCTCATTAGCTCCTACTTTTCTGATCACATTCAACCTCAATAATGTATCTATATGCTCTTTCAATGCCTCCTTACTTCTAGGGCTAGCAGGGAAAGGATGTTTCCTCAAAGCTGGGGGATATGGCCGGTCTATTGTTAAAGTAATCTTGACCTCATGACCCCTGATGGACCCAAAAGGCTGATCTACTGTTGCAAAAGCTGCTTGATGCCTAAACAACAAGGAAAATAGTTCTTCTTTTTCCTCTGCTTTCAAGGAAGAACTGATTTTTGAGTCTCTAAAGAGCTCTTGGCCAAAATCTTTTTCTGAAACATTGTTCACCATATCCATGCCAAAATCATTAAAGTAAAACCTTTCACTGTTTCCAATGGTAAAGGATGAAGAACTTTGCCCATGGAATAAACTAAAACAATACTTTTTCATATAGTCACTTCCAATGATGAAGTATTCAACCATTGTATTATCAATTATTACAAACTTGATCACCAGAGCCAAATCTTTCAGGAACAATCTGATCTTTACCATTCCTAAAGGTTCCAGAGCACCAGAACAGCTTTGTAAATTTAACTTGGGTGAGTCTAATAAGTGCTCTTTCCATTGAGGATAGAACTTCTCCAGATATCCCCTTCCTACTACGGACTTGCAAGCACCTGAGTCCAGAAGCACCTTGCAAGGCTTTCCGCAGAATGACATTTGTACCAAGTCATTTGCTGATTCTATTGAATTTATGCATCCTATGATTAAGTGGTTATCATCTTCCTCACTATGGTCATCATAAGAATCATAAGCAATCTCTACTTGTTCTTCTTTGTTAGTTTCTATGTTATTTACTTTGCTTGCCTTCTGAGGACAAGTCCTAGAAGTATGTCCTGCCTTCCCACATGTATAACAAGAGACTTCTGTGCCCTGCAAGTTCAATTTTGGTTGAGTTTTGCCTTTGGATTTCTCCATAGGTACTTCTTTGGGAGGATATGATTTCCTCCTACCTAGAGATGTGTCTTCTACTATGTCTTCCAGTATATTAATCAAGTTTGAGCAATCATCCGTAGCCTTCATACTAGTTTTTACTGCAAATGAAACTTCACCATCCATCAAGGATAGCAACTTGAAATTAATATTATCTTGATCCAGGTATGGATCACAGGCTCTCAGCCTCTTTCTCTGTCTGGTTACCCATGTTGCTGGTGGTGTAACACCTGGTAAGAATCTGTCTTTGTTAAAAGCATTCAAACACTTCCTCTTCCAATTTGCTGTACCAAATTTTGAACTTATTTCTTTTTTCCAAAATTCCCAGTCTTGCACACCTACTGAATTCCTTCTATCTCTATACCAGTCTGAGGCTATACCTTTAAACAAGATACTTAACCTGCTAGTGATCAAAGTATCAGGTAATCCTGTGTCTTCTTTCAATGTGTCAATCCATGAAATGAATTCAGTGTGGTCATATTCACCTTCTCCAGAGAAATCAGGCCATTCACTGATCTTGGGTAATCCCTGCAGTATCTGTTTGAAAACTTCATTCTTACTGGAATCTTGTACTGGATCAATTTTTTCCTCTATCTTCCTATCCATTTTATGACTATTGTCATGGTTGGTGGTTTCCATGGTATGACTAAGGTTGCTTGGGGACAAGGAGAGCAATCTACGGACAAGCTTGTCATGGTTCTGCTCTAATTGTTGATGTACTTTATCAATCTTTGTACTCAAACTTTCTAATCCTTGTTTTGACACAACCTGACATTTCAATATTTCTTCTCTGACAGAGTTCATATTTTGGTCGAATTTATGTTCCAGCAGCTCTAATGAATGACTTATTTGTAACATCATGGATGTCAATGAATGGACATCCTTCCTTACTGCTATAGATTCTTCTGCAGAATCTCTCAATGATTCACTAATACTGGTTACTTTGTCATCTAATTTACTTAAATCACTATTCTGGACTTTGATCAGGTCCAGTTCAATGGTCTTATTAGTCAAATCTTCTATATCTTTTGCAGAATTCTCTAAAATAGATTTAAGGGCAATGCTATCAGATACTATACAGCTGTACTTCTTGTCCATGGCTGCAAAGCCTTCAACACAATATTGGTTTGTGTGCACTACTGCCTTCTTAATGTGAAGGGTTTCTTTGAATACAACATCACGAAATTTTTCTAACAAAATTTCTGATTCAAGGGATAATCTCAACCCCTCCTTGCCCTCTTGGCTCTTTCCTCCTCTAAATATTGAAATCCCCCTTGGAGAGATCTCGCCATCCTCATCATTTCTCCATAAATTGAATTCCTGTGATCTTTTCTTTTCCTCATCCTTCCTCCCTGGTTGTGAGGAGGAGAGGGATCTCTGTTCCTCAAAGGAACCCGGGAACCAGAGGCTACTGGTTGTGGGGTTATCCCTCCTGATGTCTTCTTCTTTGACTTTGGTTTGGGAGCCACTGGCTTCTTGATCTGAGTTGGATCCCAGCACTCGGTCTCCTTCATCAATCTCTCCCTTCCTATCAATTTTATAAGGGCCCTGTACGTCGCCAGGGCCTGAGTCAAGAACTTCGACTGGTTCTCGACGTTGTTCGCAGCTACCGCCTCCAGGTAGCTTATCTTGTTCTGACTGTGGCAGGTCAGAAGGCTTGCTGTTCCTGGAGGTAGGTCTTTTTGTTCTTTGACTAAATTCGCCGGGGGGCACAAGCTCAGCCCCCTTGCTTCTGGTGTTCATCGCCATTCAGTTAGAAACAACAATCAATAAGATTTTTAGTTCGTTGTACGCCAGTCAAAAGGACGACGGAAGACTCACGGTGAGTCACGATATCCGTCGTTGGCGATCTCGCCCTTTCCGTAGGTTCGATGCTACGGATACTTGGTCCCCGTGCTTCGCTTCGCGGGACTGAGCTCGTTTCCGATACGAAACTTGGCAACCTTCCTCGGTTAGACGGAAGGAAGGAGGCGATAGAAAGTTGTCTTGACACTATGTAGTGTCAAGAGATAACTTAAGTACGTTGATAGTATTCTTATTTTTATTATTTTTTTTTTTTTTTTTTTTTTAAAAAAAGAATATATACTGACTCGTTCCTCTAACCAATAATGTTATTAGTCACGATAATCAAACCTTTGCTTGGGCAGCGGTAGGTTACCGGCACCGCTAATCTGTAAACGGTCAGTCGTTCTTGTTCTGTCGCAAAACTACACGGAAATACGGTAGCCGGAATTACGCGGCAGCCGCTTTTTGTCAATCTCCGAGTTGACAGAAGCGAGATCGTCGAACACACCCTTGGACAATAGACAACGCCTTCTCTTTGAAGATGCTGTGAAAGAAAAAAAAAACTTGGTTTTTTTTTTTTTTTTTTCTTCAACGGTTTTTCTAATCAAATCTTGTATGTTTGTTTTTTTTTTCTTCTTTTATTTTTTGTATATATATTCAAAACAAAAAAACAAAACCAGGTCAAAACCAATCACACTAGATTAAGATTGCTTAATCTTAGTGAAATAATATCTGTAAAAAGGCTAACTGCTTTAAAAGCAGTTTTCGAAAATGGTCCTTTTTTTTTTTCTATAATTTTCTTATATAAAAAAAAATCAATAATCAGCACAAAACTTTGTTCAAAATTGGTCAAAAGTGCGCACAAAATATGCTTCAACACTTAAAACAGAAGGAATTTAAAGCTCAAAGCAAAAAATCCCAGAATTTTCGAAAATTTGCTGTTTTTTTTTTTTTTTTTTATATATATATTTACTGATTTTAATCAGAAAATTTATAAATCAGCAAAAACTTTTGCCTAAAATAACACAAAATAGCGTACTTTAAGCAGACAAAACAATCCCAAAGGTACTGAAACCAGATGAGGCCCCCAATTGTCAGGGATTTAACCTCTATTGCTATACCTAGCCGTGGTTAAACCTGCAAAAGAATAAAGCTAAACCAATATTTAAATTAGTTTTGACTTATATATTCCAAACAGCAACTTTAAAAGTTTACAGACTCGAATAATACCAAGGTATTATGAGTAAATAGCCACACCTTAAACCTTTATAATAGGTAAGGGGCCTTAGTCTTAAAGGATTAAGACCAAAAGGAGACTTGCTTATAAATAAGCTCACACCCTTTAAAGAGTAACACACAGGGGTTACTTATTCAAGTGAGACCTTCAACTCGAAATTGGTGTTGCCAGATAGGTTATTGATTGAATTTAATACTAAAGTTTATGGCCCCAGTCAATCTTCCTCTTGAGATTAAGTTTAATGGGCTTGTTAACTCTTGCTTGTATTCTTGTTCAAATAATAATATATAATGGATGATGAAAGGGCTATAGGGTAAAGACCCTGCTCTTTTAAGGTAACAGGAGCCCTCAGGGGACTCTAGTAATCACCAGGGGAGTGTCAGGCTCTCCTTGGTTTCGTCCTCAAAGGCCCAAGACATCATTACATTACATCATTCTCAATGGGTAATGAAGAACTAGTACCCATTGGGAAGGATTTTCAAGGTAAAGTTTTCATTTTACTTACTAAAAGGTTACTTACTAGGTCTTAGGACTTATACATCACTCAGATGAACGGTATAGAAGCCTTAGATTCCATCATAATGATTATTTATATTGATTTAATGTAGCTTAGTGCCTTGGCAAATAATTTAATCTTAATTATAAGTGTCTTAGCTCATACTATACACATAGAGTATGTATACTCTTTGCAATGTTTATTAAAAGGTTTACAGCCTACAGATGAACTCTGAGTCCTCTGAGTGGACGCACTCAAGGCTCAGTGAAGTATATTAAAGCATTATTACATCCAAAAGGGAATAGTATTAATTAATTTATAATTATACTATACCTATAAGGGGTATATACTCTTGGCAGTGCTACTAGAAGGTTCATAGCTTACAATTAAGTTCTAAAGCCTCTGAGTGAACGCTCTCAAGGCTCAGTAAGGTGTATTAAGTGTACAGAGGGAGTATTAATTATAATTACATCCCAAAGAAGGATAATGTGTAATTAATTTATACAGTATAGAGAGTATGGGTTAATATGATTAATGTAACTCCTTCCCAAAGAGAGGAAACACTTTGGGAACTTCTATATCAATAATTGGGACGCATCTGAGTCCTCATAACTTAATTTAAAGTTATATTGGATCCCCTTCTTGATAATATAAATTATCAAGGTTTTAATTCCATAATCCATACTCATAAAAACATACTTATAAAACATTATATAATATTATTAAGATTTACTATATAATTACAAAACTATTCAACATTTTCATTATTGTCTCCATTGTGGTTTGAACCAGTGACCTTGGTATCAGATACTGGGAAGTGAGCCTAGTACTTAGCCACTATACCAGCAGGACATATGAGTTTCCAGACATTTGGACAAGTCTAACTGTCTCGTGGCTGACACACCGTGTCATGTAGGTTTGTGGTGACCCACAACCACCACCAACTGGTTTTCTGAAGGGACATGGTGCACTTAGGCTAAGTGCACCATGTCCCCAGAGGTTTATGTGCATGAATCATCATCATGCAATAGAAGAGTTTCTCCAGTTCTTTCAATGAATATAAATCATGAAATGTATTTTGAATGCCCAAATGTTTATCCTCAAGGTTAATTGAATGAAATCTGAAACAATTTTACATTGTTTTTCTTTCCATTACAAACCCACCTTGATCAATTGAACTATTTCCCAAATTTAATGGTAAATTTAGAAATGCCATTACTCTTTATGAAGCTTGTAATCAGGCAGATGCAGAGGGACCAAAAACTAGGGAAAATTTCATGTATTTTTTATTCTGACCATTTAGAGTAAAAAAATATAAGGATACAAGGTTTATTGAAATATTCAAATTATTGAATTTTGGAAACTAGTTCCAGTTATTAATTTGGAGTTTAAAAACAGTGAAATAACCATTAGAAAAAATTTTCTTTCAAAAAAATTATTTAAAAGACACCTTTTCTGTAGTGAAACAAAAACCATGATTATAAATCAATTTTTAAAGGAATGCACCTGAATACAAAACTTATTTCTTACTGTTACCATTATTTTGAGAAAAACAGGGAATGTTGGTTTCATCAGATGTCTCCTCCAAAGTTGATGGTATGATTTTAAACCTTTTCAGAAGTGAAATAAACAAGGGATAATAAACAGAAGCCTTGAAATTTCAAACATGAAAGCCATTTCTCCACTCCTTTTCTATATTCAGGAATTCTACAAAAATAGTCTCAAATTAACAAAATGAAATACTCAAAAAAATCTCATTCACATCAAAAAATATCCTCTGGATCTGCCCATCTCACATTATTCTCATGAATAAATTTTATATTGGTCAGATGAATTTTTCTTGTTAAATTTAAGCATACTTCTCACACAAGACATATCCCTCAATTTTCTTTTGGCTTGAATCATAACAACCACCAAAGAAAAACTCATGGCCTGGGATATCCATGCCTTTTTTGTTTTTTTCAAGGACCCCAACTCACTCTGATGGGCTCTGGCCTTTCCATAAAGCCAAAAGTCATGGGCACTTGCCCTGGGTCCCCATACAAATGGCCCTGATGGGCTTCAAGCGCTCCAGGCCCTGGAGAAGCCAAAATTGGGCCTGGAGCTCCTGTGGCAATGCCTTGGGTGCTTGCCTTCCTCCTGGGAAACGCGAGCAACGCGATTTGCTCTGTTTCGCGACTGGGTGGCCAAACGCCAGCCCGTCGCTCTCTCCCAGGTTGCCAGGGCCCTGGGAGACGTCTGTGCGCGTCGATTGGCCCTGGCAACGTGACACGCTGGTGGCAAACGCCAGCAACTGCCAGCGGTATTGCAGGGGCAAGCAAACGCAAGCAAAATTGCTTACGTGGCCCCTGGCTTGTGCAGTGAGGCTTGTTTGTTGAATTTCAAGCAATTGCTTGCAAATTGGTGAGCACCTCATTTGCGCTTGCAAACAAGCATCCAAGCCACATACTTCCAGCATCCACAAGTCATCCCAGCAGGTCAATCAAGGTAAGATTTCAGCCTCTTTTTCAATCTTTGAACATCCAAACATTCAGACTGATTCTTTATGTGCTCTACTGGTATCTAGAATCATCCAATCACCTCTCAAGATTCCCATCATCCAACCATACTCAAAATCAAACTCATCATCTCAAACAAACCATCCATCCAACTCCGGCTATTACCCATTGATTCCAAGGCATCTCTTCCACCTCCCACTCATCATCACTACGTTTCAAGGGTAAGAACTCAAGAACCTCTTTCAATCTCTTGAATCCTTCATCTTCATCAGTCCAACACTGAATTCATTCTTTCTCTTCCTCACCATTATTTTTTCTTCTTCTTTCAATAATAGCACGTTTCTTCTTTAAATCAACTCAACATTGATTGTCACATAGCAGCATCAACACCATCCATCCTTTTACTTGTCTTTACAGTAAGAAGAAATGAAACAATCAACCTATCATCAACTGATCCTTGATTCATTCCTGCTTTTCCTTGAACCCCTTTTGGAACCATGGCTAAACTCATCATCATCATGTGTAATATTCAACCATGGATCAAGTCAACTCCAATGCATTCATCCAATCTCAAGCCCACCTGTTGCCATTAAAAACAAATAATGAGGATGTGTCTTTGGAAATGGTTAAACTTAGCAACATGTATGGTTCTTCAATCATCATAAAGGGTTTAATATTACTGACTTCTATCTTTTGCTTTTATCTCAATCCATGTCACTTGTATTCCTGTTGGTGCTTTTGAGGAGATGTTTGTAGTGAGGATGAGCCCTTGAATCAAAAGCATCATCAGGAATAAAGCCAAGATTGTTCTGTTCTTAGGCAACCACCACAACCATTAATGATGTCCATCCCATGCTCATGCAGAGCACACAAGAAGCATTGTAAAGCTGAGCGTGATTATTGAAAGAAGGAGTGTGTATCTGAGTCAATCTACTTCATCACGCTGAAGAAGGGCCTGAGTCCATGCCAAGTGGTAGTACCAAATGTAGGACCACCAGTAAATCTACAAGTGGTTTGCAACAGAAATTACCAACCCTATGTGGCTCTCAAGTATCATTCATTGCAGAAAAGACCATATACATTGCTAGCAACTCAATTTTCAGAGATGGTACAAGATCTCTATGTGATGGCAAACAATTGACAGAACCTGAACAAAACCAACAAAAACACAAGAACAGGATCTATGTTTGGAATTGGCTTTTGTCAGGGCACTGACCAAGGATATTCTGCATGTAATTGGGAATGACCACAAACTTGCTAATCATTTCTTTGTTGACTGACTGCCATCCAACTATATTTCTAAATAGGAATATATGCAAGGAGACAGCTTATGAACCCAGACCAAATAGCAAATGATGATCTGTTGTGGTCTAAGCTTCCAGTACATAAACAACTGATTTTCAACAGAATAAAATTTTTATCCAACACTGCTCATGTGAAGAACAAGGAGGTATCAGAGGAGTTCAAAATTCCAAACTGGAAATCTCCAGAGTGGGATGACCAAAGGTATTCTTTTCTTCATGCTTATAATGTCATTGTCACTTGTGATGACTTTTCCAATGTTCCTCATACGGATCAAGAAGACTTGAATGGTTATACTTATGGTTTGTTCTCTTATATTGAAAAAACTACTGGAACCCCAATCCCTCCTCCCTCTAAAGAAACAGGCCATGTTCTCTCCTTTCCAACTCTTGGTTTCATATTTGATTATGCAAAAGCTGGGGGCATATTAGAAATTTTTTGGCAAACTTCTGTTTTTACTCATCAAACTACTTTTCCTCCACTGAGCCTTCAAACAACTGAAAATCATACTCATTTTGGTTGCTCCTTCCAAATTAAAAAAAAACTAGCAAGGACTGCTCTTAAATTTCAAAATTATTCTCCTTCTGAAATTGTAACTAGAGTAAATGGAAAGAAGGCTAGATATGGTTAAACATATGCTTCAATGTATATAATTCAAATATAACCTCCTTGTGCCAAAAGACTTAACAGTTAATTCATGAACTGATGTCAAAGTGTTCATGACTTGTACAAAATTTTTAATTGTTGGAATGTAAGATGGGATCACTCGGGGGAGGTGGACAACTTATGCTATGTTGTCCACTGTCCCAGTGATCATTAATCATTTTGCATATTCACAATCAAGCTACCATGTTGTTGAAGGGAAGTGGACCACTTAGCACAACTTTTCCACCTCCCCAGCTGATTCACAAAGCTTTGCCGTGTCACGTGTTACATGTCAAGGGAGGTGGACAACTTATCATAAGTCAACCACCTCCCTTCAAATGGCATACATAAATATGTAATATGCAGGGAAGCAGAAACTTTGGTGATACTGCAGGCTTTTTACACAAATGAACCATGTAGATTGTACTCAATGAGCAACTGTCATTCATCTTACACACACATGTACAGTGTGACTAGGTTTTCAGGGTATATAAGCTGTGGCTTATTCAACCAGAGGTCTTGGTTCATTCTGATCTTAACTGCATCATCCCCCTTAGATTTCAACAGCATCATCCCAAGCCTCTTCACCTTGACAACTACCTTGATTGTACCATGTCTGATTTCCCTGGTTAGTGTTTGAATTGCTTATGTCCCATCTGGTCTAATACTTATTTGAGCTGGCATGATCAATTTATAGAACAACGTGCTTTTAATAAATTGAATGCACTCCTTCATGAGGAATATGTGGAAAAATCCCATAAAAAAGTATTGCAGCCAATGCTTGATTTTTATCAGAAAAAGTATGACTTAAAGGTGAAACAGCTGAGGTTGCAAACCTCCATAGATCTTGGTCTGCTTGAGCCTTCAACTGGAGAACAACAACAGCCAACAATAGCTGATAGTTCAGATGTCCAATTAACTCACAAGGTACCATCAGTGGATGATGAAACCTCAAACTCTCAAGATCTGCTGGCCCCCCAGCTTACATTGGTTCCAGGATAGAACCTGTCCAACCAACCCAGTGAGTTGAAAGAATCATTTGATGAAACAAAGTGTTGATCAAAAATTATCCAAATATTCAAAGCTGATACATTCCCATATTTCCAGGTGAACCTGAAATATCCACTGCATCTGTGCCTTTGGAGGATCCAGTTCAGGAAGCCACTGTTGTTGCCCTTGATTGTGCTACTGTCCAGGCCTCTGACAATACCCCAGTGCTGAACCCTGAAACCCCAGCTGAAGAAACCCAGATTGTTCCAGGAAACAGGGCATCTGCCCGGATGGCTGCCCAAGCTCATTGGCAAGCAGCTAGACAATCAACATCAAGGGCGCCCTCTAGCTCTCAAGCATCATCTGGCTCCTCTGATTCCGACACAGAATTCACTCGCTCAAGTGATGCACAACCAGAGCAACCAGAAATCATGATTATTGAGCCATCACCCAGGAGTTCCACACCTGCACCCACCCTAGTCTCAACATCCCCTGAGACGGTCTGTTTACTATTTTTAATGCTATGCTGGATAATCAACCAAAAATTTACTTCCAAATTAATCTTCCCTTTCTGAATCAGAGTGCCCCATCCTTAATACCCCAAAAGTGGAATGCATCTAATGCCAGACTTATCACTAGCGATTTGGAACAGAAAAATTCAAGGCAAAGGATTGAGTACCCTTCATTGACCAA
Source organism: Puccinia polysora (assembly GCA_025617555.3). Classification (NCBI taxonomy): domain Eukaryota; kingdom Fungi; phylum Basidiomycota; class Pucciniomycetes; order Pucciniales; family Pucciniaceae; genus Puccinia; species Puccinia polysora. The sequence goes on along the minus strand of CM062617.1, from coordinate 56,061,017 downwards.
TTCATCTCAACCTGAAGGCCATGCTAGTTGCCAAACTGAAACCCAGGCCCAAACCATTGGACCAACATCAAATCCTGGCTCAAATCGGCCAGGTCAGTGGAATCATTTTGTGATGGAATGAAAATCATAGCAGCTAATTCTATTGAATTGCCTAGAACTCTTTGTTTGCTTGACTAAGGAAGAACTGTTGAGGTTGTCATACTGGGAAGAATTAAAGGAAAATGAAACCCCTTCAAATTATACCAAAATTATCAGCACTACCCAGTTCTTAATTAACAACACTCTTAACCTTCTTGGCGAAAGGATGCTGTCAAACCCCCCCAAATCATCAACAATCTTAAAATTGTTGGACCTATGTTTGACACGGTGCAAAGATGGTAAATTTTTATGATTTTGTCTTCCACTCCCATGAAAATAAACTGATTCTTACTGTTTGAATTATCAGAAAAAATATTTCTTGGAAAAGATGATGATGTTTTTGTTGGAAGCACCTTCATCAACACAAACTCCCTCTCTTCCTCCAGGAAGACAGTCCAGCTCAATATGCATCCCCTCTCTGAGATCCTAACTTATAACAGAGATCCAATACATGGGGCATACATGAAACTGAAGCACACCTTGAATGACACCATAGGTGTAGTCTCACACAAAATCTCCAGAAATTTCCTTCTCTTGATGGACGGTGTAAGACTCCAAACGGTGCTAAGCCGTGGCAGTTCTGTGGAGGGGAAAGGTGCTGTTTAGGCTGCCCTCCTAGGAGTTACAATAATATTCTAATGTAACCGGAATCAAGGTCCAGAACCTTATGGGTGAGAAATCAAACTAAGAGAAGAGGATAAGAGTTGTCGGTAGCGATGGAAACAACACTATCTGAGACAAGGTGGTGCAGGGAAAGACTTGAACAAATAAGTCAAGGTTTGTTCAGAGTTCAATAGAACAAGGCAGTTGTAAGTAACAACGCCCACAAGCTAATAACTCTGGTCATCAGCAGCTGATTAGGAAAGATCAACTCAATCCCAACCAACCTCCAGGTTCTCAATGAACCTGCCCAACTCTCCGCAATCAAGCGCTTGAAGGGTACCAGATAACTGTGGGAGGCTGAACAAAACAAAAGTAATTTGTTTATGAAGCTCGAGAAGCAAATCAATAACGAATTTGAGCAAGAATATCCCAACACTTCTCAAGGAACTCAAGAATAGCGTGGCAAAATTCAACCTCAAAGAAGAAGGGAGGTATAACACTCCAGGTTTTAAGCTTAATAAAACCTCTTCAATCAAACGTGATTGGCTCCAGAAAGATGATCAAGGAGAGATCAAGACCAGTATGGTCGGAAAAAGGGGTCAGAGTGGTATAACACACTCAAGAATTCAGGCAGACAGGAATTCTTCTTCAACCAGCAAGGCTATTGGTTGGTGATAAGGATCAAGGTCACAAAGGACTGAGTTTGAGTATGGAGGCTCAAAGGATCAAGGGGCAATCATAGATATACCCGGATAATTTGCTCAGATAAGTGGGGAAGGATGCCCACGGATAAATTGCTTATGATGATGGGATGCTGGAAGGCTCGGATGCCGGGCCAAAAGGCAGGGGAGAGCCCCTCCTTATATGGGCAGGAGGCCCTGTTAGACTATATACAACGGATTCTACAAATAGAGCGGAAAAGGCAAGGCAACCATGTGGTCACTCGCGTTGGTCAAGGATCTGCCAAATGCTTGCGGGTGCGGTCGGGATGGATTCAGTAGATCATGGATGAGCGCCGCGCGACGGTAGCAATGAGGAGATTGGGAGGCGCAACGACAAAGACGAAGACACGCAACAAAATAGATGAGGACGTGCTATAACAACGGCGGAGATGACAAGCAACACGGATAAAGGACGCGCGGCGCGGCGCGGCGCGGCGCGCGACGCGGATAATGGAAGCGCAGCGCGCGCGGCGCGGCACGGCACGGCGCGGGTAAATAATGGTTTGGATGAGCCTGAGGATAAGTTGTTCGGCTGGGCGGTACGTTTGCGCAACAGTTTATGGATTGAGGTCTTAAGGCAGCCAGGGTGTCCAGGATGGGGCACCACATCTCTCCCCAACTTACAGACTGTCCCTAGTCTGCTCCCGAGTTTGATGCCATAGAAAGAAAAGAAAGGAAAGACAGATGATTGAAACCAAAGAATGGCCATTTTGATCTTGAGAGTGGTTGAAGAGTTGAGGAAAATATCTTGATTCTTCCAAATGAACCCTAGAAGCGGCAGGAATAGAACAAGGAGGGCGTCCCAGGTGCTCACATATGTGGCATACAGTAGAGTTTTACAACAAAAACGCAGCAAATGACCCTGGTGGTGCACAATTGGGAGGACTTACTTCTGAGATAAGTTGCCCCCACGACAATGGAACTTCTTGACTTGATCAGCAGAGAACCTTCTGGCCAACCGAGTACCATCCAGCTCCTCCAAAACATAAGATCCACCTCTAACTTGATGAACCACTTGATAAGGGCCATTCCAATGATTAGAGAAAAGATTGCCCCACTGGGTTTCCAAAGATCGATTATAAGCTAAAACTAGGTCACCAGGGTTCAAGGGCTCCCTGATTCGATAAGAGTGCTTGTCCTCCCAATACTGGACGGATTTTGCTCTGGCCTCCATCATTGTTTGATAAGCTTCATCACGAACGTCTTCACTTCGCTCCAGTTGCTTGGATCTAGCAACTAACAGATCAGTGGTTGAGGACACCTCTTCCCAAGAGATACCCAAGAAAGATTCCATTTCCAGATCCAAAGGAAGGACTGCTCTTTGACAAAAGATGATTTCATAAGGTGAGTAGCCAGTACTCCTTTTGGTTGAGATTCAATCAGAAAAGAGAACAAGAGGAAGGAATTTGCAACAATTCTTGCCACTTTCACCAGCCAGTTTAACAAGTGCAGCCTTCAAAGGGGCATGGCCTCGTTCCACCATGCCTTGGCCTTCAGGATAATAAGGAGTAGTAACTCTATGTTGTCCAGGAAGGGATTGGATCATTTCAGCAAGCTTGCCCCCAAATTCAGAGCCACCATCAGTAGAGTAAGATTGAGCCAGGCCATAACGCATTGTCCAGGTCTCGTAGAGGAAAGCTGCCACTGTTTCAGAGCTAAGGTTCTTAAGAAATTTTGCTTCAACCCATCCGGAAAAATCATCCCTAGCCACAATGAGGTACTTAGCACCACCTGCCTTAATATGAACCACATCCATAGCAATCCTTCCAAAGACAGTGGACTCCCCAGTAGGATAACGAATTTTGGCTGGGCGCCTAAGATCACGTTTTTGGCAAACTTCACAACTCTTGCACCATTGGGAGATGGATTTCTTCAAAGATGGCCACCAGAATCGTTTGGATAATCGTCGATAAGTTTCAGTTTCCCCACGATGACCAAGGCCTTCATGGAGACTTTCAAGGATAGAATCTTGTTTAGAGGGAATAGTAACAACAATAAGAGCACAAGGATTGCCCCTCTTCATAAGTCTAGAGCCTTGAACAAAAAAATTAGAAGACTTTTGTTTAAGAGATCAAAATTCCTTAGCAGAGAGATCAGGAGGTTTTTGAAGAGTTGAAAGGTACTGCTCTAATTTAAACCAGAAACCTTTTTGAAAGCCAGAATAATTTTGTGAAGAAAAAGAGAAAATAGGTCGAATTAAAGGTTCCTCTTCATTGAAATTGGTTCCAACATCAGATTTGTTGTCCCCAAGAGGTCGTCGAGATAAACCGTCAGGCATGGTGAAAGATTTTCCAGGCCTGTGAACAATATCAAAAGAGAAAAGCTGGATAAAGGCCACCCAACGAGTCATAGGAGCATTGGGAAGACTGGGAGCGTTGATCATTTCAATGATGGATTGAGCATCAACTTGCAATTCGAAATGTTGGCCCCAGAGAACGGTTTGAAGTTTCTTCATCATTCGAGCCACACCACAGAGTTCCAGTTTGGGCTGGGAGTATCTAGATTCTACATCTGAAAACAACAAAGATTCATAAAGAGCAGGACGGTCCCAACCATTTTCATCTTCCTGAGTAAGGACGGCCCCAACAGATTGATAACTAGAATCAACAGCCAGCTTGATCTTGCCAGCTCCAGGTCCATAAGAGATCTTTTTCAAAACTATGTCTTTACCAACTATCCTTTTGAGTAGCTGGAAAGCACATTCAAAATCTTGGGTCCAAATCCATTCAGCATCTTTTCTGGTTAGACGACGCAAGGGTGCACAGATTTTGGATAAAGATGGGATAAAGATTCTAACATAAGTGACAACACCTAGAAAGCCCCTAACTTCAGTTGGATTGATTGGGGTAGGCCAAGAGATGATCTTGTTGACTTTGGCTGGTGCCATCCTTCTTCCTTCCTTGCAGACCACATGACCAACAATTTCCAGAGCAGGGACACAAGCCGCCAATTTGGATCCAGAGACAGTAAGGCCAGATTCCTTGATTCGAAACAGAATCCTCTCCAAGGTAGTAGCATATTCCCAGATAAAACAACAAATTCCTGAATGCCAAGGTAAGAGCTCATTATCATAGTCAGATACTGGACCTTTAATTCCGCCATCGTCAATAAAGATACCAGCATGATCAGGAATTTCATCCTGGAGGATCCACATCATCTGAGCCTGATAGACTGCAACCAAGTTGGTGGCTCCTTGAGGCAATCGAGTAAGTTGAAATCGACCAAGAGGAGTGTTGAAAGTAGTGAGAGGACGAGAAATAGGATGTAAGGATCGTTCGTCATAGCCACCCATAATATCCCCTAGACCATAGCAAGCTCTTCCCGCAAAGGATTCAACAAATTCTTCAGTAGCAGGAGGGATACCAGAGTCTTTAATAGTAACTTTATTAAGAGGTTGAAGATTGTGAACTATTCTAAGTTTACCATTACTCTTGAGGACACAGAAGACGGGGCTGGAGTAACTAGAAGTTGACTGTTCATACAGGCCAGTTCAAACTTGTTCCCGGACCAACTTGACGAATTCGTCAAATTTAGCAGCAGGGATAGGGATCTTTTTCTTTTGCCAAGGATCATGTTCAACTACAGGGATGATATAAGGGAGGCCATAGGATTCCCGCAAGAGACCTCTCTCTTCTTCACAGAAAGCAATAGATTTTTCTCTTAGAGATAAGACATTTTTAATTAAATTTAACTCATCAGGAATAAGCCATCCATCTGGACCAAAGTTGACCACCTTCAGACGTTCTTCAGTGACCCGTCCATTAGGCACAAAGGGACCAGTAAGAGATTGAGGAAGACCACAGTAAGGATCGCGAGATAGAGGAGGACGCATAAGGGGAGGATTGAGGTTGAGAGGCATAGGCTGGTTGACTGGTTGGATCTTCTTAGCAACTGGTTTATACTTGGTGGCAAAAGAGAGAATTTCTTGTTTCCTCCAAGAGTTGACCAGAGATACTTGATTACAAAAGCTGAGTCCAAGTTCCAACATCTTCCAAGTCCGATGTTCTGCAATATCCTTGAAGGGTGCCTTTTCCATAAAAGGAGAACCAGGAGATAATACGTTGCTCACATGTGTGGCACAAGGTAGGGTTTCAAAAATGACGGTAAAAGATTGCCCTGGCAGTGCACAATTGGGAGGACTTACTTGTACCCCAAATTGCCTCCACTGAAGCCCATATTCCTTCATACCAAAATCACCAAAAACGGAATTGCAATTAGGATCTAGTTTAGACTCATTGCGGAGATTCGAACCAGAACTGAGAGAAGATTGATCAGACTTAAAAGTAGAAGGAAAAGAAGACACAACAGATCCAGAGAGAGAAGGAGATGGAGAAGAAATATTTTTGGATTTTTCTATTTTGATGTGTTTTTGTTTTTTAATGTTCTTGAGCTCAGAAGAGAATGATGAAAGGAATGAAAAATAAGCCTGAGGGATGGGAGTTGACCCTTGAGTTGCAGTCTGAGGCTGAAAAGAACTACAATCATTGGTAGGATCAACTATTCCCCTAAAAAATGAGAGGAACTAGAGTTATCCTTCTGCTTCCCCTTAAAAGATGTTTTGGGAGAATGACCAGGAAAATCTCTTTCCCAACGGCCAGAATCCAAAGAGCAAAGAGGAACTTCAATTTTTCTGCCATCAGCATCAGGGAGAAGAATTCTCTCCCCAACTTGATCAGAAAACATCAGGGTTGCACCAAAGTCCATTAAGAAGGGTTGTCCCAAGATCATAGGACTGTCCAAACGAGTAATCCAAAAATGGCAGGTTCCAACGATATTTCAACCAATCCTGACCGGTACATCTTCAGCAATACCAACCAGTTCACAAGCTTGATTTCCTATCCCATATACTGCAGAGTTGAAGCTGACCCTAGGACTAAGTTTGAGCTTGCAGGCCATAGCATCCAAGATTAAGTTAAGCTGAGATCCAGAATCCACAAGAGGAGAAACAGTTTTAGCTGAGTCACCAAGATAACAAGGAAGAAAGCCAAGGGGACAGGAATAAAGATTGGATTCTATAGAAGGACTGGTTCCACCAGAGTCCTCCATTAAAGTGCCAGAGGAGACTTTGAGTTCTTCAGGGCCAATTTCCACACGTCGACGAGAGACCCATTTCTTCATTCCTTCAGCAACAGATGGAGAGATCAATAGGAGTTCAGCCACAGATAGATCAGGAATTTTGAGATCAGAAATTTTCTTTAATACTCCCTCCACAGCATTGGGGTGATCCTTGGAGATGCCTCTTTCAAATCGAACTTTGGGCTGGGTGGGGGGAGGAAGTTCAGGTGACGCAGAATCTAAGATAGGATTAGAAGGTTGAGGTGAGGGAGAAGGATCAGGGTGATCTGGGAACCTTTCCATGAGTGGTTCCTTTTCCACCTCCATGTCTTCTACATCAGAGGAAGGAGGCTCAAGTGTTGATCGACGTTTAACGGGTTTTTGAAGGATTGAAGTTGGCAAGGAAGGAGCCTTATGAGGTTTAGGTTCCTCATGTCGTTTCCTGGCTGGATCAGATTGATAAGTGGTCCCAGCAAGACTAGAGGAAGAAATAGCTGGAGGATACCAAGGTTGGAGGGTACCACAGGATGATCGGAATTCAAAGGAAGCAAGAGATGCTTTCACAGGAGGTGATGGCTGGTAAGAGGCCACCACATGTCGGATAGGACGAGACGAGTCAAAAGTGATTAGGGCACCATTAGGGAGGAAGTAATTGTTTCCCCTCTGCTCTACCAACTTTTCCTTTAAGTCCTTCTGAAGTTCTTGACATTGTCCGGTTCCATGGCCTTCCCTATGACAGTACTAACAGACCAGAGTCAATTTGGGGACAGAAGAAGGAGTTTTAGGAGTAGCTAGCGAAGAAATCTTTTGATCTATTTTGTTCTCAAAGGCTCTAAGTAACTTGGTGATTTCATCTATAGTAGTAGGTTCTCGATTGGAATTAGGATCTGCTTTAGGCCTACGATCTGCCTCCATTTTAATCATAATATTGTTTGACTCTTTAAAAGAAGGAGCATGGACTGTTTCAGTAGTTCTAGGCTTTTCAAAGGTAAGAGCAGTTTGACCTTTCATGACTTTATCCACAGCACTCCTAAGGGTAAGAAAAATAGGGAGCTTGAATCGATTATCCCTGGTAGTAATCATGGATCCAGATTTGACCAGTTCTTCTTTAATCCTTTCCTGCACAGCCGACGAAAAAGATTGGAAGAACTTTGCTCGAATTTCGTCCACTGTGTCAATGTGATTGTTTCGGATAAGATAGTTTTGAATGGGATCCCAAGACTTCCTAAAAATCTGATAGTCAGAGGCTGAAGAAATACCACCATTGGAGATCCACTGAGAAACCAGAGCATCCAAGTCCTGCAGAGTAAACCTAGCCACATCTATTTTACCCCAGTATGCCAACATAGCCTCCCTGAGAAGCGTCCAGTTGTGGGATTCAAATCCCTCGAAAGACTCAATTACCTCCATAACTTCATCAGAGGAGATAAAGAACCGCAACTGATAAGCCATATCAAATTCACTAGCTCCATCCACTTCAGCAGCCATTTTGTAGGAGTCCAAGAATCGCTCGACATTTGTACCGTTGAAGCCTAAGTTCTTGTTCTGGGGTTTGATCTTTACCATCTTAGGTCAAACAGAGGTGGTTGGAGTAGCGGGGGATGCCATATTGAATAACAGAGTTCCTAGGGGATCCAAAGAGCAGATTTCCAAAGTGGCTCACGAGTGTGGCAAGAGTAGGGTTTCGCCAAAAATGACAAGTATCTTGCCCGAGAGGTGCACAAATTGGGAGGACTTACTTCTAGACCAAGCTGCCTCCACGGATCGGAAAAAAGAACAAACAGAAAAAGAAAGAGAGATTGGAAAGGATTTCGGAGTTGATTCTTCAAGTTGGGACTGTAAATCCCAAGGTTGCTGGTTTGATCCCGGCCCGGGGGACCAAATGTAAGACTCCAAACGGTGCTAAGCTGTGGCAGTTCTGTGGAGGGGAAAGGTGCTGTTTAGGCTGCCCTCCTAGGAGTTACAATAATATTTTAATGTAACCGGAATCAAGGTCCAGAACCTTATGGGTGAGAAATCAAACTAAGAGAAGAGGATAAGAGTTGTCGGTAGCGATGGAAACAACACTATCTGAGACAAGGTGGTGCAGGGAAAGACTTGAACAAATAAGTCAAGGTTTGTTCAGAGTTCAATAGAACAAGGCAGTTGTAAGTAACAACGCCCACAAGCTAATAACTCTGGTCGTCAGCAGCTGATTAGGAAAGATCAACTCAATCCCAACCAACCTCCAGGTTCTCAATGAACCTGCCCAACTCTCCGCAATCAAGCGCTTGAAGGGTACCAGATAACTGTGGGAGGCTGAACAAAACAAAAGTAATTTGTTTATGAAGCTCTAGAAGCAAATCAATAACGAATTTGAGCAAGAATATCCCAACACTTCTCAAGGAACTCAAGAATAGCGTGGCGAAATTCAACCTCAAAGAAGAAGGGAGGTATAACACTCCAGGTTTTAAGCTTAATAAAACCTCTTCAATCAAACGTGATTGGCTCCAGAAAGATGATCAAGGAGAGATCAAGACCAGTATGGTCGGAAAAAGGGGTCAGAGTGGTATAACACACTCAAGAATTCAGGCAGACAGGAATTCTTCTTCAACCAGCAAGGCTATTGGTTGGTGATAAGGATCAAGGTCACAAAGGACTGAGTTTGAGTATGGAGGCTCAAAGGATCAAGGGGCAATCATAGAGATACCCGGAGAATTTGCTCAGATAAGTGGGGAAGGATGCCCACGGATAAATTGCTTATGATGATGGGATGCTGGAAGGCTCGGATGCCGGGCCAAAAGGCAGGGGAGAGCCCCTCCTTATATGGGCAGGAGGCCCTGTTAGACTATATACAACGGATTCTAAAAATAGAGCGGAAAAGGCAAGGCAACCATGTGGTCACTCGCGTTGGTCAAGGATCTGCCAAATGCTTGCGGGTGCGGTCGGGATGGATTCAGTAGATCATGGATGAGCGCCGCGCAACGGTAGCAATGAGGAGATTGGGAGGCGCAACGACAAAGACAAAGACACGCAACAACAAAGATGAGGACGTGCTATAACAACGGCGGAGATGAAAAGCAACACGGATAAAGGACGCGCGGCGCGGCGCGGCGCGGCGCGCGACGCGGATAATGGAAGCGCAGCGCGCGCGGCGCGGCGCGGCGCGGCGCGGGTAAATAATGGTTTGGATGAGCCTGAGGATAAGTTGTTCGGCCGGGCGGTACGTTTGCGCAACAGTTTATGGATTGAGGTCTTAAGGCAGCCAGGGTGTCCAGGATGGGGCACCACAATGGTATTGAGGGGACTTCAGATGAGGCTTTACTCAAAGCACAAAGCTACTTTGCCAACCTGCAAGCAGCTGTAATTGATGATTCCACCTTTGCTCAACACAAGAGGTTGGGTGTTAACCAGGATGCCAAGATGAATGCTGGAAGAGGTGGACTTAATATTGTTTTTGATCATGTTGTCTCTCTAGTCAATGGGCCTGTCAACTTACAGCTTGATGAAAAAGAAGATCATTGGCAGCCTTTTATCTCAAAGGACTTGGCAGAAAAGAAGAATCAATGGGGGACCAATTCTCTAGCATGTGTTTCACACATGTTAGTTTTTGATCCTGCTGCTATATGGGTATGTCCAGGAAATCAAAAAATCATGCCAAAGTGGAAGTATGGAATGCTCCTTGAATTTGGCAGTCTTGTTCTTGAGTCAAAGTTGAAAGCTGGCTTACCTACTGAGCCACTCTGGGGTCAACTTGGTAACACAAGGGCATATATTCTCACTGCCTTGAGTGATATGGGTTTTAGTAAGAACCAAAAAATCAACTGGAGAGATGTAATTAGCACTTTTACTGAAAGATTTTCTTATCAAAAATTGGCTGAGGTCCTTCTGGAGGATATTGTACTGGTTACTGACTATGATCTGGGTAGCCACTTCAATACTGTCTGGGCTTTTGAAAAAACTACCTCTTCTAACTTAGTTGAAGTTACCTCAGAACCCCAAGCTTCCCATAGTTAATTCTGGTGACTTTTTAGGAAATTAGACTATTGTTTTTTCTGAATGGATATTTCTTGATTTCAATTTTTTTTCTGATCTTGGGATAATCAAATTTTTGACTTGAAAACATGTTTACTTTGAATGATTGAATGCTCCATGATCATACGGCCCATGAAATTTATTGACTAAGTTGCTGATTTGGAATTGAAAAAACATTGAGTGTAGTCTTTAACTTTAAACCAAACCCTACATTTTTGGACAATAATGATATTCTTTGCTCATTCCATCATTTTTTATATCATGTGCTGCAAAGCATATTAATTATGAAGAAATCTTGAAAAAAAAAATTAAGAATAGCTGAGTTTTTGTTAAGAAATTAATTTGATATTGTGATTTCATGGGAGTCAAGGACCAATGAAAGAACAATGACATTATGTTGCATATTAAAAAGACTGCAAATGGAACATTGAAATGATCAAATATTTTGGGCCTTCCCTATGAAAATATCACGTTTGTTTTGCCTCAACAGCATGGATGCAGTGTGTTGCTGAAACAATCATAGAAAGGTAATTGGATGCAACTCAAAGAAAGTAGGCACAGCACCCTGCTTAAAAATTACTGGATATATCCAAAAACTGCTGTTCAAGATTATGATTGGTTTTTCAGAGGAATTAAAACAAAGCAAGGGATCATATCATGGCTGTTTTTAGTGTACATAATATCAATCAAATAAATAAAAACATCCAAATCAATGCAAATATCTCTCTTTCCTAATTTTAAGTTTAGCTGTGATTTTTGTTTGGTTATCAACATCAGTGATTCACAATACCTTCATTTATCAACCAATCATGCATTTCTTAAGAAATGAATCAACCAACAAAACTTCATTCCAATTTTTATATCATCTCCAAACCCATAGATCCAACAATATTCAACATTTCTGCTTCAAAATGCCACAGGAATTTCTTAAAATCTGTCAAATCATTGCCAAAGTTATACAGTATGTAATACTCTTCAATTACTGTATTTAATGCATATAATGCTAAGCACCCATGAAGATCTCCATACAATCTATGAATAGGTTTTTTATATATGCAATATTCAATTTGAAGTCATGCAATAGTATACTTCCTTTTCATTTCCTATAAGTATCAAACCAAAATTGATTTGTACCCAACTTATCAAACCAACTCATACCTCACAGAAAACACCTATCCAATCCACCAATTGCTCCCAATACCCCTGAAACCTCAAGCAATGAAACTGTTTCTATTATCCCATGAACAAAAAGAATGGTTGGAAGAAACACACAAACATATTGATCATGAGCTCAAGGAAATAATTGGGCCATGTCCTGAAATTTGGGCACCAATTGAAATCTGGATGCATGAAGAGCAGAATGAAAGAGTTTGGGTTCACAGAATTCAAAGAATAATTGACAGGGAGGCCTTAGAATTGCATATTCCAGAACAATTAATACCAAATGTCTGGGACCTTTGGAAGGAGAGGCGTGAATTCCTTGGAAGGTGTAAGTACTTATGCTTCAGAAATAATATCAGATTTATCATTAATTTCTATTTCTTTTACAGCTGTTCCATTGGTGGTCAATAGAAGTTCAATTCCAATGGACTTTTAGATGTTTCTCATCAATGAGTACCAGTAATTTTCACAATTATTGGATTCTCTACTTGATCTTTCATGAAAATTACACCTCTTTTCAATTATAACACAAGGGTTGAAAATAACAGAGAATAATAAGTTCCTTATCTCAAAGTCAATTCTAGAAAAAGCCTTTTTATGCAATGAGGAAAGAAAACCTCATCTTTGTTTCATGAAAAAATAAATAATACATGGAAGTTTGTCAACTATGGAGTGTCTGACGTTTTGATAATCTTTGAATTTTCAATTCCAATAAATGTTTTGATATGTGGCAAAATCCAATCAGATTTATTGTCCATTGGTTTCCTTATAAAATGAATTATTTCATCCTATGAAAATCCATGGATTTTTCCAATGAAAGCTTGAAAAATTCACTATGACTTTAAATGAAAGACCCAATTTTTCATAAGCAGCTCTCTTTGTAAAGAAATTCAATTTTATTTGGCTTAAAACAAATATAAAGTTTGAAAAATAAAGCTTGATGAGTGTTTCCAGTAACTTAAACTCTTTTTGTGAAATATTGTCCTCTCATGAACTCCAACCAACCCATGAAGGTAAACACAAGTGGAAGGGTTGCAAGATTGGCTTTTATTTATGCAGTCAGTTTTATATATGTCTCAAGAGATTTCAGTTGAATCTTCCAAATTTATGATTCAACAAATAAAATGAAATGGTTTTAATACATGAAAGGAAGTAAGAAAATGATTTTAATCAAAAAATTACATTCTACCTAATTTCAAATGCAAAAACTTTATCTAAAATGTGGTAAATGACCCAGAAATGACTTTTTAATACCAGCTTTTTTAAGAATATTACCTTGGCCCTCTTTTGAATTAGGAAGAATTTCAGCACTCAAAATTTCAGATGAATCCTTGTAAATTTCTATTCAACACCAGAAATATCCAGTTACTAAGAAAACTTTCAATATTTTGTTTACCGGGAGCAGATATCATAGCAGATTCACAATCAGATTTTACTGCAAGTTGAATCAAAATCACACCTCTTAATTGCATTAGAGGAATCATTTTTTTTTCAAGCATTTTCATACCAATTCACAATTGAAATTTGACTTTCCATGTAAAAAATTATAGAAGCATTTCATTGATTTCAATACTAAAACTCAGGAAAATTGATCATCTTGATCATACTGTGGATTTGAAAAATGGAGGTGGATTTTGAAACAACTTAAGTGCTCATCCCAGTAATTTGAGAAAATTCCATTTTTAATCAGAGGTTTATTCTGGATTTTAAATAAATCTACCAAGGAAATAGTTGGTTTGAAACAGCAAGCTTTAAAATTTCATTTTAAAATCTCTAAAATTACTACAACTGTGAAATTTAATGATAATTATCAATCTATTTTCTTGATTAATTCTTTTGGCCTGTCAAGGGAACAGAATGATTATTATTCTCCACATCATTTAAAATGATAAAAAATTATCATCTAAATCAAGATCCATGGTAAAGCCAAACATGAATAAAAAATGTGGTCATTTTTATCAAAATCCAAGTGGTAGTTCCCAAACATTTCTTCCTTCTGACAATATTTTTTTTTCATTGCACAATGTAGAATTTGGCTCACATATTTGAAATGAATTATGGAGTAGATGCATAACCAATTTGAGATATTCAATTTGTAAATCAACCCTTTATAATCTCTCAAAATTCATCATATCCAATAGCTGATAATGTCAGATTCAATTGTCTGGAAATTCCTTCCCTCCACAAAATCTACACTTCAAACAACCCCACAACTGTTTCAAGCACTAATTTAAGAATTCTCTATATCATAATATGTATTTTAGACCTCCTCATAGTTCAAAATTCATCAAAACTCGCACATTAAACAAGGAAGTAGCAGAACATTTGCCAAATTCAAATGATGCCATAGGTCTATGCTTACGTGACTATTTCAAGACTACTTTAAACATGAAATCTCAAGGAGACAGGGTTCCGCCCCCACCCACTGAAGATCAAGTACAAGTTTTAAACTCAAAAAGCATCAATAAAATTGACCCAAACAACAAATTTTTCAACATGGAAACAACCAATGAAAACCTCTATGGAGGGAAGAAGAGCATTCCTGGAAAGTTCAAAGAGCAATGCCAGAGAGAATTAGAAAGCTATGGCATACATGTTCCAAATTTCCAATGGGATCATCATAATTCAACAAAGTGGGACCAAATATTGTCAGAAGTGATAATAAAACATTGGTTAAATGCTAAGGACAATGATGCATTTATAAATTATCCACTTGATATTGAGTTTTGCAAGAAGGAAGTACTCTTTGGCCTACTGGAACGTGGGCTACGTGGACAGAAGGATAATTACATGAAGCCTAGGACACGTAACAAGAAGCCTAGGACACGTAACAAGAAGCCTAGGTCTAGAGTTAAACACAGATTAAGCTTAAGATTGCTCTCCATTTTCTAAATCCTGTTAGCTGAAATTTTGGTCTTCAATCTGCAAAATATTCAGAAACCGCTTGTCCACTGCAGAGCACCATATGGGAAAGGATTTGGCAGAAAGCCTTCTCCCTAGTGTGGAATGCTGCTCAGATAAAGAAGAGGAAAATGGGGGGGAAATATCACTCTGTCCAAGTTTATTGGAGAAGCAAATTTTATTCACAATTCCTTCATAATCTTGATAAAAAAACTCTCAACTATTTATCTGAGATGAAAGGTGAACTTCAAGCTCAAAAACAAGTAGAATATGGAAGAACTTATGATGAAAAGGTCCCAAATTTTCAAATGAAACCATGTGAAGCCCTCCCTTCTAATTGTCACTGCCCTCTATTTCTTGCCACATTAAATTGGACAGATAAATTGGTTTTGGAGATGCAGCCAGTGGAGGATAAATTAGAAAGATTAGAAAAATCTCTTGAAAACCCACGTTGGTTTGAGTAAATTTATTTCAAATTAGTTCTATATTTAATCTGTTTTCACCCAGAAAAGAAAATAAAAACTCTAAATTTTAGAACATTTTTATTTATTAACTAATTCCTGCTAAATAAAACAGGTCAATATGACTAGATTTCTTCTTTTGAGCTTCCACTATTATATGAAATGTTTCAAACAAATTTTCTTCCAAAAGATATTAGATAAATCAACTGATTCAAGGAAATGGTTTTCTTTTTGTAAATTCATTCATTTTGTAAAACAAAATGTGAACCTCCCCAATTATTTCAATGTCAAATTGATTTATTTGAAATATATCATTGAACCCTTTCTCTATGTGGTACAATATTTCCAACAGGTCTGAGCAGATTTTTGAATCTTCAGTTAAAATTTAGCTCAAATTTTAAATTTACTACATCAAATTAAGATTTATTAAATTTCACAAGAATAAAAAGAAGATATTAAAAACTGAATTTAATCCTTTCAAAAAATACAATTTTTTTCAACCACAAAGTAAAAAAAAAAAAACAAAAAGGACCCTCAAGCCTCTTGTAATGATCTAATAGGAAATAGAAAGACAAAAGTATCAAAATCTTGACTTATAAAATCCAGGCAGTGACTTGTATGTGCCAGGTGTGAAACCCCACTGCTTCACTCCTCTATATCACTTTACATAAAATTAAATTTCCCCATAATTCAAAATCTTCTGTATTCCATGCATGCACTAGAATTACTTGGAATCCTCAAGAACTGATACAAAGAACTTTTCTCAGGTTCCAACTCAAGTTAGAAACAGAGCTTTCTCAGAGTCAAAACAAAACCAAAACAAGATTCAGGTGCTACACCTGCCGGCAGGTTCCACCATTTTTTTCATGGCAATTGTAGTCTCACACAAGGTTTGAGAAACACATCCAAGTCTTTTTTCCCAATTTTACAAAACAACTGGATCAACATCCAGGTGGATTTTTGAAGATCCTGTAGTCCAACCAAATCACCACTATGCACTACATATTCATGAGCAGCTCAAGCTGTGGGGGCAAATGTTGGGTGTAGCTGAGTTTGGTGGAGAGCAGGTGATTGGCTGTTTTCAAGGGTATCAAACAAACAAACAATCTGGTAAGTTATGCACATAGGCTTCAAAAGGCAGGGGTAAGTTGAATTAAACTGATACGTTTTGTTCCACAGGTGAGCTAGAGGGCACACTACTGAAGACGGTGTGTAGGGTGCAGCGGTTGGAAGCAAGTCCAACATTTATGCAGTTTGTTTTGTACATTGGAGATCAAAACAAATTAATCCAAGCTGGTGGTAAAAAAATGATGTTAGAAGACAATTTGTATGAAAGGATACTTAAATATGTATGTAAAGAGGACAATTTGGTTTTGAATTACCTTCCTCTTCCTCATCCTGTTGGTGCAAAAGTGTTGCAGGCCACCGTTAAATTACAGATGCACTGTAAGGGTGTTGATGGGGTGGAAGTATCAGCCATAGAACCAGACAACTGTGTAGTGTATAAAGAAGATGGGAAGGTATACTATGGAATGGTGAGAGACATTCTAACCCTTGACCTTCCTAGCGGACCCCGCACCCTGTGAAATGTGCAAAAAATAACTGACCAATTCTACAAGAATACCACTTCCCCCAACAAGAAGTTTTGCTTTTGGCTCTAAAAAATGAAGGTTCTTGTTGGTCAACTTATTCCAAACTCATTCCACATCATCCCATCTTAAAGAATCCACCATGTTTCTACTTATCAATTCCTGCCTGATCATACATTCACACTTGAAACCAATGGCTTCATCCTTTCCACTGTTAGTCATTACACCATCTTAAAAATCAACCGGGAGTCTCTCTCCCAGGTCACCTCATAGCCCAGGCTTGTATTTATTCTGTCTCAACTTGTTTGAAATATATTTTTTTTGTTTGCTTGGTACAACTTCCAAACCATATATGTTCCTAGCAAAGTGACAAGGGATATAAACTATTGACACTTGGTTGTTGGTGGTAATACTACCTTTGATTGGGTTTGCGCCCATTTTAACATCCAAAAAATCATTTCACAATATATTCCTTTTACAAACACACGCTCCACCTATACATCCAATCATTGATGCCACATTCAGTCCTGGCTCATGTGCCCATGGGGCATCCATCACCCCTGAATTTCATTGGGTTCTGGCTCCTCCTGGCCAGTGCTTTCATCATCTTCCATGTCTTCTTCTTCTGCATCCAAATCCCCATCATTGTCCTCATCATAAATAGAGTCATCATCTTTGTTATAATGATTCCCCCAATCACCATCAGAAAAATATGTTTCTGAGTCCTCAGGGCTATCTACCTCCAGATCAATCACACCACCCTCAATATTAGACTCGGAATTTTGATTTTATTTTTCATTGCTTTCTTCCTCCTCTTTCACAATTTTTGTCAATCAATAGTCCTTCAAAGCTTGTTCTAGGTACTTCTTGTTGAAACAACTGTTGGACATCTTTTTTTTTGTTGTAGTTGGGATGATTTTTTGGAAACAGGAATTTTGAAGCATCAGGAAGAAAGGCAACTTGATTAAGATCCGGGATTGTTCTCTGCTGACCAGTTGGAAGCTTGGCCAACCATTTGCGGCGGTAGAAATCCAAGGGAAGCCCCTTTGGCGCCTTTTTGAATTTTGAGAGGATTGGTTGAGCAGGAAATTTACAATATCTCATCTGGCTTGTCTTCCCAGTGGCAAGGGCCACATTTCTCATTGCTAACTCCAATCTAAGGAAGAAGAAGTTGGCTGAAATAAAGCAATAGGCAAGTGTCTTGATGGCAAAACAGCCATGCTCCGCATCCCACTTGTCATTACTGTGGGAATTAAATTCATTGATGATTTTGCAATAACATTCAGTGAAGTCATTCATCACCAAAAATTTCAAGTGTGCCTCATGTAGCTGAAAACAGGATAAGAAAAAGTTAGTAATGCGTTAGAATAATGAAATAACCCACAAACAATCACTCACCCAAGATTGATTATTCTGGATGTTTCTGAGCTCCATAACAGTGTGATATTTACCAGATGTCTTGCATTTGGCCAAAAATTTCTGGGCCAAGACATCATGAACATAGTGGTTATAGGCATGTATCATTATCAAAAAATTGTCCTTGTACTTGTGGTTAAAATTCATGAAGTTGTATGCCCCCGCAACAGCCATCTGTTGGAAAATGCTGATTGCTGCAATTTAACAGGCTGCGTTGAACAAGCTCTCAGAGCCTTCTTCCAAGTTTGGTCCCCAGCATCAAATTTAAAATTTTGCCAGGTAGCCATGAATATAGGCAATGTGTCAGTTGTCTACGTGGATAAATTTTCTACCAACTTTCCATCTTCCAGACCAACTTTATTCTAAATTTTGGACATTGTTTTGAGAGATTAATTGGGCCAATCTGGAATCTTGAGCATACTTTTCAAACTCATCAATGGATTGGAAGTTGTCACAGAAGCTCCTTATGAACTCAGGGTTTGCAGCAGGAGGTACTAATGCAGTTTCAATTAAGTCCCAGAGGAGTCTGATGTGAACAAACAAAAAATCCTAAAAATTGATGGTGGGTGATTTAGTCCCCCATGCTTGGATCAAATTCATGTAGGAGGCCTAGTACTAACCTTGGTGGCCTTAAAGTCAGGTGGTAAATCATTTGTGATCATCTGATTTTGTTTGTTCTTGGTAGTGGATCCCAATTTACCTGGAATACTAGTACAAGGAACTTTAGCTGTCTTGATTGGGGTGTTAATATTGCCTGGAATCACAGGTGCAGGCTCAGATTGAGCGCAATGGTACTGATTTTTTTTGGGTTGATTTGGAAACTAATGGAGCCCGCTTGTTGAAAGGTGGAGTGGATGTCATATTTTTCTTTGTCTTCTGGGTCTTCTTAGCCTCCAAAGCATTCTTGGGAACAGGTTTAGCACCAGTTGAGGTCATTGGGTTGGACTTTGACCCTTTCAATTTGGTAGCCTTGGAGTTTGAGGGAGCATCACATAACTCTAGCTGATTGATCCTGTCTTGCATCTTGCTTAGGATGCTTTGAAGACTGGACTTAATGCTGGAATCAAGGTTGGTGGCTTGCTTGGATAGAGCAGCAGAAAACATGGCCTTGATGCTTTTGGGATTCATGGTTGGAATGGGGGAGTTGATGTAGTTTGGTGGGGCATTCAGGTTGCTAGGAGCTTGGGGGGTAAGCTTGTTGTTGGACATGTTCTTGGTCAGGTTGGAAGAAGTTAAATTTGGGGATTGAAAATGTTCTGGATAGGATAGAGAAGGGTAAACAAGCAAAAGAGAATGGTACAATGTTGCTGAGGGATAGGGAGGTGATGGCTGGGGGACCAAGGGCAAGAGGCATGGTCTTGATGACTGTCTCACTAGCTGTTGCAAAATGGAGCAGGTGTCAATCTGACTGTTGCGCAAGTGTCTTATGAAATGTGAGACACACAACACCAAAATTGACCAGGTGACAATTTTGCATAATTGTCACCTGTTTGCTTGAAGTGTGAGCTATAACCGCTTGGTGCAAGGTGTACATCACAACATCATGCTATCCAATTGGCTTCTTGCGGCCGGGCGGCTTGCCCAGCCATGACCATGAGTGAGTGCACCACTCCACTCCTGCAAAATCAATTGACAACTAGCTAGCTCACTCAATTGATCATTCAACTCACTGTATGTAATGTACATCCATCCTAGTCATCCTCAAACCACACACTCCCAACCCCAGAACATAACATTCAATTATCAGAGACTCTCACCCAAACTTTGATCCAAATCAAAACCACCCCAAATCAAAAAATTATAAAGATTTCAAGTAAACCACCTTTGCAATTGCATGATATCTTGAATATCCAACCAGGTAGGTAGAAAACCATGAATCAAGAAAAAACCGTAGTCATAAATCACATACTTATGACAGAGACAACCACGGCTTGACTCTAACCAACTCTGCCACATCCATCAATCTTCCTGAACAACCCACCTCAGTATTTAGAGCACAGGTGGGTTGAACCCCTGATCAAGGAAAGCCAAACCCTGAACCCATTCAAAATATTCCTCTATACATGATTTGATTTGAGTCAAAGGGTATCCCGGTCTTGCTTGCCATCTCTCAAACCTTACTCACTCATCCTCCTCCATGATCCATTTGTCCCAGGTCTTACCTTTGACTAATCCAGCATCCTTAAATTTTCACTCTCCATTGTCCCAACCATGACTTAACCCATCATCCACTCCTACCATAACTGGAAATATGCACAATGGCACACATTTTCTTTCAATTTAAAATTGCCTGCATTGAGTTCCCTCCCCCCTTCTTGTATGGTGTATAAAGCCTGTCTGGGCGCCTGGCCAATTTCAAATTGGCATGCGCCCAGCGGTACTTGGTTGGGCGCCCAGACGGGCTTGATTGGGTGGAGCTTGCGGGGCTAAAAAATTGGCGCTTGACCAAGTTTGTCTTGGCTCAGATCAAAGCCGGGCGCACCCCCAGCCTCAGGCCATCTTTGATCAATCTCCGTCTCAAATCTTGATTTATTTAAGAAGGTAAGTTTTTTTTTTCAACCTTGTTTCTTCAATTTGTTCCTCATATCTTTGATTCTAATCATTGATTGTTTTTGTTTACATACCTTGCAGATGGATGAAGGTCCCAATTTGGCCAATCCTGAATACCTTGAGATTGAAGTGCGCAAGGCTGAAGCAAGAGAACTTGCTCAACAACTCAAAGTATTGAATTGAGAGAATTTTCAGAAGGAAAAAATTCTCAAGGCTCAAAAGAAGTTGGAAGGGAAGAGAAAAATCAATAAAAAGCAACTTACCCATAAATAGAGACAATCAAATGCCATTATCAAGCCCAAGGTCCAAGAACTGGTCCAAAAAAATGTCTTGGAAAAAGGAATGACTCAGAAGGAGGAAGTCTCAACATTTGATGTCTCATGTCATCAGGTTCAAAGGTTCATCAAGTAGGATCCAAATTTGGTCAAGGTCAACAAGAAACACCCATCAAAATTTTCAGATGAAGCACTTGCCAACCTCCTCATGTTTGTCAATCAACAATCTACCTCAACCCTCAAGGAAATGGTGGATTTCCTCAAGAATGAGCATGATATTACAGTCACAACTCAAGCTATCAGCAAAATCCTCAAGGATTTTGATGTCACCTGGAAGCAAGTAAAAAACATTCCAAAATCATGGAATAAACCCAATCTTCCAGGAAAACTTTGTTAATTTCTGTGGGTTGGACTTGGATCAAAAGTTAGTTTATGTTGATGAAGCAAGATTTGACTTACATTCAAGTAGGGCCAAAGGGTATTCTGCCTCAGGTTTGTTTTATTTTTGTAATTTTTTGATTTTTTGGTTTGATATAATTCTTTTTTTTCTTGCAGGAATTCCAGCTGTGTTGAGCCTAGTTCCAAAGTTAAAACAGATAAAGTTGATTGGGGCGCTTTCCAAAAAAGGTTATGAGTATCATGAACTCATCAACGCAGATGGGACCAAGGCCAAAGGGGTAGGAAGCAATGATTTCTGTTTGTTTCTCTCATCATTGGCATCTTGACTTCCTCAAGACTCCATCATGATTATTGACAATGCTCCAATTCATTGTGGGAGGCAATTTGATGATCTAAAATCTGATTTCAGCAAGTCAAAATCAATCAATATTGAATTTCTTTGACCTTATTCTCCCTTCCTCAACCCTATTGAATACTCATTCCATTCCATCAAATATTACTTCCAAGGCAAGATACCCAAAAATTGAGCTGAACTTGTTCAGCAGATCAATTCTGGAATCAACAAGGCAATAACTCCTGAAAAAAGTCAGAATTATTTCTCTCATGTGGGAAAATTTTACCGCAGTTGCTTTGAGATGCAGCCTATTACAAGCCCTCTCTTGGCAAACCCTTAAAATTTTTATTAAAAACATTTATTTTGATATCCCATTTTTTTAAATTTATTTTTTTATGTTTTATTTTATTTGTTCCAAAAAAATTGAAAGAAAAAAAAATTGATTCATGTCATTATTGTATTCACAGCCATTTGAAGTAAAAAGTAGAAAAAAAAAAATAAAAAAACTTAAAAAAACATAAAAAAACCTTTTAAGTAAAAAAAAAAAGAAAAAATATAGTTGAGAATGGGTTGGGAAACCAGCTTTGATTGACACCCAAACCAACTTGGCAAAGAACCAAGCCAATTTGGAAATGCGCCAACTGGTGCTTGAAAAGGTGCCAAGCTGGCTTTTTTGGGCGCCACACGCGCTTTTAAAAAAAAACACTGGAACTTTTCTGGGCGCCCAGAAGGGCTTTATACACCATATATCTGTTTGAACCCAAGATCAGCTTATCCTTCCCACAGTTCCAAGCAAGAAGTGAGGATTCTCCCATATCTTTTCAAATCTCACATAATCACATCCCTCATCATTCATTCTTGGATGCAGTCAATTTGTGTATTTCCGAATCTAGAGTACTTATTTTTAGCTTACCATCTTAACTTTTCACTCTGGAAACTATTCTTCACACAATCTGGCAGGTAATGGTATGGTGGAAAGTTTGAATTGTACCTAAAGCCTATAAATGGTCACCACATCCTCCCCAAACCTGAATTCTACCACTAGGATTCCCATCACATCTCCTGCTGAAATTATATATCACTCTTTAAAACCAATATAGGTAATAAGAAACAATAATCAATTTGAAATTGAAATTAAGAAAATACTCAATGTCCTGTAGTGCTCAAACTAGCTAACTGTGTTTGAAGACTGTGATTCACCCTGATTGGTAAACCTTCCAACAGGCTCATCAAAAACTCTTGCTTTTCATTGGTCTTTCTGCAAGTCAGCCCTGGGGACCTCCAAATCCCCATTCAAGCTTTCCATTGATGCATCAAATTACATCCCATGCAAAAAATGGTTGTAAAGCGGTGGCACTTCAAGAAACTGGAAACTACAAAATTTTGGTTCCAGAGATCACTCCTGATTGACAATTTTAGATTTAAATCAGACTTGATCAATCTAAAATCTGTGATCCAAATGTTTCCACACTGGTTTTGATTCAACAAGATTATTAGCAAGTTGACTCTGAAATCATGGTTTCTGCAAATATGAATAGACAAAGACTATTGGATCAGGCTCGTGAATTTTTCTCTGAATCAATGAAACATCTGGCTATACTTGTTCCACAACAAATGGAAAAAAAAAAATTCTGAAAATTTAGATTAATTTCATTCTTTCTGCATCTACTATCAGTTTCAAGAAAACTGTTGTGTTTTTTTTTTAATTCTTGTCCAAACTTTCAGAGTTTTTTTCATCTGTTTTACTATCTTTGTCCTATAGTTTCAAGTTATTATCCTACATTGAAATTTTTAGGTCCTACTTTTTACTATTTATGTCCTGTAATGAAAAAAAAAACATGGCCTTGTCTTAAAAAAGGCTGTCCAGTCTTACAATTTTTTTTTGTCCTGAATTTTTCAGGTTTTCTGTCCGCCTGTCAATTTTGGAAGAGAAGATTGTTCAGTTGGAAAAATCAAGTATAAAGAATATAAATTAAAAATTGATTCTTTGTCATTTCAGAACAAAATTTAATATCCTCTTGATTAAATTAAAGGAAAATATTTAAGTACTTTACATGACCAATTAAATGGAAACCAAAAAAAAAAAAAAAAAAAAAAAAAAAAACTGAAAAACTAGGTCAACAATTGGGGTCTCTTCTCTACTTCCTGGAACCACATCTTGTCAAGGTTGGTTCTTGTTGAATTTTAGCCTGGCCAAGTTGAGATTGGGATTGAGATTGAGAATGAGGAAGGAATGGAATCAAGGACTATTGCGTTTGGATGATCTTTTGTGTATCAATTGAATTATGGCAATGATCTCAAAGGTTGATTTCAAAGAAATGTCAAAGGTCAAGGTTGGAGTTCAATGTTGGAGGTCAAGGTTGGAGGACAATGTTGGGGGTCAATGTTGGAGTTTGATGTCAGGGGTTGATGTAAAAGGTGAGGGGTGTGCTGTGAAGGCCTGCATGGTCTCCTGTCCATTTTGGGAAAAACACAGACAGAAAAACTGATACAGGTGACCTGTCACTTGAAAAATTGATCAAAAATTTTTTCCCTTGCATTTCTGGGTTTTTTCCCCAGGCTGCCTGGTCTTTTTGACATTTTGGCTGGCCAGAAATTCAAAAAAAAAAACTCAGGACAGTTTTCTCAAAACTAATAGTATAATATATGTATATATATAAACAACTCATCTTCAAAAATCTGCTTCCAAGCTCATGCTATCATTCTCTGATGCTCTTTCCAATTTCATGATGATATCCTCAAATCTCATGAGGCTCATCTCAATTCCATGTCATGATTCAGTCCCATCACCTTATGAGCTCCTACCTAAGAATGATTTTAATTGATATATTGAATAACCAATCAATGAGAAGATCACACAAAACAGAAAATATTCTGATCCTACCAAATCTTCTGTGAATTTCAGTGTTCCTATATAGCCAAAAAAAACTTGAAAAGGACAAAGGGATGAACCCTCTGCTTTCATGTTTCCAATTCAAATTCACATGTTGATAATCTTGCATGACCCCTGTGCACATATTCTATGCATCTTGTTCCCTCAGATCATTTCACTTACCATCCCAAACCCCCTCCATACTTACTACTGTATCTCCCATGCTAGTCCAACACCACTTCCCTGATTAGCTTGAAATGCAACCTCTTGAGGTAGTATATCCAAAATCTTACTCAAAAATTCTAATGCCTTGGCGAAAAATCTTTGGATATCCTCCAAATCATAAATCTTGTTTCCTTGGAATCCTTTTCTTTCCACTTCCTTTTTTACAAAAAAAATTCCCCTTCTGCCACATTCCTTGAACTCCAAATACAGTTTTCCAATTTTGTTAACATTTTCACATCAAAATGAACCATCTTCTGCATGCATCAAAGCTTGTGTCTTCTAACTTTCCAATCACACCCCCTGAAATCTTTAAGAAAAAAATATTTCCAAACTGCAGCCATAATTCTCCACAACCCTCAAACACAAAAACTATATTCTCAAAAATTTATTCTATAATCCACAAGTGTGAAAATACAAACCAGTCTTCTACTGCTAGCCTATCCCACATTCTTTTTCTCCTCTGAAGCCAAAAGAGTTGCATAGCCCTTCTCCTTTCTTCCTCTGGGCCCTCCTTTAATCAATTAATCCTCTCCCTAATGATATAATTCCTAACTCCTCCATAAAATCTGGCTTTGCACAACCTTCCAACTTGTCTCTGCTTCCCCATCCCTCATGGCTTCCTGCAACTATTTAACCCATATGACATAAAAAATTATTGGAGCCAAGAATTAAGATATGGTGGCTGGAAAACTGCAAGCACAAGGCATGTTTGAGTTATGATGATGGAAAAAGGTGGCTGGTATGGTGTAATAAACTGGAAATTGAATACTTTTGGAACCAGAAGCTTCTCCAATGTCTGGGTAAAACTTATAGTGAAACTTTATTAATCTTAAATCCTCAAACTTACTGCCCCTGAACTAGTACATATTCTGAAGCTTATTATTAGATCCACTTGGAAATATTGGTTTTCCACAAACATTAATCTACCAATTATATCAGAAAGAAATTTCCACAAAATAAAGACTTACAGCTCCTTCCTTCCATGACTATAAAAATAAATCTTGAATCTCTAAATCTCTTGTGAAATGGTGCCATACTTCCTCCATTCTTCTATCCCCCCACTCCTACCCACAAAGAAATTTTCCATTATGTATTAAATACAGAAGCAATAACAATATATAAAAAAATATCCTAAAAACAACTTTTCTGTGCATTTCACAGTAAATTCATAGCCAAAATCAACTGAAAGAGTAAAAGAGGGATAAGAATACCCTTAATTCTGCCCAGTTACATTTGAAATGTAAAATAATCACCCAAAGCTCTTTTCTTAACATCCTTCAAAATGTAAAATAATCACCCAAAACTCTTTTGTTAGCATCCTTTGCATTTCTTTTTCTGTCAGATACTTTTACTTTACTTCAAACACCTCATGCATACATTGTATTTCATTTCCCACAGTACTCCAAAATCACTACCATGATTTCATTGACATGCAACCTGCTCAAGTAGTATCTGCAATGTCTTACTAACTTTTCTGGCTTTGTCACACATACTTTTCTAGCCCCCAATGAATAAATCCAGTGTCCTTGGAATACTTGATGTTCCAATTCCAATTTTACCAAAAATGTTTCCCTGATATAGAATTTCCTGAATTCCCAGTCAAGCTCTACCATTTTTTTTGAAAATTCCCACATCCAATCTAGCCACGTTCTGCAATTTTCCTCTGCACCCATAAATAAATTCTCTGAAATCCTCAAATCATAAAATTAACATATTCTGTTTTCTGTAAATCTGAAACTACCAATCCTTTCCTCCACAGCTAAACCTATCCCACATTCTCTCTTTCTAAACAGTAAAAAGAGCTCTACAGTCCTGCTTATTTCCTCTTCCATGTACTCCTTTCCTCATAAAACCACTGAAGATGGAGTTGGAAATGGGCCTGTGGTGATGGAGTGAATAAAATTATAAGCTGGTTGAGAGATTTGATTTTTGAAATATTTCATCCCAAGGTTTGAAAAGAGCCTCTGATTGAGGCAGAAAAATCTTCCTATAAACCATAGAAAAAAAAAGGCTGCAACTTCCAGCAGGTGTAGCGCTTGGTACTTGAGTTGAAGCTGTGGCAAACTTGCTACAGATCCGTAGCTAACTTATTGTTGAACTTGGAACACTTCATGTTAGGTTGCATTTTAAAACATTCCAATTACATAAATTTTTGGATTGGATATGGAAGTTTTGAAAGAATTGTAATTTATGGACTATAAATCTTTTTATTAATTGTATATGTGGTATTGCCATTCCAATCAACATCAATAAAAACTCCACTTGAAATTCTTTGGCAAAGGCATGCCTCAAAATTTTGAACCAATCAAGAAAAATTTGATTGTTTTCACCGTTTTTTTCATGCTAGTGTAAAGATTTAGACATGTAAGCAGTAAATTTACAGAGTTCAGTTTTGTTATCCAACTGTAGTATATATATATATATAATCCCCTTCCATTTTTCAAATTGAAATAACAGTAAAATTGATTATTTTTTGCTTCTTCTCTGTGTTTCTGAAGTCACGTTTTATTTTAAGTTTTCTTGATTTTCATTCATTTTTTAGATTTTTTAAAATTAAATTTTTTTTTGCAAAATAAATCCCCAATAAATTTATTTCATGAATCTCTACAGACATGTGATATATTGTTTTTTGAAGTGTAACTTTCTAAATTTATATATTTTCTTGAGAAAATTCTTTAGCCTATTTTTACTACCAAAAAAACTGGAAAAATCAATACATGAGGAGATTATGTTTTTCTAACTTCTTTGATGTTTTATTGAAAAAAATAAAAATAAAAATAAAAATAAGAAAATCAAAGAAAAAATGATTGAATCAATTGATCAATTTTATTGGTCTAAACACAATTGTATTGACCAAAATAATGAGAAAGGTTGTTCAGTTTTTTCTGAAACTCACCAGCATATGTAAAGATTGAGTGCAGGCTGGTCAGTGTTACTGAAAAAAAACAGCATATGAAAAGGGCATAGTGGGTTCAGAAAAACAAGTCTGATTGATTTACAATTGGCTTGTGCTATCTTTAAAATTGGATTGTTCTCTGTTTTAGGCCTCCGAAATTTCTGGTTGCCTTATTATTCTTTGATCTTTTGAAAAACAACGCAGTAAAAAAAAAATTAAAACAAAAAAAGAGAGAAAAAAAAAGGAAGTAAAAAATAAAAGAAAAATTGATCCAAAAAAAAAAATAAGTGAAAAATGAAAAAAGGTGGGAAATCTGAGCTCAAAACCGGGAGCTCACAAAAAAATTGATGGCACTTGCTAGCAAGTGCAGTCAAGGAGCTCTTGCCAAACCAATGACCAATCTCAGGATGAGCTTCTAACTCAGCTTTGGCTGGGCTGAAACCAAGCCCTACTGCACACTTTCCATGCATTTGGCACAGTTACTGTTCCATTTGAATTAAAGTGACTGTGCATTTTGCACAGCCACTGTGAAGCACTGTGCACAATTGCTGTGCAAAAAGATCTTGTTTGAAGAATGGAGATAGATTCAACTAAAGCATGGCGAGCACTTCAGCTGGAGATTCCTTGATGGCACTTACTAGAAATTGCCATCCAATTTTTTGTGTTGGAGAATAAAAAAAATAATCAAAAAAAACAAAGAGGAAGGAGAAGTCTCAATCGATCCAAAAAAAAATGTAATCTAAAATCATGAAATTGAGATTCAGAAATTTAAAATTTCAATTCAATTTTTTAAAAAAAACATAAGTGAATAGGAAAAACCAAGAATAGAAAATCAACAATAGGATACTTTAGAATCCAAAATTTATTTGTGCACTATGAGATTTGAAACCATGACATCAAAATTAATGAGTGATGCTTTAACCGCTAAGCTAAGTGCACCATTGCTCAATGGGCTATGCCTGTCTACTTACCAAGGGTTTTCTTTTCTTGCCCTGTAAAGACCTGATGTGTTGTTTTAAAATGCTTTTCAGGCTTTCAGGATCAAGAATTATAATCCTTGGGTGGCAGCCTGCATAAGAGCATATTTTCAATCCTACAGGATATTGAATATAAATTAAATTCAGATTGACCAATTATGAAAAAAGAAATTGAATAAAAATGTTTGAAATAATTTCCATTTAAAGTTTAAAAATATTGAAAAGATGCTACAGCCATTAAAATAATTTTGATACTTTATGAAATATGCTAGGTTTGGAATAAGTCTATTAAAAGAGGTGTTCTTTTGTTCTTGAATTAAACTCAATTTTTATTAATTTCATATCATGTAAGAATCGTGATTAATATATTATTTTTAATTGATACTTGCCACAAAAATGCCAAATTTTGTAATTTATGAGTATGAATTTACTAAAAACCAAAGTATTCTGAGTTTTTATTCTAAGTTTGATCCATAGAAATTTATTTCATGCATTACATAAATAAATTCAAAAAATATTTCAGGATTATCCATGCATCTATTCCAAGTTAGACTCACTTTCTGCAGCAGAGCTTTAAAAATTACAATAAACAATTCCTGGTGTCAAAAATTCCAGAAGGTGCAGCTAGTTTGTGTGGTAATAGTTGAATAGGAGTGGTCCAAGTGTTTTAAAATTAAAAAAATCAGTTGAAATCTTGAAACTAATTTTGGAAATCAAATAAATGAGAAGAATACGTGATTTGAGGGTAAGAAGGAGAGTTTTTGGATGAGTTGCTGCAGGTATTGGGGGGCTGAGAGACCTGAGGAGAAAAATAATAAAACTTGGGTGGAGGAGCAGGAGCTTTTTCATGGATAAAATCAAGATATGTAACATGTGATGATGGAGGGAGTGAATCAAGGTGTTTTTCTCATTAACTCATTGTATTATTTCTTCTTTTATTGTTTCTGATAAGTATAATTCCATTTAATCCCCCAGTTAAAAGGCAATATCCCATCCTAGAAGGAGTATTTTTACAGTTTCCAACTCTGGATTGAGAGCCAATTGGTATTTTATTTATTTTATTTTGGGGGATTCCAAGAAATAAAATACTGAAAATGATTTTAAAAAGGACAAATTGAAACCAGGGCTTTAAAAATAAACCTTTTCAAGTTGATAGGATTCTTTTTTTTATTCATCCTTGGCCTGAATATGTCCAAAATCCAGAAGAAATTCCTGGAAAAATTCATGAAAGATGCCAATTTATTGCAATATCAAAGTTGAAAATCAAAAGCTCCATCAAGTGGTGTCCTCAAAATTCTCTGTTTAATTATATTAAAGCCTTAATTAGAAACAATTTTCCAAATCCAAGGGCTTTCTAACATATCTTAATTGGAGATATATGAAATTCTTTAGGAATAAATTTTTGGAAAAGCTCTTCCCATGTTTTAAGGTGAGTGATTGGTTGTTATTTATATTCACCATCAATCAATAGCACTTTGATCAAGCTTTGAGTTTTTTGGAGGAGGATTTTTGAGAAAAATTCTTTTTATTTACTTTTTCAGTTTTAGCTTCTGCTGAAGAATAAGCTTCTTTTCCTTAGATTTTTACTCTTTTGAATATTTAAGAGTAGCCATGAAAGCTCTTATATTTTTAATAATTTTTATTAAAATCTTTTGATGTTTTTTTTTATATTATTTATGACAGAGGGATACTCCTGGGGCAGGATATTGGTTAATTTTGATACCTAGGACATCTTGAACTAAAGATTCTGCTTCCCTAGGACTCATGTGAAAAATAATTAGGATGAGGATATAATCACCATGGAAAAATTCAAATAACATGTAGCCATGTTCTTCACATAGGCTCCTGCTGGAAACCTGGTCTAACATCCATGGGAATCCAATAATTCCTCCTTTCAAACAATCAGAAGATCTGTCATGCATGCAGATAATTTGGAAGATTAATTAAAATATTTGAATAGGCCTTTTATGTAAAGAATTTGAGGCCATCACTTCTGGTTCATCCAAAAAACTTACTAAATATTCCAATTTATAATCTTGATTGTGAGTATCACAGATCTCATTCCCTTAGGTGAAACTGAAGGGCCTATGTAACATCAATTGACCAATTCAAGCCACACAAAAACCCTGACCATTCCATCCATTCCATAATGCTCTTGATCCCTTTTATCCTAATTATTTTCCCTCATTGTTTTGATTTGTTTTTTTTTACTAGATTAACTTCATTGTTGTACATCCCTCAATCAATATAGCTTCACTCAATCCTTATGCATTCCTCTCAATATTTCTCCACTCTCCTTTTTTTTCTCCTTTTTCTCACTCAATCAATTAATATTATCACACACATCCTGACCTCCTATATTTAAAATTTCTTAACCCTCCACAGCAGAAACATTTCATCAGTTTGTACAATCAACTACTAAAAAGTTAGCCCCTCTCCCTAACCTTGTTTGATCAAACATCTGCAAAACCAATTGGCAAGATTGGTCTCAAGGAGTTATTTTTTGTTTGTGTTTTTTTTGACTTCTTTATGAGAGCTTTTCTCAATTGTTGGTTGGCTAATGCTAACCAGAAGTTTCAAGGTGGATTGGCTTGGTAGCCATTGATGAGTTGGGGATATGGATATAAAAAATACCAATAGATATATTGATTGATGAAATATTGATGTACATTTGAATCTACCAATTCCATGATGATATGAAGAATGCACCCATCCATCATCTTCATACAAATTTGAGTGATTTCCTTGCTGAGTTCTGATGAAGACCCTGTGTTGTGAATTCTGGCAAACAACTGCCCAATTCTGTCTGGCATCTGACTGGGTGTGATTCTGAGGGTTTTCATTTCCAAGTCATGAGTTAGCTTATTAATTGAGCTCCATAGTTAAGTATATGTGAGAACTGAGAGAAGGCGTTGATGAGGGATGACCGGTCCTGGGGCTGGGATGTGTCAAAATGTATTGTTGGTAAGAAAACCAAGACCGGACTGCTTTACAAGCAGGAGAAGAATCAGAAAAGAAATGAAGAGACAAGATTCATCAAAACAGAGAAAGGGAAAGAAAAAAAACCAACGGAAGTCTTTTAGGAGACAGTTGGAATACAACCAGCTATAAGGACAGCATGAGATGACCAAAGAAGCGCCTTGAACAATTTGGAAGAGAGATTTAGTACAGATCATAACCAATGGAGTTGTAATTGTTCTTACCTGGATTGAAATGGCTGCAGGAGGTCACTTGATGAGATAGATGGATGAGTATTTGAGTATGACGAGTTGGTGGATGGTGATTCCCAGGAGTTCAGTCAAGGTTTTTGTTGGGAGTCCATCTGACTCCCAACTGGTTGCACTCAGGTTTCCCACTCTAGGTTTGGAGTCTTAGCATCCAATGAGATATAGCAGTGACAGTAAAACAAAGAAAATAAACATAAAGAAACATAAAGAAACATAACCAGAAAATAAGAATAAGAAACATAAATAGAAATCACAATAGTAATAGCACTTCAACTCAACAGGATGCCCCATGGTATTACATGTTGACCAATTGGGCTTGAGGCTGTGGCTTGACAGATTGGGTAATGAGCCTGTCCAGAAAGTTGTGGCATGTAATGGACTGGAAGGGTGAGTTTTCCAGCCAGGAGTATGTACTATGGTTTTACAGTATGGGATCTGTATTTACTTCTCATACCAATTAGGTTGGAGGAGAAATGGAGGATACACCAATCCATAGAGAGAGGGGGGGAGCCTGGGAAAGTTGCCTAGGACCTGCAGTGCATGCAGGGAGATACTTCAGGAGGTGAATCTGGTAGATCCAGATGTGGAAGATTGATTGTACTGAGGATTTCAGATGGTTGAGGGTTGAGAATGGTTGAGGATACTGAGCCAAGTTGTGGTTATGACAGTGCTATCTGTAGGGTTCAATGGTGATTGATCAGTAGGCATTTCAACTGAATTGAGTGTAACTCAGTGGCAAAAATGATTGGGATTCTGTATGAAGTTTTGAGAGCAAAAAAATGCAACTCACCAACCACCCATCCTTTTTGGAAAAAAAGAAAAGATCAGATCAGTTGATTGGTTACCATCATGGTGAAAATACCCCATTTTCAAACTACATCAACATCCAGGGAAAACACAATCAAGTTTTTTGACTGACGCTGAAACTCCTTGGATCAAGGCTTTTGAACTGAAAAACACTACTCCTCCTGTGGAACTTCTCAGGTGGACCAAAAAATGCTTCAGGATCAAAACTTGAGAAAAGAAAAAGGTAAAACCAAAGATTTCCTTCCAAGCTTTGGGTGATTGTTTTTTTTCAATAATTTTGAATTGAGCTATTCCATAATTTTATATATTAAACCTAAGATTATTCTCCCCTGCCACCCTATTAATAAGAAAATGAAGAATAAATGATGGAGGGAAAAAGTAGCCCTATTGTTATAGATCAATGCCAACATGCCTTGTCAAATAAATTTGAGTGATTCAAAAATCTAAGTGTGAAGGTAAATAAAAAAGCACCAGCCATTGATCACCAAATTATTGGATGGCCAATTTGACAGTGCATTTGTTATCCTGATCATTAGAGGGTTTGAGTTGTTTGATGACCAAATTTTTATGATGATCAGAAAGGAGAGACCAACACTTTTAGTAGCTGGAAATTTCCATAGGGGGAAACCAGGATTAGGAAGCAAAGGGGGGACAGGAGGTATGTTGGCTTTGATGGAGGATGCTTTTGTATATTCAATGATGCAGAGGGGTGTTTTTGCATGATGGATTATTTGAATGAATGGCGGGTTGGTCACTTGGAAAACCCCCTTTCTATCAAAAATGCCATTTTGAAATAAACCAGTTAGGGGGTATGTGTATTTCAGAAACCTGCCATTTTTTATAGCGGGTTGGTCAAAAAAATGGCGGGTCTCTAATGGTGGGTTTTCTAACTGTGATATGCCCTATTTAGAGTTGAAGATTTTAGGGTCAGGCTGTAGTTGTCAATGAGTGGATATAAGGACAGTGATGATACAGGGTTGTTCAAATGTGAAGGGTTGAGGATCCACAAAGCTGAGCTCAAGATCCAGCTATTTGGTTGAGGTAGGAGATTGGGGAGGTTGAAATCGGAGTGTGTAGACCAGGAATTTTTGTGTGTGAGCAGAAGAGCCTTTCTATAAAGCTCTTACAAAAAACTGTCACTATATTTTATTATTTCTTGTATTTTTTAGGAGATGAAAAATTCAACATTGGAAGCTGCTTAATTTGAATGGTGCCTCAAAAATTTTTTTAGTTTCTTTGTCTAAAATCATATTTTATCACTATGAGCCAGGTATCCTTGTATTATTGGACTGAATGCAATAGATAATTATTAATCATACAAGCATACCTGACTCATTGTGTAACTGTAGGTTTGATGTAAAAAAATCATTAGCATGAACTCAATAGATACTTCTTAATGATTTTTTTAGATCAAACCTACAGGTAAATCTTAAAACCTGGTAAAATTAGAAAGGTTATATCAAACAAGGATGGCCATTGAAAGGGAAGAAAATACCATTTGAAATGGAAAAATGATAACTTAAATTCAAAATAAAACAAAAAAAAATGAAAATGAAAATATAAAGATAAAGATAAATAGAAAACATTAGGGCGTATCAGAGTTAAGCAAACCCACCATTTTTTAATGGCAGGTTTCAAACCAAATCAGCAATTAAAAATCAAAAAAGACCCACTTTTCTCACATCAGACGCGTCAGAGTTACCTGGAAATAAGTGGTTTTTTTCAAATAAAGTATTTAAAGGCTTCCACCACATGTCCATGTCATCCACCCCTGGCTTCCCACCTCCTTCTAACTCCAACCTCATTGGAAAAAAATTTGATTCATTGCTCTTCATCTCTTCATCACTATCCCCATAACTTCATCAATCTCATCACTTTATTGCTTTCATCACATCCAGTTAACTCTCATCTGATCACTATCCTGATCAGTTCATCATTCTCATCCATTTATTGCTTTCATCTCATCCAGCTAACTATCATTGGATCACTATCCTTATCACTTCATTGCTCTCATCCCTTTATTGCTTTCATCACATCCAGCTGACTCTCATTGGATAACTATCCTCATCACTTCATCACTCTCATCACTTTATTGCTTTAATCACATCCTGACTCTCATTGCTTTATCCCTCTTGTCACTTCATCACTCTCATCTCTCCCTATTCTCTTTGCTTCATCAAATCATCACTCTCACCACTAAAACACTCTCAGAGCCCTTCATCCTTTCATCCCTCCTACTATTTTTAAATTGCCCCTCAGCAATCCTCCCCCTGCAAGTCCACTAAACAATCCAATGGAAAAAATCAAACATCCCCCAGGAACTCAAAATCAAAAGTCCTCCCCCATCAGCTTCCAAAGGATCAGGTCAGCTCAAGAGAGCTGATTAAAATATCCTGGTAAACTGGCTCAAAATTCCGTCCAACTACAATGCTTGCTTTGGATCCAAGAATGAAACATGCATTGGCCAACCTCCATCCTCTAAGGTCAATGGTTATCTCCTGATGGCCAATAAACTCAAGAATAAAACAAAAGGTAGGCTGGATCTGTCATCCAAACAGATGAGGGAGCAATTCAAAAATTATCAAGCCAAGTACAAAAAGGCCCACTCCATACCAATCTCCACCGGCTTTGGTATCACCAACTCTGAAAAGGCCAAGGGAATCAACTTTTTGGTTGATAAGTTGGACTAAATTTTTCCTTTTTATATTCAAATGGATGAAATCTTTGGAAAGAAGGCCACTATCACCCCCCTAGCTACTTTTGATGCCCAACAATCTGAATCAGTTGAGGCTGAGGACTTGGCTGGGGATTCTCAGCCTAGCAATGGTGATCCAAAAGAAAACTATGAGTGGCCCCCATCCAATGCCAAGGAGGATATTCAAACACAATCAGCTCCAATCACGTCTACTTCCATGTTGATTGAGGAGTCAAACCCAACCATGGATCCCTCTCCTCCTTCTTTGGATTTCTCTCTTTTTGGGGTGGAAGAACTGGAGAACTTGGCCAATGAGGAGGATGTCATTCCCCTATCACCATGGCCATCAACATCTTCTCAAGTAAGGAACAAAGTTTTTTTCTCTTCTGTCCAGTTAATCCTGATGGATTTAGATCTGAAAGAAACAGGCTCATTCATTCCTGAATGGCCAAAACCTCAAGCCAATGGAGCCTCCAACATCCACTTCAAATTAGAGCAATGATATTCCCACACAAACCTCCTCAGCAAAGGGAAAGCAAAAGGCCTCCAATTCCATCAACATCAACCCCAATAGCATTCAAAAGAGGAGAAACACTTCAAAATTTTCGGTCTTTGAGGAGATCATGGAGAAGCTGGATTCAAGTAAGCCCATTGGATTCTCCTTGCTTTCAAAATCAATCTCATTCCAATTGCCCTCTGAAAAACAGTGAAATTGCAAATTGAATCTGAAAAACTTCATTTTGAAAAGGAGAAGTTGGATTGTCAACTGGCTATTGATTTTCAAAAGCAGAAATCTGAGAGTTTGGCTCATCAGAAAAAATTGGATTCTGAGTGGAAGTTGAAACAGGCTGAGCTAGAATTTCAAAAAGAGGAAAAGGAGAAGGCTTGACAGCAAGCGCAACTGCAAGTGGAGAGGGAACAACTGGCAACAGAAAAAAAGGATAAGTGGTCAATGGCTGCAGCATACATTGGTAGCAGCAGAAAAGTAGATGAATTGAAGCAGATTAATCAAATGCTGGGCTTGTAAATATATTTGCTTTGATGAAAAACTTAAAAAGAAAAAAAAATCATTTTTGATTACAACAATGCTTAATACTATTTTTAACCCCACCAATAAAAAAATATTTTTTCTTTTTATTTATGTTTTTTTCCTGGAGTATATTTTACCAGTCCCCAAGTCCCTAAAAGTGTTTCTAGTTGTGTTGTTGATTTGCATTGACCTTGCCATTCTTGTATGAGTGGCAGTCTTGGAAGCAGGAAAACTACAGTGCTTGTACTTATTGGCTGCCCAAACCATTTTGACCACACCTTTTTGCTTGAAGTCAATTCCAAAGCCCAGGTCAGGAAAAACAAATTGGCCATCATATACTTGATATTCATTTGTGTTTTCAATAAGTTTTCTATTTGATTTCCTGGTTGGAACTGCAAGTAAAAAGGAATACTCAGAGATGTCACCTTTGTCAATGTGAGGTGAGTTGTAAAAAGTGTTGGATGTGAAAGTGACATGCAGAGGAAGCCAAAGGGTGTAGGCTGAGAACCAAATTCCAGAGATGAGAAGGAGGGGATGCCATTGTCCTTCATTATTTCATGGTTTGATTCAAAGGGAAGTCTGGCCAAATGGCAAAACATTTGTCCTAAAACTTTAGAGACTTTTTCTTCCTTAAGATTGAGAAAAGTATACTCTTGAGGGGAAGAGTGAATAGATGATTTCTTCACATAGCGTCCAAATAACTCAAAGGGGTCCATCAATCTTCACCATCAAATTGCCCACATTTTTCCACCCCAAGCTCTTGAAGGACCAACTGGTTTGACAAATTTTTTTGAACGTTGAAGGAAATTGGTGGAAAAGTTGATGTCCTTCTTATCTTGATCTGAGGGTTCATCCAAGGGCAAAAATTTGATTATTGCAACCAGGGCTTGGTGATCAGATCAATCAAGGACAATTATTTTTCCAGGGTAGAAGAAATGGAAGGGTTTGATTGTTTGTTTGGCTTGTTCAAAATCTTCCTGGGTTGGTTTTTGACTATTCTTTTTCTTTTTGGCAACGATGGAAGGGTACAGATCCAAAGGACATGATTTTTGACCAGAACAGACAAAATTTTCATTAATACCTTCCTCAGCAACTTCCAAATACATTTATGAATCCCAAGATTGAAGCCTCCTTTGGCAAGCAGCCCTACTCTTCCCACCTCTCTGTGTGTTTTTCAAGCCATCTCCTTCCATCTTGTTCCCTCCCAATCCTATACTTAGATTGGGGCAAGGAACAAGACAAGATTTGATTTTTTGTGTAACATTTTGAGGGGGGTGGGAGAAGAATTGGACATTCACCAATAGCAGTTGAGGGATTGAAAAAGAAACAGTCAGTCAAATGGAAATCATTGGTGAAACAAGATTGGATCAAAAAAAATGGAACCAAACCTGGACTTGATCCCAAGTTCACCAGAAATGTGATCACCAAAAAAAAAACATCACATCAGCACCCAAAAAAAAGAAAAAAAAACTCACCGGGGTGTGAGGGAATTGGGAATTTGGGTTGGGTTGGGTTTGGGCCTGGGGCCAGGTAGGCAGGGCCTGGGAACCAGGGAGGGGGGGGAGGTTGGTTGGCTGGGCAGGCAGGCGTTGGGGGGTGTTTGAGGGGGGGGGGGGTGGGGCCACGCAAAGGAGAGGGGGGCGCGCTGCGGCAATTGAGAGGGGGGGGCCAAGGTGGGGCCGGCGGGGGAAGAGGTGGGGGTGGTGGGCCTGGTGAGCAAGGTGGGGGGGCCTGGCAAGCAAGGTGGGGGGGCGGTGGTGGGCCTGTTAAGCAAGGTGGTGGGGCTGGCGGGGGTGGTGGGCCCGGCAAGCAAGGTGGGGGGGGCAGTGGGGAGTGGTGGTGGGGCCGGCAAGCAAGCAAGGAGGGGGGGTGGTTAAGGAGAAAGCAAGCAAGGAGGGGGGGCGGTGGTGGGGCTGGCAAGCAAGGAGGGGGGGCAGTGGTGGGGGCCGGTGGTGGGGCCAGCAAGCAAGTGAGGAGGGGGGGCCGTGGTGGGGCTGGAAAGCAAGGAGGGGGTGAAGTGGTGGGCCCGGCAAGCAAGGTGGTTGGGACGGCAAGCAAGCAAGGAGGGGGGGTGGTGAAGGAGGAAGCAAGAGGAAGGATTCAGATAGGATGGAGGGAAGAGGAGGATGAGGAGGAGGGGGGGGAGCTTACCTGAGGACCTGAAGGTTCCTGGAGGGGGATGGAACAATTGGTTAGCTTCTGATGATGGGGAGGATGAGGAGGAGGATGAGGAGGAGGATGAGGAAAGCTTACCAGGGGTTCCAAAGGTGGTGGGTGAGGTGGAGGTGGTGGGTGAGGAGGAGGTGGTGGGTGAGGAGGAGAGTGGACCAGTGGTTTGGTGGGTGAGGTGGACGGTGTGGTGGGTTGAGGTGTTGGGTCAGTTTTGTCTAAGAAAAAAAAACGGAGTGAGTCAGCCTAGGATTCTTGGTTGAACAACAAAAAAAAAAAAAACATTTTTTACCTATTTCAAAACAAAATCTTACTTATCAAAGTGGGAAAGGGTGAGGGGTAAAATCCGCTGTCTCATAGAAGAAGATGAGGGACAAGATGATACAGGGATGACTTGAGGCGGATCAGGAATATCATCTTCAAATATTTTGTCCCATTCATCTTTGATGTTGGCCAAAAGATTGTGAAGGATTACAAAAGTGATAATCCAGTGGATGGGGAACTTCATGTCTTTGGGATTTTGAAGCTGGTTTTGCATTTCCCTTAAGCTGGCCCATCTTCCTTTCAGGACTCCTATGGTATTCTCAATCCAAACTCATGATTGGGCAAGATGATAGTTGAAATTGGTTTTTCCTTGATTTTTGGAAAAAACATTCCAGTATTCTGGAACCACATTTTTCCCACTAGCATAAGCTGAATTGGCCAGAAAGTATTGATCTTGGTCAAAGTAGTTCTCTGGTTGTTGGGCAATCTGCATCCAATTGAACAAGTATGAATCATGAAAAGAACCTGGAAGGCCAGCATGGAGGGATATGAACTTCTTTTTGCTATTGCAAACAAGTTTTAGTGCCACAGATTATCTAAACAAACAGAAAAAAAGTATTTGGTCAGTGTGTGATCAAAGGTGTTATCAAAGTCATTGGAAAACAAATGAATCAGTTGCCTTTTTTTGCAATCAAAATAGTGGTTGCCATCTAGCTTGGCTTTTTGACTCAAGGGGATGGTGGTTCCGTCAACAAACTCAATGCAACCAGGAAATCATTCAGTCTCCATTACTTGAGATATCTCCTTGCATTCTTCTTTTGTTGGCCAAAAAAGGAAGGAGAGACGGAAAGATAGGATAGAAATAATGACTCTTTTGGTGTATGAGTCAATGGTTCCATAACCAACTGAGAATACATTTTCTAATTGATGAATTGCCACTCCATTTCCATTTGATCCCAATCTACAAAGAGCAACAGCCAGTTGGATAGCTGGATTGAATTGAGGATTCCAAGAATTTTTCTGGAAGATGTGGTGGTCTTCAATCATCTCCAAGAGTTTCATGAATGAAGGCAATAGAGTTTGGAAAAGTTGCTGGAAGCTTAAGTTGGGGAGGAGATGAAGCTTTTGCCTTTTATAAATAGGGTTGCAGAGAGTTTTTCTTCTTGGAACCATGTATTGCTTTTGTAATAGAGCATTAAAAGCCAACCAAGTTGATTCCAAATCAGAGTCTGAATCTGAGTCTGAATTGGAGTCAAATACTAACAAAAGTTCAGTCAGCTTTTTTGCATTTTCAACTTGCTGGTGGAAAGTTTGATTGGACATGTTGAGAAAGATGGTGATTCAATGTGGGGTGATGAGATGATGATGGAGATGTGAAGCAATAGAGATGTGAAGAAATGGAGATGTGAATTAATAGAGATGTGAAGCAATGGAGATGAGATGTGCCTGAAGCAATGGAGATGGGATTGGTATGGATTTGCTGATGTGGATGGGTGTTTTAGATGTGATGGATGGTGGATGGATGATGATGCATAAATGGCAGGTTTAATGGTGGGTTTGATGTTTGAAATCCACCATTTTCATGAAACCCGCCATTTTGAAATACACCAGTTAGGGGGTATGTGTATTCCAGAAACCCACCATTAAAAATGGCGGGTTTGGTCAAAAAAAATGATGGGTTTCTAATGGCAGGTTTGCTAACTCTTATATGCCCTATTATAATTATACCATCTTTCTGGAACAAAGTAAATATTAAAATGGAAGAAATAGAAATTGAGCCCATAAATTTAAAGAAACATCATTGGAAAAGCTAAGAAATTTTGAAAAAATAACTGTTTTTAATTTATTGAATCTACTCATATATGGCAGTTTTCAGAAGGTCAATTTCCGTTTAAACCTGCCATTAAAAAAAATTGGATCTTCTAACTCTGATACACCCTATTTCTGCTGAAAAATTTCAAATAAAAAATCAAAAAAAAAAATAACAAGATTAACAATTCACATTTGATTTGAAAGAGATATTCTGAAATTTCTTTTAAATCAAATTCAAATTAAAATAATTATGAATCTTAATTTAAAAAATATCAACACTTATGAAAAATAAAAAACTCCCACTTTGTTCAGATTGATTTTGGCGCTAAAATAAAGAACCATGAGGACTGTCAAATAATTCCAATGCACCTAGTTTTTTTTTTAAAAAAAAAATTGTTTATATTGAGAATTTAAATCAAATTTATAGCCAATGTTGCCTTATTCAAAAATAAATTCCAAGCCCACTTGAATCTCAAAATTTTTTGCATTGTATGAAAGAACTGTATTTGGTTTTTTTTTCTCAAAAAAATATTTGAAATTTTATTGAGAGGATTTTATTTCAAGCTTCAATTGATTTATTTTTACAAATAGAAATTTTACAAATGTACAACAATAAATATTTCTGGATAGCCTGATGAAATAAGGTAGAATTAATACTCAGAATTTGAATGAAATTTTATCACAAAAGCTTGACTCAAAACCAGAAATGAAATTATTTTTCATCTAACAGTCAGAAGTTTTATATTATTTCAATTTTTTTCCCTAATTGATTTTTCTTGTTATTTTTTTTTCTATTCTTTATTAAAAAAATGAAAATTCTATCATTTTCAAAAGTATACTCAAGTTTCATAATTGAATTTGAATAATTCAGTATACTAGAAGTATACATTTGAAAATTATTTCCAGAATTCTCAGACATTGTTTTTATGTAATATGCTTCTGTTCAATTGATGCATTGGATGCAGCCTGTATTAAAACATTCTTAGATTTCCTTTTGAAATATTTCATATATGAACTCAGATCTAGCATTTATCTTTGAAAAGTACAATTACCAATACTGCTTTTCCCAGTAAACAAGTCCACAAAACAAGTGTATCAAGTCTGACGGAATTATTTAATGCATATTGCAGCCTTTTTCTGTTGAAAAATGAAATCAGGATTGCAAGAAAATCATGAGTATTGACCAGGGTGCAAGGGCCAGTGGGCAACAGGGTTGCCCATGAGGCCTCACACCATATCAATATTTGATTCATCGCACAATATCTTTCCAAGAAATTTCCAGCTTTTTTTTGCTGTCATTGTAATCAATCAAATTTTATTTGGCCAAATACAAACAGCTACACCCATCAATGGAATTTTTATTTTATTTAGTTATTTTTTTTTTTGGATCAAAAACCACAGTGGCCTCTTGACTTGTCCTGTAGACTTCCTACCCTTGTCAAGTGGACTTGAGCAATTGTCAAGAGGCCTTCAATCCCTTGTTGAAAGGCCTTATCCTGTTGACAAATGGCCTTGAATTACTTGAAAAGAGGTCTTGATTGGTTTTATGGTTGCATCCTCACTTTAAAACTGTACAGGTTTTCCTTTTCCACTGAACTTTTTCACCTGGAACCTTAGTATCAGGTGCTACACCTGCTGGAAGTGGTACACTTTTATTCCATGGTGACTCCTCTATCACTTTACATAAACTTCAACTTCCCAACAATTCTAAATCTTCTGAATTCCATGGATGCACTAGAATTCCTTAGAAACTTAAATAAATGGTATAAAAAATTTTTTCAGTCTCTTGCTCAAGTTCCAAACAGATTCCCAACACATTACAGATTTTATGGCTTCAATAAGTTTAATGTGTATTTCAAGAGACTGACCCATTGGGGGAACATTAAGCTCACAAGGTAGCAAGGTTTATTTATAGCAAACTATCTTTTGGTTGAATCAGGCAGAGAGCTTTAATAGATATTGGAGAACGGGCAGAATGTTTTGATGATTTTCTGGGATCCAGTAGGTATTAGTGGTTCTTTTCGATAAAATAAGTATTAGTGGATCATTAGGGATAATGTAACTACTAGCTAGGGTATCTTAATGTTTTTTGAACCATCATCCTCCGAGCTCATTTTCTGGGAGACCCTTAGATAGAGGACGGTCACAAAAATCAAGAAACTAACACATTTAGTATTAACCATTTCATGTTGATTCTCATTTATGCTGACGCTTGGCGATCCCGG
Organism: Puccinia polysora; assembly: GCA_025617555.3. Classification (NCBI taxonomy): domain Eukaryota; kingdom Fungi; phylum Basidiomycota; class Pucciniomycetes; order Pucciniales; family Pucciniaceae; genus Puccinia; species Puccinia polysora. The sequence goes on along the minus strand of CM062617.1, from coordinate 56,018,200 downwards.
CGCATTTTGGAAAACCCGGATATTCCTTGATGCCTGGTCGATTGGCGACTACCACAACCACGAGCCGACTACCTCAAGCCACCCTTTCACCGGCGACATGATCAGCCAGGCCTTGTGTGACCAATTTGATTAGTTACATGCAGAGACTCAGACACCAACTGTGAACGAGGAAACCTCACAACGCTCCCTTGAACATCAGACCAAGACGGCAGATCCACTTTGAAATCCGATCGGGATCACTCAGCGATGGCGGACGTCAAAGATCCTTCGATTCAAGGGGGTAAGTTCAACATGCGACCTGGATACTGCAATCCAAGCCTTCTCACAGCCTATCCAAGTGACGCTCAATTTACAACGAACCCATCGCATTCACTTGGCTCATCAATTCACGTGCGACGGATGTATTCTTCTTCCCCTTGGTTGAACAGCCTACGAAGAGGTCAGAAACGACAAGACAGATACAAATTGGTTTGTCTGGATTATCCATAGTTGATTATCAGCAAAAACAAGTGCAAAATCTAACTACTGAACAGTCATGGGTATGGCTGACGGATTCCACCGATTGATTGGGTTGTTTCACTTCGGAAAAAATGAACATGAAAATCGTACATGGTTGTACGATCCCCTTGCCCCAGGCAGGTTGTTATTGAACTACGAATCGGAGCAAAGTGACAAGCTGATCCTTTCAGCCACGGGGTCTGGAGGCTTGGACGAACTTAAAGACAAACTTGAAGATCACCAAGCTTCGTTTGTTTACGCCAGAATCGTCAGCGACTCCTTTTTCACTACTTATCAAAACTTTGGTCAGACTTCTGATCCTTGCCTTGTTACTACTCCCCTTCCTTGGCTTGTAATTCAGACTTATGCCAATGATAAGGAATCGCAACGGCACAAGTTTATTTTAATCATTTGGATCGGAGCCAAAGTTAAGGTAATGAGAAAGGCTAAATTGAGTGTTCATAAAGCAGATGTAAAGTCTGTTTTAAGACAGTTTAGTATAGAGGTTAGTTTTTTCCCCATTGAGCTCCAAATGCTCCATCTTTGCAACAATACCTCCACGGCGCTCATAATTGGTAATGTTGATCCTTTGACCGGCCTGGATGTAATTTTTTCTAAAAAAGGTTCCTGCAGGCTCTACCGATGATCTGAACGAGAAGTCGATTGTCAGCCAGTTGAGAAAGGTTAAGCACTTTCATTTGTCTGTGCACTACAGTCTCTGAAAGTAAATCTGATCAATCTAATCGCTTCTCCTTTTCGTCACGCTTCTTCGGAGCATAGGCCGGTGGGGCCTCGTATGACAAGGCTTGATTTTGGGGAATTCCCGTTTGCGAAAGCATGCACATCCTATGATGTTCTTCTTGATTTTGTTTTAAACAGCTGCCTGTTTGTTCGCTCTTATTTTTGTCGATATGTTTGAGATCGTTAGAATTCGCATTTTGTTTGATCAAATGCCTTTTGTTTCTCTCTTTTTTTTTCTCTATTGATTTGTACTACTTCAAGCACAGTTTTGAGTTAATCGCAAGTTGCCTTTTTGCTTGCGTGAACCCATACCCGTCTCGGTTGTTACAAGGACAGTCCACATACAATGGCTTTTTGACCCGGTAAATGAATCAGCAAAGGCTGCACTAGGTGAGCGAACTTACGAGGCAACCATACTACCAAACTACGGCTGGTGAGCTGTGAGGGTGAATCCATATTGATGCTTCAGAGACAAGGGGCCTGGGGCACATCCATGTGGTATTCTCCTCAGGCACGTGGAGTGCGTGTGTGAAAGGCAAAATGTTAATTAATTGACCGCAAAGATGTTGGCTTGATTCTTGGAATAAACAAATTGTGATGTGATGGAAAACCAATATGAAAGGAAATAAAAAAGAAAACTGATTGTCCAAACGTGGCTGGAAATTAATGCAAATGATTTGGCTTGAAGCATAATTCTGGATACTTTTGAAGTCCTGATTTTTTAATTTGAACAAAAGAAAATCTTAAAACTGATCAAGTAGTTGATTTAAGCTCTAGACTAATGGCCCCTTGTTTGCAGAAATAAATGTTGATGGCTTTTAGAATTTAAGTGGTTAGCATTGGGAGTCACTCTGTTGATTAGAAAATCAAAGGCTGATATTATCAAGTTTGATTTTGAGTTGAGATTGAAAGAGAGTAAGTTTACAGGTTTGAAGCTTGAAAGATCTATAGGCAATGGGTTTTGAAAAAATACACTCAGGTAAGGAGGCTTTGAAAACCAACTGCAAGACAGTAAGCAGGTTCAATGATCATCCAAAAGGAATCTTGAGATCATGAATTTGGATTTTTAAAGCAGATTGGAGAAAAAGAGGAAAATGAAAATATGGGAATGAATGAGGGGTGATTGAGTTTGATAGCTGCCTGTACTTGATCTTCCTTGGGATCCTACTGATATCTGGGGTCAAAGGCACTGTGGTTGGTGCTAGAGAGTGGTTTCATTCAGGTTTTCTGAAAAATTGATGGAGTAAAGTAAACAGGAAAGAAGTCAGTGGGGAATGAAAATAAAGGGCAAATGAATGAAAATTGACAAAAAATAAGCCAAGAAGAGTATTGGGTTTTTGAGAGTAAATTCTACTAATAGCATCTGCAAATCAAGACTCATGAGTAGTATTTTGGTTGATTACATGAGATAATGTTTCTTTGAATGAATTGCATGGCACATTATGGAATTTCTTCCGCAAATCAGATGGGCGGGGTTGATTCCATTGTCATATAATTTGAGGCAGCACTATCAATAAATTCCAGCTTTTTGTATTGAGAAGAGATATAATTGTGAATTCATCTCAGGGGGTAATCAGACAAGAAGGATGCTTAAATTTCCATTAATATGAATTTTTTGAATTTCTTCCTTTGATAGTTCAAATTTTTTAACATTTTTCCTTAAAGAATTTTCCAATGCCAACCCCATGTGATTTTTGAATGAAGGAAGAATCAAATTAAAAATTTCT